>LR880966.1:745242178-745255763 GCA_904067115.1 Aegilops sharonensis | reverse complement strand
ATTTTGAGTTGAGCATCACATGGAATTTTTTCCTTAGTATTTCCTCGACCCCCTTTAACAGTACGGTGTTTCCTTTGACTCAAGAAAGAGAAAAACGAAACTATGAAAACAAAAGTCTTCACGCTTCATGTTCCTCAAATGAATACCAAGTCTTCAAGGTCACACCAATTTCTTCACTTTCAAAGTCTTCAGAAAGTCTTCAGAATATCAAAGTCTTCAGTCGAAGAACTTCATTTTTAGGGTTCGACTTTCTCTGTAAATATCAAACTCCTCATAGACTTATAGACCTGTGTACACTCATAAACACATTAGTCCCTTAACCTATAAGTCTTCAATACACCAAAATCACTAAGGGGCACTAGATGCACTTACAATCTCCCCCTTTTTGGTGATTGATGACAATATAGGTTAAGTTCTCAACGGGGATAAACATATGAAGTGTAAATACTGATATTGAGGAATTTGATTGCAAGATATAGAAGAACTCCCCCTGAAGATGTGCATAGTGAGGAATTTGCTTTTGAGGCAATGCACATTTGAAGAGTTGAATCATGGAGATCTCCCCGTATATCTTGTAATTCATACACACATTTGACATATAATATGAAGAATTTGAAATGCATGATGAAATATGGTGCTTGATGAAATTCAGCATGCGTGCAATAACATTAATGAGGAACAGGCATGCAAAATAACGCATCAAGAGTATCAGAGCACAGTGCATCAAAAGTATCAAAGCACCATCGGGTTTAAGATTACAACTCGATCCAATAAAAGTTTCAGAAGAACGAGAGTTGTAACTTAACAAAAAAATGCCCATATAATAGACCCGCTTGAAGACTAACTCAAATTTCTCCCCCTTTGTCATCAAAAGACCAAAAGGATCGAAACTGAGGACTAACGCCCCTGAAGAATTTCAAGTTGATGAAGGAGTGCCATCGTTGTTGGGGTCGGTTGTCGTAGTAGGGCCTGCCGCAGTGTCGTCCAAGTCTTCATTTTCATCAGTGTCTCGCGATGAAGAATAGGAGCTGGCCACCAAGGAAGGAACTTTGACCTTCTTGTATTTCTTCGGTGGAGGTGCAGACCAGTCAAAGTCTTCCTTGAGACCCATTGTCTTCAGTTCTTCCGTGCTGTAGACATTAGAAAGAACAGCCCAGGTGCGGTTGAAGTTTTCATGGAGGTAGTAGTGGTTTTTCTTCACTGCGTTGTGTGTAGAGGTCATGTTGTGAAGAATTGAACCAAACTGACGCTTGAACCATCTATGATTGCGATCAACCTTCTGATGAAGACTGAGGAGTAACTCATGATCAGTCATCACCCTGGGTGCTGTGGCTTGAGGATTTTGCTTGGCCGAGGTATTGGCGGCAGAGTCATGTGTGGCAGAGTCATCATTGGTGGAGTAGGATGCAGCTTTGCGAAATTGACCATCCAATGGACGAGTGCCTTCATCTATCACAGCAGTTGCCTTGCCCTTGTCATCGGCTGAGGAAAATGTCCGTTTGAGGACTTCAATCGGGGGCAAGTAGCTGCAGTGGTTCAGAGTATCAGCCTTGTAATTGAGTGAAGACCTTGTCCTGATGAACCTCATAATCCATGGTGCATAAGGCTTCAGCTCAAAAGGTGACTGTTGGTGTCAAAACCGGTAGATCTCGGGTAGGGGGTCCCGAACTGTGCGTCTAGGCGGATGGTAATAGGAGACAAGGGACACGATGTTTTTACCCAGGTTCGGGCCCTCTCGATGGAGGTAATACCCTACTCCTGCTGGATTAATATTGATGATATGGGTAGTACAAGAGTAGATCTACCACGAGATCAGAGAGGCTAAACCCTAGAAGCTAGCCTATGGTATGATTGTTGTTCGTCCTCTGGACTAAAACCCTCAGGTTTATATAGACACCGGATAGGGTTAGGGTTACAGAGAGTCGGTTACAATGGTAAGAGATCTACATATCCGTATCGCCAAGCTTGCCTTCCACGCCAAGGAAAGTCCCATCCGAACACGGGACGAAGTCTTCAATCTTGTATCTTCATAGTCTAGGAGTCCGGCCGCGATGATAGTTCGGCTATCCGGACACCCCCTAGTCCAGGACTCCCTCAGTAGCCCCTGGACCAGGCTTCAATGACGATGAGTCCGGCGCGCATATTGTCTTCGGCATTGCAAGGCGGGTTCCTCCTCCGAATACTTCATAGAAGGTTTTGAACACAAGGATAGTGTCCGGCTCTGCAAAACAAGTTCCACATACCACCATAGAAAGAATAACTTTTGGACAGATCTGCTGACGTTTTCCGCGGCATGACATCACACCACGGCCAGGCCTTCACATGAATCATTTTTTACTGTTCCACCTCAGCGCGTTTAGCGAGGCGTTTTCCTTGCACGTCTTATCAAAGCATAGATCGTGCCCCCTTATTCCGGGATTCTCATCAATACGGACGTGGGCAACCCATCCGCGCCATTGATTACGGCGCTTGGGAGATAAGCGAGTTTTACCAGGCTGGTGGGGGACGCATAGCTTCGTCCGTCCATATAAGGGGATAAGGATCCACCTTTTCACCTACGCCTTCTTCCTCCTTTGCTCATCCATTTTCGCGCACTCGAGCTCCAGCGCCCAAGTCCGCACACCCCACCTCAACCTTCTACAACTATGTCCGAAGCAGGAGGCAGGTGGATGGCCTCCTCCGTCATGGAGGGGCACATCACAAAGCTGCGGGAGGCCGGATACTTGTCCAGCAACATCGCGCACTAGCTGCCCGACGCGGGGCAGCTCATTCCAACCCCCAGGCCCCATGGGAGGGTGGTGTTTCTCCCCCACTTCCTTCGTGGACTAGGTTTTCCACTTCACCCATTTGTCCGCGGGCTCATGTTCTACTACGGCCTGGACTTCCACGATCTGGCCCCGAATTTCATCCTCAACATCTCGGCGTTCATCGTCGTGTGCGAGGCCTTCCTCTGCATCCAGCCCCACTTCGGCTTATGGCTGAAGATCTTCAATGTCAGGCCGAAGGTAGTGGGCGGCCGCCAAGCGGAGTGCGGAGGCGCCATGGTTGGCATGATGGCCAAAGTCCTATGGCTCGAGGGCTCCTTTGTGGAGACCATAAAGGGGTGGCAATCGGGGTGGTTCTACATCACCGAGCCGCGTGACTCCAAATGGGTGGCTGCCCCCGAATTCAGATCTGGCTTCCCCACACGGCTCCTGTCATGGAAAGAGACGAGCCAAACGTGGGGGAATTCGGACGAGCTATCCGGACTCCAAACATGCGTCCGAAACCTGGTGGACAAGAATCTCAGGCTTGTCAATGTAATCCAGGTGATGCTCATCTGCCGGATTCTCCCATGCCAACAACGGGCCTTCAAATTGTGGGAGTTCGATCCGGCACAACACCCAACTCTGAAAAGGCTCTTCAACACTACGTACGAAGATGCCTGGAAGGTGCTGTTCAAGGGCGCTGAGGCTCCCACATCCGCTACCGAAGATCGCAGATTCAGCTCGCAGCGTCAAGCCAGCGATGTGAGTTATTTTACCCTTTACGGGACTCTTTTTTCATAGTTTGACTCTATGCGGGATCTAAAACTCCCTAACCTTTAACAGGACTGGCCGAAGACGTCTGGACAGGTCAACTGTCCGGCTCCTTTGCCAGAAGACCCAGTGGACGCCCGATTGACGGGGCTGCTGGCTCCGGTACCTCATGTGGTGCCGGAGAAGAAGGCCAAGAAGGAGGCAACGGGAACTCGAAGGAGCTCCCGACGCCTGGTGCTGTCAGATTCTGAAGCAGAATCTTCTCCTGAGAACGAGGAGGAGGAAAAAGAAGCCTCTCCCCCAGCGGGGGAGGAGCGAAAAAGGAGGGCCGCCCCAACTGGGGAGGCCGGAGGGTCCAAGAAGGGAAGAACCCTTCCTCCGGACTTCTCCACCAACGTTGACAACGACGAGGAGGATTGGCCAACAAGGGCCAAGCCCCTGGCGAGATCGTAAGTGTCCGGATACCCATGGCTTTTTTTATTGCATAGTGTTCTCTAATGCCGAACAATCATGCAGCCCGCCCAAGGGCGAGTTCGCCGCTTCGTCGAGCGGGTCCCTGAGTTCGTCGGAAATGGAGAGTACTTCACTTCCGGCCGCCTCATCGCCTCACGCTGCGGACGACGCCGAGGTGATGCCCCAAGGGGGGCCTGGTCGAGAGGAGGTGGCGCGCCGCAAGGCAACCTCCCGGACTGCAGGCGCGTGGGGGGCGGGGCCCCCAGGGGCTCTAAGACCGACCCTCGTCCGGACTCCATGCCGGAACCTTCAGCGGTTCCGGAGTCCGGAAAGCGGTCCCTTCGTAAGAAGGGTAAGACGTCGGTGTCTTCCGTCCAACCGGAGGCACCGATAGCTTACTGGAGGCGCTTAACAGCGCCTCCATCGAGGAGGAGCACTGCACTGTTATGAGTGTGGTCATCCAGAAAGTTCAGTCCGCCAAGAGCGGGCTGACTGAAGCCTGTACTAGCCTTCTAACAGGCTTTGAGGTAAGTGTAGAATATGTAAAAACATTACCGCATAGACAGTAGCCCCTGATGCTTAGTTCGGTGTTCGGAAAGAAAAGCCGGACTAAGGATCTAAAAAGATATACGCAGGAGTCTAACATAAGTATGTCAATATGGGAATGCAGGCTGCGCTGATGACCTCTGCCGCACTGACTGCGGAGGTCAATTCATTGAAGCAGAGCCTCGAGCGGTCCGAGAATGAGCTCGGCCTTGCCAAGAAGCAACTCGAGGACAAGGAAGTTAAGTAATAACTTATTAAAAAAATACATTATAGAAAGGTTTCGGTTGTGAAAAATAACAGGAATAACATGGGTACTGCAGGGGCCACGAACGAGGTGGCGACCCTGAAGGAAGCGGTGTCCGTGGCCGAAAGTAAAGCGGTTGCGGAGCGCACCGAGCGAGAGAAGGGGGAGGCGCAGCTGGCGGAGGTGCGCCAAGAGCTCCAGGCTCTCGTGAAAAAACATGAGGGTTTGGAGCGTGACTCAAAGACCCGAGAGTCCGAGCTTGCCTCGGCTCTTGAGAGTGCCAAAGCTGCTAAGGCCGAGGCCCAAAAAGCCCTCCAAGAAATTAAATCATTAAAGAAGATAGCGGCGGGTAAGGCATTCTTTATGCAAAGCAAGCATGTGAAAGTGAATTACCTATTAGTTACCCGGATTCGGAGCTCTCCAGGAGCATTCGCAGATCTGCCTCGTAGTGTGTCTGATGCTGCCGCATTCTACCGCGCCAAGGAGGGGAGCTCGACGGAGAAGGTGTTCTGGTCTCAATATGCTGAGGCCGGACATCCGGTGCCCCTAAGAGACCAGCTGAAGCAGCTGGTCGAGCTCCACAAGGTCGCCGAACAGGCCATGAAGGGCCTCATAGTTCGGCTGTGGCCGTTGGAAGCCATGCCTGGGAGCTACTTTGGGCTAGTGCGGCGGCTGGTGGACGCCTGTCCACGGGTTGAAGTCATCAAGCGCTCCGTCTGCATTGAAGGTGCCCGTCGGGCCCTTGCCCATGCTAAAGTGCACTGGGGCAAGCTGGATGCGGAGAATCTTGTGACGGACGGGCCACCGAAGGGCAAGGAGCATCGCACGCCCGAAATGTACTATGAGGGCCTCCTGAAGGGTGCCTGCCGAATAGCGGATGAGTGCTCCAAAGATGTAATTTTGAATAGACTCGCATTTGTTATCCTGTACGCTGAAAACTTGTTCATATGCGCTAAGCAACGCTTGTTAATTTAAAATATTACCTTCTGTGCGGCCATTTATCAAATTTGAGAGATGGCAAGTCGTTGGCTTCAGCCCCCATGCCACGAGTGATGGGGTGTTCGGGATAAACTTGAGCACTCTTGTTCCCATTCTTGGGTCCATCTAGGGAGGCGCTCAACGCAACGAACAAGGCAACCGGACTTATAATGCTTGAACACTCTCACTTAGCCATAGAATTCTATAATTTTAAATTTCTACCAAGCCCCTAGTATTCGGAAGACCGAGTTCGGGGCGCTATCCACGCCTTGGCCGGACAATTCTGGTTCTTCGCTCTAAGTGGCATAAGTCTTTGGGGACCCGAAAAAACCTCTCGAACAGCGACCGGCTCTCGCCCGATCATGACGGTCAGTTTTAGCTTTCTCCACTGAGGTGCTCAACCCAGGTCAACCGGGGAACAATCGCAGTGGTTCTCCTAGTGCTACCTTAGCCGATATAACGGAACGTAAGGTACCAAAACATAGGAGCCGGGCAAACCCAACTATTGACCCAAGACATGATTCGGAGCCGATGCATATAATGCTATAAGTTCGGGGTGCCGCACTTGTGAAAGTGTTCGGACTTATCACACCATAATTTTGGGGTACATAAGCCCCTGGTGTATTGGCCGTACCAAAGTGTACGGGTGCAACATGTCGTGAAATGAACATATATATAGATAAAGAAAGGAGTGCAATAATAGGCAAAAGCTATGTATTGTTTATTCAAAAAGGTACTGCAATGAAAGCAGAACGATACAAATAGTGCGATAAGCAAGGGATGGGACTATTTAACATGTCCCCCTCCAGGGGTAAGCTGCGGGATGGTATGTAAAACAGGTATAATGCTCATAATAGAGACCACCTGAACACTCGACATAGATTTCTGCTTCCCTGGCTGTTGCATCGTGAGTTCGGCGATTCTAGTGCCGGACATGGCTTCTGGAAAACGGAGTCCTGAAAGTAAGAAAAAGGAAGAAAAAGGAAAAAGAAAAAGAATGACACAATCGGGAGCCCCTGGTGCGGTTGAGCCGCATTCTGGGCGTGCCGTGGTCGTGCCCCTCCCCTTATGCCCGTGGTATCTCCAGAGCGTAGTTATGTACGAGTAGTGCTGGCTTCGCAATTTCGTGAGGGCTGGGGTTGGAGCCGGATTGCTACGCGTTCTTGGATCGTGCCAGGCGGTCTTGTTGTAGGTTACTCCGGGCGCACTTGACAGCGTCCGGACGCTTAGTGGCCGGACTCGAGAATTGCTGTGAGAGGCTGCTTTGCACCTCCGCCGCGAAGGCCGTTGTGTTCTCCTCCTTTCGGAGAGAGCGTTCGGTGTTTCCATTGACTGTGATTACTCCTCGAGGGCCTGGCATCTTGAGCTTGAGTATGCGTAGTGCGGCATCACATTGAACTTTGCAAATGCAGTTCGTCCAAGCAGTGCGTGATAGCCACTGCGGAACGGGACTATGTCGAAGATTAACTCTTCGCTTCGGAATTGGCATCTACACCTGGTATGACGCCTTTGAAGGTCGTCTTTGTATGTTTAATCCTTGAGGGGTCTATGCCCATTTTGCGCACTGTATCCTGATAAAGCAGGTTCAGGCTGCTACCGCCGTCCATCAGGACTCTGGTGAGGTGAAATCCGTCAATAATTGGGTCAAGAACCAATGCGGCGAAACCGCCATGACGAATGCTAGTGCGGTGGTCCCGTCGATCGAAGGTGATCAGGCAGGAAGACCATGGGTTGAACTTTGGGGCGACTGGCTCCATCGCATATACGTCCCTTAATGCACGCTTCCGCTCCCTTTTGGGTATGTGGGTTGCGTATATCATGTTCACCGTCCGTACTTGTGTGGGAAAGCCCTTCTGTCCTCTATTGTTCGGCGGCCGGGGCTCTTCCTCGTCATCACTATGCAGCCCCTTGTCATTGAGTTCGGCACTTAACTTGCCTGCTTGCTTGAACACCCAACAATCCCTGTTGGTGTGGTTGGCTTGTTTTTTGGGGGGTGCCATGTGTCTGGCACAAGCGGTCGAGTATTCGGTCCAAGTTGGACGGGCCCTGGGTATTTCTTTTGAATTGCTTTTTCCACTGACCGGGTTTAGAGCCGCTGAATCCGGCATTTACTGCCGTATCTTCAGCATTATCGCCGTTAATGCGGCGCTTGTTCTTGTTGCGACGCGATCTGCCATTGCTGTCCTTGGTATCCGAACTATCAGGGTGTTTGACCAAGTTGTTGCTTCGAGCTAGCCAGCTGTCCTCTCCCGTGCAAAAGCGGGTCATGAGTGTTGTGAGGGCTGCATGGATTTCGTCTTTTCCTGTCCTAGGTGCCGGGCAAGCCATTCGTCGCGGATGTTATGTTTGAAGGCTGCAAGGGCCTCCGCATCCGGACAGTCAACAATTTGATTTTTCTTTGTTAGGAACCGTGTCAAGAATTGTATGGCCGATTCTTCTGGCTGCCGAATTATATGGATAAGTTCATCGGCGTCTGGTGGTCGCACATATGTGCCCTGGAAGTTATCAAGGAATGCGGCTTCCAGGTCCTCCCAACAACCAACTGATTCTGCTGGCAAGCTGTTGAGCCAATGCCTAGTTAGTCCTTTAAGCTTGAGTGGGAGGTATTTGATGGCATGTAGATCATCACCGCGGGCCATGTGGATATGGAGGAGATAGTCCTTGATCCAGACTGCAGGATTTGTGGTACCATCGTATGATTCGATGTTTACGGGTTTGAAGCCCTCGGGGATTTGATGATCCATTACTTCATCTATGAAGCATAGTGGGTGTGCGGCGCCTCTGTATTGGGCTATATCACGACGTAGCTCGTATGAGCTTTGTCTACTGTGTTCGGCCCGGCCGGGTTTGCTGTATCCGGCGCGACGGTAATCATCCCGAGTCATTGGGCGCCCACGCGATCCGTAGATCGATCTTGTATGTTTTGCCTTATCCTCCAATGTATCTCGCAAGTCCGGCGCGTTTTCCCGTGCCTTGGTACTTTTTGAGCGGCGACGGGGTGTGGCTTGAGCGGAGGGCCGAGAGGCTTCTCTGTCGCGGCCACGGGGTCGCTGGTGACTTGGGTGCTTACTCCTCTGATCGAGGCAACGGCCTGTGTTCGGGGTAGCTTTTGGAGGGGCGTTCGAGTTCATACTCTTCGGCTGCAAGGACTTCAGTCCATCTGTCAGCTAGCAGGTCTTGGTCAGCTCTAAGTTGTTGCTGCTTTTTCTTGAGGCTGCTTGCCGTGGCTATAAGCCTGCGTTTGAAACGCTCCTGTTCGGCGGGATCCTCAGGCACGACAAATTCGTCGTCGTCGAGGCTTGCCTCATCTTCGGAGGAGGCGCATAATTATCGTCCTCGACCTCTCTTTCTGCCGCACTGTCGTGCGGACTTGCTTCTCCCTCCTCCTGCGCTGAGTCCTGTTGGAGGGGTTTTCTTCGGCACTGTCCGGGGTGTTATTATCTTCCGTGCCGGAATCACCGTTTTTGCCGTGGCGGGATTTAGAGTGGCGCCGCTGACGTCGGTGCTTCGGTTGCTTCTTGGAGGGATCATCCTCCGTTGTTCCATCGCCGTTCCCATCTTTTGGGATGTCCACCATGTATATGTCGTATGACGAGGTGGCCTTCCAGTGCCCTGTAGGCACTGGGTCTTGGTCGTCTCCGGCATCGTCGTCCATACCATCGATGTCTTCAGAGTCGAAGTCGAGCATGTCGGTTAAATCATCGACAGTGGCTACAAAGTGGGTGGTGGGTGGGTCGTCCATATCCCAACCTTCCTGTCCGTAGTCCGGCCAGGGCTCTCTGGATAAAGAGAGAGACTTTAGTGAATTCAGGATGTCGCCAAAGGGTGAGTGCTGAAAGATGTCCGCGGCAGTGAACTCCATGACCGGCGCCCAATCGGATTCGATTGGCAGGGGCGCGAAGGGTTCGGAGTCCGGAGAGGAGTCCAGCACCCTGGAGTCAAGGTCTTCGCAAAGGACAGGGATAGAGTTTGGCTCAATCGCCGTAGAGATCGTAGCCCTCGAGGCGGTGTCCAACCACTCGTCCTCGATCGGGGAATCCGGCTCCGGATTAAGGGCCGGAGCGGATGCTGGTGCGGCCTCCAGGGCACTGTTCGGCGGCAGAACTAGATCATACCCATCAAGACAGTGCGGCACGCTCGGCTGTGGCTCGAATCCATCGAAGATCAAGTCTCCGCAGACATCAGCCGTATAGTTCAAACTTCCAAATCTGACCTGATGGCCAGGGGCGTAGCTTTCGATCTGCTCCAGATGGCCAAGCAAATTGGCCCGCAGTGCAAAGCCGCCGAATACGAAGATCTGTCCGGGGAGAAAAGTCTCACCCTGGACCGCGTCGTTGTTGATGATCGAAGGAGCCATCGGGCCTATCGGTGACGACACAGAGGAACTCTCATTGAAAGCACCAATGTCGGTGTCAAAACCGGCGGATCTCAGGTAGGGAGTCCCGAACTGTGCGTCTAGGCGGATGGTAACATGAGACAAGGGACACGATGTTTTTACCCAGGTTCGGGCCCTCTCGATGGAGGTAATACCCTACTCCTGCTTGATTAATATTGATGATATGCGTAGTACAAGAGTAGATCTACCACGAGATCAGAGAGGCTAAACCCTGGAAGCTAGCCTATGGTATGATTGTTATTCGTCCTATGGACTAAAACCCTCCGGTTTATATGGACACCAGACAGGGTTAGGGTTACACAGAGTCGGTTACAATGGTAGGAGATCTAGATATCCGTATAGCCAAGCTTGCCTTCCACGCCAAGGAAAGTCCCATCTGGACACGAGACGAAGTCTTCAATCTTGTATATTCATAGTCTAGGAGTCCGGCCGCGATGATAGTTCGGCTATCCGGACACCCCCTAGTCTAGGACTCCCTCAGTGACATAACAATATTCGCCAGAGTCCTCATGAAGAAATCATGGAAGTTGACGGGAACGCCATGAATGATATTGAAAGGAATATTCTTCATGATGCCAACGACTTCTTCATCATTTGAGTCGTGGCCTTTGATAGGACTCATTGTCTTCGTTAGAATCCGACAGACAGTCCGAGGCACATATAGTAATTCCTTGACGAGGAATTTGGTTCGAGGTGCCTGTCCGGGCTTATAAGGCTTCATCAGCACTTGCATGTAGTGATTTGAAAGCTCAGGTTCGTTGTAGATACAACGAGCACCATCAAGAGGAGGACTGAGTGGTAGGGCACGAAGCAATTCAGTTGCTGGTGCCTTGTAGTGAGTATTTTCAGACATCCAGTCCAACACCCATGAGTTCACATCTTCAACGTCTCCGGTGATGTGCAGCATCGCATAGAATTGAAGAATGAGTTCTTCATTCCAATCACAGATGTCAGTGCAGAAATTCAGAAGTCCTGCATCGTGAAGAACACTGAGGACTGGCTCGAAGCCTGGCAGGGATTCCATGTCCACATGAGGAATATGTGCATGATCGAAGACTTTGTCTTTGTTGAAGAGCACTGAGGAATAGAAATTGACTTGACTAGCAGTCCAGAAACGCCTCTTCCTTATGCGAGCAGAATCATATCTTATATTTACTAATTGGAGGCACCAATAAAGACTCCACGTTAATCCTTGAATCTAGAAACAACAGCCATTAGATGTTGTTAAGAACGTAATATAAGCCGTTAGATGTCAAATTACTTCCACCGAGCCCTGAACAGTTTTTAGAAGAAAAAAAAACAGTCCTGGGCGACCCCCTTAATGTCGTGATCTAACATATCTCTCTCTTCTCCTTCGTTGAGACCTACTCATATGCACGTCCCCATGGTGAAAAGCCCTAGCGCTGCCCTTCTCTATGCCATCCATCCTCAACTTTGAAGTTCTATACTGGATGGCTTTGGTGGACGTGGAGCCTGGATTGGATGTAAGGACTCCCACACGGAACTGCACTCCGGGTCTCTCCTATTGTCAATGAGCGGGTCTGCACAATGCGGCCTTGAGTTGGACGACCTGCATTGGACTGCATGAGCGTCTTAATTCGGATGATACTAAAGTATACGATCTGTCTTTGGAAGCAGGCTCCTGGATCGATTTAGTCCAAGGGTAGCTAGATTTGGACCGATGGAAACACATGGACATACTACAGGTCTACAGCCCGGGCTAATCGATTTCGTCAGGCAGCTCCGCCGACGCCAACATGGGTGATGACTAAACACTGGCAGAACCCCTCCCTTGGCCTCCCATGTGCTCACTCTGCATTGCAAGTGGTCGTGGAAATTCAGAATAAGTGTCTTTGTTTTCTCATATTCCGTTCCTCTGTGTTACCTCCATTGCCATATACATTGCGAATTGCATGTATAGGATAGATATCTACAGTATGATGCAAAAGAAATACGTGTAATATGATCAATCTGTCTAATTTTTGGTATTACAAGAATTAGGGTATGTTATACAGTCCTAACAATTTTCATCATATTTGCTCTACCTACGCACATGTGCCGTACAAGCCATCAGACTCTCCCTGAAAGAAAAATTAATGGCAGGCTTTATGTATGGTCGTACACACCTGGATCCACCATCAATCAATGCTTTATCACACATGTTCGCGATTGCTGCACCATGTTGCACAATGCGCCTCCCTCAATCGGCAAGTCCCCAATGGAGACAGTTTGGTGCAGCTGTGCAATGTAGGCAGCAAAAAGTCAGACCATCCAAGGACGTGAGCACGAAGTGCTAGGAAAATCCTCGGCTGGCAGCAAATGAGTAGGGCGAACATGAAAGGTATTGTTAGCATTGTTTGTTCTGTAACTTCTCCCGGTATCTTCTATCCTTTTGTTTATTTCATTTTGTCTCTTGTCACATCCCTAGTACTGGTATGCTCAAGGCTAGCTAGTCATTTGTGCATCATGTTTAAATTCCATTTAATTTTGAAATGGGGATTTGTGAAACCCTCAGAATCACTTTTGGAAATGACCTAAATAAAAATTGCTCCAAAAGGTCCAAGAAAATGCTCATGTTGCCCTCTGAAAATATTGGACAGAGATAATAATCAAACCAATATTTTTGGGAGTTCATAAGTATTTATATTTGGGCATTTGGAATTAATGCATACCTAATTGTATTGGATATATATTATTATATATATAAAATTTTGTCCAAAAATGGTGCCTTTTGTTGAAGAGCTCTGGAATATTACCACTAGCTCATATAAAAAATTGGCATAATTAAATAAAGTGATTTGGTATTTTAAATAAATCAAACAAATGTCAGAATATTTAAAAAAGAAACAAAATAGGAAAAAAAACCCTTACCTGACCTACCTTACCGCGGCCCAGCTCCCGTGCGGCCTGGCCTGGCCCAGCGGCCCAGCAGGCCGGCCCAGCCGACTGGCCAAGCGCCAGCCGTCCCCTTCCTCGCGCCAGGAGGACAGGGGCACGCGCCGGCGCGCGCGGCCACGCGTCTGGCCGGGGACACGTCTCCCCGCCACCTCCTGCTTCCTCCCCTCGTCGCCCTGGACACCCTGGAACGACGCCACGCGCCGCCCCGACCGCTCCCCTCTCCCCAGTCCTCTCCTCTCCTCTCCTCTCCCTCGCTCTCGCCGAACCCGAACGCCACCGCCGCCGCTGCTCGCCGTAGCCGTAGCCACCGCACCCCTCGAGAGCATCTGGGACGTCCCCGAGCTCCGCGTCGTCGACCTCGCCCTCCCTGTCAAGCCACGCGAGCCCGGAGGCACCGCTGCGACGCCATCGCCATCTTCTCCATCTCCGGCCACCGGAGATCGCCACCGTCGTTCGCCGCCGTCCGCGCTTCCCCAAGGCCGCCAACCAGCTCCCCGGACCCGTCGTGAGCTCCTCTACCTATCCCCCTACCTCCCGTGCTCGATTACGCCG
>LR880966.1:745205262-745216303 GCA_904067115.1 Aegilops sharonensis | reverse complement strand
ATTTTCAGTCAGGGCTTTAGTGCGGTCCATTTCTTCACCTAACATATCATCACTTTTATCTAGCATGTTTTGAACCTTTTCAAAAGCCTTTTGTTGTTTTACAGCAATCTTAGCAAGTTTTGAGTAGCTGGGCTTTAGATCTTCATCAGATTCATTTTCACTAGATTCAGAGGAGGTATATTTGAGTACCTTGGCACCCTTTGCCATGAAGCAAAAGGTGGGAGCGTAGTCATCACTATCTTCATCAGCTTTGTTGGTGAGTTCATTTTCTTCAGAGTTGAAGATGGACTTGCTGATGAAAGCAGTAGCGAGAGCCAGACTCGCCACACCAGACTCGGATTGTTCTGATGCCTCCTCTTCCTCATGTTCCTCAGATCCAGCTTCAGAGTCCATTTCCTTGCCAATGAATGCCAGAGCCTTCTTGGAGCTGCTCTTCTTGTGAGAAGAAGGCTTTGAGGATTTTGATGATGAAGATTTCGACGATTTCTTCTTCTTCTTCGCGTCATCAAAACTGTAATCCTTGTATTTCTTCTTCTTTAATTCCTTTTCCCACTGAGGACAATCTTGAATGTAGTGACCAGGTTTGTTGCATTTGTGGCAAAGTCTTCTCTTATAGTCACTGGATGAGGAATCACTCCTCCTTGAGGATTTTCCAAAGCGACCACGTCTTGAGAACTTCTGGAATTTCTTCACGAGCAGTGCTAGCTCCTGGCTCAATTCTTCAGGATCTCCAAGGCTACTACTAGAGTCTTCATAATTAGATTCAGACACAGCCTTGGCCTTCAGAGCACATGATTTTCCATAGCTAGACCCATAGAGATCTCTCTTTTCAGCAAGCTGGAACTCATGAGTATTTAGCCTCTCGAGGATATCAGCTGGATCAAGTGACTTGTAGTCAGCACGCTCTTGTATCATCAGTGCCAGAGTATCAAATGAGGAATCAAGCGATCTCAACAATTTGTTCACCACCTCATGGTCGGTGATGTCAGTGGCACCAAGCGCTTGAAGCTCATTTGAGATGTCAGTGAGGCGATCGAAGGTTTCTTGAACATTTTTGTTGTCGAGTCTTTTGAAGCGGTTGAAGATATTGCGAAGAACATCAACTCGAGAGTCACGCTGAGTTGAGACTCCTTCATTTACTTTGGATAGCTTGTCCCAGATGAGCTTAGAATTTTCCAAAGCACTCACTCTTCCATATTGTCCTTTGCTCAGATGGCCACATATGATATTCTTCGCTTGAGAATCGAGTTGCTTGAATCTCTTCACATCGGCAGCATTCAGAGAAGGTGTGACTGAGGGAACACCATTTTCCACAACATACCAGAGATCGTTGTCAATTGCCTCAAGATGCATTCGCATCTTGTTCTTCCAGTAGGGGTAGTCCGTCCCATCAAAGGTAGGACACCCAGCTGAGACCTTGATCATACCTGCGGTCGACATAACTAAAACTCCAGGTGGTTAAACCAAAATCACACACAACAAGGGAGTACCTTGCTCTGATACCACTTGGAAGTGCTTTATATCGACTAGAGGGGGGGTGAATAGGCGATTTTTATGAAATCTTCACTGAGGAATTTGCTGGTGAGGAAATTCCTAAGTGAAGAACTACTTGCAGCGGAATAAGTACTCAGAAGTAAGCATAAGAGAATGCGGGCATGGTCATCATAATGAAATGAAGACAATCAAAGAGTACAGAAAGCGTAAACACAGGATAGCACAAGATGAAGACAAACAGACTGAAGAAATTGAACTGAGGAAATTGAGAAAGTCTTCAGTCAAAGTCTTCAAACAAAGATATGAACAAATACTGAACACAGTAATGAGGAAATGAAAGAGTTGAGGAAATAGAACCAGTTAGGTTCGTGAAGACAGTGATTTGGTAGACCAGTTCCAACTGCTGTCTCAGTTGTACGTCTGGTTGGAGCGGCTGAGTATTTAAACTCGAGGACACACAGTCCCGGACACCCGGTCGCTGAGTATGCAGCTCAGGACACCAAATCCTCACCGTATTCTCCTTGAACTAAGGTCACACAGACCTCGTCCAATCACTCATGGTAAGTCTTCAAGCGACTTCCAAACCTTCACAGACTTGGTCACTCGGCGATCCACAATTCCTCTTGGATGCTCTAGACCATGACGCCTAACCGTCTAGAAGAAGCACAGTCTTCAAAGGTAACAAGCGTCGGATCCACGCAGGATCAATCTCTTCAGTGATGCTCAATCACTTTGGGTTTGTAGGGGTTTGGTTTTTGGGTTTTTCCTCACTCGATGATTTTCTCTCAAAGTCCTCGGAGGACGGGTTGCTCTCAAATGACAAGTGTCAAGTTCTCTCAGAGCAACCAACCAGCTAGTGGTTGTAGTGGGCGGCTATTTATAGCCTAGGGAGCAGCCCGACATGATAAGTCATAAATGCCCTTCAATGATATGACCGTTAGGTGGATAAGATATTTTGGGACAGCTGGCGCGCAGCACAGCAACGGTCGGAAATTTGATTCTCAAATTCTTCAGGGCTATCATGTTCCTCACTGTGTAGGCAATCCGCACTGGCGAATTCCTAACTCCTTAGTCAGAACAAATTCCTCAGCGACCAGAAGAACTTCGTCTCTGTCACTGAAGAAATTGACTGAACTGTATGAGATTTCCAAAGGCTTCACTCGAAGGGATTGGTAGGTGTAGGATTTTGAGTTGAGCATCACATGGAAATTTTTCCTTAGTATTTCCTCGACCCCCTTTAACAGTACGGTGTTTCCTATGACTCAAGAAAGAGAAAAACGAAACTACGAAAACAAAAGGCTTCACGCTTCATGTTCCTCAAATGAATACCAAGTCTTCAAGGTCACACCAATTTCTTCACTTTCAAAGTCTTCAGAATATCAAAGTCTTTCAGTCCAAGAACTTCATTTTTAGGGGTCGACTTTCTCTGTAAATATCAAACTCCTCATAGACTTATAGACCTGTGTACACTCATAAACACATTAGACCCTTAACCTATAAGTCTTCAATACACCAAAATCACTAAGGGGCACTAGATGCACTTACATATTTTGACAATGTATATATTATGATGATTATAATAAAGCAGGGTCTCTGTCATTTTCATATTCAATAATGAGTCTTCTTCATCATAATTCCATGACCGTTGGGGGCTTGATCGTATTCAAATCATAGCTTAACCCCTTTGGCACGACTTCCTGATCGTATTCGAATCATAGCGGTTCAAACACTTTGATCATTTGGAGGTTGGATCGTATTCGAACAATAGCTTAACCCCTTTTGGTCTGACTTTCTGATCGTATTCGAATCAGAGTCGTTAAACATTTAGACCATTGGGGACTGGATCGTATTCGAATCGTAGCTTAACCCCTTTGGCACGGCTTCCTGATCGTATTCGAATCATAGTCGTTCAAACACTTTGATCATTTGGGGGCTGGATCGTATTCCAATCATAGCTTAACCCCTTTTGGTCCGACTTCCTGATCGTATTCGAATCAGAGTTGTCAAACTTTTAGACCATTGGGGGCTGGATCGTATTCGAATCGTAGCTTAACCCCTTTGGCACGACATCCTGATCGTATTTGAATCATATCCGTTCAAACACTTTGATCATTTTGGGCCTTGATCGTATTCGAATCATAGCTCAACCCCTTTTGGTTTGGCTTACTGATCATATTCAAATCAGAGTCGTCAAACAATTTGGTCACTGGGGGGCTTCCTGATCGTATTCGAATCATAGCTGTCGGTACCCCTTTGATCGGCGCAATGCCACAAACCACTTGGGAGCTTCCTGGTTGTATTTGAATCATAGCCATTAACCCTTTTGGTCCGGCTTACTGATCGTATTTGAATCAGAGCCTCGTATTTTTCTCTCTTTTTTATTTGAGTTTTTTAATGATTTTTCGGGTTTCCCCTGATACTCTCTTGCTCATATCTGAAGCATATATATGGTCTCTATTAACCCGACCTGGCTTTCGACGATAAGTTGCCAGTATATGACAATGATGAATACTTGGAAGTATTGGCTTCTATAGTCTAGGCAATTACCCTTACTACACAGATATCATAAATCGGCAGTATAATTCAATATCACACATATGATATTGTTATTATAATCATGTTTACGATCTGGTTAACACCAGCCCTATCTATGACTATTTTAAACATCAGTGGTTATATGTGAGATATTATGACCCGCCCTTCGGTGAACCGCCAAAGGCTCCTGTGATCTACTTGTATGCATGATACATCAAATTTTTCATCTGCACCAATCTACATCATGACAAGTGTAACAGGATATTATCAAGTGGCGGCTTAATAGTGTTAAGCATAACATAAATGTGCACGATGGCATGACAGAGCAAAAGTTATGGCTACTCGATTACATGACTCAACGAGTCCAAATGATTAACGGTTTTTTCGACAGATCACCAATATGAACCGCCCTGCGGCTCAATCCTCTTGGTTCTGAACGCCTGACTCTTCTGGATCATCCCTCTCCGTGTCTTCGTCATGTTCTACTTGCTTGAAGGTGGGGGATGACCAGTCAATGCCACTTAAAGCTTGAAATTCAGCCTCATCACCAATGAGCTCTTCCAGGTCAACTTTCGAAGCGAAAGTGTGCTTATAGATTGGGGGTATCAGATCATGCACTTTATAAGACGGTGTTGGCATTTTTTTGATTTTCCAAATCATAAGCCGGCTGATATTTGGATAGGCCTGTCTCATTAGCAACCAGACTAGCCAGGGGACGTATGTCCTTCAGACAGGCGGCAAAATCTTTCTTATTAAACGAGGTGCCGTCTTCCTTCAAGATCGGGTACCCAGTCGATATATCAGCCGGGTCTAGCTCTGGCAGCCAATCTTTGGCCCGGCTTAAGGCCGTCACAGCTCCGGCTCTTGCACATGTTCGCTTCATTTCACTAAACCTCTCAGGAAGAATGGAAAGCTTCCTTAATATGTCAACCAAGAGAGTGGGGGCTTGGTTGGATAGAAAGATTGTTGCCAGTGCGTGTTGAGCTCCGGTATACAGCTGCTCCACTAGCGTGTAAACCGCCTTTAGCTTCACCAACATATCTTGATTCAGATTGGTGCTCCTAGGGCCTGCATAATAAACATCAATGGGTCAGACGCGATTTATATCATCAAGAAAAGACATTCACAATGAGTATCAGTGAGGCGAGTTACCAAAGATAGCTGAAACCATCTGAGTCACATGGTGTTTTAAGCCAGTAAGTTCAGTGGTCGCTTCTTGAAGAGCCGCCTCTGCCTTCTCTGCCCGCTGTGTTAAGGCAGATTTCTCTTCAGCCCAAGTGCTTCTTTCAGCTTCAAAGTTGGGTTTCAATTTCTCTGTTTCAGCCATGCTAAACTGAAATTTGGAGTCGGCCTTCCGGGTCTGACTTCCTTGCAACTCCAGCCGTGATTTCAAGACAGCCAATTGAGACTCAAGTTGAGCAGTAGTGTCCTATGCATATGCCGGTTAAAAAATATGAGTCACAAACAAGGAAGTCCCAAGCAGTTTGCAAGCAACAGTACTTGGCACTTGGGGACTAATGTTTACTGAAAAAATTATTCATACAACGGCTTATGTGAATAAGTCCCAAGCACTTTGCGAGCAAGAGTACTTGGCACTTCGGACTAATGCATATTGCTTGTCTTGTTATAACTTTGCTACAAACGGCCACATCCGGTTCATGAGAACTACACAAGTAAGTAATGTTTTCAAAGGTATGAAGGCCCGGATCATTTATGCTGATTAAGCCGGCCCTTGGGGGCTACGGATTCAGCATCTATAATTACAGATTTATTTTGAACCAGATGGTTTAAGCCGGATTGGAAAGATTCTTTCAAAGCTCATTATTTATGCTCATGGAAATCAAGTCTACAGAATATTCAAATTCATCATAATCAGTAGACTTGGGGGATGGTAGGATGTGCATAATTCACTAAAGAAGAGCTCATACCTCAAATTTTTTATTCATCTGCTTCACCATTCAACTTCAATGTCACGGCTGGAGTGCACTTGACTGAGATAGCCAGAATATACTTCACCAATGCTCAGTTGGGAGTAGTTGGCAACATCAAACCTCACCTTTCACCATTCAATGTTCTCTTCCTTGGAGGAATTTTTGGCTAAGATGGTAGGCCTCCCCGGCTCTCTAAAGCCGGTGTTGGTGATAACCACGTCATCGTCTTGAGTACTAGCTGTCTTCACTTGATTGGATATTCCAGGATTCAAAGGGTCAAAGCTGACTTGCTCAATAGGAGGGTGAAAATTTAATGGCGGGTCATAATGAACCTGATCTGATGGTTGAGGAATGGAGACTTCAGGCACCGCAGGTTGTTGTTCCGTTTCGCTAACTTTTGGATCTTCAACCGGTTTATTCACCCTCGCTTCCTTGTTGGGTTTGGCTTTTCCACTGCATGAAGTCATGAGACGTCAATATAAGTGTCAAGGAGTATAAATAAATAAGTAAATAACTATTGTTACCCAGGAGCAGTCTTGAAAGCCGACAAATGTGATTGAGATGAGTCGCCGGAAGAGGAACGAGATGTTTCTTGATAATTTGAGTCGGAGGAATTAAGTGGTTGATGGGTGAGACCCGCCAAAGGATATAAAGAATCTAAATCAGGAGTGACCTCATTTCGACGCTTCCTCGGAGTATTCGGTAAGTCGGAAGAAAGTTATTCATCGCTGCTAG
This sequence comes from Aegilops sharonensis, assembly GCA_904067115.1. Lineage (NCBI taxonomy): Eukaryota > Viridiplantae > Streptophyta > Magnoliopsida > Poales > Poaceae > Aegilops > Aegilops sharonensis. The sequence goes on along the minus strand of LR880966.1, from coordinate 745,209,608 downwards.
TCCGAGTTTGTCACCGGCTCTCGTGCTGCTGTCGCTTCAAAAGAAAGTGAGGATCTTGATAAGCTAAGGGGTGTGAAAATCTTACTTTCTGGGTTACTCTTCGGATTTTCTGTCTTGGCAAAGGCTCGGAGTCGGATGAATGATAGTTACCTCTTCTTTAAGAGCTTGACTGGTCCCCGTGTCATCCTGATGATAGTCAATGTTAATAAGATGGTTGAAAAAGGAGCCAAGAGAGTCAAGGGCTACCTCTGACTCAGAGGTGTCGTCCAGCGCAAGTAGCTTAGAAGTGTTGGGCTTCTTTCCTTTCTTCTTGGTGGTTTTCTTGGCGGTTTTATTGGCCTTCCTGGCCCTCTTGGCAGCTTCATGGTCATCTTCTTTCTTTCCAAAATCGTCATCAGCCTGTGAAAGTTATCAAGGTTGAGCTAAAACAAAGTATTCAAGGATAAAGGAAAAGTAAAGGGTTTGGCGGCTTATCCCTGGTGCCGGGTTAGACTTGCAGAAAGGGCTCAAGCCCACCTTGCTGCAGTCCGCTGGGCTTTCATGTAGAAGAGACCTCGTCATCTCATTGATGGCGTCGTCAATTAAGTCATCAGAGCTATGGCGCAGTGGATCCTCTTTCTCACCTGTGTAGGTACACATTAAGTCGGTGCGGAGGCTTAGAGGAATGACCCGCCATGCAAGCCAGCACCGGACCAAGTCGATGCCAGTTAAACCTTTTCCCAACAGAGCTTTAACTTTAGCAATGGTGGGGGAGAGTCTTTTGCATTCAACGGCTGTCAGCTTGTCAGGGAGAGGGTGATTTGATTTGAGACGTATGGCGCGAAAGCCGGGCAGTCCATTCTCATCTGCCGGAGAGGTATCTTTGTAGTAGAACCATGTCTGGTTCCAATCTTTGGGATGACTCGGCATGTGTGCATACGAGAAAATAGCATCTCTCCATCGTTCGATTGAGATCCCACCAAGTTCCATGTTGGGTCCGTTGGAGTACTCGTTTTGGCGGTTCAAATAGAAATACTCTCTGAATAGTTCCATGCAAGACTCCTCATTTGCAGCATTCGGTTACTTACGGCCCGTTACTGTCATTTTCTGCTTGTGGGCCAAATTCAGCCCGTCGTTACAGTCGGCCCGTTTACGGACCGTTAATACGTTGGGCCGTTTTCATGTCAAAAAAAACCCCGTTGGGCTGTTTTCATAGAGTTATCAAATACGCCCTATTAATGGCCCGTTATGGTCCACGAATAGTATGACCCATTATTGGCGAAATGATGATACGCCCTGTAGAAGGCCCATGGATCCTACGGCCCGTATGAGGCCCATGGATAGTACGGCCCATAGAAGGCACATGGATCGTACGGCCCGTAGAAGTTCCATGGACCCTGCGGCCCGCAGAAGGCCCATGGACCCTACGGCCCGTTGAAGGCCCATGGACCCTAAGGCCCGTATAGAAGGCCGATGGATCCTACGGCCAGAAGAAGGCCCATGGATCATACGGCCTGCAGGAGGCCCATGGTTACAACAGTCCGCGTGTTGCCATGATTATTTTGGCCTAGTTACCAAAACTAGGCTATTGTGGGCACTAGAAAAACACAGAAAAAGAACTGTAGTGACTACAAGCAAACAACAAAACAAGACAATAAGGAAATAAATAATCAAGCAATTAACGCTAGCCTATTACCGCTATTACACATATTACATCCACTGGGCATGAAAGTTCGCCACCAGTGCAAATATAGGGAACAAAGCAGCACATTACATATACTGGCCTTCAAAATTTGCCATCAGTGCAAATAAACGCGGCAGCAAAACAAGAGCATAACTGAAACAACTTCAGAAGAGCTCAAGAAACGGTATCCTGGGTATCCACCATGCTGGCAATAAGCTTAGCAAGCTGATTAGCTTTGTCCTGTTTGGCGCTAAAATCCTCCAACGCTTGCTGTTGCACCAGAAAGTATGCATCTGAATGCTCCAGGGACTTCCGCAGTCCTTCCGCTTCTTGTCGCAGCATAGCTGATCGATGTCTTTCAGCTTGTAGTTGAGACTCAAGAAACCGAACTGATTCAGACCGTGAGTTTTAATAGCTTGTGCATGCGGTAGTGGCCAGTAACACGAACACTAAACCAAGACAGGACTTTGGGGTTGTCTCGCTGTCTTCAAGATAGTCTTCCTTAGCTGTTTTATCAGCTTTGTTGGAGACCAACAAGGATGTGTCACTATCCTGAACCTTATCTGCATTACTTCCTTTACCATTGCTTAATAAGGCACTCTTCCCCAATATTCTACCATCATTCTAAAAGAAGAAACAAGCAGACACATAACAAGTTTAGCATGTACTAGTATATGAAACTCATTTCAGTGAACCAGTTCATTAGTAAGGTGGATAGGATTAAACTACCAAGTGTTCTATTGCCAAGTACTAGTACATAATGAAAGCATCAACCAAACATATATCTATGTCCTATGGTCACTTCATTGTCTTGCCAAATCAAAATAGAGACATGGTTCAAATCATATCAGTTCAAGACAAAGCAGCAGCGAAAGAATACAAAGCGTGGGAAACTACACGGCACAACAAGATTTTAGATGGGTACCACGGGTATACATGTACAACGACACTATTGGCTCTGTTGTGATGCTAGTAATGTGCATGATATGAAAGTCAACTGTATACACAATTGAAATTGAAATCAAAAGAGCTATTGATAAGAGCAAACTTGTTAAAGAAACATGCGTGAACATACCTGCTGTGCCATTGGAGTTTCGATTGGATCCTTCAATTTAAAAATAAGTTTGTATGAGTAAATACAGTGATAAAAGAGCAAAGCAATCATAGTTAAAAAAGGTGAGCATAAGCGAGTGCTTCAGCGTGCCTAGGCTCTAGGCGTTGGCAAAATGCATTGCGCATAACTACACTTAATCTGTGCATAACTGCGCATAAGCATGCACTTTGGTCAGTAAAGCGCAAGGCGGTGGAAAAACGCACAATTAACGCCTAGCGCTTTTTTGAACTATGATAGCAATGGAATCTTAAATTAGAACAGTTGTTCTTCAGGTTTAGGCACTTGTTCTACATGAACAGAGTACAGTAAGACGCAAGAATATAATACTTAAAATAGAAAATGAGCTCATAGACCTTACCACATTCTTGGTTCGGGACCGGTACAGAACAAGGCATTCCCAGTCATCGTCCAGTAAAGTGTCTCAGGAGAACGTAAGGGAATTTGATGAGTTTCTTTGCCGGTGAAGTACGTTTTCTTCAGGTAATTCCGATACTGCCACCAAGCATTCTTGAAGATAGCAGAGGTATTAGCACAGGTTACCTCATCCTGAGTTTCCAAATCGGTCCTTCTCTATAGAGAAAAATGGGAAAATTTGCTGTATTATAACCATCATGGAGGTAGGATGTATGTCACGAAGAAAAGTAATTGCCATGAATAACATTACTTACACATAACTCCTGGACACACACCTGCAACTGGCATTTTCCTTCATCTTCAGTATAATATTTCCAAGATGGGAAGATATGCACATACGATTTAGCAACATCAAATGCGATAGATGCTAAACTACAACTAGCTGGTTGTGCTTCCTCCACAGGAATAGGCGTAATAACTGGTGGAGTTGGGGTTCGCCGTGATAGTACTGGCCCTTTGGGCACTGGAGCTGCCGTACTAACTGCTCTTGTTTGGGAGCTCTGTGGTGGAGATGGTGTTGTGTCAACAGGAACTGGGTTACTATCGGCTGGGGTTGGGTTTAGATTGGGTGAAGCTGATTCTCTGTCCATCGCAGTAGGGGTACAATCTGTGAGAGTTTGGATTATGTGTGGTAGGGCTGGTTCTTGTGCATGTACAACCGGGGTGCTATCTCCACCAAGAGGTAGCACTGTTTTATTTGAAGACCGTGTTTTTAGTTCGCTAGATACTGGCATCACCCGCTCTAATTCAAATGGTTGATAAACAGGAAACATAGTTGAATGTACAGACATTGTATGAGAGACAGATGCAATAGACACTATTAGGAAAAGGGCTAAAGATAGGATTGACACTAATGGCGCACCAGAGAAGTGGTGCGCCACTACTATATACTAATGGCGCACCTGGTGGAGATACGCCATTAGTGTGGAATACACTAATGACGCACCAGGCAGAAGGTGCGCCACTAGTAAAACAATTTTTTTTCATTTTTTCAAACATTCTAATGGCGCATCCGGGCAAAGTGCGCCATTAGTAGTTAGAACAACTAATAGCGCACTGGAGACAGAGTGCGCCAGTAATTTTTTTTACTTTTTGGCAAAAAAAACTTATTCCCTCTCCCTCCCTTCCTCCCCACTCAGTACGCCCCCTCCGCCC
>LR880966.1:745175784-745192515 GCA_904067115.1 Aegilops sharonensis | reverse complement strand
GATAACTAATGCGGCAAACTTTCAAAAAAAACTAATGCGGCACCTCGGGCCAACGCGGCCAGATCGCATTTTGCATGAGAAATTACACACCATGTTTCGTTGACATGTGGTCCCGTTCCAACATATCAGTGAGACAACGACGAGTAGTAGGAGTATTTCCGAACGGACGTGTAGGCCGGGGCGCCTCTTCGTGAACCGTGGCAAACTGGCAACCGTCCACCGACTCTTCGCCTTTCCCTCTCGATTTGGAACTGTTGTCGCACGCTCTTCCTCTCCCTCCTCCATTTTCCTTTAGCCCTTCGCCCTTTCTTCTGCCATTGTTCGATCGTCTTCTCCATGAAGGGAACAGGCCGGAAACGACCCCGTTATTCCTGCCCCGATCTGAAAGATGACGTGGTGGAGGAACTCATTGATCGGTGCGACGTCATCACCTCGGCTAGCATGGCAGGTTCGTTCAAGCCCATTCTCGACTAAACTAATAACATCATTAGAAGGAACCCAAGAGTCATGGAGCGGTTTGATCTCCCCTATCTTCTTTGCCGTGACCCTGATGACTGGCGCCGGCACGACGGAGGCCTCGCCCTGTGCAAGTTGATGCCGCTTGATAATGATACGTATGATGTTAAGTTGCCATCGCTTGAGGGCAAGGCTTGGGCAGGCGCAAATGGAGATTGGGTTGTTTACATTGGGTCCAACTGCGAGTGGGAACTTGTGAATGTGTACACTCGTGACCGGGTTCCACTTCCAAAAATCTCAGCAGACTGCCCAGAGGTTGAGCACACCGGTATTGTATGCACCTTCAAATACGATCATGGTGACTGTCTTCTACGGAAGATAGCAATTTGTCGAGTTCCCAACCGCTCTTGGAATTACAACAACTATGACGTTGTTGCTATCTTCGACAAGCTTGTTGCCGTCCTTGGTGGTTTGACTCGATGGATATTGCTCAAAAATCAGTTTCTATGCACGGATGTGTACTGTGATGCAATTCAATATGAGGGTCTTGTGTTTTCTTCCACCGCTCATGGCACTGTTTTTGCATGGGATCCTCGTATTTTTGGTACGTTTGTCTTCCACCGTAATTATAATTGTTTCATCCACATGCATGCGGGTTAGGAAGTTTCCCTTTACTTATTAACCTTCTTCTTGTGTTTCCAAGGTCCTATGAACATTCCACCACCTATACTTGAAAAAAATTATAACCAAGGGGGAGATGGCGATGGTGATGATCACGAGCATGAGGACGAGCAGAACGTATATACTCAGTGGTGCCTGGCAACTAATTCCGATGGATCACCTCTTCTTGTGTGTATACAACCCAATGATGATGTTACTACTGAGGGAGCACGTGTTGTCTCCCATGGTCGCACTCTTCGGACCTATTCCAACACCCGTTGCATGGTATTCAGGATGGATACTAGTGTGCTAGCGCCAACACCTTCTCCCTGGTACAGAATTGATAGTCTTGGAGAAAACTCGCTCTTCCTTGGACAAAACTATCTGATGATGGTGAAAGGCGATCCATCTGCTGGTGACACAACGTTACTAGTACCATTTATGAGAAGCAACTGTGTCTATAACTTGGACATTAGGGTGGTTCCCTACCCTGGTACTGATATAGTAGGCCGCTTCAGCCTGGATGATCAGTCCTGCGTTGGTCTCGAGATCGACAATAGATGGCCCGTCTCAAAGAATCACTTGTGGTTCAAAGCAAGCGTTTCCAACGCCGAGGAATGGTTGAGTTGAAGTTCATTTCATTGATTGTTATTTGTTGTGTGGTCAAAACTTTAGTATTTATAATGTATCCTCGCTGTCGATGTGGGTTGATGACCTATTGTATGTAATAAAATGATATGCCTGTGATAAACTTACTAAATTTATGAATGGCTTTTGAGTTGCTTCTGTGAGTGAGTGGTGCGACGAGGCAAAAAAATATTTTCCGAATACATAATTGTACGTGCATTGCAACAGGTTATCGGATGAGGCCAATCAACAATAGTAGTACACTATTTCTACTAGCTTCGCATGATTCGCGCGTCGTGCGGGTGTTTTTACTGTAGCCATATTGTACGTAACCAGCACCTCGAATCCTCGATACTAGTACTATATAAGTAAGTAGTAGGAGTAGTAGGGTGGCATGGGCTAGAACAAGCATTCACGTCCAGGAGTACGGCACACGCCACCAGCACGACTTCCATCTGACACCATATTTCTTGGAGTCCGTGCTAGAGCAATCTCTTCAACCTCATCGTTTCTCTAACTCAGCCATCGCACGGCGGGCGATGTGGGGGTTTGCCGATAGTCGGTTTCCTCAACTGCGGTCCCACTTGTAAGGCCAACTCCAACGCTCTATCAATATATGGATGTACTCTTCTTCCCAATACAAAAACTTGCATCCATTCTACTCCATCCGTTGCACAATACATGCCTTCTATTTGTCAAAATATATATGTATCTAGACATGTTTTAGTATATAGGTACATCCATTTTTGGGCAAATGGAAGTCAAGTATTTTGGAATGGTGGGAATACACAATAATTTTTTTAAGTTAGCACAACTAGTCTAATCCGAGAGCACAACCGAAGATTTGGTCGGGTTCTTCCTCCTTTTGCCGACACGTGGGACATCCAGCATCCAGGTCGTGTCATGAAAGAAAATAGAGTCGTAGTTGAAGCCACGAGATGTGCATCTTGGGTTAAACTTTGAATAGGACCTTACTACTCTTGAGTAACTCAAAAAGAGGCCACCGAAGATCTTTATTGGATTTGTTTTTCATCACCAGCACGTCGAGGTGAAAGATGTGCAGGTTCAGTGGGTCCGCTTGCGTTTTCACTGACATGTGGGACCGCATGTGAGCAGACAGACGATGGGCTCCGCACGTCTGCTGGCTGGCTGAGAAGAGAGATAGAGGAGGGCTGAGCAAGGATTGCAGGAAATTTGTTCTACATAACCAACACCTTGATATTCGCGTGTGGTTGTTTCTAGAATAAAAAAAGGAGGTACCCCTACTTATGTTACTCCCACTACGCCTAGCCTAAGGTTAGTAGGTGACCTTGCGCTTGGATCTTCGCCTCTTCCAGAAGTCGATGGTTCTATAGTAGTGCTTCTGGCAATCTGACACCAAATGAACTGCTGGACGTCCACCGCTTGTAAGCAAAAGTTTCTCCTCGTGCTGCGAGCCACCGCGCACGCGTTGGCGAGGGAGAAGGCGTAATCAAGCTTCTCGTCGTTCTGCGAGTTGACGGGACACATCAAAGTTATTTACTAGTAGTACGTACTCTCTCCAAAAATGGGCTGACCATGTCATTGCTACCATCCCGTGCTCCGTCGTTGAGTACGTGCACTATTCACGTGCCATCGAGGAGAAAAAATATTGCGTGGGTGCCATTGAAGTGCACGACTCACTTACGAAAAAGGGTTTCCCCCCGCTTTCCCCCCGCATGACTCACTTACGCACTGCTTATCTGATTATCTCCATTTTCTTGCATGACACGTGCACCTTGATGCTAGATGTCTCGCGTGTTGGGAAAAGGATGAACAAAACTCACGTAAAAGAAAAGAGTTGAAGAGCATAGATTCCCGACGACCGAGGAGGAGCAAGGAACCTCGCGGTGGAGCGTCTGCAAGGAACCTTGCGCGTTTTCCCCTGTTTTTTTTCGCCTGCCCACCTATAAACAAATAAAAGAACATGAACTTTTCACATGTACAGGACGCATGCAGCCACGCATGTACACAAGCCAACGCACTAACTCCATCCGATCCAACTCATGCACATGCGCGCACAGCATGGAGCACACAACGCACGTACACAAGATGTGCATGCACACACGCTCGGCCGCAGAATGCACGTGAATAACACATGCATGCGCACACACTCGGCTGCATGGAGGCGTGCGCCATCTGTGGCGACGTGCGGTTCATCGTGCTACAGCGAAGCTCGCACGCAACGGCGCATAGCATCTCTTGCAGCACCTCTTTGTCGTCATTGCTCAACTACTAGTCGCAGTCGGAGACGAAGACGACCGCAGCCTTGGCCTTAGAGCTAGCACCGATGGAAAAACACGCATGTTGCACGCACACGAGCACATACGGAGTTCCCACGACGTGGGGGTGGTGCGTCCCCAGTCGCCTCTACTCCTTCTACGCACGTTGTCTATCAAGGCGGCTGCATGCTAATGATGATGTGGGTGAGATCTTCTAGGACTCATATGATGACGAGGAAAATTATGAGACACAAGGTGACGTACACCGTCAAGGTCCACGGTCAAGGGAGTGCTAGTAAGTACTTAGATGTGCTTAGAGCAAGTACAATAGAGCTGAGTCAGCGGGCTATAAGGAATAAACTAGTATATTTCTGCTTAGCTGGAGGAAAGAGAAGAGGAGAGAGAAGGTAAGTGGGCTCTTCGTGAAGAGCCAGCTCTAGCACGTGCTCCTAGGCACTTTGTGAGAATGAAAGGTGGGCCATAGAAAAAAAACTAGTAGTACACTCTTTTGATCTACTATTTTGTACATGTTGACTATAAGATGGGTTGTAGATGACATGGCACTGGCTATACTATTAATGATCTTTAGATGAGGTGCTAAGTGCATTAAATGGCTTAGTAACTCAAGTCTTCAATGCATAGGTGCTTAGTTTATTGGTGCCACATCATATTTTATGCCTACGTGGTAGGCTTAGCAGCTATACATGGTGGAGCACTTGGAGAGGACAAGGCTGGTCATAGTGGGGAGTAACTTGTACTGTAACATATTACTATATTACTCTAAACATCTCTATAAACCGGAAAGGAGGGAGTAGTAACATATACTAGTATCATATGCAGAGTATGGGAGCACATGTGAAAGCACAAGTGCTCCCTAGGTGGTTTTGATAATTAATGTCAACATATCTCTTGTTGGACTAATTAACACTTTTATCTAGTATGTTTCAGATAAGTTCAACAATGGAGTGGCATGGACTAAAGGATGTGGGAACTCCTTCAATATGCTAAGGACAAAGGATTGGCTCAAACCTCAAGCTCAAGACTCTTCATTTTACATTTTAGTGATCCAAGATCACATTGAGTCTATAGGAAAAGCCAATACTATCAAGGAGGGATGAGGTGTTGCTTAATGAGCCTCTTGCTTCATGTGCTTAGTGATATGCTCCAAAACCCTCCACTACTTTCTCACTTGCACACATATGACCTAAACCTAAAGTCAAACTCGGCCCTACCGATTCTTTCTATCAGGTGCCACCGAGTTCAGATGTCATAGCCACTGCAACAAACCCTAGGCAAATCGGTTTCACCGATAGGGATCTCGGTCTCACCGAGATGGGATTGTAATCTCTCTGTGTATGTCCGTCACCAGATTCGGTCACACCGAGTTTGTGTACTCAGTACTACCGAGTGTCGGTGTACAAAAAGAGGGGTACACTTTTTGTACCCCTATAATTGTGCACGGGCAGTCTGAGCCGCGGGCGCCACCGGACTGAGCAAGGCAAGGGAGGTGAGCCAAGGTAAGGCCGAAACTCGAGAGGAACAGAACGACGCCAAGACGAAGACCACAAAGAGCAAAGGGGACGAAGCGGACTCCCCCGGCAAGACCCTTGCCGGGAGGCGGTCTTAGCAAACCCGGCAAGATCCTTGCCGCGGCAGCTCGTCCCACACCTACGGAGCGAGTCACCCTTGAGTCCACTGCCCCCATGGGGCAAGGATTCAGGAGACATCCCCGTGGTGGCATGCAGATCTTTGTGAAGACATTCAAGATTAGATACACACTATGGAAGATGACGACCCTTGGCGGGATCCCAACCAAGGAGGACCACAAGGCTCCCGGCAAGAGCCTTGCCGGGGATGACAGCAGGCGCCACGGCAAGACCCTTGCCGAGGCGACGGCAAGGCCCTCTCCAAGAACCCCCGTCGGGCCACCATCAGGCCCACACCGATCAAACCTCCACCACCATTCGCATGCGGCTGCCGACCCAACCAGTTGGGCAGGCACCTGCGTGGCGGCAGGCGGATCCTCGTGGAAACCCACCGCTGCGCCAGGTCAGCTGCCTGCCTGCCTACATGGCACCACGGGCACCGCTGGCCAGGGCGCGTGTCGACACGAGAGGGAGCGGCGACGGACGAGACAGGGCTCTCCCCCGTCCCTGATAAAGCAAGGACACCTAAGCAAGACGCATTAAAGGCGCCTTGTCATGTAATGCGAGGGATAAACCCGCATCACTGTACCCTTTCCACCTCCTGTTTGCCACTGTGGCAACCCCTTTCCTTATAAAAGGAGGCCCAAGGCGACCAGGAGGAGGATTCGGCTTTTTGGAGCTCCTCACGCCCCATTGCTAGTTCAAGAACATAGATAAACAAACCACCAAAGCAGGAATAGGGTTTTACACATTCTCACGGCCCGAACCTGGATAAAGAGACCGTGTGCTATCTGTTTGATCCGCTCTTCTCACGACCCCGCGCCCCGCAAACGTAGTAGGGATTCTTGTGATCCCATAGGTGTCGTTCCTACACCGACATCTTTGGCACGCCAGGTAGGGGGCGCAGTTGTGAGAATCGGCTTTAGCAGTTAGCCTGGCACTCCTTCATCTTCGTGACCCTTGAAGAAGAAAGGAGGCCAGAAGATCGACACTCGAGCGATCGCAAAAAGAAGCTAAGTTGCACTGAACCCTTATTTGTGCTACCCTTCTTATTTGAGGTTATTCCCCGCCGGATATGTCGCGTCTTTGTATGAGAAACCTGCACGCCAGGGGGATCTCCCACGATCGGCAATGCCCTTGCCCTGTTTCGAGTCCGCTCAACAGCTCAAGCGGCTGCGTCGAGAATGGCAGAGTAACCTTCCGCGATCGACAACGCCCTCGATTCTGACTCAGGTCAAGCTCGACAGTTCGAGCGGCCGCGTTCGGAACAGAAAGGTGGCTTGTCCGGCAGCACACGTACCAGGCAGGCCCTGGGGATCCGTCCCCAAAACGCTGCTAGGGGCTTTCGCGCCGGCAAGCCTACCTGATCGACGAGGGGCACACATACAAAGAGGAATTGAACGGGGAAATAACATGCATGAAAATTAAGAGTACTTCAAAGTTATATTACATCACGTCATAGCTGCGGTTCTAACTAAAGATAAAATTTGTCTTGGTCGGGAACCCGCAGCGGCGAAGAAGAACGGCATGCCTAATCCCGGCGCTGGCCTTCCACCCTCTTGATTTCGTCGATGCCGTCGGTGATGGGCTTGATGCGCTCCTTGAGCACCGTGAGGTCTGCACCATCCGGCAAGCTCTTCATCGCGGCCGCGAAGTCAAGGTCGGGATTCCAGTGCGCAACCTTGGTGAGGACCTTGGTCACGACCCTCCGGCAAAGTTGCCGGGCCTCTTCGGCCAGCGTGGCCGTCCTGGTGGAGTGAAGATAGGCCGAGGCTCTGAGGACGCCCTCGAAGAACTAGGTCAGCTTGGCGTTGACGGCCCCGCTGCGCTCGGGGGCATACCTCACGTTTGGCAACCCCATGGTGGCCAATTGCGAGGTGACCCTGCCGGCGACGACCTCCAGATGGCTGATCCACCTGTTCTCACCCACCACATATTCCTGGTGGGAGGCGGCCTTGTTTGCCCGCAGCTGCTTCTCCTCCTCGAGGCTCCTGGTCAAGGTCTCCTCCCGAGCCCTGCTCTCCGACAGCATCTTCTCGAGACCCTCCAGCTTCATCTTGAGGTCTCTGATGGAGTTCTGCGCATCGGAGAGCTCCCCAGTCCTGCTGATGACTGCTCCTTGCGCCTCTACCAAGGCGCGGTTGAGCGTGTTCTTCTCGCCGGACAACTTGAGGGCTTGCTCCTTCAGCTCGTCCCGCTCTGCTTCCAGCTCCTTCACCTTGCCGGCATGGGCCAGAGCTTGGGCATCGAGTGCCTCTTTGTGCCTCTGCTCCAGCTCGCGGGTCCGTCGCGCGACAAGGGCCTCGAGCTCCTCATCCTTGCCGCGGAGCGTTGCGCTAAGCTTCGCTTCACGCGCGGAGAGGTCCTCTTCCTGAGAGTCCAAGGCGGCTTGATGCTGGTTCCAGGCGGCTTCGGCCGCGGTGGACAAGTTCGCCGCCTCTTCCTGGGCCTTCTCGACGTCGGCCATTTTCATGGTGAGCTCCACATCACACTTGGCCAATTCCTCCTGAAAGGCCCTCTGCTCCTCGCGAGTCTGGTGGAACCAAGTCTGCGTCTCAGCGACGCGCGCCTTGAAGTCCACCTCCGCGTTGTCCACCGATGCCATCCTGGACTTGACCTTGTCTAGGCGGGCACGGTAGAGCGATTGGAGCTTCCGGAAGTCGGCCCCCATGGCGCGGAAAAGCTGCTCTTCTGGAGAATCGTCGCCACCAACACCCGGCTCATCAACCACCTCAAGCCCAATGGCGGCAAGCACCTCGCCGTCAAAGGCTTCCCCTTCGGCGGGCGCTCGGCTTGACGCCCGTGGAAGATGGACGAAAAGATCGTCGCCCACCTTCAGATATCTGCCGGGGCCCGAGGTTGAGGAGGAGGGGGGCTGGTCACCCGCCTCCTCTTCCTCGGCGGAGGCCTTGCTGGCCTCACCGGCAGGTCCACCGCTGGTGCCCTCGGCAGAAGCCTCACCAGTCGCCTTGGAGGCCCCCGCAGTAGCGTCCTCGGCAGCACCCTTGGCGGCTTCGTCAGCGGCGGCCTCATCAGCATCTTTGGCGGCCTCCTCGGCGGCAATCCTGCTGGCCTCTGCTGCGGCCTCCTCAGCAATGTCTCCCACAACAGTGTCCACGTCCTCCATGTTTGTTGAAGGAGGGCCTGGGCAGCAATGGGGGCGATGAAGCCAAGAAAAGAATAAGGGAAAAACAGAGACGAAGGACAGGCAACACACCAGTGCCAGGCTGTGAAGCAGAAGTCCCCTCTCCGCCAGCATTTGGCGCCGCGGCAGAGTCACCAGCACCCAAGTTCCCCTCTTCCTCCATGGGTGTAGGATCCATGCCTGATGTCCTTGCCGGGGACGCCCCCCGCGGCGGCGTAGTCGATGGGGGTGGTGTGTTAGGAGCAGCCCTCTGTGGCTCCTCCTGCTGCCGCTCCCCTCCTGCAAACCCGGCAAGGTCAGCATCATAGCATCGAGCACCTACCACATGTCGAGTAAGAAGAGGGTGACGAACTTACGCTGGGGGCTGCGCCGGGGGCTGCTGTTCGGGCTGCTCAGCACCACCAGTGGTGTCTCTGAAGCCCCAGCCGGGGACTGACCGCTCGCCAAGGTCCTCGCCCTCTTTGCCCTCTGGGCCAACGTCTCCGTCTCCCTACAAAAGCAAAAATGGATCAAGACAAGCGACCCGATTCGGGGATGTGGAAATGACAGTAAGGAACGGAGTACTTACTCGTCGTCCATCTCCTCCTCTTCCACAAGTTTCCTTTTCCTCTCCGGGCTGAGAGACCCGAGATCAAAAGGGAGCTCCACATCATCATCCGAATCAACGCCTGCCGGAGGAGGTGAAGAAGGCGGCGGGGTTTGTGCGTGCCCAGATGAGAAAGGGGCTGTCGCCTTCTTCTTCTCAGCGGCCTTCGTCAGCCCCTTCGCCGTCGTGGCCCTCGTGTGGCGCCCGGACCCCTCCAGGGTCAAATGAGGCCGCGTAGCCCTGCCGGGCCGGACCGACTCACCAGAGCCAGCCCGCCGCAGGACTCGCCCTCTTCCCCTGATTGGCGTCGAGCCCGCCGCCACGTCCTCCTCCTCCGACGACTCGTCGGCCGCGTCCTCGACAAGCGGAGCTCCAGCGTCGACGCTGCTGACCTCCCCGGTGGCTGCCGCCCACAGGGTGAACTACTCCTCCTCCGCAGCCATCGCGGCCTTGTCCTCCACACCCCCGGCGCTGCCGGCCTCCATGGCAAGCTATGCCTCCCTCGCCCTGGTGGCGATGTACTCCGCCTGGGTGGTGTCCATGACAAGCCACCGCTCGACGTCAGCTTTGACGTATACCTTGATCAAGGAGTCGAAGAATTGCTGCACATCTGCATCCGTCGGCTCCTGCCAGCTCGGGACAGGGCCGTGCGCGTTGCAGTCCGGCATCATAGCAATGATATCGGACCGGCGTGAGTTATTGCACAACGGGACTACCCCCGCTGGCAACTTGAAGAACGACCCCTTGACGGCCCTGCCGACTTTTGCGGCAGCCCTCGCGGCCTTGCCGGTCCGTTCAATCTTGCCGTCGCGACCCACATCGAGCTGGAAAAGCCGCTGACAGAAGTGGGCATTCGCCATCACCGTGAAGTTGTGGTCGAGGCCAGGGCGGAGCCGCATAATGTCAGCCGGGTTCGTAAAAAGCCAGGCTGGCCTCCCCTTGTTATGTAACGGGGCGATCCGGCGGCGAATGAAGTCCGCCCCGATCATCTACAGGGTGAGCCCAGCTCGGGTCAGTCGGAGGATCCTGGTGGTGGCGACAGTAAGCCTCCCATCGGCAGCATCAACATCACCCCAGTCGCTGCCGCGGACTGGCGGCGTTCGACGGACCTTGCAGAATTCCGGCGGGTCTTCGTCATAAAACCAGCACCACCGGCCACGCCATTCATCCCACCTCTCCTTCATGGCACCGTCCGGGTACGCCCCCTTGGATCTTGAGATCCAGGCGACGCATCCGGAGACGGCGCCTCCGGGCTGGATTCGAGGGGAGAAATAATGGCGAAAGAGTGCCGTGTTGGGCTGCACTCCGGCAAAGCCTTCGCAAAGATGCGCGAAGAGAGCCAAGCACGCCACCGCATTCGGAGTGAAATCCAAGAGGCGAAAGCCAGAGGTGTGCATGATGTCGCAGAAGAAATCGGAAAAAGGGGGGCATAACCCGCAAGAAAAGTAATCGACAAAAAAGGGATACCGATTTGGGGCAAGATCGGCGCAGGCGGCAGGAATGATGCGCGTCGCCGGGTGCCCCGAATTCTCTCCCCCCGTCTTCACTCCCCATAAGGTCTTGAAGGAGGCAGAAGGTCATGAACACCAATTGACGAGGGGAAGAAGAAGGCGGACTTCGTCCGGTCCCCCAACAGCACGCTCTCCGGCAGCTCCACGGTCCTAGAGCTCTTAGCCACCCCCTTGCCCTTGGCGGATTTGGGCGCCATGGCGGTCGAGAAGTCTAGAGGATTGAGGAAGAGGGGTGGCGAAGCAGCGACGGCGGGCGACGGCAAAAGCTTAGGAAGGAAGGAAGAGAAGAAACGGCGGCTCTGAGATCAGAAAAGGTACGAGAGAAGAGGAGAAAGTGAGCAGCGCACCCATGGTTATTCCTTCTTATGGGGGAAAACACAGGCCGCCTCCTTTCACATTAACTGCGACGTGACGCATGCGTGCAGAGCTCAGCCCCGCGCATGCCGCCCATGTCACAAATGCCTCCCCACGCCGAGCCACGCACGGGAGGCATGGGAAGCGTAGGGCGTGAAGAAACTTACCACGGTAAAAACTACCCCGCCTGCCCGCGCACCATTTTTGGGCCTAGCCCAACGACGCGATTGCGCTTACGTTTGGCCCAGGCCTGGGGGCTCCTGTCGGTGTACAAAAAGAGGGGTACACTTTTTGTACCCCTATAACTGTGCACGGGCAGTCTGAGCCACGGGCACCACCGCACTGAGCAAGGCAAGGGAGGTGAGCCAAGGTAAGGCCGAAGCTCGAGAGGAACAGAACGACTCCAAGACCAAGACCACAAAGAGAAAAGGGAATGAAGCGGACTCCCCCGACAAGACCCTTGACGGGAGGCGGTCTTAGCAAACCTGGCAAGACCCTTGCCGCGGCAGCTCGTCCCACACCTACTGAGCGAGTCACCCTTGAGTCCACTGCCCCCATGGGGCAAGGATTCGGGAGACATCCCCGTGGTGGCAAGTAGATCTTTGTGAAGACATTCAAGATCAGATACACACTATGGAAGATGACGAACCTTGGCCGGATCCCAGCCAAGGAGGACCACAAGGCCCCCGGCAAGAGCCTTGCCGGGGATGACAGCAGGCGCCACGACAAGACCCTTGCCGGGGCTACAGCAAGGCCCTCGCCAAGAACCCCCGTAGGGCCACCATCAGGCTCACACCGATCAAACCTCCACCACCGTTCGCATGCGGCTGCCGACCCAACCAGTTGGGCAGGCACCTGCGTGGCGGCAGGCGGATCCTCATGGAAACCCACCGCTGCGCCAGCTCAGCTGCCTGCCTGCCTACATGGCACCACGGGCACCGCTGGCCAGGGCGCGTGTCGACACGAGAGGGAGAGGCGACGGACGAGACAGGTATCTCCCCCGTCCCCGATAAAGCAAGGACACCTAAGCAAGACGCATTAAAGGTGCCTTGTCATGTAATGCGAGGGATAAACTCGCATCACTATACCCTTTCCACCTCCTGTGTGCCACTGTGGCAACCCCTTTCCCTATAAAAGGAGGCCCAAGGCGACCAGGAGGAGGATTCGGCTTTTTGGAGCTCCTCACACCCCATTGCTAGTTCAAGAACACAGATAAACAAACCACCAAAGCAGGAGTAGGGTTTTACGCATCCTCGCGGCCCGAAGTAGGGATTCTTGTGATCCCATAGGTGTCGTTCCTACACCGACACCGAGATTACAATGCAAACTCTCTGGTTAGCTAATTACCAAAATCGGTCTCACCGAGTTTGTGTAATCAGTCTCACCGAGATTACGTTATGCCCTAACCCTAATCATATCGGTCCTACCGAGTTGCATTCTGGTCCCACCAAAAACCCTAACGGTCACTAGGTTTACTACATCGGTCTGACCGAGTTTTATGATTCGATCCCACCGAGTTTGGTAAATTGTGTGTAACGGTTAGATTTTGTGTGGAGGCTATATATACCCCTCCACCTCCTCTTCATTCATGGAGAGAGCCATCAGAACAAGCCTACACTTCCAGCATCATATTTCTGAGAGAGAACCACCTACTCATGTGTTGAGGCCAAGATATTCCATTCCAACCATATGAATCTTGATTTCTAGCTATCCCCAAGTTGCTTTCCACTCAAATCTTCTTTCCACCAGATCCAAATCCTATGAGAGAGAGTTGAGTGCTGGGGAGACTATCATTTGAAGCACAAGAGCAAGGAGTTAATCATCAACACACCATTTGTTACTTCTTGGATAGTGGTGTCTCCTAGATTGGCTAGGTGTCACTTGGGAGCCTCCGACAAGATTGTGGAGTTGAACCAAGGAGTTTGTAAGGGCAAGGAGATCGCCTACTTCGTGAAGATCTACCGCTAGTGAGTCAAGTCCTTCGTGGGCGACGGCCATGGTGGGATAGACAAGGTTGCTTCTTCGTGGACCCTTCGTGGGTGGAGCCCTCCGTGGACTCGCGCAACCGTTACCCTCCGTGGGTTGAAGTCTCCATCAACGTGGATGTACGATAGCACCACTTATCGGAACCATGACAAAAACATTCGTGTCTCCAATTGCGTCAAACCCTTCCCTTTACATTCTTGCAAGTTGCATGCTTTATTTTCCGCTGCTCACATACTCTTTCCATGCTTGCTTGTTATGTATTGAGAATGTTAAAATTGTGCCTAAACTTCACTTAAACCTAAAAGAAGTTAAAAACTACAACTTTGGTACTTAGTGTCTAATCACCCCCCCTCTAGACACATCTTCTCAATATCCTACAACATGATATTTCCCTGTTCGGACCGATCCCAGGTTGGCTTCTCACCTTCTTGGCCCAACAAAAACTGCTCCCCCCTCCCGCGCGCGCTTCCCGCCCGACGCCAACTGAGCCCGCCGCTCCACATTGATGGCAAGTCAGGGCGACGCGACCTCTCACTGCTTCCGCCGTCGAAGTAGCGTGCAAACCGAGGGCACCGCCCGCTGCACGCCCGGCATTTCAGACTACCTAGTGGATAGTAACTTTAGAGCAAGTACTACAATTAGATGACATAAGCAGGCTATAAGGATTTAAATATAGTATTTGTGCTTAGTTGAAGGAGAGAGGAGAGGAGAGAGAAGAGAAGCGGATGGTAAACGTGTAGCCGGTTGTACTCCAACATACTTTGTGAGACAAAAGGTGGGGCCATTATTAATGATATTGTATTTATACTAAAGGGACTAACGGACGCCTTAATTACTCCTTTTTTTGAGCCAAACCTTGGTGGGGCTATTATTGACTTTTTTGAGCTATTATTGACTTGGACGTGGGGTTTGGGGGCCAAAGGCCTACTATTATACTCGCACGACCGACCTGACATGCTCTACCCAGCCGTCGCTGTATCATATGGTTTCGCACCGTTCCAGATCTTAGCGCCGCCATGCAATTCTTCTCCAGCCCTCCTTCCGGCGTGCACCGCGAGAAGGGACAGCAGTCCTCTGAACCCCGCCTTTCGTGATTGAGGGAGTCCTGGACTAGGGGTGTCCGGATAGCCGAACTATCATCACGGTCGGACTCCAAGACTATGAAGATACAAGATTGAAGACTTCGTCCCGTGTCTGGATGGGACTTTCCTTGGCGTGGAAGGCAAGCTTGGCGATACGGATATGTAGATCTCCTACCATTGTAACCGACTCTATGTAACCCTAACCCTATCCGGTGTCTATATAAACCGGAGGGTTTTAGTCCATAGGACGAACAACAATCATACCATAGGCTAGCTTCTAGGGTTTAGCCTCCTTGATCTCGTGGTAGATCTACTCTTGTACTACCCATATCATCAATATTAATCAAGCAGGAGTAGGGTATTACCTCCATCGAGAGGGCCCGAACCTGGGTAAAAACATCGTGTCCCTTGTCTCCTGTTACCATCCGCCTAGACGCACAGTTCGGGACCCCATACCCGAGATCCGCCAGTTTTGACACCGACATTGGTGCTTTCATTGAGAGTTCCTCTGTGTCGTCACCGATAGGCCCGATGGCTCCTTCGATCATCAACAACGACGCGGTCAAGGGTGAGACTTTTCTCCCGGACAGATCTTCGTATTCGGCGGCTTTGCACTGCGGGCCAATTCGCTTGGCCATCTGGAGCAGATCGAAAGCTACGCCCCTGGCCATCAGGTTAGATTTGGAAGTTTGAACTATACGGCCGATGTCCGCGGAGACTTGATCTTCGACGGATTCGAGCCACAGCCGAGCGTGCCGCACTGTCTCGATGGGTATGATCTAGCTCTGCCGCCGAACAGTGCCCTGGAGGCCGCACCAACATCCGCTCCGACCCTTAATCCGGAGCCGGATTCCCCGATCCAGGAGAGTGGTTGGACACCGCCTCGGGGGCTACGATCTCTACGGCGATTGAGCCGAACTCCATCCCTGTCCTTTGCGAAGACCTTGACTCTAGGGTGCCGGACTCCTCTCCGGACTCCGAACCCTCCGCGCCCCTGCCAATCGAATCCTATTGGGCGCCGGTCATGGAGTTCACTGCCGCGGACATCTTTCAGCACTCGCCCTTTGGCGACATCCTGAATTCACTAAAGTCTCTCTCTTTATCCGGAGAGCCCTGGTCGGACTACGGACAGGAAGGTTGGGATACAGACGACGAAGAAATTCAACGCCCACCCACCACCCACTTTGTAGCCACTGTCGATGATTTAACCGACATGCTCGACTTCGACTCCGAAGACATCGACGGTATGGACGACGATGCCGGAGACGACCAAGGCCCAGCGCCCACAGGGCACTGGAAGGCCACCTCCTCATACGACATATACATGGTGGACATCCCAAAAGATGGGAACGGCGATGGAACAACGGAGGATGACCCCTCCAAGAAGCAACCGAAGCACCGACGTCAGCGGCGCCGCTCTAAATCCCGCCACAGCAAAAATGGTGATTCCGGCACGAGAGATAATAACACCCCGGGCAGTGCCGAAGACAACCCCCTCTAGCAGGACTCAGCGCAGGAGGAGGGAGAAGCAAGTCCGCACGATAGTGCGGCAGAAAGAGAGGTCGAGGACGATAATTATGCGCCTCCCTCTGAAGATGAGGCATTCCTCGACGACGACGAATTTGTCGTGCCTGAGGATCCCGCCTAACAGGAGCATTTGAAACGCAGGCTTATAGCCACGGCAAGCAGCCTCAAGAAAAAGCAGCAACAGCTTAGAGCTGACCAAGACCTGCTAGCTGACAGATGGACTGAAGTCCTTGCAGCCGAAGAGTATGAACTCGAACGCCCCTCCAAAAGCTACCCAAACACAGGCCATTGCCTCGATCGGAGGAGGAAGCAGCCAAGTCACCAGCACACGACATGGCAGACCGGCCACCCCGTGGCCGCGACAGAGAAGCCTCTCGGCCCTCCGCTCAAGCCACACCCCGACGCCGCTCAAAAAGTACCAAGGCACGAGAAAACGCGCCGGACTTGCGAGATATATTGGAGGATAAGGCAAAACATACAAGATCGATCTACGGATCGCGTGGGTGCCCAACGACTCGGGATGATTACCGTCGCGCCGGATACAGCAAACCCGGCCGGGCCGAACACAGTAGACAAAGCTCATACGAGCTACGTCGTGATATAGCCCAATACAGAGGCGCCGCACACCCACTATGCTTCACAGATGAAGTAATGGATCATCAAATCCCCGAGGGCTTCAAACCCGTAAACATCGAATCATACGATGGTACCACAGATCCTGCGGTCTGGATCGAGGACTATCTCCTCCATATCCACATGGCCCGCGGTGATGATCTACATGCCATCAAATACCTCCCACTCAAGCTTAAAGGACCAGCTCGACATTGGCTCAACAGCTTGCCAGCAGAATCAATTGGTTGTTGGGAGGACCTGGAAGCCGCATTCCTTGATAACTTCCAGGGCACATATGT
>LR880966.1:745158155-745175392 GCA_904067115.1 Aegilops sharonensis | reverse complement strand
ACCCGTAAACATCGAATCATACGATGGTACCACAGATCCTGCGGTCTGGATCGAGGACTATCTCCTCCATATCCACATGGCCCGCGGTGATGATCTACATGCCATCAAATACCTCCCACTCAAGCTTAAAGGACCAGCTCGACATTGGCTCAACAGCTTGCCAGCAGAATCAATTGGTTGTTGGGAGGACCTGGAAGCCGCATTCCTTGATAACTTCCAGGGCACATATGTGCGACCACCAGACACCGATGACCTTAGCCATATAATTCAGCAGCCAGAAGAATCGGCCAGACAATTCTGGACACGGTTCCTAACAAAGAAAAATCAAATCGTTGACTGTCCGGATGCGGAGGCCCTTGCAGCCTTCAAACATAACATCTACGACGAATGGCTTGCCCGACACCTAGGACAGGAAAAGCCGAAATCCATGGCAGCCCTCACAACACTCATGACCCGCTTTTGCGCGGGAGAGGACAGCTGGCTAGCTCGAAGCAACAACTTGGCCAAACAACCTGATAGTTCGGATACCAAGGACAGCAATGGCAGGTCGCGTCGCAACAAGAACAAGCGCCGCATTAACGGCGATAATGCTGAAGATACGGCAGTCAATGCAGGATTCAGAGGCTCTAAACCCGGTCAGCAGAAAAAGTCATTCAAAAGAAATACCCAGGGCCCGTCCAACTTGGACCGAATACTCGACTGCTTGTGCCAGATACATGGCACCCCTGAAAAACCAGCCAACCACAACAACAGGGATTGTTGGGTGTTCAAGCAAGCAGGCAAGTTAAGTGCCGAACTCAATGACAAGGGGCTGCATAGCGATGACGAGGAAGAGCCCCGGCCGCTGAACAATAGAGGACATAAGGGCTTTCCCACACAAGTGCGGACGGTGAACATGATATACGCAACCCACATACCCAAAAGGAAGCGGAAGCGTGCACTAAGGGACATATATGCGATGGAGCCAGTCGCCCCAAAGTTCAACCCATGGTCTTCCTGCCCGATCACCTTCGATCGAAGGGACCACCCCACTAGCATTCGTCATGGAGGTTTCGCCGCATTGGTTCTTGACCCAATTATTGACGGATTTCACCTCACCAGAGTCCTGATGGACGGCGGTAGCAGCCTGAACCTGCTTTATCAGGATACAGTGCGCAAAATGGGCATAGACCCCTCAAGGATTATACCTACAAAGACGACCTTCAAAGGCGTCATACCGGGTGTAGAGGCCAATTTTACAGGCTCAGTTACACTCGAAGTGGTCTTCGGATCCCCGGATAACTTCCGAAGCGAAGAGTTAATCTTTGACATAGTCCCGTTCCGCAGTGGCTATCACGCACTGCTTGGACGAACCGCATTTGCAAAGTTCAATGCGGTGCCGCACTACGCATACCTCAAGCTCAAGATGCCACGCCCTCGAGGAGTAATCACGGTCAATGGAAACACCGAACGCTCTCTCCGAACGGAGGAGCACACGGCGGCCCTCGCGGCGGAGGTGCAAAGCAGCCTCTCACAGCAATTCTCGAGTCCGGCCACTAAGCGTCCGGACACTGTCAAGCGCGCCCGGAGTAACCTACAACAAGACCGCCTGGCACGATTCAAGCACGTGTAGCAATCCGGCCCCAACCCCAGCGCTCGCGAAATTGCGAAGCCAGCACTACGCGTACATAACTACGCTCTGGAGATACCATGGGCATAAGGGGAGGGGCACGACCACGGCACGCCCAGAATGCGGCTCAACCGCACCAGGGGCTCCGGATTGTGTCATTCTTTTTCTTTTTCCTTTTTCTTCCTTTTTCTTACTTTCAGGACTCCGTTTTCCAGAAGCCCTGTCCGGCACTAGAATCGCCGAACTCACGATGCAACAGCCACGGAAGAAGAAAGCTACGTCGAGTGTTCAGGTGGTCTCTATTACGAGCATTATACCTTTTTTACATACCATCCCGCAGCTTACCCCTGGAGGGGGACATGTTAAATAGTCCCATCCCTTGCTTATCGCACTATTTGTATCGTTCTGCTTTCATTGCAGTACCTTTTTGAATAAACAATACATAGCTTTTGCCTATTATTACACTCCTTTCTTTATCTATATGTATGTTCATTTCACGACATGTTGCACCCGTACACTTTGGTACGGCCAATACACCAGGGGCTTATGTACCCCAAAATTATGGTGTGATAAGTCCGAACACTTTCACAAGTGCGGCACCCCGAACTTATAGCATTATATGCATCGGCTCCGAATCATGTCTTGGGTCAATAGTTGGGTTTGCCCGGCTCCTATGTTTTGGTACCTTACGTTCCGTTATATCGGCTAAGGTAGCACTAGGAGAACCGCTGCGATTGTGCCCCGGTTGAGCTGGGTTGAGCACCTCAGTGGAGAAAGCTAAAACTGACCGTCATGATAGGGTGAGAGCCGGTCGCTGTTCGAGAGGTTTTTTCAGGTCCCTAAAGACTTATGCCGCTTAGAGCGAAGAACCGGAATTGTCCGGCCAAGGCGTGGATAGCGCCCCGAACTCGGTCTTCCGAATACTAGGGGCTTCGGCTAAATTTAAAATTATAGAATTCTATGGCTAAGTGAGAGTGTTCAAGCATTAGAAGTCTGGTTGCCTTGTTTGTTGCGTTGAGCGCCTCCCTAGATGGACCCAAGAATGGGAACAAGAGTGCTCAAGTTTATCCCGAACACCCCAGCACTCGTGGCATGGCGGCTGAAGCCAACGACTTGCCATCTCTCAAATTTGATAAACGGCCGCACAGAAGGTAATATTTTAAATTAACAAGCGTTGCTTAGCGCATATGAACAAGATTTCAGCGTACAGGATAACAAATGCGAGTCTATTCAAAAATTACATCTTTGGAGAACTCATCCGCTATTCGGCGGGCACCCTTCAGGAGGCCCTCATAGTACATTTCGGGCATGCGATGCTCCTTGCCCTTCGGTGGCCCGTCCGTCACAAGCTTCTCTGCATCCAGCTTGCCCCAGTGCACTTT
Source organism: Aegilops sharonensis (assembly GCA_904067115.1). Taxonomy (NCBI): domain Eukaryota; kingdom Viridiplantae; phylum Streptophyta; class Magnoliopsida; order Poales; family Poaceae; genus Aegilops; species Aegilops sharonensis. Next base: position 745,172,401 of record LR880966.1, on the reverse strand, counting down.
AGCACGGGCACGGGCCCGACGGGCACCTTCAATGCAGACGGAGCGCTTGATGACTTCAACCTGTGGACAGGCGTCCACCAACCGCCGCACTAGCCCAAAGTAGCTCCCAGGCATGGCTTCCAACGGCCACAGCCGAACTATGAGGCCCTTCATGGACTGTTCGGCGACCTTGTGGAGCTCGACCAGCTGCTTCAGCTGGTCGCTTAGGGGCACCGGATGTCTGGCCTCAACATATTGAGACCAGAACACCTTCTCCGTCGAGCTCCCCTCCTTGGCGCGGTAGAATGCGGCAGCATCAGACACACTACAGGGCAGATCTGCGAATGCTCCTGGAGAGCTCTGAATCCGGGTAAGTAATAGGTAATTCACTTTCACATGCTTGCTTTGCATAAAGAATGCCTTACCCGCCGCTATCTTCTTTAATGATTCAATTTCTTGGAGGGCTTTTTGGGCCTCGGCCTTAGCAGCTTTGGCACTCTCAAGAGCCGAGGCAAGCTCGAACTCTCGGGTCTTTGAGTCACGCTCCAAACCCTCGTGTTTTTTCATGAGAGCCTGGAGCTCTTGATGCACCTCCGCCAGCTGCGCGTCCCCCTTCTCTCCCTCGGTGCGCTCCGCGGCCGCTTTGCTTTCGGCCACGGACACCGCTTCCTTCAGGGTCGCCACCTCGTTCGTGGCCCCTGCAGTACCCATGTTATTCCTGTTATTTTTCGCAACCGAAACCTTTCTATAAGGTATTTTATTTAATAAGGTATTACTTACCTTCCTTGTCCTCGAGTTGCTTCTTGGCAAGGCCGAGCTCGTTCTCGGACCGCTCGAGGCTCTGCTTCAATGCATTGACCTCCGCAGTCAGTGCGGCAGAGGTCAGCAGCGCAGCCTGCATTCCCATATTGACACACTTATATTAGACTCCTACGTATATCTTTTTAGATCCTTAGTCCGGTTTTTCTTTCCGAACACCGAACTAAGCATCAGGGGCTACTGTCTATGCGGTAATATTTTTACATATTCTACATTTACCTCAAAGCCTGTTATAAGACTGGTACAGGCTTTAGTCAGCCCGCTCTTGGCGGACTGAACTTTCTGGATCACCACACTCATAACAGTGCGGTGCTCCTCCTTGATGGAGGCGCTGTTAAGCGCCTCCAATAAGCTATCCGGTGCCTCCGGTTGGACGGAAGACACCGGAGTCTTACCCTTCTTACGAAGGGACCGCTTGCCGGACTCCGGAACCGCTGAAGGTTCCGGCATGGAGTCCGGACGAGGGTCGGGCTTAGAGCCCCTGGGGGCCTCGCCCCCCACGCGCCTGGAGTCCGGGAGGTTGCCTTGCGGCGCCTCCTGCGCCACCTCCTCTCGACCAGGCCCCCCTTGGGGCATCACCTCGGCGTCGTCCGCAGCGTGAGGCGATGAGGCGGCCGGAAATGAAGTTCTCTCCATTTCCGACGAACTCAAGGACCCGCTCGACAAAGTGGCGAACTCGCCCTTGGGCGGGCTGCATGATTGTTCGGCATTAGAGAACACTATGCAATAAAAAAAGCCATGGGTATCCGGACACTTACGATCTCGCCAGGGGCTTGGCCCTTGTTGGCCAATCCTCCTCATCGTTGTCAACGTTGGTGGAGAAGTCCGGAGGAAGGGTTCTTCCCTTCTTGGACCCTCCGGCGTCCCCAGTTGGGGCGGCCTTCCTTTTCCGCTCCTCCCCCGCTGGGGGAGAGGCTTCTTTTTCCTCCTCCTCGTTCTCAGGAGAAGATTCTGCTTCAGAATCTGACAGCACCAGGCGTCGGGAGCTCCTTCGAGTTCCCGTTGCCTCCTTCTTGGCCTTCTTCTCCGGTACCACATGAGGTACCGGAGCCAGCAGCCCCGTCAATCGGGCGTCTGCTGGGTCTTCTGGCAAAGGAGCCGGACAGTTGACCTGTCCGGACGTCTTCAGCCAGTCCTGTTAAAGGTTAGGGAGTTTTAGATCCCGCATAGAGTCAAACTATGAAAAAAGAGTCCCATAAAGGGTAAAATAACTCACCTCGCTGGCTTGACGCTGCGAGCTGAATCCGCGATCTTCGGTAGCGGATGTGGGAGCCTCGGCGCCCTTGAACAGCACCTTCCAGGCATCTTCGTACGTAGTGTCGAAGAGCCTTTTCAGAGTTGGGTGCAGTGCCGGATCGAACTCCCACAATTTGAAGGCCCGTTGTTGGCATGGGAGAATCCGGCGGATGAGCATCACCTGGATTACATTGACAAGCCTGAGATTCTTGTCCACCAGGTTTCGGACGCATGTTTGGAGTCGGGATAGCTCATCCGAATTCCCCCACGTCAGGCCCGTCTCTTTCCATGACGAGAGCCGTGTGGGGAAGCCAGATCTGAATTCGGGGGCCGCCACCCATTTGGAGTCGCGCGGCTCGGTGATGTAGAACCACCCCGATTGCCACCCCTTTATGGTCTCCACAAAGGAGCCCTCGAGCCATAGGACTTTGGCCATCTTGCCAACCATGGCGCCTCCGCACTCCGCTTGGCGGCCTCCCACTACCTTCGGGCTGACATTGAAGATCTTCAGCCATAAGCCGAAGTGGGGTTGGATGCAGAGGAAGGCCTCGCACACGACGACGAACGCCGAGATGTTGAGGATGAAATTCGGGGCCAGATCGTGGAAGTCCAGGCCGTAGTAGAACATGAGCCCCCGGACAAATGGGTGAAGTGGAAAACCTAGTCCGTGGAGTTAGTGGGGGAGAAACACCACCCTCTCATGGGGCCTGGGGGTTGGAATGAGCTGCCCCGCCTCGGGCAGCCGGTGCACGATGTTGCTGGACAAGTATCCGGCCTCCCGCAGCTTTGTGATGTTCCCCTCCGTGATGGAGGAGGCCATCCACCTGCCTCCCGCTCCGGACATAGTTGGAGAAGGTTGAGGTGGGGTATGCGGACTTGGGCGCTGGAGCTCGAGTGCACGAAAATGGATGAGCAAAGGAGGAAGAAGGCGTAGGTGAAAAGGTGGATCCTTATCCCCTTATATGGACGGACGAAGCTATGGTCCCCCACCAGCCTGGTAAAACTCGCTTATCTCCCAAGCGCTGTAATCAATGGCGCGGATGGGTTACCCACGTCCGTATTGATGAGAATCCCGGAATAAGGGGGCACGATCTATGCTTTGATAAGACGTGCCAAGGAAACCGTCTCGCTAAACGCGCTGAGGTGGAACAAAAAAAAGATTCATATAAAGGCCTGGCCGTGGTGTGATGTCACACCGCGGAATACGTCAGCAGATCTGTGCAAAAGTTATTCTCTCTACGGTGGTATGTGGAACTTGTTTTGCAGAGCCAGACACTATCCTTGTGTTCAAAACCTTCTATGAAGTATTCGGAGGAGGAACCCGTCTTGTAATGCCGAAGACAATATGCGTGCCGGACTCGTCGTCATTGAAGCCTGGTTCTGGGGCTACTGAGGGAGTCCTGGACTAGGGGGTGTCCGGATAGCCGAAATATCATCACGGCCGGACTCCAAGACTATGAAGATACAAGATTGAAGACTTCGTCCCGTGTCCGGATGGGACTTTCCTTGGCGTGGAAGGCAAGCTTGGCGATACGGATATGTAGATATCCTACCATTGTAACCGACTCTGTGTAACCCTAACCCTATTCGGTGTCTATATAAACCGGAGGGTTTTAGTCCATAGGACGAACAACAATCATACCATAGGCTAGCTTCTAGGGTTTAGCCTCCTTGATCTCGTGGTAGATCTACTCTTGTACTACCCATATCATCAAAATTAATCAAGCAGGAGTAGGGTATTACCTCCATCGAGAGGGCCCGAACCTGGGTAAAAACATCGTGTCCCTTATCTCCTGTTACCATCCGCCTAGATGCACAGTTCGGGACCCCCTACCCGAGATCCGCCGGTTTTGACACGGACAATGATCCTGTACGGGAGAGGGGTGATCAGGTTTTTGGGGAGCACACTCCTGTGACTGCTGCCAGCGACGACTTCCTAAATGACAACCTTCTTCCGCGACCTCGGTAACCTCGTCATCAACGACATGCGTGACAACATCAACCACATCGGTTCTGCTCCCGCTGTACAGTATGTGATTCTGTCCTCCTGATTTGGTCCGCATCATTGCTTTGATGTTTGCAATTGTCGTCATGATCTATTTACTGCTGATTCGGATTACATCTCATACTAAATTGCTCATATATTCAACAATCCAATCCAAAAACCTGATTACACGCAATTTACTCCGAGTGGTTTTGCTGCGCTTTTGAAGCCGCCTACTTTTAAGGGGGTGCAATATAAAAGGTGGCGCACAAGAGCAGTATATTGGTTTCAGATCATGTACTGCTATGACGCCACTAAGGGTAAGCCTGAGGGCGATCTTAATCCTACACAGCAGGAAGCTTTTCAGAACATGGATACCCTCTTCAAGGCCGCCCTGCTGAGTGTTCTTGACGATTCCATTGTGGATTCATATATGTCGTTTGACAGTGGCAAAGACATGTGGGCTACGCTCGAGGCCACGTTTGGGCCCTCGGGCGCTGGCAACGGGTTGTACGTCATGGAGCAATTTTGTGACTGCAAGATGACTGATGAGCGCTCTGTTGTTCAGCAGACTCATGAGATACAGTCACTCTCTAAGGAACTTGAGAACTTTAAGTGTGTGTTGCCGGACAAATTTGTTGCTGGGACCATCATTGCCAAGCTTCCACCTTCGTGGAACGACTTTGCTACTTCTCTGAAAAACAAGATACATGAGTTTTCTGTTTTGGATCTCATTAGCACTCTTGATTTTGAGGAGAAGGCGAGAGCAAAAGACACACGTGCTCGTGTCGCTGAGGGAGCTTCTAGTGCCGACGTGGTACACGAGAAGAACTTCCAGCCCAACCAGCCCCAAAACAACAAGAACAAATCTCAGGGGAAAGGCAAGTTTGATGCAAAGAACAAGCCGTCACATTCTACCAACTTCAAGAAGAATTCTCATAACGGGAAGGGATACAAACCTCAATTTTGTTAGCACCACACAAATTTCATATGGCTGCATCTACCTACTTTCAGCTAACCTCATGGTGCTCCAGGTATTCCTACATTCGTAACTAGGTACAATGACCACCGCAAGATGAAATTAGCTTATTCGTACATTGACTTGCTGAATTCAGTGCGAAACGATCATGTCATGTGTGGAGGAGCAAACAAGCAGTGCAACCGAAGGTGGAAATCAACCAAGGACTATGAAATTATATGTAGTCTTCCTCGGGCATGTCAGTATCCCCTTTGTCCGGATGATCGTGTTTCGTCATGCCGAGCTATTGATATGTGCTACTGTTTTGCAACACCGTTTAAGTATAGCTACTATTTTCCTATCTTTTCAGATTTAGGACAACGAATATGATTTCAGGGGAACTGCACAATATGGACCCATGTTGAGTCATCTCTATTGCCTCATGTGTTTGCTGCAAATGTGTCAGCATCAATTGCAAGATGAGGCAGCTAGCTAGCTGTGGAGTTGCCAACATGCAAAAAGTGCTCGCAGCATTTTGAGAAGAAACAAGCATGCCCAGTGTCGGTGTCAAAACCGGCGGATCTCGGGTAGGGGGTCCCGAACTGTGCGTCTAGGCGGATGGTAACAGGAGACAAGGGACACGATGTTTTTACCCAGGTTCGGGCCCTCTCGATGGAGGTAATACCCTACTCCTGCTTGATTAATATTGATGATATGGGTAGTACAAGAGTAGATCTACCACGAGATCAGAGAGGCTAAACCCTAGAAGCTAGCCTATGGTATGATTGTTGTTCGTCCTACAGACTAAAACCCTCCAGTTTATATAGACACCGGATAGGTTAGGGTTACACAGAGTCGGTTACAATGGTAGGAGATCTACATATCCGTATCGCCAAGATTGCCTTCCACGCTAAGGAAAGTCCCATCCGGACACGGGACGAAGTCTTCAATCTTGTATCTTCATAGTCTTGGAGTCCGGCCGTGATGATAGTTCGGCTATCCGGACACCCCCTAGTCCAGGACTCCCTCAGTAGCCCCTGAACCAGGCTTCAATGACGACGAGTCCGGTGCGCATATTGTCTTCGGCATTGCAAGGCGGGTTCCTCCTCCGAATACTTCATAGAAGGTTTTGAATACAAGGATAGTGTCCGGCTCTGCAAAACAAGTTCCACATACCAACGTAGAGAGAATAACTTTTGCACAGATCTGCTGACGTATTCCGCGGCGTGACATCACACCACGGCCAGGCCTTTATATGAACCATTTTTTTACTGTCCCACCTCAGCGCGTTTAGCAAGGCGGTTTCTTTGGCACGTCTTATCAAAGCATAGATCGTGCCCCCTTATTCCGGGATTCTCATCAATACGGACGTGGGTAACCCAACCGTGCCCGTTGGCATGCCTCCTCTATCAAAGGCGAGTCCTAATCGACCACGGGGAAGGCTCTTGGTATTCAACCTCTTTATAATGAGACCAAGACCCTCTTCTTTTTTACACCCTCCATCTAGTTCGCCTCGCGCTTCGAGTTCTAACACCCAAAGCTTCAGATTTAGGCGCTTCGGACCTTCGACGATGTCCGGCTCCGACCAGCTTGGCCGATGGATGGCTTCTTCCGTCACAGAAGAAGATGTGCTAAAGCTGCGAGACACCAGGTATCTAACCGGCGAGATTTCGCATAGGCTGCCTGCTTCAGGGTAGGTCATTCCCACTCCCGAGCCCGGCGAGAGCGTGGTGTTCGTGTCACACTTCCTTCGGGGTTTAGGCTTCCCGACGGATCCCTTTGTGCGGGGGCTCATGTTTTATTATGGGCTGGATTTCCATGACTTGAATCCGGAGTCCATCCTCCATATCTCGTCATTCATTGTCGTATGTGAGGCCTTCCTCCATATTACCCCTCACTTTGGATTGTGGCTCAAGGCCTTCAAGGTGGAGCCAAAGATGATCGAGGGGCAACAAGCAGAGTGCGGAGGGGCGGTCATAAGCAAGTGTGCTGATGCTCCGTGGCCCGAGGGCTCTTTTCAAGCGGAGCTTGGTTTGTGGCAACGGGAGTGGTTTTATATCACCGCTCCCAGGGGCACCAAATGGGTGGCGCCACCCGCCTTTCGCTCAGGTCCACCACAGCGGCTGGCGTCATGGGTCAACAAGGGGCTCGACTGGGGGCCGTCCAAAGACGTTCCTCTGTTGCAGGGCCGTATTCGAGACCTCCAAGAAAGAGAGATCAATCTGGCCGCAGTGGCGCAGGTTATGTTGATTCGGCACCTTCTGCCCTGCAAACGTCGCCCCCTCCGTCTGAGGGAATTCAATCCGGAGGGACCACGAGCTCTCCAGCATTTCATGGGTACGACACCCGTGGAGATGTATAAACTGTTCTTCGGATCACAAGAGAAGTGTCCGGACCTGACTGAGGACGCAGGACTAAGCTGCAATCGCCCAGATACTCAAGTAAGTAGTCCTGTAACCGGACAGGCTGTTCATTCATTTATCATATACATGCCCTTTAAAGGAGCCGTTTCTTGAACAGGAGTGGATAGCCAAGGCCAAATTAATAAGGTGTCCGCCCAGAGACCACGCCGGATCCCATGCTGACCAAGATGTTGAAGGCCGTGCCTTTTAAAGAAGGCAAAGGGGGGAGCGGGGAAGCAACTGCCTCCACGAAGGAGACTTTCGAGGAAGGAGGGATCAAAGGTCCCACCCTCCAAGGAGAGAACAGGACCGCTTCGGAAGATCCGGAGGTCAAGGCCTCAAAGAGGGGAAACAAATCTTCGTCAGAGAGTCCGGCGTTGGGAAGTAACCCAGCCGCACTGTTTCCCCAAGGGGATCAGCCCTCCAGCGAGCCGTAAGTAAAAAAGAAGGGGTCTTGTAAATAAGGAACATCCCTGCATTTATTTCTGAAGATAACCAAAACTGTACCTTGTAGTTCGGATCTCAGCCCTTCTCAGCAGAGCTCGTCTTCGGGGGATCTTCTTCCGGAGATGATGGAGAGCGAAACGCCTCCACCTGTCGCACCTTCATGTGAGGCGGACGCCCCTGAAGTGTCGTCGCGGAAGGTTTCCCCGAGTCTGGCGGGGCCAAAAGGTCCGACGCCAGCTGGCGTGCGGTCGGAGGAGCTGAAGGATCTGCTCGGGCGAGCGGCTATCTCAGAAGATCACCGTGCTCTAATGGGTACGGTGATTGAAAGAATTGCATCCGCTGAGAGCGGATTGCATGAAGCCGCCAGAAGTTTACTGACGGGGTTTGAGGTACGCAAAAATGATGTACCTTCTGACAGTTATGCATATAGAATGCGCCCTGTATAGATAGTAGCCCCTGAGACTCGGTATGTTGTCAAAATTGACAGCGTGCCGAGGATCATAATCTCAGTTATAACATATCGCCGCTCCTCAATAGGTGGCGGGGCGTCCGGTGGCCAGCCGGACTGATGAATATGCCGAACTAAAGCGGCAACTTGACGAGGCGGATGCGGACATCGCGCTGGTCAATAAACGGTTTGACGAGTCACAAGGTATGCGGCGTCTACGCGGACACCTGGTAAGGGAGCTTGACGCCCATGCCTTACTACTTGTATGCTTAATGCAGGTGGTGCTGTTGCTGTGGAGGAGCTGCGGGCGGAACTCGCCCGAGCTAAAGAGCAAGCCAGAAATAGTAATGCGGCCGCTTTAAGGGCGGCCAAAGAGCTAAAAGCCGAACGGGCTGCTCACTGCCGAAGCAAAGAGGAAATGGCCGATATGGCCAGAAAGTTGAAGAATACTACCGACTGCTGCGAGGTTCTTGAAAAAGAACGTCAAGCGGAGCAAGAGGGCCTGAAAAAGTCCACCGACGAATCCAAAGATGGCCGTTCCGCTTTGAGAGCTGCCAAGGAGGAGCTGAGTCAGGCCGGGGCTATTACGGCTGGAAAACGGTTTCTGCTGCGGAGGAAATATACGGATCCAAACTATGCTCAGTTGGACAAGTTGTGGAGTTCGGAGGATGCTTATCTGGACTTAGCGGCGAGCGATGCGGACGCGATTGAGCACTTCCGAGGCTAGAAGGGGCACAGAAGGGAAGAGCTATATTGGTTGCAATTCCATAGTCCGGAGCGTCCTCTTCCGTTGACCGATCGGTTGGCCGAATGGGCCGAGCTGAATCAATTATCCGGACTTGCCATGAAGCATGTCATGACTCATTTGTGACCAGGCGGACCCCAGCCGAAGAGTTATTTTGGTTTAGTCTAGCAGTTCCTTGGTGCGGTACCGCGTATCGATGCAATGAAGCGGTCGGCGTGTATTGAGGGAGCGCGGATGGCTCTGGCCCATGTCAAGACATACTGGGCGGAGATGAAGGCCACCGACGTTGCATCCCAAGATTCAGACAGAAGCCGAGTACCTGCCGAGCACTATTTTGAGGAAGTCCTGCAGGGTGCTCGTTTAATAGAGACGCGGTGCTCAATGGATATTATGTTTAAATGACATGTATGATTTGTGAAAACAATGTTTCAATATAATACACGAGCTTTTTATACTTGTGCGTTCAAGTAGTAAACTACTCCATGCGTGGCCGTTGATAAAACGGAACGTAAGGCAGCAAAACACAGGAGCCGGGCAAACCCAACATTTGACCAAAGACATGATTCGGAGCTGATGCATATAAGGCCTAACTCGAGAGGCCGAACACTCCCTAAGGTATTCGGTCTTTATAAAAACGGGCAGAATAATGCCCTAAGCCCCTGGTATCCAGGTACGCGCAAAAATTATGGTGCGGCCAATGCCAAAATGCCAGCCTCCTCCTTGGTTATAGTAAAAAACCGGGGGATGTATATCAACAAGAGACAGTAAAAAAGGTTTACTCAGGGTCTTAATCTGAAAAGAATCCTTGCAACGGGTCCCTATTGCACGTCTGCGCCTGTGTCTCCGTTGTGCCGTATCCTGGATGCGTGTAGCACGTTGTTCATCTGTAAAAGAGAGGAACTTAGTTTAAAAGAAAAAAGATCGTGCGAAAAATGTACTTTGCTTATTAGGTATGTTGTATGCATCGTCAACTGTATTATCATTAAGCCTTTTAAAATTAATTACCATTCTAGATTTACCTCTAACTTCTTCAGCATGATTTCTAACTATAAAAGCAGCAGATCGATGAGGGCTTCTGCTTTCTCTTATAGCTTTTAACTTTAATAACTCTTCAATATGCATTTTGAACTCTTCGATATCTTTAGGAGTTGCTTCTATTGGTCCTGACTTAATTATATAATCTGGATTTATGATATTTATTTTGCAAACTATAGAGTTCTTATCCCAATGTTTCATTGGTATTTCTCCAATAATTTGTATACTTTCTAGTCTTTGCACAATATTATCTATATCCTTTTTAGATTTTATATATCTATACCAATTTGGAGAGAATGATTGCAACCCAATGCATTCTGTACATGTATTTTCTATATGATATTCTTCTATGGTCTCACTAAGTTCTTCATCTTTACAGAATTCAAGGGGATTTGGACTTGTGCTATATTCATCATCTAAATTAGATATTTCTACATTTTACAAGGACTTTCTTTGTTTTCACACTTCAGATATGTATGGAACATTATCTTGATAAGGAATAAATGTTACCCCCTCTTCATGTATGATTGTGGTTTGTAAAGATTGTTGTAAAAATCTTAACCCTATTATCATGTCATCATTTATTACTAACAAATCTCTTATTGTAATTTCATCTATTATATATTTTGTGCCATTTATGTAAGCTTCAATATTATATGCTAGCTGATTATGGATCTTCTTTATTCCTGACATATCGGTAGATACTTCAGCTTTATTATCATCTATAGTTTCAACTATTTCGGGACATCTCATAAAATATTTATCATGGATGATATTCTTAGTGCAACCAGTATCTAATAGTGCCAGTATTTTATATGAAATATTTGGCTTCAGAACAATCTTAACTGGGATCCTTATTCCTAACACTTCTTTGAATGGTAATCGAACAATATATTTGTTTCCAAAACTAGTAATTGCATCTTTCAATTGTATTAATTTGTCTCCTTTTTAATCCCTTACTGTTATCATTTGCTCTTTCATTTATGTGTTTTTTGGAACATTATCTTTTTCCTCTTTACTATTATCTAACTCATCTTTAAGTTTTTCTAGCTCTGCTTCTAGCTTATTTATTCTATTTTCTAAATTTCTAACCCTTCTGGATAATATTCGCTCTTCTGGTTCCAATTCTATCTCTTGTCTCCATTTTTTATTATTGGCTCTTAGACATGAGGCACATGCTTGTTTTAAACACAAGCTACATGTAAACCTATTATATTGGCTTGGATAATATATACAGAAAGCACATTTTATGTTATAATCACCTTTTCCTCTAATCCAATCATGTTCACAATCTACTTGGTTCATCATTTCAATTTTTAAACCGGCTAAATCATCTATTAGGTCTATTTCATCTTCACTTGATTCATATTCTGGAGCCTCATTTTCTACTTCATCTGTTTCTATAATTGAATATATTGACTCATTGTCCTTTATTTCATCATCACATACTAATATATTTTCATTAACACTATCTATAATTAACACTCTCTCTTGTTCTTCATATTTGCTAGAGTATCCTTTCTGGTCCTTATTAGGGCAAGTTCTACTTAGATGATCAGGAGAGTTACATATGAAGCACCTACATGTTTTATCATAGGTTTTCTTGGGATTATATCTTCTTACATTTCTTTTATGCAAAAATGGGGCTCTATTGTCTGACCTTCTTAAGAAATATCTTTTCTTAGTTTTAAAATTTCAATTATCTCTCCTTTGTGGTTTATAATATTTGTTTTTCCTATGCCTTTCTTCTCCATATGTTAGTGGTATTTGGACAATATTATTACAAAAATTATAATCTGATTTCTTCATAGATCTTTGGGCTTGAATACTAGTACATACCTTTCTTAATTGTTTGAAAACAAATGTTACAGCTTGAGATATATTTACCACGTTTCCCGCCGTTTCCTTTTTATATTCTTCAAATATTATTGACCCTAGAGGGTCAGGCAACTTATTAAAATATCTTTCTACTACGCCTACATTAAAACCTTGTTTAGCAGTAGTAGCATTATACAAATAATGCTGGGAAAATTCTTTAATACCTTTCCAGCTAGTTAATGTTAACTTTTCTATTTCTCTTAACCTTTCATTTTGCAATGAGGTATGACCTAATTCTGGATCTTCTGCTATGATCATATTTGAGATAACATTCGCAAAGTTATTAGGGTTACTTCCTGCCCTTTTTAATTCTTCATATTGACTAGGGTATGATTCTACCCATTGTTCCCAAAGAACTTTTACAGATTCTCCTAAAAATGTTTCAAGATATGTTAACATATCTTCTACCTTAGTGCCTATGCTATACTGATTTTGTATATATTTTTGTACTATTAAACCTTTCCATATGCTAATTATATTCGGCCAATCTATTGGATCATGAGCTGCTAGGTTTAATATAGCACCATCATTTTTATAATTTTGGAATTGCACTGGTTTTTCAAAATCTCTTCTTTTAGTACCCATGTATCTATATTGTCCTGGGATATATGTAGGTTGATAATCATCTTTTTCTGGAGGCCATTGTCCAGCTGTCCTGGTAGGTCTCTCTCTTTCTCCTTCTCTTTTTACAGATGATTCTCCATATCCCCTTCTTCTTTTACCACTACTTTCTACTTCCATGGCTTCCATTGCATTGTCTAAATTATGTAGTCCCACATCATCTAGTGAGTTATAGAAATCACTATTTTGTTCTGAATCATCATACCTTTCATCTTCTAACCACATTTCTTTTATTAATTCCTCCTCTTCCTCATAACTTTCTAATAATAACTTATTATTGATATCCCATTGCTCTTCTTCACTAACAATTTCTTCTTTTTGAATAATATTCTTATCTTTATTATTATTATTGATAGAATTTTTATTAATAATAGCATTTGCTTTTCTTTCTGCGGATGCTATAATTTTATCTTCCATGCTTGAACTACTAGTGGCAAACATTTTATCATTTTTAAGCTTTTTTAACCTTGCAATTTCTCGAATGATAAATAGTTCTCTTTCTCTAATTTTCGGCCAATCCTTTGTCATAGAATGACTATATTCCCATTCAATATGCTTTAGCTTCTTTTCCCAATGAATTATTTCGTCATCTAAATTAGGCTTTTCCATACATTCAGATATACCTTTATTCTTATCATCATTAATTTCTGATTCTGACATAAATGATTCAGAGTCTTCTATTGAAGCAGCTTTATAGTTCATAAATCGAATACTACTACTTCCTTCACAATTTTGATAGCTTATGTAATTTTCAGGTTGCTTTAATTCCTTTTTCTCTATTAGATCTCCTATCTTCCATTCTTCTCCTGCTCTTTCTTCAGAGCCAATTTTAAGAGGATTCATAAATTTAATACCTTTTGATTGCATGCTATCAATTACGTCATTCACATTCACTCTATATCTGGAGCTACTTCTATTAGTGAGCCTTCCTATAAATTCTATGCTTACTAGCAAATTTGTTCCTTTAAAATCTTCATAACCTTTAGTTTGGAAACCAAAACTCATTTTTTCAATAAATTCTTTTACGGGCATCATTAGGTCTGGAGCTATATAGGTTATTAATCTATTTTCATTCATGTCTCCTTCTAAAAATCCTAATGCTGCTTTGTCTACTGATTCCCATCTTCTATCTAATAATGTTATTAAAACCTTTGCACCTAATTTCTTTCTTGTCATACCTTCGACTCCTATGATATACATACCTTCATGAATATATTTATAACCACAATATTTTAGTTCATTTTCAATATTTTTGCTTACAATTCTTAAATCTACTGGGTGTGTTAACACACTTAATTCTACTTCTCTGGATATTCTATATAGACCACTTTTACTTTCAAACATACCCATGTGGTATACTTGCTGCGGCTTTATTTTTCTTAGGGTATCTTTCTGTTATCTTTCTAGATCTCTTTGTATATCAATAACTTCTTCAATGCTATCAATATCATCAGCTTTGCATGATAACCTATGCTTCATGGCCAGAGGTCTTGAATCTTGCCTTACTAATTGGAGGGTTTTGTCTCTTCTAAGGAAGCCTTTAGATACATCCATTTTTCTGAATTAATATTTCTAGTAGAGGAAACTATTCCGGATGATGATAGCACAATTTCTTTGTTGCTTTGAACACTTTTTAGCTTATCTAATACTTGAATTAGTAGTTGGATGATTGTGTTATTTTGTCTTATTATTAC
>LR880966.1:745131465-745146373 GCA_904067115.1 Aegilops sharonensis | reverse complement strand
ATTGGCTTAACAGCCTGCCCGCAGAGTCAATTGGATGCTGGGAAGACCTGGAAGCCGCATTCCTCGACAACTTCCAGGGCACGTATGTGCGACCACCGGACGCAGATGACCTAAGCCACATAATCCAGCAGCCAGACGAATCGGCCAGGCAATTCTGGACACGGTTCTTAACAAAGAAAAATCAAATCGTCGACTGTCCGGATGCAGAGGCACTCGCTGCCTTCAAACATAACATCCGCGACGAGTGGCTGGCCCGGCACCTAGGACAGGAGAAGCCGAAATCCATGGCAGCCCTCACATCCCTCATGACCCGCTTCTGTGCGGGAGAGGATAGCTGGCTCGCTCGCAGTAACAACCTCAGCAAAAACGCTGGCAGTCCGGATACCAAGGACCGCAATGCCAGGTTGCGTCGAAACAAAAACAAACGCCGCATTAACGGCGACAGCAATGAGGATACGACAGTCAACGCCGGATTCCGAGGCTCCAAACCCGGTCAACGGAAGAAGCCATTCAAAAGAACCACTCCGGGCCCGTCCAATTTGGACCGAATACTCGACCGCTCTTGTCGAATACATGGAACCCCCGAAAAGCCAGCTAACCATACCAACAGAGATTGTTGGGTATTCAAGCAGGCAGGCAAATTAATCGCCGAAAACAGTGACAAGGTGCTACACAGCGATGACGAGGAAGAGACCCGGCCGCCGAACAATAGAGCACAAAAGGGATTCCCCCCTCAAGTTCGGACGGTAAACATGATATACGCAACGCATATTCCCAAGAGGGAGCGGAAGCGTGCACAAAGGGACGTATACGCGATGGAGCCAGTCGCCCCAAAATTCAACCCATGGTCCTCTTGCCCGATCACTTTCGATCGAAGAGACCATCCGACCAGTATCCGCCATGGCGGATTCGCCGCATTGGTTTTAGACCCAATCGTTGATGGATTTCACCTCACGAGAGTCCTGATGGACGGCGGCAGTAGCCTGAACCTGCTTTATCAGGATACAGTGCGCAAGATGGGCATAGACCCTTCAAGGATTAAACCTACAACGACGACCTTCAAAGGCGTCATACCAGGTGTCGAGGCCAATTGTACAGGCTCAGTTACACTGGAAATGGTCTTCGGATCCCCGGATAATTTCCGAAGCGAGGAGTTAATCTTCGACATAGTCCCGTTCCGCAGCGGCTATCACGCTCTGCTCGGACGAACCGCGTTTGCAAAATTCAACGCGGTGCCGCATTATGCATACCTTAAGCTCAAGATGCCAGGCCCTCATGGAGTCATCACGGTCAATGGAAATACGGAACGCTCCCTCCGAACGGAGGAACATACAGCGGCTCTCGCGGCAGAAGTACAGAGCAGCCTTTTAAGGCAATTCTCGAGTACAGCCGTTAAACGACCGGACACGACCAAACGTGCCTGGAGCAACATCAACCAAGACCACCTGGCACGTTCCGTGCACGCGTAGCAATGCGGCCCCAACCCCAGCCCTCGCAAAATTGCAAGACAAACTCTCCGCGTACATAATTACGCCCTGGAGATACCATGGGCATAGGGGGAAGGGCACAACCACAATAGACCCAGAGTGCGGTTCGACCACACCAGGGGCTCCCAAGTGTGTCGCTCTTTTTTCTTTTATTTTTCTCTTTTATACAGAACTCAGTCCGGCGGCGAACCTGCCGAACTCATGATGCAACAGCCAGGGAAGGACAAAGGCCGCGACGAACACTCAGGTGGTCTCCATCACGAGCATTAAATTTGTTAAAATACAACATTCCGCGGCCTACCCCTGGAGGGAGACGCCTTTAATTCGTCCAATCCCTTGCTTTCCGCAATATTTGTATCATTCCGCACTGATAGCATATCTTCTCGAATAAAATGCAGCACTTTTTGCCTATAATTGCATTACTTTATATATATATATGTTCATTTACGACATGTTGCACCCGTGCATCTTGGTACGGCCAAACACACCAGGGGCTTATGTCCTCCGTTTTATGGTGTGATAAAGTCCGCACACTTTCACAAGTGCGGCACCCCGAACTTATAGCATTATATGAATCAGCTCCGAATCATGCCTTGGGTCAATAGTTGGGTTTGCCCGGCTCCCATGTTCGGCACCTTACGTTCCGTTCTATCGGCTAAGGTAGCACTGGGAGAACCACTGCGATTGCGCCCCGATTGAGCCGGGTTAACGCCTCAGTGGAGAAAGCTAAAACTGACCGGCATGATAAGGCGAGAGAATGGTCGCTGTTCGAGAGGTCCTTTCGGGTCCTTAAAGACCTACGCCGCTTCGAGCGAAGTTCCGGATTATGTCCGATGAAGGCGTGGATAGCGCCCCAATTCGGTCTTCCGAATACTAGGGGCTTCGCCGAAATTTAAAATTATAGAATTCTATGGCTAAGTGAGAGTGTTCAAGCACTATAAGTCCGGTTTCCTTGTTCGTTGTGTTGAGCGCCTCCCTAGATGGACCCAAAAATGGGAACAAGAGTGCTCAAGTTTATCCCGAACACCCCAGCACTCGTGGCATGGGGGCTGAAGCCAACGACTTGCCATCTCTCAGATTTAATAAACGGCCGCACAGAAGGTAATATTTTAAATTAAACAAGCGTTGCTTAGCGCATATGAACGAAGTTTTCAGCGCACAGGATAACACATTGCGAATTCACTTGATAATTACATCCCTGGGGCACTCATCCGCAATCTTGCGGGCACCCTTCAGGACAGCCTTATAGTAAATTTCGGGCGTACGATGCTCCTTGCCCGCTGGTGGCGCGTCAGTGATTAGCTTCTCCGCATCCAGCTTGCCCCAATGCACCTTTGCGCGGGCAAGGGCCCGACGAGCACCTTCAATACAGGAGGAGCGCTTGATAACCTCCACCCAGGGGCACGCATCCACCAGCCGTCGCACGAGGCCGAAGTAGCTCCCAGGCATGGCCTCTCCAGGCCACAGCCGGACTATGAGGCCCTTCATGGCCTGCTCGGCCACCTTGTGAAGCTCGACCAGCTGCTTCAGCTGGTCGCTAGGAGGCACCGGATGGCCGGCCTCAGCATACTGAGACCAGAAGACCTTCTCCGTTGAGCTCCCCTCCTCGGCTCGGTAAAATGCGGCGGCATCAGACACGTCGCGAGGCAGATCTGCAAACGCCCCTGGAGAGCTCCGAATCCGGGTAAGTAACACGTAATTTACATTCACATGCTTGCTTTGCATGAAAAATGCCTTACCCGCCGCTATCTTCTTCATCAATTCAACCTCCTGAAGGGACTTATGGGCCTCGGCCTTGGCGGTTTTGGCACTTTCGAGAGCCGAGGCAAGCTCGGACTCTCGAGCCTTTGAATCATGCTCCAAACTCTCATGCTTTTCCATGAGAGCCTGGAGCTCTTGCTGAACCACTGCCACCCGCGCCTCCTGCTTTTCTCGCTCCCTCCGTTCCGTGGCCGCATTGCGTTCGGCCGCGGACACGGCCTCCTTCAGGGCCGCCACCTCGTTCGTGGCCCCTGCAGTACCCATGTTATCCTTGTTATTTTTTTGTCGCAACCTAAATCCTTTTCTGTAAGGTACAAATTCAAAGTGGTGTTACTCACCTTCTTTGTCTTGGAGCTGCTTCCTGGCGCGGCCGAGCTCTTGCCCGGACCGCTCGAGCTCCTGCTTCAACGCACCGACCTCCGCAGTCAGTGCGGCAGAGGTCAGCAGCGTAGCCTGCAACCCATACTGACATAATTTTTTTAGCAACCCTGCGTATATCTTATTTCAGATCCTCAGTCCGGCTTTTCTTTCCGAACACCGAACCGAGCATCAGGGGCTACTGTCTATGCGGTATTACATTGCATATTTTTAACTTCTTACCTCAAAGCCTGATAGAAGGCTATTACAAGCTTCGGTCAGCCCAC
Organism: Aegilops sharonensis; assembly: GCA_904067115.1. Taxonomy (NCBI): domain Eukaryota; kingdom Viridiplantae; phylum Streptophyta; class Magnoliopsida; order Poales; family Poaceae; genus Aegilops; species Aegilops sharonensis. The sequence continues at coordinate 745,142,481 of LR880966.1, read as the reverse complement.
CTTTGGCGAGCTGCACCTTCTGAATCACCGCACTCATAATAGTGCGGTGTTCTTCCTCGATGGAAGCGCTCTGCAGCGCCTCCAACAAATTACCCGGCGCCTCCGGTTGGACGGAAGCCGCCGGCGTCACGGTCTTGCCCTTCGTTCGAAGGGGCCGCCGGCCGGACTCCGGAACCACTGCGGGTTCTGTTGTGGAGTCCGGCGCAAAGTCCGGGAGGACGCCTTGTGGCGCCTCTGGAGCCTCCCCCTGATGGGTCCCTTCTGGGGATCCCACCTCGGCGTCCTCGGCGTCGCGAGGGGTGGAGGCGGTCGGGATGGAGTCTACATCCGACGAAGCCAACGACCCGCTCGATGAAGCGGGGAGATGATCACTGGCCGGACTACAGGCAGTATGCGGCATTAGAATGACACTATGTGACGCAGAAAAAGAAATTATAAATCATTCAGGAATCCGGATACTTACGATCTTGCCGGAGGCCTGGCTCTCGAAGGCCATTCTTCCTCGCCAACGTTGATGTTGGCAGAGCTCTCCGGGGGAATAGTCCTTCCCCTCTTGGACCCTCCGGCCTCCCCAGTTGGGGAAGCCTTCCTCTTCCTCTCTCCCTCCTCTGGGAGAGAGTCCTCTTCCTCCTCCTCATTTTCGGGGGAGGAGTCAGCCCCGGAGTCGTCGGACACCTGAAAACGGGCACTCTTTCGAGCACCCGTGGCCTCCTTCTTGGCCTTCTTCTCCGGCACCACGTGCGGTGCCGGAACCAGCAGCATCGCTAGACAAGCGTCTACTGGATTTTCTGGCATAGGAGCCGGACAGGTAATCTGCTCCGCCTTCTTCATCCAGTCCTGTCAAAGGAAAAGGGGAAATTAAAACCCTAGAGTCAAACTATGGAAAACGAGTGTCCCGTAAAGGGGTAGAATCACTTACCTTGTCAGCCTGGTGCTGCGAGCGAAATCCGCGATCTTCAGTCGCGGATGCGGGGGCTTCGGCTCCCTTGAACAGCACCTTCCAGGCACCTTCGTACGTTGTGTCGAAGAGCTTGTTCAGCGCCTGGTGCTGTTCCGGATCGAACTCCCATAGATTGAATGCCCGCTCTTGGCATGGGAGAATCCGGCGGACGAGCATGACTTGGACCACGTTAACCAGCCTGAGCTTCTTCACCAACTTCTTGATACAGGCTTGGAGTCCCGTCAGCTCCTTCAAACTGCCCCACAGCAAGCCCTTCTCTTTCCAGGAGGTGAGCTGCATGGGGATACCAGATCTAAACTCGGGGGCCGCCGCCCATTTAGGGTCGCGCGGCTCGGTGATGTAGAACCACCCCGATTGCCACCCCTTGGCGGATTCCACGAAGGCCCCTTCTAACCAAAGGACGTTGGGCATCTTGCCCAACATGGCGCCTTCGCACTCCGCTTGAATGCCCTTCACTACCTTCGCTTGACATTGAAGGTCTTGAGCCACAAGCCGAAGTGGGGCTGGATGCAGAGGAAGGCCTCGCACACGACGATAAACGCCGAGATGTTGAGGATGAAGTTCGGCGCCAGATCATGGAAATCCAGGCCGTAGTAGAACATGAGCCCCCGGACAAAGGGGTGAAGTGGAAAGCCCAGTCCGCGGAGGAAGTGGGAAAGAAAGACAACCCTCTCATGGGGCCTGGGGGTGGGGATGAGCTGCCCCTCGTCGGGCAGCCGGTGCGCGATGTCGCCGGAGAGGTATCCGGCGCCGCGCAGTTTGGCGATTTGCTCCTCCTTAACGGTGGAGGCCAACCATTTACCTCCCGCTCCGGACATGGTCGGAGAAGGTTCAGACGAGATGCACGAACTTGGGCGCTGGAACTCGAGTGCGCGGAGATGGATAAGCAAAGGAGGAAGAAGGCGTAGGTGAGAAGGTGAATCCTTATCCCTTATATGGGCGGGCGAAGTCTTACGCGTCCCCCACCGGCCTGGTAAAACTCGCTTATCTCCCAAGCGTCACCATCAATGACGCGGTTGGGTTACCCACGCCCGTATTGATGAGAATCCCGGATTAAGGGGAAACACGATCTCTGCTTCGACAAGACGTGCCAAGGAAACCGCTTCGCTAAATGCGCTGAGGTGGTAAAGCAAAAAACAATTCGAGTAATAGCTTGGTAGTGGTGTGACGTCATGCCACAGAAAACGTCAGCAGATTCAACTTGTGTATATATTATTATTCTCTCTTTGGTGGAATGTGGAATTTATTTTGCAGAGCCGGACACTATCCTGGTGTTCACAATCTTCTATCATTTGGAGGAGGAACCCGCCTTGCAATGCCAAGCAATATACACGCTGGACTTATCGTCATTGAAGCCTGGTTCAGGGGCTACTGAGGGAGTCCTGGATTAGGGGGTGTCCGGATAGCCGGACTACCATCATCAGCCGAACTATCATTTGCCGGACTATCATCATCGACCGGACTCCAAGACTATGAAGATACAAGATTGAAGACTTCACCCCGTGTCCGGATGGGACTTTCCTTGGCATGGAAGGCAAGCTTGGCGATACGGATATGTAGATCTCCTACCATTGTAACTGACTCTATGTAACCCTAGCCCTCTCCGGTGTCTATATAAACCGGATGGCTTTAGTCCGTAGGACAACAATCACAACAACCCTTACAATCATACCATAGGCTAGCTTCTAGGGTTTAGCCTCCTTGATCTCGTGGTAGATCCACTCTTGTAAACATCCACAATATCAATATCAATCAAGCAGGACGTAGGGTTTTACCTCCATCAAGAGGGCCCGAACCTGGGTAAACATCGTCTCCCTTGTCTCCTGTTACCATCCGCCTAGACGCACAGTTCGGGACCCCCTACCCGAGATCCGCCGGTTTTGACACCGACACCCATCTTCAACCGCGGCGGCGGCCCTACCTCCAAGCGCGCCGCCAGCGACCACTGGCACCAACCACTGTCACCTGACTATTCCGCTGGACGTCAACTCCACGCGCGCCGCCGGCAACCACCGTATTGCCTTCCGTCGCGGCGTCCCGCCCACCCTCCAGATACGGCCAGCGCCAGTGGCCCTTTCCTGGATCCTGGCGACCACCGACATCCACCGCCCGTCGCGACCCAGCATCTCCCCCGTAGAGCACTGCCACAGAGGACCTAAGCGCAATCCCTCCTCCGCAACTGTGTTCGAACTTCAGCAAGGGGCGCTTTGAGTCACGTCAGCCGTCATGGTCAAAAAGGATTTTTTTTGGCCTATGCTTTGTATCCCGTCTCTCTTCTCCAAATTGCTTGCTCCTCCATTGACTGATCCATTGCTTCTGCCGTGCAGGTGTTCGTCTAAAGACTAAGAGGAGAAAATGAAAAATGATGCGCAATTCTACTGCTGCCGATAGGGAAGAACGGCAGTGGATTTTTCTCTGAACTTCCATCTGCTGTTGTTGAGGCTAATGCAGGCTATGGCTATTTGTTCTGAACAATTTCTTCTGTGTATAGCGTTCGTTGGTTCTCCGCGTGTGTGTGTTTGGTGTGTGTGTGTGTTCTGTGTGTGTGCTTTATGTGTGAGAGGCATGCGTGCAAAGCACATGAAGTTCAATGATAAAAAATTTGGAAGTTCTAAAAATGGAAACAAAAAACACAGTTTGTGAAATGAAAAAAGTTTGCCTACTTGATTAATGCTAGTGCAAACTCATCTTCCACTATAATGGCGAGTTGTCGTGCGTGCGCACACATCTTACACAAATCTTACTTTCTGATTGATGTGGCGCCACTACATAATCAGTTGAGATTAGATGTAACATCATTTGTGGAAAATGGCAGTGGATGGATAGGCTCGTTGTGTGTGTCTGTGGATGTATCATTGGAAGTGTAAAAATAGATGGTAATGCTTATGAATTTGTACAATGAAAAAAAGTAGGTCAGTAAGTTAGTAGGGTCCAGTGTTTGCTACAAACATGGCTAGCTGGGTACTATAGGGGTAAATTGTTCTGTAATTACCCGCCAATTGTTTTGTAAATTGTTGTGTATATAAGAGAAAGAGAGAAGTTCAAATATAAGAAATGAAAAAGTTCAAAACATGTAACATGATAAAACTTAAATTGGAGCAGTTCAAATATTTATTAGAAAAACTTAAGTTTAAATAATAAACCAAGAAGTTCAATTTCAAAAAATGGAGCAGTTCAATATTTATCACAAAAACTTAAATTTTCCCATTGCTAACCAATAAACCAAGAAGTTCAATTCGAAATAACGAAGAAGCTGTATAATGTTTATTACAAAACTAAGATTTTTTTCCGTATAAAAATCTAATACAATTCTTTACTCAAAATATAAAAATGTGAAGTTCAAATTGAAATAACAGAGAAGTTCAGAGTTTATTAAAACCAAGGATTTACCTGTTGAAAAAACAAAAAACAAGGCACCATTTTTTGCACTTTTAAAAACAACTCATAAATGAAAAGAATGGTTGATAGAAGTTCAATTGCTCAGCAAGGAAAAGTTCAAAAAATTCTTGTGAGAGAGGTTCACCATGTATTTAGATGTCCAAAATGCATTAAAAATATGTTTTTTGTGTTTTAAAATAATTCTCTCAAACCAGAGAGAAGTTCAAAAGTGATAACAACCGGAAGTTCACGTACTACATGGTGTGTATTTCATACAAGAAAAATACAAATAAAGTGAAACAGAGTAAAGTTCAGACAGACATGCCCAAGAAGTTCAACTACTTCACGCAGTGCAAAAAAACAGCACGTCAAAAAACAGCACATCAAAAATTAAGAGCGAAGTTAAAACAGACATGCCCGAGAAGTTCAACTACTTCACGCAATGCATTTCCATTCACGATGAAGGCAGAAATCATGGTCTCGTCGTTTTCTAATTTACTTCAAAACGGCAGGAATATCGTTTGTGTTAGTTCAAGTCCTTGGTCGGAGAAATTTAAAAAAATATTGTGAGAGAGGTTTGTACAAAAAGAATATCATTTGTGTAACACTGACGAAAATGGATGGGAATATTACAAACAAAAATATTTCACAGAAGTCCAACGTGAAAACAGCAGGAAGTTCAACTATTACACTGAATGAATTTCACAAGAAAAACTTTTAAAACCTTCGCGAGTATGAAAAAATGATCAACACGGAAAAGTTACGTGTTTATAGGAGCTTTCCATCGGTATATCACTTGCTTAATTTCGATGAGTGAATGAAGAGCTACGAGCAAAAAAGAGCACGTGAAAAACACAGTGAAGTTCAGGTAGAAATGCCACAGAAGTTCAACTACTTCACGCAATGCATTTTCGACGAATCTGTTTCGCGATAAAGGCAAAACGAGTGATCTCGCCGTTTCTGAAATTACTTGAAAATGGCTGGGATTCAGAGAAAACCATCAACATGAAAAAGTTTCGCATTTTTCGTAGCTTTTCAACTGTATATTATTTGTCCTGTTCCGATGAAGTTTGTAGAAATTAAGGCGAAAATATGTTTTTATCCATTTTCAAAATCAACGTAAAACCGTAATCAATTTGAAGAAACAATATATACCAAAAAGTTTCGCATTTGTTCAGGCTTTCCAACGCCATATCATTTTCTACATTCGGACGTAGATAAAAAAATAGATCAAAAGTACAAACTTGGTAGAACTTGTACCGTTTTCTAAATTACTCTTAAACCATTCAAAATTAGAAAAAACTTTCAACATGAGAAAAAAGCGCATTTTCATAAGATTTCCAACGCCATATCCTTTGTCTCAATTGGATTAGGCGTTTAGAAATGGCAACAAAATACGAACTCGGTTGTTCGGTTTGTGAAATTTTACGATTTTCCACATTACTCTTTAACCATATGGAATTACAAAAAAAAATCAGCATGTGGAAGGAGCGGTTTTACAGCAGCTTTCCAACTCCATATTATTTGCCTCATTCCGATAAACGGTTTAGAAATCCGATCGAAAATACGTTTCATGTTTTTTGTATGAAGAAAAACGGTTTTCAAAACTGCTCTTAATCCACTTACGATTTGCCAAAATTTTAAGTTGGGTCATGATATTGGTGTCCATAGATTTCCAACGGTGTATCGCAAGCCCCATTTGGGTAAAGTTGACAGAAGTTCAACCTAGCACTAGGGGAAGTTCAGGTCGAACAAGTCAGGCAGTAAAATTGCAAAAAACGCAATTTCATCACGACCCGAGAGCAAAATCCGCCAGCAAGCGACATTTCTATTTAAAACTAGTATTTAGTTGCTAAAACACGTTTCTAGATTACACTAACATCATATAGAACACTACTAACCAGAATAATTCACGGGAGAAGCCACGGTTGCAAAGATAGCCCGAAGGTCGGGTTCGTACAGAGGGAAGTTCAGGCGCGCGTACAAACAAAAATACGTCACAGAAGTTCAACGTAAAAACAATATGAAGTTCAACTACTACGCTGAATGAATTTCAGATGAAAAACTTTTAAAATCGTTGTGAGTATGAAAAAATGATCAACACGGGAAATTTGCGTGTTTACAGCAGCTTTCCATCGGTATATCACTTGCTCAATTCCGGTGAGTGGATGGAGAGCTAGGAGCAGTGAATAGAGATATACGAGCAAAAAAAAGCACGTGAAAAACAGAGTGAAGTTCAAGTACACGTGCCGAGAAGTTCAGGTTCTTCACGCGGTGCATTTTCGAAGAATCAGTTTCGCAATAAAGGCAGAACGAACGATCCCGCCATTTTCGCAATTACCTGAAAATGGCTAAGAATCAGAGAAAACCATCAACATGAAAAAGTTTCACATTTTCCGTAGCTTTTCAACGGTATATTATTTGCACCATTCCGTTAAAGTTTGTTGAAATTATGCCGAAAATAAGTTTTTTTCCATTTTCTAATTTGACTTGAAACTGTAAGGAATTAGGAGAAATAATAGATACGAAAAAGTTTCGCGTTTCCTAAAGCTTTCCAACGCCGTATCATTTGTTGCATTCGGACGTACAGTTAAAAACTTATCTCGAAAATACGAACTCGGTGGAACTTGTACCGTTTTCTGAATTACTTTTAAACCGTTCCAAATTAGAAAAAACTTTTAACATAAAAAAGTAGCGCATTTTCACAAGCTTTCCAATGCCTTATCATTTGTCTCAAATAGATTAGCCGTTTAGAAATTACGTTGAAAATATGAAGTCGGCTGTTCGGTTTATGAAATTTTACTATTTTCAAAACTACTCTTTATCTACAGGGAATTAGAGAAAACTTTCAACATGTCGAAGGAGCGGTTTTGCAGCAGCTTTCCAACGCTATATTATTTACCTCATTCGGATAAAACATTTAGAAATGCGATCGAAAATACGATTCACGTTTTTGTATAAAGAAAAAACGGTTTTCAAAACCGCTCTTAAGCCGCCGACATTTTGCCAAAAATTTAATTTGGATCATGATATTTGTGTCCATAGCTTTCCAGCGGTATATCGCAAGCCCATTTGGACATTTTTTAGCTGAAGTTCAACCTAGTACTCGGGAAAGGTCAGGCGCGTTACTCGGGAAGTTCATGTTGTGATCAGAATACTATTCTGATCCCGTGATCAGAATAGTGTGTGTATATATATATATATATATATATATATATATATATATATATATATATATATATATATATATATATATATATGCATAACGTGTATAATATGTAATATCATAAAATACCAGCAAACACTAAAGAATTAAGTGGAAGACACAAAATTAAAGAAAAAATAAATAATAAAACCAAAACCCCCCAAATAATTTAGTACCAGTTGGTGTTACCAACCGGTACTAAAGGGCTCCCCGCACCCGGCCCTGGCTCGTGCCACGTGGTGGCCCTTTAGTCCCCACTCTTTAGTACTGCTTACAGAACCGGCACTAAAGGCCCTTACGAACCGGAGCTATAGCCCGGTTCTGCACTAGTGTAGGTATAAAAGTTCAAAGAGTTAGCGACCTATTTTTTTTGCATAATGCATACAACTAAGCATGTAACTAACTAATTAAGCGATCACAGAACGCATGAGATTTAGTCCAGATTTAGGCAGAAAGTGGCACGTCTTGTCATTTTCCTTGGATTTCCAGTTTTCCTCCGTTCCTCATATCAGGCAAGACTTAGGCCGGGTTTCTTCATTTCCGGCCGCGGTTAGGTTGGTTTTCTCTGGTTCTTCCTTTTCTAGGCTAATTAGAGGCTCGTTCTTGTTTCCAAGCTTTTTAACTTATAGAGCAAGATTTTCAATCAGAATCATCGTAATAACAATTATTACGGCCCGAACAATATTTCAATCAAAATCATCATAATAACAGTTATTACGATGATCCAAACGCTACACGACTCTCATAATATTGCTCTTAGCTTGCTAGGCATGAGGCCACACGTTCGCCAGAGGGTGATGCAACACGCTTGACTAGCTAGCATGTAGTCATGCTAGCTTGAAAGGTAGCTTCTCGCATAAGATTCACCCTACCTCGCACATTCAAGTAAGTTATCTCATTTGTCCTTCCTCATCATGCCTCTACCATGTGTGCGCCTAAATTTGTCTTTTTCATAGCTCACACCTCGTTACGTGTTTCAACTTGAAATTTTGAATGACAATAAAACATCACTCTCTTAACATCCCGTATTTTTTAAGATTTTTTCGAAACTTTGTAATTTGATTTCCACGAAGTTTTCATTAAATATTAGTTTCCATATGATATTCTCCCTATAACCATTGATTGACATGATGAGCTAAGTTAATTAAACGATTAACAAGCTATAACCTGAAGTCCCTTGTTGAGTGAGTCGGTGCTTGGAGTCAGTTGGAAGGGTGTTTGCCCGGTGGCGCCGGATGTACGCACTCTGGATCTTAGTTGGCACTTGGTAGGTGACTAGTACAGGTAGAGTAGAGAGAAGATACTAGAGACAATCTTATCTTTGTGGAATATGTCACCTAAGATCCAAGAGACATCAGACAAAGACAAGTTCATAAATATATGAATATCTTTATCGTGAAACATTATCGTCCTCAAGTAGAGCAAGCGATCAACGACTGAGATTGTTTGCTTGGCTGTATTCTTTCAGAGTCCCAAACCAAGTGCAGCATGTGCAAGCTCTGAAGTGGAAATGGCCACTCCTCCACCTGCAATGTGGGCTTCGACATTGAAGCACGCGTAGAAGTTGGCCCATCCACCATGAATGGAGAACTGCACGCTCATGTTCCGACCTAGGTTCTATGATCACTTAATTAGTTAGTTATAAGCTTCTTTATGAGTTCTCAACTTGATCGATGTGGAAATGTGACAATTCACATGGGAAGTACTGCAAGATTCCCCGCCTCCAAGTTCATATGTTTTCGATGACCATCTTTTTAACTCTGACATGGATTTGGACTGAAAGTGATGTGCATTTTTTTTGAAATGGCAGTTATCCTGCATTCATTAAGAAGAAAAAAGTTGCTCGGTTAATTGGAGAAAACCGAGCGAAAACCAAATTGCCCAGTTAATTATGGAGAACCGGGCGAAAACCATCACAACCGCTCAATGGCACACATAAGATCACACACACACCACTCCAAAGAGGGTCTCATCGAGACAACATGTACGTGTCATCGTCATCACTCCTCCACTAGAGGCGTCATCACCATCCCTAAACCCTGAGCAAAGAACTCCGACTTCGCCTTAGGCAATGATGGACATGACCCACACTGAAGAGTTCGTGTGGAGGTGCATGAAGGTACGCGCTAAAACCAGCCACATGCGACCAAACAGCGCAGCTCCGACTATGACAGAGAATCACCAAGGAGAACTAGGCATGGCCGGTGCCGCAGAAGATCATTGAACGAACCACCTGCTGCCCATCATCGTATACCACCAGCGGCCCGCCGTCGCAACAACAAACTAGCCGAGGCAATCCTGCGAACACGCCGAAGAAGAGTCGACTACCTCAACTATTGTCACGTCTCTGACATCACTCCCTTCATCATTGTTGCCACAGAAGCCTCGACGCCAACACCGTCACCTTCCATTGGTCCCGCTCGCCAGTGCCCAGCTCCAAAGACGAAGCCCCAAAGAGGGAATACGACACCAAGGCGTCGCCATGGTTTGATCACACAAGATCAAGGGTTTTCCCCAGAGCTGCATCTATCGTGGATCCGCGCAAGAGGGGTGCGGCAGCAATGCCTCCAGGAAGGTCAATGGTGGCCATAGCCACCGCCACCACTGGTCATGGCCACAACTGAGACATGGTCTTCACCCAAGCGCCCAACACCACCTCATCGACACATCACAGCACCGCCGGCAAGCCCTCCAACGATCACCCCACCGCTGCACGCCAAGCCGCCTCACGGCCTGCCGCAACACCATAGCCGCCAACCTGGGGCTGCCGCCCCAGCTCCCGGGCAGCATGTCGGGACACAACCCAATGGCCACCCACTCAAGCGCCCATGTCGTCCGTTAGCTATGAGCAACATCCGCCACCGCAGCCGCCGGATCTAGGCTCTAGGACCCAGATCCCGCCGCATCGGACCTCCCCATAGCCCTCCGCACCCTGGCTTCCCTCGTCTCGCCGACATGGAGTGCCACCACCCAGACATGATGTGCATATATCGATACAGAACAAATAGACTAAAAGGTGATTGAGCTGCTAATGTTCCGTAGTTAATAAGTAGGGTATCATGCAGTGCACACACATGGTCTTGCGTACTTGGTTTCGTCCAATGTACACGAGCAAATCCAAATTGATCATGCATTTATACCACTCACTTCTGGGCTCAATTGGTATGAACTGAGTCAAACCATGGATGTTGCGTGTTTGGAACTATTCCCTGGTCTACATGACTGATTAAGCTGGATTGTGACAATTTCCGGTATCACCACTTGTATTATATTCTCATATTCATTTGTACATGAAGAATACGATACACCACATGTAACAGAACCGGTTTGCAAAATTGCAGTGTGCATGTGTCCATCTACCCATATAACTTGTTGTTTTAGTTTCAAGTTTAATTGTTATTCATAATTTTGAATTGCACAGAAAACTTTGAAAGAACTGCAGTGAAGTAAGAATAATTCATGACCAATCTGG
>LR880966.1:745099852-745122184 GCA_904067115.1 Aegilops sharonensis | reverse complement strand
TTGCCTTTGGTTCCAAAACACTGTTTTATATACCGGTACTGCAGTGGAGACTGTTAAGTTGAACTTCCACCTAGAACTCTATGCTACACTAGTAAGCAACTTGAACAGTGGACTGGGCCTTGAACTGCAAGTTTTGTGCGAATCTAGCTTCACATAAAGCCTTGACCGATACGTGGCTACCGTGGGTCTTCCCCGCGGGTGGAGCTTATGCGTCATACTCCGTGACCTTTCATGAGTTTACTAGAGAGAACCCTACTCTCATAGATTGCGACGTTTGACAATCAGACTCATATAGGTGTGTTCTTCAGAAGATGTTCTGCAGGATAACATCTCTGCTTAAATAAGCCACTTAGAACACATTAAGATATACATCAACCTGCCATGCAGATTAGGAGAGTATTGCATCTTCATGGAGTGGTATTTTAACAGTAAGGATACTCTCCTCTCAGTTGACCAACAGCTTGTCTTCCACATCTAATTCACGGGATCTTCGATCACAAAGAATAGGTTACCACTGTGAACAACTCATATTGTGGGTCTCATACCCATCTCCCTCGATGCATTATCTATCACATTATGCGATAGACCCTTAGTAAAAGGATCTGCCAGATTTTTAGACGTTTGGATATAATCCAAAGCAATAACTCCGGAGTTTTTCATTTTCCCGACAGACTTTAACCTTCTCTGAACGTGTCTTGATGACTTCATGTTATCCTTTGAGCTGCTCACCTTCGTGATCACAGTTTGATTGTCACAGTTCATAAGGACACCCGGTACAGGTTTCTCAACAACCGGCAAGTCATTCAAGAGCCGGCGAAGCCAATCTTCTTCGACCGTAGCTGTATCTAGTGCTGTGAGTTCTGCTTCCATTGTTGACCTCGTTAAGATGGTCTGCTTGCAAGACTTCCAAGAAACAGCGCCACCTCCATGAGTGAATACATAACCGCTCGTGGCCTTTATCTCATCAGCATCTGAGATCCAGTTTGAGTCACTATACCCTTCAAGCACCTTTGGATGCCCAGTGTAGTGAATTCCATAGTTTGCAGTGCCTTTCAAATAACGCAAAACTCTCTCTAGAGCTTTCCAATGCACATCTCCTGGTTTTGAGACAAACCGACTCAGTTTGCTAACAGCAAAAGAGATGTCAGGTCTTGTAGCACTTGCTAAGTACATAAGCGAGCCAATAATCCGAGAATACTTCAATTGATCTCTAGCAATTCTTCGATTCTTTCGAAGCAGCACGCTAGCATCATATGGTGTTGGAGAGGGCTTGCAGTCACTATAGCCAAAGCGACTCAAGATCTTTTCCACATAGTGAGATTGAAGCAATGTAATCCCACCATCATCATCTCTCAACAACTTGATGTTCAGAATGACATCAGCCACTCCTAAATCCTTCATCTCAAAACAGCGAGATAGGAAATCCTTGACCTCCTTAATAACATTCAGATTTGTTCCGAAAATCAGTATGTCATCAACATACAAACAAAGCATAACTCCCTCGCCCCCACCATGACGATAGTACACACATTTATCAGCTTCGTTCACAACAAAGCCTGCAGCTGTTAAAGTTCTTTCGAACTTCTCATGCCACTGTTTGGGTGCTTGCTTGAGTCCATACAAAGACTTCAGCAACTTGCACACTTTCCCTTCCTGACCATCTACTACAAACCCATCTGGTTGTTCCATATAAATTTCCTCATCCAACTCTCCATTTAGGAAAGCAGTCTTAACATCCATCTGGTGAACGAGAAGACCATGTGAGGCAGCTAGTGAAAGTAGAACTCGAATAGTGGTCAGTCGAGCCACAGGTGAGTAAGTATCAAAGAAGTCTTCACCTTCCTTTTGGGTATAACCCTTAGCCACGAGCCGAGCCTTGTACTTTTCGATAGTACCATCAGGCCTAAGCTTCTTCTTGAATACCCATTTGCATCCTATAGGTTTGCACCCATAAGGACGATCAGTTATCTCCCAAGTTTCATTCGCCAAGATGGAATCCATCTCACTACGAACTGCTTCCTTCCAGTAGTCAGCATCTTCAGATGCATAGGCCTCTGAAATAGAACTGGGAGTGTCATCTATGAGATACACAAGAAAATCATCACCAAAGGACTTTGCAGTCCTCTGTCTCTTGCTCCTAGTAGGAACTTCATTGTTCTCCTCCACAGGACTTTCAAAATGTTCCATCGAAATGCCAGGTTCGGTAATTGTAACTGGTTCTTATTCGATGAACTAGGCATCTCCTGATTAGATGAGGTAGCCATATCCTTCATGGGAAAGATATCTTCAAAGAAAGTAGCATCATTCGACTCCATGATCGTACCGACATGCATGTCAGGTACCTCAGATTTTACAACCAAGAATCTATAGCCAATGCTATGAAAAGCATATCCCAGGAAAACACAATCCACAGTCTTTGGTCCAAGCTTCCGCTTCTTTGGAATTGGAACATTGACTTTCGTCAAACAACCCCATGTTCGCAGATAAGAGAGTTTTAACCTTTTCTTCTCCCATTCCTCGAATGGAGTTATCTCTTTGTTCTTTGTGGGGACTCGATTTAGGACATGACATGCTGTCAATATCGCCTCCCCCCACCATGCCTTGGAGAGACCCGATGTGTCTAACATGGCGTTAACCAAATCAGTTAGAGTACGGTTCTTTCTTTCGGCCACCCCATTTGACTGAGGTGAGTAGGGAGGCGTCTTCTCATGAATTATACCATGTTCCGCACAGAAAGAACCCCCCTTATAAGGAGGTCCAACTCCCACTAAACTAGCAATGTGGGACTAAACTTTTAGTAGTATCCCTTGCCTTGCACAAATGGGCTAAGTGGGCCTCTAGGATTTATTAGGAATTTCTGAAATAGTTATTGGGCTGCCCAAAATAGACTAAATTCCAGCATCAACTACTTAGGTGAATCCCTGCTTTCTCCTTCGTTCTATGTCTGCTCTGTGATCTAGCTTTCGAGACCATGCTCTGTTTTGGCCATCGAGCCATTGATATAGTGCTTGTGGTATGTGGTGGTGGTCAATGGCCTACTGTTGACATGTTCAGGCTTTGGCAGCACATCTTAATAAAAACTATAATAATCCAAAACCTCAGTTTTCCAATGCATGTGGCAATAAATACTTCTATATCTACAAACCTCAGTTATTGAAAGCCATTGATGCGTTTGACAGGTGCTGACCTCCGTGTGAAAATGGCCTTCCAATTAATGCGGCCATGCCGTGCAAACCATAATTCTTCTAGATGCTAGTATATTTAGCAGCCTGGAGACTAGAATTATCTCTTGTACCGGCATGCTAAAAGTCAACACTTCTATTCTATCGCTTAAAATTTTAAATAAAATTTAATAGATGATATTGTGGATTTATAGGTGGCTGGTTAATCACAAATGGGAAAGCATCTGGATGATTTTAACCATTAACCCTGGCATTTCTTTCTTTGAAATAAACTTTGCTAAACTTGATGCAGTTTATAGTTAAAGAGCACTTGGATGATTTTCCAGGTGATGACTTCACTATTGAAACATGGAATTCCCCTGGACAAGTGGATATGTTGGCTTGCGAACATCTAAACTGTTACTTTTATCGATCTTCTTTTGAATCCAGATTATACTTCTCGATGTAGACTCACTTTGTGACTTGGTTTTAAGATTGCCCAATTTTTAAGTCCTCATAGTTGGATTTAAAATGGGAGGCGGCTCCTTTTATGATTATATTCCATTTTCTACTATTTGGTGCAAATGTTGTCGAAATCAATTTGTAAACTGGAGAGGTGAGTTTTGCTGGGGGTCTTTTATGTTCTTTGCTTTGTAGTACTTCACCAAAGATGGTGTGTTTTCTGGATGAAGAAAGCTATATTAAAAGCTCCTCTAATTTTTCATGCATTCATGATACATTGCTTAGTGATATGCTATCATTAGTTAAGGCTAGTTTGACTCAAACGTTACAAACTGTTGCAGAGCCATACACATAGGTTCATTTAGAAGTTTGCCGTCAATTTGCTATGGTTGTCATATGTCAGGGACTACTAATGGTAGAGGCTGAACTCCTAGTATACACTGAAAGCTGTCAATTTTCAAGAGAATAATGAGGGCTGCTACATGCTTTACTGTTTGGTGCATATGTAGCTGGAGTTTACAAATCCATCATATAACCATGATTAAAAAATATACCTTGTCCCCATTTCTCTTTACCATGCTGACGTATACACTATAATGTAATTATGCAGCCAATGGTTGCGCCAGAGCGAGCCAATAAATTGGGCCAGTGGACAGAGAGACGTTTGGAAGTGCCCCGGGTCAGTTGGGGCGTGAAGAACATGGATATCGAGATCATCCAGCAGTCGCTACATGGTGTGATGATTTGGGCTCCCATGACTGCCTTTTTGGCTACAACTATGCAGGTAGAGTCCCTGGTTTCTCCTTCCTCCTCTGCCTTCTATGGGAACTAGCTTTTGAGACTGCTCTGTTTTGACCATCGAGCTGATGATATAGTTAGTGCTTGTGGTCTGTGGCTGATATTACTGTTGACATGTTCAACCTTTGGCAGCACAGTTTTTTCAAAACCGCAGTAATCCAAAATGTCAGTTTTCCTGTGCATGGGCAATAAATACTTTTGTTTCTATAAACTGTACTTTTCTCATGTGTTTGGCAAGTGCTGTTTTAGGTAGTTTTGACTCGCAACACATAACTCACATAATTTGGCCTTTAACTGGGTATCCCTAGTGCCAACATTTGAAATAGTTTGATCAGTAGGTGAGATAGATAGTCTTCAAGTTACTACGATATAATGGATCACGCTAGTAATTTCGAGGGAAAACCATATACAATTTATCCTTGGTTAATTTTGATTGCGACAGTTTGAAGTAGACATGGTTGGAAAAATGATTGAACATGTAGGAGTTGTTAGTTATCTTGATTGTTCCTTGCTCTGTAAACAATTGGTCAAGTTTAGTCTGGAACATTGGTCTTTGGTTTGCCATCCATATAGCTCTCATCTTTTACTATATGTGTTTTTGTGCAGTGTGTGCCATTGCCGAAAAGAAGAACGTCGCTGTTGCGGGTGCCATCACACACCAAAGGGACTGACCGCTGATGTAGAAGTAATCGGTGAAAGCTTTTGAGGAGCCCCAGCAACTGACTTATGCTACTGTTTCTCTTAGTAAACGCCTACTATTATAGAAATTGTATGGTAGGAGATATCTTCCATTGTGTCGGTGAAATAGTCCTGGGAGATATCTTTTGATGTATAGGCAAATGTTTCTTGTTCAAACCATGCAAGGAGGAGTTGTTGACCACTTAATAATCGATGTTTGTGCATGTTCCTGTAAATGCCCTCTTTGGTTTCTTTTCTACAGACATGCAACTCAAGTACCACATGTTGCCTCTTTGGTTTATTAAATAGGAAACCAGTTCATGTAATGCTCTCAACAATATGGCGTGTTAAATTCTGGTGGAAAAAACATATGAATTGTTATAAGAAATCTTTTGGTGTTGCACATGAGAAGTACATGAATTTTGACATCAGGTGTCACTTGCTTGGAGAGAGAGAGAACAGAGAGAGAAAATGGGACATGTAAAGAGTTATTTCCATGAGGTTGGAGCTCGTCATATTTAGGCTTCTTTGAACTTTATAGGGAAAATTAATATCTATGTTCTAAAAAACACTTTTAGTGCAATTCTATGATCTAAACTATAAGAACAGATTTTTTTTCAAAAGTTTTCATTTTAAGATTCTTTGATCCAAAAAGAACATGAATAAGTCCAGAATCGGAAGGTGTAGATCTTTTTCAAAATGTTCCTAATTAAGATTTTTGTAGTTTCAATTAATGTATGAAACTGGTTCTTGTCCTTAATTAAGTGAAAAACAATAAAAACCATACAGGTGTCTGCCGTTTTCTTTTATAATCGGAAAGTGTAGAACTTTATCAAGTCCATAATCTAAGTTATAGGAATGAAATGCCCACAAAATATAGGCAACCAGATTTCTTTTTGAGGGGACTACAGGCAACAATATATCTTTTTTTTTTTTACTCTTATAGGCAACCATATATCCGATGATGAGCTGTGACTATAGTTGGTATCCATGGTAATAATGTTCGGACTGGTTTCTCCAATAGGCCCCTACAGCCTAGGGCCCATTACGGATCTCCCCTGTGTCTAGCTTCATGCCATCTCTAGATCGGCTAAGAGGTAGCAAAACCACCCAGATTCAGGCCAGAAAGTGAGGCACGCCTGAGATTTAGCCCAGATTTAGGCAGAAAGTGGTGCGACTTGTCGTTTTTCTCAGAATTCCGGTTTTTCCCTCCGTTCCTCATTTCAGGCTAGGCTTAGGGTGGCTTTCTTTCTTTCTGCCTACAGTTACGCTGGTTTTCTGCGGTTCTACCTTTTTCAGGCCGATTTGAGGCTCGTTCTCATCTACATGTTTCCCGAGTTGATTTTCTAATCTGTTTAACAAACCACGTACGGTTCCTACCGTTGGCTTCTTCTATGTATATTTTCATAGCTTTTCTTTTCTTAAATGCAAAATGCATACGTGTCCTAGGAGATAATATATGTTGTGTGTGTCGTACTTAATTAGGAACATCAAGACGTCCATTATTAACGGGACATAAACTTTGCTAGGCGATCCAGAAATGATATCACCGCTAGGTGTGAGCTCACTGTAATTTGCTGCTGCTGTTTAACTGGTGGTTAAGCTATGGAAATGGACAGATAGTATGAGTTTGATTGAGCATAAAAAGTATGACATGGGCTCTCGCACTATGACCCAACTTAAGTTTAACACAAACACTTTTCTTAGTTCTCAAGTGTCTGGGGTGATAAAGGTTAGATTTAGATTTTGCATTACGCTATTTCACTTGTTCAGTAAGTAGCACTACTGATCAATGCTAATGGACATTTGTCCTCTCTTAATTCTGCACCATTTTTCTGCTAATATAATTAGTTAGCGGTTACTGCTCGATAGTGACAGGGTTATCTTTTCGCTTAATTCTAGATCCTTTTCTGACTTTTATTAGCTTGACATTCATGTTCATTGTGATGGAGATTTATCAGGTATATAACACCCACGCGTCATTCTTAGATGGCCAATGAGAAAGAGCGTAAGCTTCTTCACCTGGAGGAGGCATCATGCACTCCCATGTGCCAAAACACCACTCTCAAAGTCAGAAATCTGTTGGCGCTCACGGGTGTTGGGGAACCTAGCATGCAATTTCAAAAAATTTCCTACGATCACGCAAGATCTATCTAGGAGATGCATATCAACCAACTTGGTATCCACGATACCACCGTGATCCTCTCGCGATGACATAAAAATCAACAAACTTTGGTATCCATGATACCTCCATGATCCTTTCTCGATCACAACAAACCTCTTTCTCATCATCGAATCAGGGTTATTATTAATTAGGTTATAATTATTACCGTTGGCTCATAGTGTGACTGACTACGAACTGGGGCCATATCCGCGGACGCTGCTATCGATAGATTTAACACACACACACTCGGCAGAGGTTAGTGCACTGTACCCACACCACGGAACCCATGGCCTCGCACTCCCATTCGGGTGGACCAACGGTGTTCCGACAAAACCGATCTATTGCCCATGACACTCTCTCGTCCACTCCGACCAACTCCCCATCTGGGCTAAGTCCTGGGTGGCCGCGTGTCAACCAATGACACCCAACAGCCACCGTCGTGGCAAACCAATCAACGGTTCCAAATGGGGACAAGGATCCTTACAACAACAATGGGTACACAAGGTTCATGTTCGCCTACCTGATCCTTACAACCCCCGGCTCTCGATCTCCATTCCCCTTCTTGCTACCCTAGATACCCAATCAATGTACCGCGGTTGATCGAATCCATAGATCGAGCTAAGTAATCGAGGGTCGTGACATTTGGTAATAAGGACCTCAAATCCCCACCCACGAAATTTCCTTCGTGCGCACATCGATCTGGAGCGCCCCTGTACCCGCAGCCTCAAATAGATCCTAGCAAATCTGGACCTTTTAGAAGCAGATGGAGGAGGCAGCTCAAGAGCGGACCAACATCGCAAGGCGCTCCTCGGCATCCAACACTCCCTCGACTAGATCACACCCGCGGTCTCCAGGATACAACCAACCCTCTTAGCGCTCGAGCCGGTGGTGCAAGATCGCTCCGCATGGCGCCCTACGGTGGACGCTGCCGTGGGGAGGCGACGTAGGAGGGTGGGTACCGGTGGCGGCTAGGGTTTCCATGTGTCACCAGACCCAGGCGGCGTGGGGGTACTCTCGACATTTTAGGTCCACAATGTATTTCTTTTTTTTTGTGGTTTTTTATTTTAAAATTTGGACCATTTGTAGATTTGTGCATGTCAGACTCGATTCAACAAAATATAAATGATAGCTGAAAACATCAAAGATGTGACTGCGCAAATAATGCTAATATAAATTTTACTGTTCTAACAAGTCTTAGATAAAGCAAGTTGGTCACAAAGCTGCCAGAGGTAACAACCCGAAATTTGCAGAGGGTGTGGACAACAACTAAAAATAACTTGGAACGAAGCTTGTAGTTTCTCCTGCTGCTCTATGGATCGGTAGGTAGCACCCAAAATGCTTTATCCGAGATCGGAGCATCATCTAGTTTCTGCACTTCTACACTTCCATCCTTTACGTTGAAGATCTGCGGCTTCTCGAGCGTGGCCGCGCGCGTGCAACCGCGCCCGCCCACGTGCACGGCTCGGGCCTGGCCCTGGAGAAACTGCCGATTCGTGGGTTCCGAGTGAGCCAGGCCCAGAGGTGCTTTAAGAAGCGTGCGATGCAGGCCCAATAGTGTATGCGGGCTACCAAACAGGCCGAATCCTTCCCGCGCAGGCCTGGTTGGACCTTATGCGGGCAACCAAACACGCCCTAAGGTCTTTCGACAAGAAACCATGCACATCCACCACATTGCTAGGATGGTGGCGGACGAACTGAAGCTTTGGTCCAGTTGAATGAACTTCTTGACATCAGCAGGGGTGACACCTTCACCAGTCTTGGGAACACCATTCTTGACGACATACCACAGATCGACATCAATGGCTTCAAGATGCATGCGCATCCTATTCTTCCAGTAGGGATACTCAGTGTCATCGAAGATGGGGCACGCAGCAGAGACTTTGATTATCCCTGCAGTCGACATAGCTAAAACTCCAGGTGGTTAAACCGAATCACACAGAACAAGGGAGCACCTTGCTCTGATACCAATTGAAAGGGCTAGTTATCGACTAGAGGGGGGGTGAATAGGCGATTTTTATGGAAGTCTTCAAAACATGGGAGTTTCGAAGACAAACGATAGAAACAACACTATTCGTATGCAGCGGAAGGTAGACTACATTAGGCAAGCCATAGTCAAGTACTAAATGAAGTGAAGGCACGAAGACTATCAGCAGCTAGGTAGTAAAGATCAGGGTGGAAGATAGTGCGAAGCCAATCAGGACAAGTAGTCACACAGTGAAGTCAAACAGATAATGTAAGTAGGCAATTACTTCATGAAGACAAACGGAAAGTAAAGAGAAGTAAGAGATAGAACCCGTAGCTTCGGAGAGACAGGGGTTTGTTCGACCAGTTCTAGTTGCTGTGACAACTTGACGTCTGGTTAGGGAGGCTGAGATTTAACTCAGAAGACCGCGTCTTCACCTTATTCCCCTTGAGCTAAGGACTCTCAATCCCCGCCCAATCACTCTGGTAAGTCTTCAAGGTAGACTCCCAAACCTTCACAGACTCCGTTCACCGGCAATCCACAATGACTCTTGGATGCTCAGAACGTGACGCCTAACCGGCTGGAGGATTCACAGTCCTCAAGTGAAATAAGTCTTCAGATCACGCGGACAGAAGGACTTAAGTGATGCCAAACACTCTTTGGGCTCTGGGTGGTTTGGGCTTTGTCCTCACAAGGATTCACTCTCAAAAGCTTCAGAGGTGGGTTGCTCTCAAACGACAAAAGCCGTATCTTACTCTGAGCAGCCACCAATTTATGTTGTAGGGGGTGGGCTATTTATAGCCACTGGGCAACCCGACCTGATTTGTCTGAAATGACCCTGGGTCACTAAGGAACTGACACGTGTCGCAACGGTTAGATTTCAAACACACACGGCATCTTGACTTGGGCTACAAGTACGTGGTCTTCTCATGTCATAGTCTTCAACATGATTATTTTCACAGACCACCATTGTCTTCAATGTCTTCACACATTTTTAGGGGTCATATCTGGTAGGTAAACCGAATCAATGAGGGACTACTACCTGTGTTATCCTGCAATTCCCACAAACACATTAGTCCCTCAACCAGGTTTGTCATCAATACTCCAAAACCAACTAGGGGTGGCACTAGATGCACTAACAATCTCCCCCTTTTTGGTGATTGATGACAAACTGGTTGAAGTTTTCAATGGGGATAAAAGTATGTAAAATTGTGAAGGATTAAGATATTGTCTTCATAAGTGGCAAAAGGCTTCCCCTGAAGATGTGCATATAAATGTTTTGCGTTGGAATGCAAATGCACATGGCAGGTTGTACTTGTGGAGATCCTCCTCACCATATGAAAACAATACATCATGCATGAACAGATATACAGGAATAATGACATGCATATTGAAAGATGGACGACTGAGAAATGACTTCATGCGGGAATTTATCATCGCACATGCAGAATTTATCATCGCATCACAGAATAGCAGAAAAAGTAGCAAACGACCATCAAGTTTGAGTGTTACAACTCAAAGAACCAAATGTATCAAAACGAGAGTTGTAAACACTAGGCAAAAGTATAGCAACCACCCATATGGACCCGCTTGAAGACTATCAAACATATGCTTCTCCCCCTTTTGTCAGTAAGGACCAAAAAGGTTTGAAGACATAGTCGCTACTCGTTCCCATGAGGAGTAGGTGAAGCAGCAGGGTCGATGTTAAGGTTTGGTGGTGTAGAAGAACTTGGTGCAGTGTCGATACGCGCTGAGGTTGGAAGTGGTGAAGTAGCATCATCTGCGTCATCAAGAACTCTGGCATGTACAGTAGCTGTGGAGGAAGAGTACTCTGAATCTTCAAGAGACGGGTTTGACGCAAGACAGCATTCCAAGGAGGAGTGGAGTCAAACTTGAATCTCTTGGTGAAGCCATCATCTTGAAGATCAGCTTCAAAACTGAGCAATCACAAACTCTTCCAAGTCCTCCGACAGGTTTCATGAGTAACAAAGGCGTTCTTGGTGGCAAGGTTGCGAATGCGATTGACATCCACCAAGAGGCATTGCATTTGACGCTTTAGCCAGAAATGATGCTTGTCATGTTTCTGATGCAAGGCCACAAGAAGCTCTCGGTCATTGAGCACACGAGATCGCTTGCAAGTCCTTGGAGCAATGGTGCTTTCAGTGGCTTTAGTACGTGCATGGCGAGTGTTGCCGGCCAAAGAATAGACTCGACAAGCAGCCTGAACACCTTCAACATGCTGAGAAAAACTCTGATGATTGGCATTGTGAAGATATATTGCCTCCTTGGCAGGCTCTTGGTAGATGGCTTCGACTGACATATCAACCTCTGGCAAGAATATAAGATGGTTGCGTGCAGAGGGCTGATAGTTAACTGCGGAGTGAAGCTTGATCAGTCGCATAACCCAAGGAGCATAAAATTTCAGACCAAAGATGTCGGAGAGCCAGATGCAGCAAACTGACGAATGAAGAAATCCTGAGCATTGAAGCTTTTGCCATTCAGAATATAGAAGACCAATGTCTTCATTGATCCTTCAAGCGCTGCTGAGGAAGAGTGTCCTTTGATGGGCCATAGAGTTCGGCTTATGATGTGATATATGGTGCGGGGCAGATACTCTAGGTCTTCAACAAAGAATTCCTTTGGATATTCAGCGTCATGTGGCAGTGGCTTCATCATGCTCAGCATTTGGCTCATGTTGGGCTCTGGCTTCTGAAAGATGTTCTCCAACGCATCACGGTGAAGTTGACAACCAGGTTCATAGAGTTCACCTGGAGTGGACAGGCCTGTAAGCTCAATGAGGTCAAAAGCTTTGGCTTCATGATGGACATTGCCTGTCATCCACTCAAGGACTCATGTCTTTGGATCCCTGTTGTAGCCGCGAATGTGGAGAGTTGCATAAAACTGGAGCAGAAGCTCATCATTCAAGTGCTCCTTATCAGTGACAAACTGTAGCAGGCCTGCATCTCGGAAACAATCAAGTGCTTCTTCTAAGCAAGGCAGGCCAGCAATGGCTTCGGAATCCAGACGCATATGAGGAAATATGCGCCCTTGGTTGTACAGAACGCAGGAGTAATAGCTGCGTTGCTGATAACTCCAGAACCTATATGATGATATCCTTGGCTTGGAGTATGGGTTCTTGGCACTGTCAAAGAAGGTGTTGTGTGCAATGAAGCCATTTATATTGAATGATCCTGGAGCAGATGTTGTACCTGGGAACCGTGGCAATCTGGGCTTTGGTTTCTGAACCTGAGGCCTGTGCTCCATATGATAATCAAACTGAGGTCCGGGAGTAGGCGGAGGGATCAGAATAGGCCATCTGACAGGAACCAGTTTGCCTTGATAGAATGCATGCTCAATGGTGTGTGGCTTGGTGGCGGTACTGGAGCAGAGGCAATTGCAATGGCGTCAGGCAGCACATTGGTGGTAGGTGCATCATTGGCTTCATTCATAGTGTTGACTGTAGGCGCCACATTATCTTCAGCAATGACCTCGTCATTGGCGTCAGTAGTGTTGTTGGTGGCCACCTAAGTATTTTCAACCTCCACTTGAGTAGCTGGAGGATCGGGCATGAACACATTCTCCTCGAGAATGACTTCTTCTTGGTTGTTGGGGGGTGTAGCAACACGTTCTTCTTCTTGTCTATCATCGGCTGCTGCAGCCGGAATCTCTTCAGAAACATTAGCTTCGGACACAGGAACCGTCACAGAAGGATTATCTTCAGGAAACACTTGACGTGCTACTGAGCTGGACTGGTGGGAATCCTCTCATGTGATGGTTGTCATGGAGACCGATGACCTCTGGCCTTTGCGAAGCCGTTGAAACACGGGCGACGCTTTCGGTGATGGTGTGGTCTCCATGTAATTCTCGTCATTGACAATTGGGCTTGTGACTTGCGTTGGTGGAGGACGGGGTGTACTGGGTGAGTCTTGAACTGGGGTTGCTGGTTGGGGGCGATCAGCCCATGAGGCATCTTGAGAGATTGGCGTCAAAGGACGACCAATACTGATGAGCTCGATGTTCGTGAGAACAGGCGATGATACCGTTGGGCGCTCAATCTGAGGAAGGACTTCATCATTTTCTACATTGTCTTGAGGACCAATGTCTTCAGTCGCGATGGGGTCAGCGACTGGAACTTCTTGAGCTTCAGGAGCCTCTGTGGAAGCAGGCTCATGAACTATTAGCTGACGCTCTTGATTTTCAGATGCAGGATGAGCAAAAGCAATGGGCTCGACAACAAGGGGCTCTTTGGGAGAAGCCCGATCTTTCTTCTTGGTCTTCCTCTTCTTGGGGGGTGGTGCATCATCAGTGGTGTTCTTGATTTTTCGCTTTCTAGCTTCGGCTTCAGCTGCCTTGGTTTCTTTTATCTTGAAGCCACTGTGGGGACCTCAGGTTTCGAGCCTGTCATGCTAGCAGGGAAGACAATGCTAGGTTCTTCCCGCCTTGGAGCTTCAGTTGGGGCCACAGCAGACTTCTTCTTTTTGGCAGCCATCTTGGGGTCAATGCCTGGACGCCCAAGTGCCTTGCGCTTCTCAGCTTCATTGTAAGCTTGAACACACTTGGCAGCAAGATTCTTCATGCGTTCTCTTGAGCCTTTGGCTTCTTTGCGCTTCTTGCGAAACGCCTCCTTGAGGTCATTCAGCATCAGCTTGAACTTTTGAACATCAGCCACGCTAAGCTTGGTCACATGCTTCTGGCACTATTCTTTTTCAAAATCAATTTTGTTTTTGAGTTCGACAATCTTCTGAGCCAGAGCCAGCTCAGGAGCAATGGCGCCTTGGAAGGCGACGCTGATGCCAATCGGAAGCTGAAGATCATCAAAGCTGAGATCTGGGTTGTCAAACCACTCATCAATGAAGTTTTCCAGGATGGTTACGTCGAAGAGGGGCAGATCATTGAAGATCCCCGCCTCTTGCTTGCTCTTTATCAGCTATTCAAGAGCATCCTCACCAAACTCGTCATCTGAAGACAGATCAATAACTTCAGTTTCGTTCCTTAGAACGGCAGCTGGTGTCAATGCTTGACTTGTCCTCTGAACAGTTCTCTTCTGAGGCTTCTCGTTCCGTTTGGAGACACGAGATTGATCTTCAGAGTTGTTGCTTGGAGCTGGAGGGGCAGTTGCCAATCACCTCACTCGAGAAGCTTTTGGTGCAGCAGTAGGTTTTGACGCCTTGGATTTCTTCTGCTTCTGCGGTTTAGGAGGAGGAGCTGGTGCATCATCAGAGTCAGCATCATCACCAGAATGATTCACGTTTTCACCTTTAACGGTAATGTGTGTGAGGAGGCCCTCGAAGTTGTAAAAGGGACCGATCCTGTTTTCATTGGCTTCACGAGTGGCATCTTCCCTTGGAGCAGACGGACCTGGGTTGAAGTCAAGTCCGAATGCCTTCTTGTTCTTCACAGCAAAGGCTTTTGCGAACTAGTAGTTGTGCTTAAATAGATTGTCATCGCGACACCAGAGAAGAGGGGTCAGCATCCTCTAGCTCCGGTCCGTGAACCATGCACGGATAGAAGCCTTGCTCAATAGCTTCAGTCTGGGTCCTGGGGGCAAGATTTTTGTACAGAATGTCTCCCCAGGGTCGCTTGATGGCATTCTTTTCTGCATACTCTTTTGTGACGAATCGATACTTGAACCATTCTTCAGCCCAATATCTTCGAATCCATTGGATTCGAGTTTTGCGTTCACCATAGGTTTCTTCAGGGTCAGTTTTGTACATCTCATGCAAGTCAGGTGGAAAATCCTTGGAGGTATTCCCACGACACTGTCGGCCACCCTTCCTAGCAGATTTGTCTGTAGCCATGAAGCTTAACCTGAAAGGCTTCAGAACTTGCAAATGCTTCTTACGGCTGGTTGGACAAGAACTGGCTTCGGGAGAATTTATATGACTCTGTAAGAACTTTGCAAATGAATGCAGACTATGAGAACCAAGGGATTCTCCCACAGACATGTACCTGTGACAGCATTAGAGGTGCGAGGGAAGGGGAAGAGGTCATATGCATTCTCAGAAGATTTTGAAGATAAATCAGTTTGAAGACATTGACCTCATAACGCGAAGACATTCACTTATATGTTGTGAGTCGGTTCCAAATTTGTACGAATCCAAGAATAGGTACAAGTGAGGAATCTAACTTGTAGAGTAGCATAAGTGAATAGACTAGGCATAGTATGAGATGCAGAAAGAGATATATTCAACTTTGGAGACCTAGAAACTATTTTTGATGGAGAAGGATGAATCTACCAGATCGAAAATGCGGTAAAAAGTGAGTTTTAATTACCACAAGAAGAACTGCTAGACGGAACAAAGTTGGAGGCCGAGCAGTTCAATCTCCCGTGCCCTAACTCGGCAACGGAAGACACCTACGGCAGCGTTGGAGGAGATGAGGTCCGTGACCGACGTGAGGAAGGTGTCGGAGAAGTCGCAGTAGCTAAGCGCTTCGTCACTGGCGTCGTCGAGAGCTAGCGGTGGCGCTAGGGCTTGTGAGAGGTGGCGAGGTGGAAGAAGAATTTTTGACCGTGATGTGATGCGTATTTATAAGGAAAGTGACGGCACAGCGCAATTACACAGGTGCCTCTGGCGATTCGTATCTGAAGGACACGTGGCGAGCATGCAACTCCTTGGTAGTTGTTCCATGTTCCCACGCACGCCTGGATTGTCGGGGTGGTCGTTCCGAATTCTTCGGATTTCCGGTAATAAAGATAGAGCATTAAAAACAGATATAAATGTTTGTCAGAATGACCTCAGCTGACAATATCTCAGTGAAGACAATCGACGGTTTTCAATAGAATGCATATGATTTGGACAGATAGAGTTGAGGTAGAAGCATAGATAGGTTAGGCTCCGATCACATTCACTTAGATCAAAAGATTCAGCACAAGACCATAGCTATAAGTGAATTCTATACAGGACATAATATACGTATACTACCAAATGAAGATAAATAAGAGCTTGAGTCAATGGTGAAGATAAATCAATTTCAAGGACTTTGCAAAACATAACGCCAAGGATAACACTGCAAACAAAAGTTTGGTGGTGGAGTTACCCACCGTATAGGAAGTATTAGACCCAGACACGGCGCACAATTATCGTGGCGCTCCGAAGTCATTAATGTATTCACACTTAGAGTGTATGTCTTCATTGGTTGAAGATATACGCCACTTTGTGTGTTGCACATCTAAGTCATCTGAATGCATAAGTGTTAGGATGTGTGTCCAATTCATAGGACATTTGAGGATTCCAAGATATTTAGCTCACACCGCAACTTGCAAAACCTTTTCTCGTCCAAGGGCTTTGTGAAGATATCAGCCAATTGCTCTTCAGTGTTGACGTGAATGATATCAATATCTTCCTTCATGACATGATCTCTGAGAAAGTGATGACGAATCTCAATGTGCTTTGTCTTCGAGTGCTGAACTGGGTTGTTGGGAATCTTGATGGCACTCTCATTGTCGCAGTAGAGAGGCACATTCTCAAGGTGTATACCATAGTCCTTGAGAGTTTGCTTCATCCAGAGAAGCTGAGCACAGCAAGATCCAGCAGCAATGTATTCGGATTCAGCAGTGGAGATAGATACACAGTTCTGCTTCTTTGAAGACCAACAGACAAGTGATCGTCCCAGAAAGTGACATGTGCCTGATGTAGACTTGCGATCAACCTTGTCACCAGCATAATCAACATCTGAGAATCCAACTAGATCAAACTCTGAGCCCTTTGGATACCATAATCCTAGTGTTGGGGTGTAATCCAAATATCGAAGAATTCGCTTCACAGCTAAGTGATGTGATTCCTTTGGTGCCGCTTGGAATCGGGCACACATGCAAACACTAAGCATTATATATGGCCTAGATGCACATAAGTAAAGTAAAGAACCAATCATGGAGCGATATACCTTTTGATCGAATTCTTTACCATTGGCATCGGGACTCAGATGACTTTTGGTTGGCATTGGCGTTGTGTATCCTTTGCAGTCTTGCATTCCAAACTTCTGCAGGCAATCTTTGAGATATTTTTCTTGAGAGATAAAGATGTCGTTGCGTTGCTGACGGATTTGGAGACCCAGAAAGAACTTCAGTTCACCCATCATGGACATCTGATATTGCTCTTGCATCATGTGAGCAAACTCATCACTGTATTTCTTGTTGGTGCTGCCGAAGATAATGTCATCCACATAGATTTGGCACACAAACAGTTCACCATCATATGTCTTCATGAAGAGAGTAGGATCTAGTGAACCAGGTTTGAAGCCTTTGCTCTTCAGGAAGTCTTTGAGCGTGTCATACCAAACACGAGGTGCTTGTTTGAGGCCATACAGTGCCTTGTTGAGCTTGTATACCATATCAGGATATTTTGGATCTTCAAAACCAGGAGGTTGTGCAACATATACTTCTTCTTCTATCTTTCCATTGAGAAAAGCACTCTTCACATCCATTTGATACAGAAGGATGTTGTGATGATTTGCATAGGCAAGCAGTACGCGAATGGCTTCAAGCCTTGCCACCGGAGCAAATGTTTCATCGAAGTCAATTCCTTCCACTTGAGTGTAACCTTGCGCAACGAGACGAGCTTTGATTCTGACCACTTGACCATTCTCATCTTGCTTGTTGTGATATATCCATTTGGTGCCAATGATATTGTGCTTCCGGGGATCAGGACGCTTGACTAGTTCCCACACATTGTTCAGCTCGAACTGTTGAAGCTCTTCTTGCATAGCTTGAATCCATTCAGGTACCATGAAGGCTTCCGCGACTTTCTTGGGTTCTGAGATTGAGACGGATGCGAAATGCCCACAGAAATTGGTCAGTTGTGTTGCTCTTTGTGTGGCTCTTGAACGAGTGAGTGGACCAGGTGCATTGAGGCTGTCGATCATCTTCTCAATCTGTACTTCATTTGCAACACGAGGATGAGCAGGACGAAGACATTGCTCATTTTGATCCACGTTGTCAGTTGGGGGATTATCTTCAGGCTGAGCATTGTCTTCAGGTTGAGTAGATGCAGAAACGATCAGTTCTTCTTCAGTCTGATTTTCAGATGGTATGATCTCTCCAATTCCCATTTGCTTGATTGACTCGCTAGGGGGTAATTCATCTAGCACATTTGGCAGATACTCTCTTTGAGAGCCGTTAGTCTCATCGAACCGCACATCCATAGTTTCAACCACTTTATAGTGAAAGAGGTTTAAGACTCTGTAGGAGTGCGAATCCTTTCCGTAACCAAGCATAAAACCTTCATGTGCTTTCAGTGCAAATTTTAAAGTGTGATGTGGATCCTTGATCCAGCACTTAGCACCAAATACTCTGAGGTAACTTACGTTTGGCTTCTTACCAGTTAGGAGCTCATAGGAGGTTTTCTTCAGAAGCTTGTGGAGATAAACATGGTTGATGACGTGGCATGCAGTATCAATGGCTTCAGGCCAGAACATCCGTGGAGTCTTGTACTCATCAAGCATCGTTGGGCCATCTTGATGAGAGTTCTGCTCTTGTGCTCCGTGATGCCATTCTGCTGAGGTGTGTAAGGACAAGAGAAATCATGAGTGATACCCATGGTATCTAGGTAGAGATCGAGACCAGTGTTCTTGAACTCAGTGCCGTTGTCGCTTCTGATGTGCTTGATCTTGACGTCATAGTTCATCATGGCACGATTGGCAAAGCGTCTGAAGACATCCTGCACTTCAGTCTTGTAGAGGATTATATGCACCCATGTACATCGAGAGTAATCATCAACAATGATGAAGCCATAGAGGCAAGCAGTAGCATTAAGAGTAGAGTACTGAGTAGGGCCAAATAAGTCCATGTGTAGCAGCTTGAATGGTTGAGATGTAGTCATGATTGTCTTCGAGGGATGCTTGGCTCTTGTCATCTTTCCGGCTTCGCAGGCACCACACAGATGATCCTTCTTGAACTTGGCGCCTTCGATGCCCACAACATACTTCTTCTTCGCGAGAGTGTGCAAGTTCCTCATGCCAGCATGCCCTAGCCTTCGATGCCATAGCCAGCATTCTGAAGCTTTTGCTAGAAGACATATGGCCATCTGCGGTCCTGCTGAGAAATCTACCATATACAGATCATCTTTTCGATACCCTTCAAAGACTAGAGATGTAACACCCCGGATGTAACTTTCCATATTTGTAACTCCAACTCTTGCCATTTTCGGCATTGTGATATGATATTCCCTCCGTGGTTGGGTTTTTCTTCATTTTTGCATTTTGTCCATGTCATGCATTTCATATCATGTCATCATGTGCATCTCATTTGCATACGTGTTCGTCTCATGATTCCGAGCATTTTCCCCGTTGTCCGTTTTGCAATCCGGCACTCCTATGTCCCCCGGCGTCCCCTTTTGCGTTTTTCCGTGAGCGGGTATTAAACTTTCTCGGAATGGACCGAGGTTTGTCAAGTGGCCTTGGTACACCACCGGTAGACCACCTGTCAAGTTTCGGGTCATTTGGATCTCGTTTGGTACTCCAACGGTTAACCGCACTCTCGCAAAGGCCTCTTTTAAGTTGCAGCCCAACACCCTTTCAAAACAGCCCAATAACCCATCTAAGTCACTTCCATGCTCTCCGTCGTTCGATCACGATCGTGTGGGCGAAAACCGCACCTCATTTGGAGCTTCCTAGCTCCTTCTACCTATAAATATGCATCTCCCCCTCCAAATCCCGGATCAATTCCCCCGAAACCCTAGACGAAATCCCCTCCGCGCCGCCGGACACGTCCGGACGGCGCCGGACGCGTCCGCCGCCGCGCCCGCAGCCAACCAGGGGCCGCCACGTGGCCCCCCGGTCCCCAGCTCGCCGCCGACCACGCCAGGCCCGCGGGGCCCAGCGCCGGCCCTCCCGCGCCCCCTCCCGGCCCGGTCGCCGCCGCCTCCCGGCCCGTGCCCCCGCCGTCGCCCTCCGCCGCCTCGTTGGCCGCGCGCCGCCGCCGGCCGCCCCGGCCACCGCGGCCCCCGGCCGCCGCCGCCCAACCGCCGGCCATCCCCGGCGAGCCGCCCGCCGCCGCCCGCGCCTCCCGCCGGCGCCGCCCGCGCCCCTCCCCGGCCCCGAGCCGCTCCGGCGAGCAGCCGCTCCGGCCGGCCACCTCGACCTCGAGCCGGATCCGATCCGGATCCAAGGCGGTTGACTTTTTCCCCTCCCCCCGAATTCATCTAAGTCTTTATTTCTGTGATAATTTGTTGCATTTTCGTCATGCCATAACTCTCTGCATATTGCGCCATTTCGTGCGTGTAATATGTCAAAATGTTCGTCTCGAAGAGTAGATCATTTCATCTCATTGCAGCATTTTCATTTGAGCTCATCTTGATGCCCGAAATGCTGTTAGAAGAGGGCTATGTGATGTTAGTTTCTGTTTCTTAACAGAACATGCACTTTTTTTCATTTTTGCCATGATTGATGTGTGCACCCTATGATCTTGAGTCCTACATGTGTTTTGTAATATGCCATGGCATCTTTCCAGGGGTGTATGCCATGTATTTTTGTGACCTCTTTGGTGACTAGCACAAGCATGCAAACTAGGCTTCCCGATGTTGCTGATTTCAGCCCCTGTTTTGCTGATATTTTTATGCCATGTTAACTAGATGCTACCAAGAGATCCATGCATATTTTGAGATACTTCAGTAAGGATGTTTTGAACATATGGTTATGCTCTATCCATCCATGCATTTTTTTGCAATTATGGAGTGCCATATCTTGAGTCAATCGAGCTCTACGTTTTCTATAAAATGTTACCTGGCAGATTGTTTACATGTTATTCAATTTTGCCAAGGTTGTTGTAGTTGATCCGTGTATGCTATGATGTTGTTCTTTCCATGTATATCTTCTATGCCATGTCTTCTTGATGTATGTATGCTTTGTTTATCATGTAATGCTCTGTAGTGAGTGCTTTGAGCTCTTAAACATGCCTACTTGTTATCTGTTTTTGTCATGCCCTGTTGCTGAATCTGTTAACGAAACTTGCCATATTGACATGGGTGTTATTATATTTTCTGATCTTTTTTGGCTCATGGTCAGTAAGGGACTTTTGTTCTATGCTTTGAGTAGATTCATGCCATGCCTTGTTTTGCTATTATAAGTTCCTGTAGCATGTTGTTTGCTTCCTCTGAACATTGCTTCCTGATGCTGTTTTTGCCATGTTCAGTAATTTCACTAAGTCTGTGAAGCTGATATGTTTTGCTCTTTTGTCATGCCTGTTTGGACCTGTTATGGTGTGATTTAGCTGTAGCTCAGTGTTCATCTTTTGTCAAGCATCTTGAGTAGATCACTTCCATATGCTTTGTTGGCACGTTTGGGTGCAGTAGCTTAATTCCTTGTTGCTTGCTATGTGGCATCATGCTGTTAATGGCAGATTCGTGCCATTCTTGTTTTGCTTGTCATTTGCAAACCGTGCATCCGATTCCGGTGATCTTTATATCGATTTCAACCGAAATCATCTCATCTTTCCAGCGGCATACTTGGTTTGCCAAGTTGATGTCTGGTTCATGTTTTTCCTTCCGGAGCACGCATACGCATTGCATATCACATCCCGCATATCATGCCATATATTGCATCATGTTGCTTGTGCATTGCACCGTGGTTTATTGTGGTTCCTTTGTTTGTGTTCTTGCTTTGGGTAGAGCCGGGAGACGAGTACGTGAACGAGGAACCTGTTGAGAACGTTTACGAGGATCAAGCTTTCGACAACTCTGAGAACTTTGCAGGCAAGATGACCATACCCTCGAAATCACTTATATCTTTGCTATGCTAGATGCTCGCTCTTTTGCTATGCCTATGCTACGATGCCTATCACTTGCTTATCATGCCACCCATATTGCCATGTCAGCCCCTAACCATCCTTTCCTAACAAACCGTTGATTGGCTATGTTACCGCTTTGCTCAGCCCCTCTTATAGCGTTGCTAGTTGCAGGTGAAGATGAAGTTTGTTCCTTGTTGGAACATGGAGATGTTCTTCCTTGTTGGAACATGTTTACTTGTTGGGGATATCACAATATATCTGCTATAATTAATGCATCTATATACTTGGTAAAGGGTGGAAGGCTCGGCCTTATGCCTGGTGTTTTGTTCCACTCTTGCCACCCTAGTTTCCGTCATACCGGTGTTATGTTCCTTGATTTCGCGTT
>LR880966.1:745088271-745099644 GCA_904067115.1 Aegilops sharonensis | reverse complement strand
TAGTTGCAGGTGAAGATGAAGTTTGTTCCTTGTTGGAACATGGAGATGTTCTTCCTTGTTGGAACATGTTTACTTGTTGGGGATATCACAATATATCTGCTATAATTAATGCATCTATATACTTGGTAAAGGGTGGAAGGCTCGGCCTTATGCCTGGTGTTTTGTTCCACTCTTGCCACCCTAGTTTCCGTCATACCGGTGTTATGTTCCTTGATTTCGCGTTCCTTACACGGTTGGGTGATTTATGGGACCCCCTTGACAGTTCGCTTTGAATAAGACTCCTCCAGCAAGGCCCAACATTGGTTTTACCATTTTCCACCTAAGCCTTTTTCCCCCGGGTTTTCGCGAGCCTGAGGGTCATCTTTATTTTAACCCCCCCCCGGACCAGTGCTCCTTCGAGTGCTGGCCCGAACCGAGAAGCCTGCGGGGCCACCACGGGGAAACTCGAGGCTTGGGT
Source organism: Aegilops sharonensis (assembly GCA_904067115.1). Classification (NCBI taxonomy): domain Eukaryota; kingdom Viridiplantae; phylum Streptophyta; class Magnoliopsida; order Poales; family Poaceae; genus Aegilops; species Aegilops sharonensis. The sequence goes on along the minus strand of LR880966.1, from coordinate 745,099,187 downwards.
TTACTCGTAGCTTGACTTATCCGGATGTGCCCTGAGAAAGAGAAATGTGCAGCTCCTATCGGGATTTGTCGGCACAATCGGGCGGCTTTGCTGGTCTTGTTTTATTGCTGTCGAAATGTCTTGTAGTCCGGGATTCCGAGATTGATCGGGTCTTCCCGGTAGAAGGAATATCCTTCGTTGACCGTGAGAGCTTATAATGGGCTAAGTTGGGACACCCCTGGAGGGTATTATCTTTCGAAAGCCGTGCCCGCGGTTATGAGGCAGATGGGAATTTGTTAATGTCCGGTTGTAGAAAACCCGAAGTTGACCTTAATTAAAATACACATCAACCGCGTGTGTAACCGTGATGGTCTCTTCTCGGCGGAGTCCGGGAAGTGAACACGGTGTTGGAGTAATGTTTGACGTAAGTAGTTCAGGATCACTTCTTGATCGCTACTAGCTTCACGACCGTGCTTTGCTTCTCTTCTCGCTCTCTTGTGAGAGTGTAGCCACCATATATGCTAGTCGCTTGCTGCAGCTCCACCTCACAACTTTGTCCTTCCTATAAGCTTAAATAGTCTTGATCTCGCGGGTGTGAGATTGCTGAGTCCCCGTGACTCACAGATTCTACCAAAACAGTTGCAGGTGCCGACGATGCCAGTGCAGGTGACGCAACCGAGCTCAAGTGTGAGTTCGATGAGGAACGTGGTCGTTACTATGTGTCTTTTCCTGATGATCAGTAGTGGAGCCCAGTTGGGACGATCGGGGATCTGTGTAGCATTCGGGGTATCTTCTTTATTTTGGTTCCGTAGTCGGACCTTGAGTGTAATCTGGATGATGGATGTTTATTTATGTATTGTGTGAAGTGGCGACTGTAAGCCAACTATGTATTTCTTTTTCCCTTATGTATTACATGGGTTGTGTGAAGATTACCTCACTTGCGACATTGCTTTCAATGCGGTTATGCCTCTAAGTCGTGCTTCGACACGTGGGAGATATAGCCGCATCGAGGGCGTTACAAGAGACTTGTCAGATTCCATCAGTACAAGGCAGCGATATTTTCCAAATAGCACAATCATGTTTAAGTCACAAAGCATTGAGACAGACATCAAGTTGAAACCAAGGGATTCAACAAGCATCACTTTATCCATGTGATGATCCCTTGATATTGCAACTCTACCTAGACCCAATACCTTTCTTTTACCAGTGTGAGCAAATGTGATGTGGCTCTTGTCTGATGGACGAAGCGTTGAATCCATTAGAAGACTTCGATCGCCAGTCATGTGATTAGTGCATCCACTGTCCATAATCCATTATGAAACACGAGGTGTCGTAGCCTACAGTGGAGTTTGGGGATAGGCTTCACCAAGCGAGTTGTGAAGCAGAAACATTTGACGAACATGTAGAACATAGAAATTCAGGTCTTGGTTAGGATAGATAGGATGAGTCTCAAGGAAAACTGGAGTGAAATACATAGTAAGACAATTTGGGCATTTTATCTTGCGCCCGACAAGATTTTTAAGGTCTCCAGCATTAGCTTTGGATGCCTTTGATTTCCGGCTGGAGACCTTTCCCTTGGCACCACGTGCCATGAAGCAGTAGGTGGGAGCCGAGTCGTTCTCGTCATCAGCGTTGGTGACAGAACCATTATCTTCAGTGTTGAAGATGGACTTGGCGACGTAAGCAGTAGCTAGAGCCAGACTTGCGACACCAGAGTCAGACTCCTCCTTAGACTCCACCACCGCCTCCTCAGAAGCAGACTCCTCCTTTGAATCCATTTCCTTGCCAACAAAAGCACGTGCCTTGCTGCCATGTCTTGAGCTTGCGTTGGTTTTCCTTGAAGAGGAAAGGGTGATGCAGCATAGTAGCGTAAGTATTTCCCTCAGTTTTTGAGAACCAAGGTATCAATCCAGTAGGAGGGTTCTCAACAAGTCCCACGAACCTACACAAACAAACAAAGAACTCGCAACCAACGCGACAAAGGGGATGTCAATCCCTTCACGGCCACTTGCGAAAGTGAGATCTGATAGAGATAATATGATAAGATAAATATATTTTTGGTATTTTATAATATAGATGGAGAAAATAAAGATGCAAATAAAAGTAGATTGAAAGCAAATATGATAAGAGATAGACCCGGGGGCCACAGGTTTCACTAGTGGCTTCTCTCAAGAGCATAAGTATTATGGTGGGTGAACAAATTACTGTTGATCAATTGATAGAAAAGCGAATAATTATGATGTTATCTAGGCATGATCATGTATATAGGCATCACGTCCACAACAAGTAGACTGACTCCTGCCTGCAACTACTACTATTACTCCACACATCGACCGCTATCCAGCATGCATCTAGAGTATTAAGTTCATAAGAACAGAGTAACGCATTAAGCAAGATGACATGATGTAGAGGGATAAACTCAAGCAATATGATATAAACCCCATCTTTTTATCCTCGATGGAAACAATACAATACGTGTCTTGCAACCCTTTCTTTCACTGGGTAAGAACACCGCAAGATTGAACCCAAAGCTAAGCACTTCTCCCATGGCAAGAAAGATCGATCTAGTAGGCCAAACCAAACCGATAATTCGAAGAGACTTGCAAAGATAACTCAATCATATAAAAGAATTCAGAGAAGATTCAAGTATTATCCATAGATAAACTTGATCATAAACCCACAATTCATCGAATCTCGACAAACACACCGCAAAAAGAGATTACATCGAATAGATCTCCACAAGAGAGGGGGAGAACATTGTATTGAGATCCAAAAAGAGAGAAGAAGCCATCTAGCTAATAACTATGGACCCGAAGGTCTGTGGTAAACTACTCACAACTCATCGGAGGGGCTATGGTGTTGATGTAGAAGCCCTCCGTGGTGGATTCCCCCTCCGGCAGAACGCCGGCGACGGCTCCAAGATGGGATCTCGCGGATACAGAAGGTTACGGTGGTGGAAATTGTGTTTCGGTTTCTCTCTGGACGTTTTTGGGGTATGTAGGCTTATATAGGAGGAAGAAGTACGTCGGTAGCCGCCCGAGGGGCCCACGAGATAGGGGGCGCGCCCTATAGGGGGGGCGCGCCCTAAAGGGGGGGGCGCCCTACCCTCTCGTGGCCGCCTCGTCTGCTTCTTGACTTGCACTCCAAGTCCTCTAGATCACGTTCGTTCCAAAAATCACGCTTCCGAAGGTTTTATTCCGTTTGGACTCCGTTTGATATTCCTTTCCTTCAAAATACTGAAATAGACAAAAAAAACAGCAATACGGGCTGGGCCTCCGGTTAGTAGGTTAGTCCCAAAAATGATAATAATGTATAAAATAAAGCCCATAAACATCCAAAACAGGTAATATAATAGCATGGAACAATCAAAAATTATAGATATGTTGGAGACGTATCAAGCATCCCCAAGCTTAATTCATGCTCGTCCTCGAGTAGGTAAATGATAAAAACAGAATTTTTGATGTGGAATGCTACCTAGCATAATTCTCAATGTAATTTTCTTTATTGTGGCATGAATGTTCAGATCCAAATGATTCAAGATAAAAGTTCATATTGACAAAAGAAATAGCAATACTTCAAGCATACTAATAAAAGCAATCATGTCTTCTCAAAATAACATGGCTAAAGAAAGTTCATCCCTACAAAATCATATAGTTAGGCTATGCTTCATTTTCAGCACACAAAGATGTTCCCAACTTCTATACCCTCGATGACAAGCCAAGCAATTGTTTCGTACTTAAATAATCTCAAACTTTTTCAACCTTCACACAATACATGAGCGTGAGCCATGGATATAGCACTATGGGTGGAATAGAATAATGATTGAGGATTGTGTGGAGAAGACAAAAAAAGAGAAAGTCTCACATTGACGAGGATAATCAACGGGCTATGGGAATGCCCATCAATTTATGTCAACATGAGGAGTAGGGATTGCCATGCAATGGATGCACTAGAGCTATAAATGTATGAAATCTCAACAAAAGAACACTAGTGGGTGTGCATCCAACTTGCTTGCTCACGAAGACCTAGGGCATTTGAGGAAGCCCATCATAGGAATATACAAGCCAAGTTCCATAACGAAAAATTCCCACTAGTATATGAAAGTGACAACCTATGAGACTCTCTACATGAAGAACATGGTGCTACTTTGAAGCACCATATATGAGACTCAATAAAGAACAAGGTGCTACTTTGAAGCACAAGTGTGGAAAAAGAGATGGTAGCATTGCCCTTTTATTTATTTGTTTATTTTTCTTTTTTTCCTTTTTTTCTTTTTTTTTCTTTGGCCTTCCTTTTTTTCTGTATGGACTTCCTTTTTTTCTTTTTGGGCAATGCTCTATAATGATGATCATCACACTTTTATTGATTACAACACATGAATTACAACTCGAAACTAGAACAAGATATGACTCTATATGAATGCCTACGAAGGTGTACCGGGATGGTGCAATGAATCAAGAGTGACATGTATAAAAATTATGCATGGTGGCTTTTCCACAAATACGACGTCAACTACATGATCATGCAATGGGAATATGACAAAAGTAATGTATGTCATGATGATGATAAACGGATCGGTGGAAAGTTGCATGGCAATATATCTCGGAATGGCTATGGAAATGCCATAAATAGGTAGGTATGGTGGCTGTTTTGAGGAAGATATAAGGAGTTTTATGTGTGATAGAGTGTATCATATCACGGGGTTTGGATGCACCGGCGAAGTTTGCACCAACTCTCAAGGTGAGAAAGGGCAATGCACGGTACCGAAGAGGCTAGCAATGATGGAAAGGTAAAAGTGCGTATAATCCATGGACTCAACATTAGTCATAAGAACTCATATACTTATTGCAAAAATTTAGAAGTCATCAAAAACCAAGCACTACGCGCGTGCTCCTAGGGGGATAGATTGGTAGGAAAAGACCATCGCTCGTCCCCGACCGCCACTCATAAGGATGCACAAGCCAGGTACACTTCATGCTTCAAAACTGTTACACAACTTTAACCATACGTGCATGCTACGGGACTTGCTAACTTCAACATAAGCATTCTTTAAATTCATAATCACCCAACTAGCATGACTTTAATATCACTACCTCCCTATCTCAAAACAATCATCAAGTATCAAGTTGATCATAGCATCCAATTCACTTCCTATGATAGTTTTTATTATACCCAACTTGGATGCTCATCATTCTAGGACCAATTTATAACCATAGCAAATACCATGCTGTTCTAAAAGACTCTCAAAATAATATAAGTGAAGCATGAGAGATCAACAATTTCTTCAAAATTAATCCACCACCGTGCTCTAAAAGATATAAGTGAAGCACTAGAGCAAAAACTATCAAGCTCAAAAGATATAAGTGAAGCACATAGAGTATTCTATCAAATCCTAAGCAAATAGGCTTCTCCCAAAAGGTGTGTTACAGCAAGGATGATTGTGGTAAACTAACAAGCAAAGACTAATATAATACACGACGCTCCAAGCAAAACACATATCATGTAGCAAATAAAAATATAGCTCCAAGTAAAGTTACCGATGAACGAAGACGAAAGAGGGGATGCCTTCCAGGGGCATCCCCAAGCTTAGGCTTTTGGATATTCTTGAATATCTTGGGGTGCCTTGGGCATCCCCAAGCTTAGGCTTTTGCCACCCTTTATTCCATAGTCCATCAAATCTTTACCCAAAACTTGAAAACTTCACAACACAAAACTCAACAGGAAATCTCATAAGATCCATTAGTGAAAGAAAACAAAACCACCACATAAGGTACTGTAATGAACTCATTCTTTATTTAAATTGGTGTTAAACCTACTATATTCCAAGTTCTCTATGGTTCATACTGAAAGCACAAGTGCTCCTTAGGTGGTTTTGGTAATTAATGTCAACATATCTCTTGTTGGACTAACACTTCTATCTAGTATGTTTCAGATAAGTTCAACAATGGAGTGGCATGGACTAAAGGATGTGGGAACCCATTCAAGATGCTGAGGACAAAGGATTGGCTCAAGATTCAAGCTCAAGACTCTTCATTTTACATTTTAGTGATCCAAGATCACATTGAGTCTATAGGACAAGCCAATACTATCAAGGAGGGATGAGGTGTTGCTTAATGAGCCTCTTGCTTCATGTGCTTAGTGATATGCTCCAAAACCCTCTACTACTTTCTCACATCCACATATGACCTAAACCTAAAGTCCAACTCGGCCCTACCGATTCTTTCTAACCGGCGCCACCGAGTTCAGATGTCATAGCCACTACCACAAACCATAAGCAAATCAGTTTCACCAATAGGGATCTCGGTCTCACTGAGATGGGATTGTAATCTCTCTGTGTATGTCCATTACCAAAATCGGTCTCACCGAGTTTGTGCAATCGGTACTACCGAGATTACAATGCAAACTTTCTGGTTAACTTATTAGCCAAATCGGTCTCACCGAGTTTGAGTAATCGGTCTCACCGAGTTTGCCTGACCAACTCTCTCGTTAGCTAATTACCAAAATCGGTCTCACCGAGTTTGTGTAATCGGTCTCACCGAGATTACGTTATGGCCTAAGCCTAACCATATCGGTCCTACCGAGATGCATGTCAGTCCCACCGAAAACCCTAACGGTCACTAGGTTTACTAAATCGGTCCGACCGAGTTTGATGATTCGGTCCCACCGAGTTTGGTAAATTGTGTGTAATGGTTAGATTTTGTGTGGAGGCTATATATACCCCTCCACCTCCTCTTCATCTGTGGAGAGAGCCATCAGAACAACCCTACACTTCCAGCATCCTATTTCTGAGAGAGAACTACCTACTCATGTGTTGAGGCCAAGATATTCCATTCCAACCATATGAATCTTGATCTCTAGCCTTCCCCAAGTTGCTTTCCACTCAAATCTTCTTTCCACCAAATCCTATCCTGTGAGAGAGAGTTGCGTGTTGGGGAGACTATCATTTGAAGCACAAGAGCAAGGAGTTCATCATCAACACACCATTTGTTACTTCTTGGAGAGTGGTGTCTCCTAGATTGGCTAAGTGTCACTTGGGAGCCTCCGACAAGATTGTGGAGTTGAACCAAGGAGTTTGTAAGGGCAAGGAGATCCCCTACTTCGTGAAGATCTACCGCTAGTGAGGCAAGTCCTTCGTGGGAGACGGCCATGGTGGGATAGACAAGGTTGCTACTTCGTGGACCCTTCATGGGTGGAGCCTTCTGTGGACTCGCGCAACCGTTACCCTACGTGGGTTGAAGTCTCCACCAACGTGGATGTACGATAGCACCACCTATCGGAACCACGACAAAAACATCTGTGTCTCCAATTGCGTTTGATTTATCCAAACCCCTTCCCTTTACATTCTTGCAAGTTGCATGCTTTATTTTCCGCTGCCTATATACTCTTTGCATGCTTGCTTGTTATGTATTGAGAATGTTAAACTTGTGCCTAAACTGCACTTAAACTTAAAAGAACTTAAAAACTGCAACTTTGGTACTTAGTGTCTAATCACCCCCCTCTAGACACCTCTTCTCAAGATCCTACAAGTGGTATCAGAGCATTGGTCTCCAATGCCTTGGTTTAATCACCATTGGAGGAAGATGAATGAGTCTACTTTGGGGAGTCTTAGACATAGAGTGCCTATTCTTGATGGAGAGTATTTTTATGAGTGGAAAAAGGAGATGCTTGTGATTGTCAATCAATATCAATTGAACAAGTACATTGCTTGCCCTTGTGCACCTCATGTTGATCCTATGAATCCTACCCTTGATGAATCTATTGACATGACTAGAAATCTTAGAACTATTAATCTTATCACTAGAGGCTTGCCTAGAAACTTGATTAGAATCTTGCCTACTTTTGAGTGTGCCTACACTATATGGAAATTTCTTGAGGAACGCTTTCCAAATTATTCCTTGAAAAATCTAGATGAGATTCTCTATAAGTCTATTGCCTTGAGTAAGATGAATACTAGTGATCCTATGTTTGGTGATCGTCTATTTGAACTCACCGACCTTATGCATGCCAAAGAAGATGTTGGAATTATTGGTGATATTATTTCCGAAGCTATAAGAATTCATAAGCAAGATCATTGTCAAACTCACTCTAATGAATTACCCTCTCTAGGACTTGATCCACCACATGACGATGTTGAACATGGATACTATGATGAGGATGATGATAGTGACTTCGATCTTGATGATGCAATGATACATTTTGGTCTTATGGCAAATCTTCGGGGATATGTGTCAGGAGGAAAGGAATGGGTTCTTGACAGTGGATGTACCGATCACATGACCGGAGATAAAGACATGTTTCATGATCTTGCTGAAAATGATAGTCCTCGAAAGTATGTCACTTTCGGTGACAACTCAAAGGGTAAGGTGGTTGGCCTCGGTAAGGTGGCCATCTCACATGATAGCTCCATTCAAAATGTCATGCTCGTTGAGTCTCTTGGCTACAACTTACTTTCAGTGTCTAGACTTGCTGATTTTGGTTTAAATGTCCTATTTACTGAAGTAGATTGTAAAGTGTTTCGTCGAGACAATCATAAAATGGTCTTTACCGGTATACGTAGAGGTGATCTTTACATTGTTGATTTCTCTAAAAAGGCACAACCTAAAACTTGCTTCATTGCTAAATCCTCAAAAGGTTGGTTATGGCATAGACGACTAGGTCACATTGGCATGAGAAACCTTGACAAGCTTATTAAAGGAAATCATATCCTTGGAGTTAACGATGTCATATTTGATAAGGATAGACTGTGCAGTGCTTGTCAAGCAGGTAAACAGGTCGGAGGAAGGCATCGCGTGAAGAACATCATGACCACAAGGAGGCCACTCGAGCTACTCCATATGGATCTCTTTGGTCCCAACGCTTACAAAAGTCTCGGTGGAAATTCGTTTGGTCTAGTTATAATTGATGATTTTTCAAGATTTACGTGGGTGTTCTTTCTCGATGATAAATCACAGGTCCAAAAGATCTTCAAAAACTTCGCTAGGAAGACCCAAAACCAATTTGAAGTGAAGATCAAGAAGGTTCGCAGCGACAATGGAACGGAGTTCAAGAACGCAAATGTGGACACCTTTCTTGACGAAGAAGGGATTTCACACGAGTTCTCGGCTACGTACACACCTCAACAAAATGGAGTTGTTGAGAGGAAGAACCGGACGCTCATCGAAATGGCGAGAACGATGCTTGATGAGTACAAGACACCGAAGCACTTTTGAGCAGAAGCGGTTGAGACAGCTTGTCATGCAACAAATCGCTTGTATCTTCACAAGCTACTCGGCAAGACGGCATACGAGCTCCTCACCGGTAACAAACCCCAAGATGGATACTTTCGAGTATTCGGCTCAAAGTGCTACATTCTTGATAAGCATCGTCATTCAAAATTTGCTCCTAAGTCTCATGAAGGTTTCCTACTAGGTTATGGCTCAAACTCTCACACTTACCGTGTCTACAACAATTTCACCTGAAAGGTTGAAGAGACGGTAGATGTGAAGTTTGATGAATCTAACGGCTCGTAAGTAGATCAATTGCCAATTGATGTAGGAGCCAAAGACCCTTCGGAAGCAATCCAAGACTTGTCAATTGGCAAGGTCCGTCCAACGGAGGTGAAGGAGAGTACCTCGTCTATCCAAGTGGAAGCTTCTACTTCACGACAAGGTGAACCAAGAGTTGAAACGGAAGCATCCACAAGTGGAAAACACCAAGATGAAGTAAACAAGGAAGAACATCACGAACGTCAACAACCTCCTTCTCCACCTCGACAAGAAAACGACAACGCCAACAATGAAGATGATCAAGAAGAAGAACAACAAGATGAAGAAGATGTTCAACCGAGACCCAAGCAAAATCTTTCACGAGTTCGAGCAAGAATTGCTAAAGACCATCCCGTCGAGCAAATCTACAATGATATTCAAACCGGGAGAATCACTCGCTCTAAAACTCGTTTAGCTAACTTTTGTGAAAACTATTCTTTCATCTCTAGCATTGAACCTATGAAGGTCGAAGAAGCTTTGGAAGATCCGGATTGGATAAATGCTATGCATGAAGAGCTACACAACTTTGAGAGAAACCAAGTTTGGACATTGGTTGAGAAGCCCGACAACAACCACAACATCATCGGTACCAAATGGGTATTTCGTAACAAGCAAGATGAAGATGGACAAGTAGTTCGCAACAAAGCACGTCTCGTCGCCCAAGGCTACACAAAAGTAGAAGGTATGGACTATGGTAAGACTTATGCTCCTGTTGCTAGACTTGAGTCCATTCGCATCTTACTTGCCTATGCTAATCACCATAATATCACCTTGTACCAAATGGACATTAAAAGTTCTTTTCTAAATGGTGAAATAGAGAAGGAAGTTTATGTCAAACAACCTTCCGGCTTTGTCAATCCTAAGAAACCAAATCATGTTTACAAACTTCACAAAGCCCTTTATGGTCTTAAACAAGCTCCTAGAGCATGGTATAAATGCTTGACCAAGTTTCTTCTTGAGAAAGGCTTTGAAATTGGGAAGATTGATTCCACACTTTTTACTAAAAGGGTTAATGGAGAATTATTTGTATGCCAAATTTATGTTGATGGTATCATATTTGGATCAACTAACCCTCATTTTAGTGAAAAGTTTGGAAAGCTAATGTCGGAGAAGTTTGAGATGTCAATGATGAGTGAACTCAAATTCTTTCTTGGGTTGCAAATCAAGCAAACCAAGGAAGGTACTTTTGTCTCTCAAACGAAGTACACTAAGGACTTATTCAAGAAGTTCAATATGCAAGAATGCAAAGGTATGCCTACACCCATGCCTACTAGTGGACATCTTGATTTGACCAAAGATGGTAAACCGGTTGATCAAAAGGTTTATCGCTCTATGATTGGATCATTGTTATACCTATGTGCTTCACGTACCGATATTATGCTAAGTGTGTGCATGTGTGCAAGATATCAAGCT
>LR880966.1:745004919-745018142 GCA_904067115.1 Aegilops sharonensis | reverse complement strand
TAATTTATACATATATTACCCAAATATTTCCTAATCTATCATGTGCTAAGGATCTCTGATTCTTGCTAATGGTAGAATTGAAGATCTTACCGTAGAAGCAAAAAAGTTGGACGCCGATAAGTGCCACACGTGTGGGCGTTAGGGAGTCTGCCCACACATTTTGTATGGTGTATAAGAGGAACAGCCCACACACCTACGTGTGGGAAAAATAAGTAATGCCCACACACCTCTTTTTTCCCCTCCCGATCCCTCTCACACGCCCCGTATGTCAGGCCTCGTACTCATGGTCCCGCACGCCACGGGTGACAGTCACCGCGTGCCCGCAGTTGCCATGGTCCAGACCCTCGTCCATGTTCGTTTAACTGCAGTTGCCATGTCGCTGAACTATGGTTGCCATGTCGGACAACTGTAGTTGCCATGTTTGCTCAACTGCAGTTGCCATGTATGATCTGGTCTACTGTAGTTGCCATAATTTCAAAACTTTAGGAGTTGCCACATACTAACACTAGGCAGTTGAGAGAGTTGCCATGTGCTCACAAGCATGCTAGGGCAGTTGCCATGTAAAAGGAAGAGTTGCCATCTGCTTACGTTAGGGCAGTTGCCATGTACCATGGAAAAACACATGGCAACTCGGTAAAAGAGAGTTGCCATCTGCTTACGTGCACACTAGGCAGTTGCCGTGTACCCTGCAAAACACATGGCAACTCAGGTAAAAAGAGAGTTGCCATCTGCTTACAAAGCACACTAGGGCAGTTGCCATGCATGTGCACAGCAAAACACATGGCAACTAGCAGCTTGGGTGTGGAAGAGGAGACGGGTGTGTGGGCGAGATGGCAAATGCCCACACACTAGCCCTTGTGTGTGCGTGGAAAGTGGCGTGTGGGCGAACTGCTGAACGCCCACACACCAGCCCCTCTCGTGTGGTGAAACAGCCGTGTGGGCGACCGGGTGAACGCCCACACACCAGGCCAGTCCTACGTGGCACTAGAAACATGCCAAGATTCATGCGCTCACGAACGGACGCAGATCCACTCATGTGGGCGAGATGCAAACGCCCACACGTGTGGGCGTTAACATTTCCGAAAAAGTATCATGTTCCTCCCCATTGCCTAATTTCCTATGATAATGGGCATATGTAAAACATCTCCCTGCATCGTCTAGATAGTATGCCATTTTTTGTCCTCATAGACCCTTTCTCAATTAAGATGTCTCTTGCTTTATTATCGAGATTATCCCAAAAAAATTCATAAATATCATCAGTATAAACTAGTTGTTCATCACCATCCCTAGCGGACTGTGGATGTGCATCCGATGAATTATCTACATGCTTTGAGCCACTTACATTGTTATTATTGTTGTTGGTGTCGGCATATTCTTCTGGCTAATCAAATTATGAATTGCCATTAGTTGGTTGCCCTTCCTTTCTTCCTTTATGACAACTATCGCCAACTCTCTTTAAAATAATTATGAATATTTTCGCACTGTGATTGTACTAAATCATCCACATCCTTCTTCCTTCTCTTTTCATTGCTACCGTATAGATACTTTCTTATGGATGACAAGACACAATGCTGAAAATAAATAAAACTGCATCAATTGACAACTGTTGAACAGTACCGATGTGTCGGCTATTCATCTAGGAGACTAGGAACCTCAATATGAAAAGAAGATATACCTCGGATGGTCTAATCGTTGATGGACGAAGAGCAAACGCGGTTCTGATGGCCCCCAGGGAATTGAAATCGGCAGTCGATCTGAATTAGGGAGGAAATTTTGATTTATTAGAAGAAAGGGGAAAAGGAGCGCCGAAATCGCAGTCGCAAAGAGATGAAGTGTCCACGACCGCTGAGAAATTGGGAATCAATGTTAAATGTGTGCATGATGGAATAGGAAGGGATCAATCTGTTCCTTTTTTTTAACATGCAACTACTAACCAAGGTACGAATCTGAAGGGATCAATCAGCTATTAACCATGATGGAATAGGAAGGCTGCGGCTATAAATAGTCACCCTGCTCCAACATTGTCTGTTGGCTGCTCCACTTGAGATTTATGAGAAGATTGATTTGAGCAACCCCTCTCCGAGTGATTTGAGTTTAGGATCCACCGAGAGAAAAATCAAGATCCAAAATTAGACGGTGGTTTAGCATCACAATAGTTCTGAGTGAGAATTCTTATACCTATTACTCTTGAGAGCTGCGCACTCTCTAGACGGATAGGTTTCGGCTCGAGTGTTGAAGAGTCGTTGTCTTCACCGAGCTAGATCTTCAGCAGCCAAGAGTGATTGTGGTTTGCAAAGGTCGAACGAAGGTTTGCTGATCGCCGACAAGGATCTACCATGAGTGAAATCAACCTGAGTCTGACCATCTCTGTGTTGAAGGAGAATAGGGTGAAGAGAGTTTATCTTCCGTGTCGAGTCACAGCCCCTCCAACCAGACGTAGCCCTTTGGCAGAAGGGTGAACTAGTCTACCAAATCTGATTGTCGCCATATAGCATTACTGGCTCATTCTACTTTACTGCAATTCCTTCAACAATTTTTGTTCGTGCTCCGTGTCGATAGTTTGTCTGATCATTTCGTTCTGTTATCGACATCATATATTATTGTGTTCATCATGTTTCATTCACTTCACCTGTTCGTCATTGTCATTTGCCTCAGTTCACTTGTGAAATCATTCCTTCGTTTTATTTCCCCATGTGCATTATGTTATGTCTCATTCTAGTGCATCTGTTTGCCTATTGAATTATTCTCATCATAGTTAAACCTGTGATTTTCCATGCTCGTATTGTTATCAATGCTTACATCAAAGAATATGCTTCTGATGAAGAAGACTGATTCAGCTCATTTCCTTCTTTACATATTCCGCTGTTGTGATTGGGATCGGTTACAAAACATTCTGAAGATTTTTTGAATCTCCCATTCACTCCCCCTCTGGTTGATATACTCTCGGTCCTAACAATTGGTATCAGAGCAGGTACTTCCTGTCTCTATTTTTAAAGGTCTAACGTCCTTAGAGTTTTGACTATGTCGTATGCAGGTAGATCCTCGCACTCTGAAAGATTTCCTATCTTTGATGAAACGACTATTTGTACTGGAAGGAATGAATGAGAATCAGAATTCAAGCTATCAACTATGATCTATGGCAGATTGTGGAAGATGGCTAAACCATTCAACAATCGAACAATCTCAACACTGATGATAAAGCAAATCTGCAGTTGGATGATCAAGCACATGATATCATCTATAGCAGTCTATCAAAAAACATTTCTTTCAGTTCCAAAGGATCAATACTACAAAGCAAATTTGGGATGCCATCAACAATGATCATGAAGAATTTGTTTCCAGATCAGATCCTCATATTCAGATGCTTCATGGTATGTTCACTGGATTCAAAAGTCTCCGTAAAGAAAGTGTTATGGAACTCACTGATCGATTGACAAACATTATCGAAAGATTGCATCAGAGAGGAATAACTGATATCACTGATAGAGATGTAGTCAACAAGCTTCTAAGTGCTCTTTGTGAATCCTTCGATTCCATTGTAGCTGAAATCAAACAAAGACCAGACTATGAAGAACTTCACTATGTTGAGGTCATGACACTTATGTCGATTCATGAGGAAAAGATGGAGCTGGAAAATGCCAATCAAGAATCTTCTTCGGAAAGTGAAGGAGAAATTCTCTCACACTATGGAAGTTTTGAAGAAGAAGAAGATGTTGAGAATCAACACACCATCACCAGAGAACTTGAAATGCTCATACAAGGGCTAAGTGATCTCAAAAGGCAAAATCTATACCTCACAAATGATGACGAGTTTGACGTGCCTGAATCGTCAAGAACAAGATTGCCTCCAAAAGAAATGAAATGCTTAAAGTGCAAACAACTCGGTCATCTCATTACAGATTGTCCATGTTGAGAAGGAAAACCTAGCAACAGATGGAAATATCTTCACTGCAGTGGTTTTACTCGAGTGGATCGTCATACTAAGCTCTCGAAGGAAATTGCATCTTCCTCATCTTCTTCGACGAGACCAGTCACTGACGTGAAAGCCAGAGCAACCACTGAATCAAATATGAAGAGGATGTCACAGTTGAATAGAGCATGTGCTGATCTGACTCTGGACTCTGAAGAGGAAGCCACTGACACTGAATCAGATGATGAAGAATTCTACAAAAGTATTTGGAGGAGCAATGCTTTCATTGCCTATGAATCATCTGAAAACTCATTCGATTCAGATGCTGACGATGACGATTCAAGCGCTGATGAACCAATCGCCTTCTGTATCATGGCAAAATCCTCAAAGGATCGGGTATCAGCAAAACACCAAAAATCCATGAATGGATATTCTCCTGAATACATTGCTTATGCTAAACTTGTTAAAATGGCAAAATCTCAACAAGATGAGCTTGAAATGCTTGAGAGAAATATTAGGAAAACGGAAAGATTACTGGTCGAAGAGATGGAGAAGAATAAAAAGTTGATCGAATAGCAAGATGCTTTTTCATCAACTATTGATGATCTTACCAATCGATATAATTCGCTTACAGTTGACTACAAGAGTTTATCAGATGAACTCATCAATAGGAATCAAGAACTTGTGTCACTGAAAGAATCTCATAACGAGCTGGTCTTAGAGAAAGCTTCTCTCTTCGTCGAGCAATCTACTCGTCTTCCTGATGATTTTGTTCATGCTTGCTTAAAATGCCTAGAACGTAGCAATGTTGATTCACATGTTGAATCTTCCAATGCTATCATCGAGAATATTGATGTCGTTACAAATGATATCTCTAACCCCACTTCCGAGGAATATGCTGCTATTGCTAATGAAAATTGCAGGCTAAAGGACTTGCTTTAGACAGGAATGCTAAGAAGCCTAAAAGGGCATCAAACACTATGTGATGTGCTCAAGAAGTCAATACTGCACAAAAATCCTCGAAGGGAAGGATTGGGCTTCGAAAGGAAACTCAATGTTGATGGAGCTTAATGGACTCCTGAGAAATATCCTCGTACGAGTTGGGTTCTTGCTAAAAGCAAAACACTCAAACATGCAACTCTATCAAGATATGATTCTTCCATTCCTACCATTTCTGATGAGTTTGATGACTTAAATTATAAATTGTTCAAACAACATAATGGTAAGGTTTTCACTCGATATACTGGGACTAATTGCAGGTCTGGCTTACCAAGAAGCAAATATGGTTAAAGAAGTGCACTATTGAAAATCTATCTGTCACTGCTAACTTGAACATGCTGAGTAATTTTCTTTGAGACAATGGTTATCATTTATAGAATGACATAGGAAAATTCTCGAGTGAGCATCGATCAAACCTTCGACAAAAGGAGTACATGCGTACCTCCTCAAATCATTATATTCATGTCTCGGGAAATAACTTCAATGCATACTCATATGATTACTCTCAAAGTGCACAGATGTGTTACATGTCTCACCGAAAGAATACTTCTGCTCTGACGAAGAAAATGAGATCTTCTTTGCCCACACAAGTGTGGGTTGTGAAAAAGAACTAACCCCTTCATCGATCATCTCTTGCCCTGAGATCTATTGTTGGTGC
This sequence comes from Aegilops sharonensis, assembly GCA_904067115.1. Lineage (NCBI taxonomy): Eukaryota > Viridiplantae > Streptophyta > Magnoliopsida > Poales > Poaceae > Aegilops > Aegilops sharonensis. The sequence goes on along the minus strand of LR880966.1, from coordinate 745,012,575 downwards.
TGGCTCTTAGTGTGTTTTTCTATATCTTTATTCAACATGTTTGTGTTTTGTGATTTATTTCGTTTGGATAAGTGTTTTTCCCTATGTTCTTCCTTGTCATAGACATGCAACTTGATCTGAAGAAGATTTCAATCCGACGTCCTTGGTCGCGAATGAAATTAACTTCGTAGTTTTATTTGTTTTGGCGCTTGCCCTTCTTCAAACCCTTTGGCATTCTGTTCAGTTACCGAGATTTTTGCAGGAAACGGCTGGCATGTGCCCACGATCTCACGATCGTGCTCTCGTCTATTGAATGTGGAACGCCCCGTGCTTTTCGGACGTGGATCTCAGAGGGCGCCGTTTCCTCCCTGGGCTATCCAACCCCCCCCCCCCCCCGCTCCTTCCTCCTTTTTCCTCCTCCCTCCCCCCTTTCCTCCTCCCCCCCCTCCCCCCTCCCCCCCCTCTCGTCCCCCCATTCAGACAGGCTATCCCCTCGCCCGCCCCCCCGCCCCCCCCCCGCCCTCCCACCCCCTCCCCCCCCCCCCCTCTCTTCTTTCTCCCCTCTCACACTTCCCCCTCCCCCCCCTCTCGTCCCCCCATTCAGACAGGCTATCCCCTCGCCCGCCCCCCCGCCCCCCCCCCGCCCTCCCACCCCCTCCCCCCCCCCCCCTCTCTTCTTTCTCCCCTCTCACACTTCCCCCTCCCCCCCCTCTCGTCCCCCCATTCAGACAGGCTATCCCCTCGCCCGCCCCCCCGCCCCCCCCCCGCCCTCCCACCCCCTCCCCCCCCCCCCCTCTCTTCTTTCTCCCCTCTCACACTTCCCCCTCCCCCCCCTCCCCCCTCCCCCCCCTCCCCCCTCCCCCCCCCCCCCTCCAGGCGTCCTCCTCCCTTGTTCCTTCTTAGTTCGACCTCAAACCTCTCCTCTTGCTCTCCACCCGAGCTCAAGCTCGAAGCAACGTTGACGTCGCACCTCGCCGTGCAACTCCGGTGAAGCCCCGTCGCCATTGGTCGCGCCAGTGCGGTACATATTCTCTCCCACACTTTCATAGATGATCTTTGCTGCCAAGTTAGGGCACTAAGATCTGGAGCTAGCCCTGTTGTTCCTCTGTTCTAGGGTTGTTCTTTCTGATGCCATTTCTGCTGTTTTATTTTCTTGCGGTAGATCTTAAGGGCTCTCTAAGTTATGTTTTGTATGGTTTGTAGCTTTTCCCTCGTACCTATCTTTTGAGATCTAGGGTTCATGTGTATCCTTCCAAAATATTAGATAAGTTGTTGCTCTGCCATATGGTGCTATGCAACTGTATCAATGATATATTTAAAATATGGATACCATGGATTCCTTCGATGCTTCCGAAAAACTTGTCATTTTCAGTCAAAAATGCTTATGTGCATGTTTGTGACCCCTTCTTGTTTTCTCTCGCATTGTTGTTTTTCTCTCAGGAGTGGTCATGGCTCATAGTTCAAAAGAGCAGTATAGGTCCGAGGAAGAAATACCACAGCTGCCGTGTGTGGACGAAAGAGCAAAGTTAGCTGAAAGAAAAGCAGCTAAGCCGCCAAAGGTGCCAAAGAAGAAATCTGAGTCAGAATCTGATGAAGAAGAAGATGATATTCCCTCGGCTCATAGTCAACCTGAGGATGAGCAAGTCACCGATTCCAAGACCATGTTCTCTAATGGAAATCCCAAGAAGGGTGGTCACGGTAGAGAGAGGAACACCGCGGCTGAGATGCCTGATCCCAAAAATTACAAAACTCCAACTGGAATCGGAACTGCCACCGAAAGCAATAACAGGCTACGGAAGATTTGCCGTCATTGGGAGAAGAAATGGTTTAACTATTAAAATGTCTGAAGGAAATATTAGATCTTGTTCGCATTCACTCCACCTTGGAATGATTACATAGCAGAGGGCTGCCTAGGTCAAGATGATGAGAAAGTAAATCCAACTCCTCCTCCAAATGCTCATGCTGATTCATTGAAGACAATTGTTGATTTCCCCAAGGAAGTTGCAAAGAGAGAAAAGGCCAAGGCCAAGCGTGAAGCCAGGGCCGCGAAAAAGAATCAAGTGGAAGAAAGGAATGTCAAGCTAACTCAGCAAGATGTGCAAGAGAAGAAGGAAAGGGCTTCTGCCCAAAAAGAAAAGAAGAAGAGGAAGTATGTCTCCCCTCGTGCCTCGAGGAAGAAGTCTATTGCCAAAAAGTCAAAGAAGGTAGCATCTGCCTCATCTGAGTCCTCCGATGAAGAAATGGCGATGAAATTCCCATGTACGATCAAAGAGCTCTTCTTAACAAGTCGTACCAAACACCCTCTCCAGCAAAAGTTTCGCCTCTGTTGAGATCGTCACCAAGGCTTGCTACCGTAGCATCAGATAAACCTTCAGGTTCTACTACCCCTATGGTGAAAAGAAAGTTGTTGCCCGATGAAAAAGTTGTTGTTGCTGCCAAGAAGTCCAAGACAATTGTTCCTGCTTCCATAGAGGAACTGAAATATGAATTTGATCTTATCATGGATTTCATGGAAGGAGCTACCTATGATGCAAAACCAGCTGATCTGAGCAGGTTAGGTCTTCCTGATGATGTTACCAAGATGGTAGCAAAACACTTTGCTGAGATGGGAGATATTACCAAGGAACTAAACCTAGATGTTGAGGACAAGAAACTCCTTGAGCAAATGAGGAAGGGTGCTAGCACTGAGTCCGAAAGGAAAGACATGAACAAGGGGATTATTGAGACTACCAAAGCCCTCACGGTTATGAGGAACAACAAGATTGAGTGGCACTCAAAGCTGGAGAATGGATGCTTCTCAGCTTTGTGCTCGAAGAAATGATGAGCTTAAACGCCAAGCAGATCTTGCTCGATGAAGAGAAAAAGAAGAGAGGCGTCAGAAAGCTAAGGCAAGAGTCAACAAACCGAAGGCAATATCAGATCACCATATTCAACCTGTAGCAACTAATGCTCCTGTTGATACAAGTGCTCCTCTGCAGCAGATACCACCATCCCCTCGTCATGAGGTGGAAACCATGCAACAAGATGAGCCTGTGGTAGTCGTCACCTCTACCACAGCTGCTCAAGAACCTGATGTGGTGGATATGTTTCTGAACAATCCTGACGAAGAGAATGTCATGCCCGAGCAACAACCCCAGAAGAAAAAGTTGACGAAGAGATTGAGATGGAGAAGGCAGTTTCATCTCCTTTGAAAGAAATTCACGGTGAACCCTCCGGATCCAACAAGGAGGATGACAAGATTGAGGGGGAGCAAATTGCTTCCCGAGGAAATACCACCCTGGTCACCTCAGCTGGTGCCCCTACCCAGATGGACATTGTTCTGCTCCTGGTTCTTCGGCTTCACAACTACACTACTACGGAAAACCGTAGTAGTAGCGCAGGTTTTGAGGCTATCAGCAGCGCGGGCACCCGCGCTACCAATAAGGCGCTACAGCTAACTGTTAGTATTAGCGCTGTCTGTACCCGCGCTACTACTATTGACTATATCAGCAGCGCATTTTCAGAACGCGCTACTATTAGTTAGCTGTAGCGATTTCTTGAGCCCGCGCTACTGTTATATCTTTCACCATTTCCCCACTCCAGCTTCAATAAACTGCAATTTTCAGATATTAGGTACTACTAGATATCAATTTCATAAAGCATTATAGGTACTAGGTAGTACTCCCTAGGTTCCAAATTACTCGTCGTGGTTTTAGTTCAAATTTGAACTAAAACCACGACGAGTAATTTGGAACTGAGGGAGTACTAGATAACAATTTCATATATACTCAACATGCATCCTCAAGCAGTACAAGGTGACATCGACGACGATCATCATATTTAGTTCTAGATGATATCGACGACGATCATCATATGTAGTTCTACATGATATCGACGACGATCATCATATGTAGTTCTAGATGATATAGCCACACACACGTATGTAGTTCTAGATGATATCGACGACGATCATCATCCTCAAGCCTGGGCGGTGGGTGTTCCTGATAGTAATTTGGATGGCCTGTCCAACACGAAGATTCTTGCAAACAAGGAATCTCTTCCACCCAACTGAGTTTAAGTGTGTGCGACCGTCTGTGTCCATGCGGTAAGTACAGGTGGTGACGGAGCCCCTTGCGGTAAGGCGTAGTCCAGCTGAGCCTTCTTCATCAGGCTCGATACCACAACTCACAGATAGGTTCTTTGGCAATTTCTGAAAAAGAAAAACATATCAATTAATAAATAGCCTCACACATACTCTTGCAAATATATTTCTATTAAGTCTAGATTTCTACACTATCAAAAGACACAATACTATGCATTTGTACTAATTAATCATGAATTCTACTAATAAGTATATATGGATTATCTACACTATTAATAGTTCCTTGGATTCTACACTAATAAGCATGTGATCAGACTCTACACTAAAGCATATCAACGACTAAATTCCACATAACATATCATTGGACTCTACACTAAGCATATCATCGGATAATTTGCATTTGTAAGTATAACATACCATATCATGTCGATCGACCATGGTACTTGTCAGGCGGGTCATGAATGGCACCCCGACAAAGTCAGCACGTGGTGGAATTATGTCCCATAGGTTGCACACCTCCTCCTCGCTCAGCCTCATTCTTTGAGCTACGATGGCTTCATGAAGTGGGTTCTCATCATCTTCATCGAGTGGGTCCTCATTATCTTCATCATCTTCTTCATCTGCATCATCTTCGTCATCTTCATCATATTCCACCAGGTTGAGATAAATGACAGCCAGCTTGGGTCTTTCTGCTCTGAAGGAGAAGCTGATCAACTCACCACCATAAGACGCATGCGGGCGAGGAAACGGGCCCATCCATCTCCTCCAATCTGCGACATATTGCGTCCTTTCTCGACCTCCATAATGTATGGCCCCCCAGGAGCCTCAAATTTCACAGTGTCTCTTGTCAGCTTGTTGAATGTCAACCTCACATTGCATGGGATGGTCTGTGTAAGAAAAGAAAAATGACACAATGCAGTAATGCCAACACTAAAAATAAAATAGTTGTTACATTTCTTCTAATTTCTTACCGCCGCATGACGAAAACTCGGCTGGAAGTAGATGCCAAACAGCTTGCCAGTTGCAAGGCTGTTGGCGCACCTTGACTTGCACAGTCGACATAGTGGTGGTGGTGGTGGCGCCATTTTCCTAAAGCAATATGAGCAAAGGATTAATGGTTCACTTCACAGGAAAGAAAAACAGTAGCATGTGATATTTTCCTAAAGCAATATGAGCAAAGGATTAATGATTCACTTCACAGGAAAGAAAAACAGTAGCATAGGGGTGGTGGCGCCATTTTATGGACAATTATAATCCTAAGATCTAATAACATATTAGATGACAAGGTACCACGTACCAAAGCATTTCGGTGGCACCTATTGCCGAAAAAATAACAATAAAATGGTGCATACTAAATCAACTAAATCAACTAGCATACTAAATCCACTAGCATACTAAATCAACTAAATCAAAATGTTCTAAATCAACTAAATCAACTAGCCTACTAAATCAACTAAACCAACTAGCCTACTAAATCAACTAGCCTACTAAATCAACTAAATCAAAATGTTCTAAATCAACTAAATCAACTAGCCTACTAAATCAACTGAATCATATCAACTAAATCAGAATGTTTCATATGAACTAGCCTACTAAATCAAAATGTAGCAGGGAGGAGGAAGGCGGAGCGAGGAGGGGCTGGCCGGCAGCGAGTGGAGGGAGAATGGAGGAGGAAGGCGGAGCGAGGAGGGGTCGGCCAGCGGTGAGTGGAGGGAGGACGGAGGAGGAGGCCGGTACCGAGTCCAGCAAGGAGGATGAGGTGACGGCGGCGCAGATAGGAGGAGGGGCGACGGGGGAGGACTGGCGGCGCGGGGGTTGAGGGGGAGATCGAGTGTGTGTGTGAGTGTGATCTGGATCGGATAGGTGAGTGGGGGGAGATGGAATGGCTTAGCAGTAGCGCGCTATAGCAAAATGCGCTACTGCTAAACGACCTATCAGTAGCGCCTTTCGCCGAGAACGCGCTACTGCTATGTTAGACATAGACATAAAAAATACAATGATCATCAATTGTCTTTTTGTGTACAATCTGATTTGTCAATAGGAATCCTCGACGGTTGGTTTAAGAACAGGCGAGGATTCCTATTGCGGTCACAGATCCTACACATAGAGTTCAATGAAGACCAAGTGCTTGTGGAAGTTGTAGAAGTAACAGATTTTAAGGTGGTACAAACTCTCTTCACGGAGCGAGGTGGGACTAAATTTTTGTAGTAACCTTAGAAGTAGCGATTATTGCGTAAATGTGCTGCTGCTACGATCCGTAGCAGTAGCGCTCTTTGTATTAACGCGCTGCTACTATAACTGGCCTCGCGGCAGCGTCGTGGGAATTTTAGCAGTAGCGCGTCCTAGAGTGTGCGCGCTACTGATAAACTTGTTTCAGCGGCGAGTTTTGAAAGCGCGCGCTACTGCTACATAGCAGCAGCGCCTGATTTTAAAGCGCGATGATGGTAAGATTCTGTGTATAGGCTTTTCCCTAGTAGTGCTAGAACAGGAAAAGAAAAAATTGGAAGAGCCCATGGCTCGCGAAGAAGATGTTGTCCCACCAGTTGTACCACAGGAGGTTGCCAGAGAACAAGTTGTGACTCAAGTGTCCGAGGAAGTTGTCATGCCTCCCTCTGATGAGAGTGCACCGAAAGAAAAGGCCCTAGTGCCTGAGAGTCAAATTGCCGCTGAAGGAGTTCCAGCGAAGGAAAGTGAAGGACAGACAAGTGCTCCAATGCCATTTGCACCAGAGAAAGTAAAAAGGCCCCTTGCACCTCTAAAGCATATCGATGAAAATGCGCCAGCTTCTGATGATATTCAGCCGATGGAAATTAGCGATGAAGAGAATCAGAAAAAATCCCCAGGAATCATTTCCTTTATTTCCAGCAGAGTATAGCCCCAATGGCCCTGCATTCAGTGAACAGCTTCATCTCACGAAGGTAGCATTCTTTGGGGTCAGCCCCTACGAAGGAGAAAGAACTTCACTATCACCGAGGTTTTGGACTAAAGAACAAGATATTTATTATGCTCGGATCCTGTTTGTCAATATAAACCGACCTACATAAGTGTACCTTCCACGCGCAGACTACTCCTATTTGTGATGCAACAGTTTATTGGTTTGGTTTTTTTATAGATAATTGTTGCAATCCCTCGCTTTGCAAACCCTACAGTTTAGAGTGGCTATCAACACTGTTTTGTTGATTTTGGCATGTACTTTTGTTCGAAACTAATGATCTATTTACTTTGCAGTCGAGAGTGTGGGATCAACCTTGTTTTGTCGATTTGGTTACACTAACTTTTTCCTCTCAATTATCATTGACTCGTTTCCGAATGTGACTCTGAACTTTGCGGGTGGTGCTACTATGAAATTGGGGCCAACAAATTAGTTAAGTATTATAAGTCCCAAATCTCCCACTGTTAAGTTCTCTTTAGTTTGATATATGTTACCTAATTTGTTGGTCCCTAATATTATGAAAACAATGTTTGCAGAGGGACCAATCTGAATACTGCGTTGCTTGGCTAAGCAACGGGCAACGTGTGACAATACTTGGAGGTTAGTAAAATTACTTCCTATACAATTTTAGCCGGCCCTATATCCAAAAATCCTAAATTTTTCT
>LR880966.1:744982511-745002896 GCA_904067115.1 Aegilops sharonensis | reverse complement strand
CATGAAGCTCCTCCACTGTATCCAACTCTCCCTGGCCACCATGTACTGCACTAGTATATGGTCCACCTTGCCTTCTCCCTCTCACTGGTCACCATGCACTGCACTAGTATGTGGTCAACCGTGTCTTCTCCCTGAAGGCAAACTTAGCATGCCGGCACCTGATTCTATAATCCATGCAGAACACGTCTGTCAGTGGTCCAAAGCCGGTATTGGAGAGCTAGCCAAAAGAAGATCTTGCATTTGAGTGCTGACCACCAGCTCCAAATACAAGGTGCAACGGACATCAGAGATAGCATGCCAAAGATTGACACAGAAAGTCAGCTATATCCTAGAGCCACAGAAAGTCTATCAAGGCCCTCATGCCGGTACTCCAGTTTTTTATCCTTGTGCACATATCTATTACATGTTAAAAGTAGTTCAAGGGCTAGCCAGCAAAAATAGAATTAGACTATAAATTCCCATAAAAATCAGAAACATTTGACCATCAATTAAATAAAGTAGTTAATCAGAGTGATGTATCTTGGAAGTAATATTTTCACATTAAATATCAAAATAATCACCCACCTATGCCATGGTTGTTTTTCTCATACCCTAACATTAGCTAACTTGACTCCAGCTTAAAAGAAAGGAAAAAATCTTACAAAGTCCTCTTTCACGTCCTCATGTACGCAGCTGGCTGTAGCAAGTCACGCTGCCTCGCATACTGGTAGAAGTACGATTGATCGGGTGCAGGAGCCATGTCCTAGAAAGACGTTCCTCATATAGCTAGCTGGATGCCTCTTCGTCCAATCATCAAGCGGATGAAAACATGCATATACATCATACATCATCCAACTCAACAACATCACTAGCTAGACCGGAAGACATAAAAAGATCGATTGTTTATCTTGCTAGGTTCTGTATGTACGGATATCGATGCATAGTAACTTTTTTTTTGCGGGGAAAGAGTATTTATATTAGCTAACAATAGAGATACAATCAGAGTTCATGGCAGCGGCAATTTCCGGGGGAAATTACGAAGCCACACTGCCGTTTTCACCTGCTCTCTACCTAGCTTCGCTAAGCCGTGACTCACAGAGTTGGCTTCGCAGTTTATCTTAATAATAGATACATCTCTTTCCTCGATGAGTTCTCGAATAACCTGAACCCTAGACGAATATCGGGATGTGTTGGGCGTAGATGGATTCACCAAAGCGACCGCTTCAGAACTATCAGTCTCCAACGTCAACGGCAGGGGTGACCAATGTAGGGCAAGGGCGAGGCCTTCCTCCATCGCTGCCAACTCCGCGTCCACCGCATCTGCACACCCGAAGAGGTACCTGCATGCAACGAAGATAGACGATCCCACAGAATCTCGGAGTGCCATCCCAGTACCTGCTGATCCATCCTGCTTGAAGGAGCCATCCACATTCAGTTTAGCTCGACCTTCCGGCGGTGGCATCCACTTCTGCCGTACTTTCTGACGCCCATCCTGCATGTGTCGTGATGATCCACTACTCTGAACATATTGCACCACTTGCTTGCCTTTCTCCACATCCACATTGGGGTATTGCTAGATGAGCATCAGCGAGTTTAAGTAGCCATTGAGAAAGTTTTTGGAGCCCTCAATCGTTGGTGGAGGTTTGTTGTGAGTCATCTCATTGTGTGCATGCCAAATACGCCATAAAATCATGAGGCACATGGCTCGTTGTTGATCAGTCATTTCATACAGGGCTTGTAGTATCCACTCCGGACCAGATGGTGTGAACACCTCCTCAGCAGGCAGCAACCATTCCTTACGCATAGCCAGCCAAAGCTCCTGCGCATGGTTGCATCTAAGCAAGGCATGGAACGAGTCCTCTTGTTCCCAGCCACATAATGTACAGGTCGGATCCTCCTTCATACCACGTATGCACATGTTCACCTGGGTTGCAAGGGAATCTGACGCAAGCTTCCAGCCAAAAATACGTACTTTTGGCGGCACTGCACATTGCCAGATGAGCTTCCAATCAGGTATGTCTCCGCTTGGTCTGCTGCTTGAAGCGCCGCTCCCCTGTGCGCGTAACTGTTCATCAAGGGCGAGGTGGTATGCACTCCGTACAGTGAAGGAGCCATGCTTGTCTGGATGCCATGCAATGAAGTCCTCTTGGTTCCGCATTGATGGTTTGATCTTTACAATTTCGTCCACGTCAATTGTGAGGAAATGCCGCCGCAGTAAGTCCATATTCCAACCGCCACTGGGTTGTATAAAATCTGAAACCCAACGCAGTCGGCAGCGCCCTCTCACGGTGATTGGTCGTAGCTGGTGGCTTCTCGGTATCCAGGGGTCTCGCCATGCGCGGATGCTCGCCCCATTGCCAACACGCCATATGATACCCTTCTTAAGCAGCTCGAGTCCATACTCGATTGCATGCCACGTAGAAGAGCCATTGCCGGTGAAGACCGTATCGGTAAGGACTCCGTTAGGGTAGTATTTTGCCTTAAGTACCTGCGCGCACAAAGAGTCAGGAAATTGCAAAAGCCTCCAAGCTTGGCGAGCCAGAAGAGCTTGATTGAACAAGCGCATGTCTTTGAATCCCATGCCGCCTTGGTTCTTTGGTTTGATCATGTTTTCCCATGCCACCCAGTGTGTTTTTCTCTTCCCTTTTGCTGAGCCCCACCAAAATTTCCGTATCATACTTGTGACATCATCAACCCAAAAGGAAGTTTGAAGACAGCCATGATGTAAGTCGGTAGCGCTTGGGCTACCGCTTTTATTAAGACTTCCTTGCCGCCTTGGGAGGGGTCCCCCCACATAAGGATCCTCTTTGCTAGTCGGGATTGGAGGCTTTGAAACTTCCCTTTATGCATTCTCCCCTCGGGTGTTGGCAATCCAAGATATTTCGCCTCGAACAAGTCTTGGCCAACATTGAGCACTTGTTTGATTTCATTTTGTATCGCTTCTGGACAAGAGCTACCAAACAGAATAGAACATTCGGTGGGGTTAATCAGCTGCCCCGTAGCTCGACTGTACTCCATAAGCACATGGTTAATCCGTTCAGCTTGATTGGTCTCCGCTTTGAAGAAGAGGAGGCTATCGTCCGCAAAGAGGAGGTGTGAAATAGCAGGTGCCCGACGACACACCTTAAGGGGCTCAATTCGCTGATTTTGGACCTCTTGTTGAAGCAAACTAGATAACCCATCAGCAACAAAAAGGAAAAGAAACGGAGATAAAGGATCACCTTGGCGAAGCCCGCGGGATGGGGAGAATGACTCCAGGAGGACTCCATTAAATTTCACAGAGTATCTTACCGTGGTCACACATGACATTATCCACTCGACCCACCGGTAAGAGAAGCCCAACCTTTGCATCACTTTCCTCAAGAAATCCTAGTCCACACGGTCATATGCCTTGGATAGGTCCAATTTGTACGCGCAGAAATTTTTATCCTCTTTGGTGTTATGTTCAATAAAATGTATGCACTCAAAAGCCACTAGCGCATTGTCCGTGATCAGCCGGTCTGGGACAAACGCGCTTTGATTAATAGAGATAAGCTCCCCAAGGATAGGTCGAAGCCGATTAACCAAACACTTCACCACTACCTTGTACAAGACCGTGCATAAACTGATTGGCCTGAAGTCCTTCATTGTTGCTGGTTGATCACACTTAGGGATTAAAACAATAATTGTATCGTTCACTCCTTCTGGCATAACGCCTGTGGCAAATAATAATTTTACCGCATTAGTAACTTCAGCCTTCATAACCTCCCAATTTCTTTGGTAGAAGCGTGCAGGAAATCCATCAATGCCCGGTGCCTTGAGAGGTCCGATTTGAAAGAGGGCATCTCCTATCTCCTCATCTGAGAAATCCTTACATAAAGCATCATTCATATCTCCAGTTACACGTTTCTGGAAGAGGCGTACCACATTGCTAGCATCCAACGTAGGATCACTAGTAAAAAGATTTCGAAAATAAAGATCAGCCAAGCTTTCCATTGACGCCTTTTCCTCATACCAATTACCATTATCGTCCTGGAGGCGGCGGATCCTATTTTTACGCGCGCGCCATATTGCTTTCCGATGGAAGAAATTTGTGTTGCGATCACCTTCGCGTAGCCAGCTGATCCGTGACCTTTGCAGCCATAACATTTCCTCCCTGTATAACAATTCATGCATGTGGTCAGAGAGTCGCCTTATTTCTTTTTGGTTAGCATTACTAACCCGCAACACCTCCAGCTCCTTGCGTGCACGTTCCAACTCCTTCAGGGTATTTCCAAATCGCTTCTTGCTCCAGCCCTGTAGTTGGTTCATGAGGCTATCAAGCGCAGCCTTAATAGCACCCAAGTCAGTTTTTGTACCCAATGAAGCCCAGGCCATGGCAATGATTTCCGGGAGGTCAGCAGCACGCTCCCAGAATATCTCATACTGTCGACGTTGCGGCCGTGGTGCATTCGCCTGGGAGTCTTGCTGGAGCTTCATAAGAATTGGGCAGTGGTCCGACGCCGGAGAGACTAGATGAACCGTCTGGCCCTCTGAAAAGATATCTCGCCATCTCTCGTCCGCAAGGGCGCGGTCCAGCCGCACTCGCACATTGGCCCTGGCCTGCCTCCCATTATCATATGTGTATGGTATCCCTGAAAAGCCAAGGTCAGTTAATTCACATACCGAGAGAACTTCCCGAAAGGCTGCCATTTGATTTTCCGGCCGTGGAGTGACCGAAAAATGCTCGAATTGCCAGAGTGCCTCGTTGAAGTCCCCCATCAATAACCATGGCAAGTCAGACTCAGCCCATAGTTGTTGCATAGTTTCCCACATGAAGTGTTGGTTCTCTGTTCTTGGTTCACCATAGACACATGTGAGTCGCCATGGAGGTTTATCCATACCATCATGAACAAAAGGATCGATGTACCGGCTGGAGCATGTATCTTTACTAGCAATCATGTCCATGCGTTGCAACGGGAGACAAAAATCATCCCTCATACACACACTGACGACATCAACAATTCCCTTGAATCTTTCACGGTGCCACACGACAAACAACATGATAAGTTGTGTTGCATAAAAACATAAAAGTGGGATGCTTTTTTAAGTGTACTCGAGGTGTTTCCAATTTATTAGATAATGGAAATATCTACCTGGTTGCCGCTATCTCTTTATGCCTTTATTGTCGTTACTGCTCGGTGATGCCCCAAAAAAATATCGATGAAAATAGCAAAATACTTTTTAGTACTCAATGATAGCATGTGCATAAGAGCATTATTTTTGCCTTGCTAATATATGTGTGTACAATTTTAATCCAAGTCAAGACTTAATTTGGTTGCCAAATGTTCAAGATTACATATCAACAACAATATTCTTAACCAAAAAATACGGGCACAATTTCAAACAATATGGAAATCAATGTTAAGCCACTGGTTTACATAAAACTCGTATCAGCAGTTTAGTGTACATCATCATATGGGGGTTGGTTATTGTGCACTGTGCAAAATAGAGAGGATGATTATGTACCTGTTTTAACCTTTAGTATATGGTAACTAGTAGGAATCACCATCCTCTATGGTGCCAACGATAGATTTTGTGAGAGCATCAAAATATTATATCTACTCAATTTAAATGGGGTAGGAAACATATGTAATAGGCATTTTTTAAATACCCCATGAAAAATATATTAGGTAAGGTTGCATTCTAAGCATAATTTTAGGAATTAGTAACATGCAAGAGAATAACATGCATATTTTAAATGTACCATTTGTCTAAGGGATTTTCATATATAACGTGTTAGATTTGAAGTTAGGGTTTAAAAGATATGAATATTTAAAAAAGCATTTGAATCTGCCCGAAGAAAGAAAAAGAAAAAGGTTAAGCATAGAGTACCTGGGCCAAAATTACAAACATTGTGCGTGCAGCCTTGGGCGAGATAACAATATCCTACACCCACCTGAATTTAAAGAGGAAAAGGATAACAGGGGGAAGGTGGGATCAAACCTGGGTCTCCCAGATGGAAGAGAGAACCTCTAGCCACTATGGTGCCTATGTCCTTGTGATACATTATGAGATCGCTTGTAAATGCACGCAACCCGATGGATGATGCAGCAACTTGTTAAAAATGATATTTTTTTTCACTTACCGGTGGCATGAGGGATAATTATTGACAATTATGAGGGTAATTTCATGACGGACGAGCAGAAGAACTAATAACTTTATTAGTAGGTACTCCCTATAGATACATCCTTTTTTATCCATTTTGATGACAAGTATTTCCGGACGGAAGGAGTATATATTTATGCATGCTGGTTAATTCTCTTTTTAGGTATTGCGCATAGGAGATCCAGTCAACAACATAATCCAAGTCGTGTATACATGCAAACATGCCACCTCGACAAAAACGCATGCTGCATGGGAAAAGGCTCAACCCTTCTCATAATTATATTGTTCAAATATAAGTATTTTACACCTATATATGATAATCTCTTACATGCATCCGATCCACCTTAGCAGTCCATTCCGTTACCCGCATACATAATCAACTGAGGACCAGCCCGCTCCCAATGTGTAACGGTGTAACCCATATGTTCTCTCCTCTCCCCACCAAAACATCTCTTCCTTCTCCGGCAGTTTTCTCAACTTTTAGTTCCCTCCCGCGAGCCCTGTCAATTGCCAATCCACTCTGAAACACTGGGACCAAATTCACCTACACTCAGCTAAAGACAAACAAAGAAGAGAGATGGATCACTCGTGCAGTTTGTCCCCTCCGGATTTGCTGAATTATATAACTAGTTGTAAGGAATTAGTGACTAAGAAATGAAATGAATTTAGTTCGATGGATTACTTCTGTGTGGTTCCTCTGCTTCTCCACAAAGCAGTGCTTATCCTTCCTCACACATCTCGGCTAGGGCCGGCCGCCATGGGGTAACCGTGCATTATAGTAGGGTTGAGGAGGACCGCAACATGGGGCTTCTCCTGCAACCCAACGCTCTTCTCCCCCACTTCTTGCGCCATATCGAGGAAAGATGCAGCTCAATTTGCTGTTATTCCGTGCCACCACGGTCGTGAGTAAGTGCTCTAAGCTAGGCTACATGTGGCCTATCAATAACCATGTTATGTACTCCCTTCGTTTTTAAATATTTATTTTTTGGACTATCACATACAGATGTATATAGACATATTTTAAAGTATAAATTCACTCATTTTGCTTCGTATGTAGTCATTCGTTGAAATCTCTTGAAAGACAAATATTTAGAAACGAAGGGAGTACATGAAGAATCAGGAGGTCATGCTCGGGACTTTCAACATTCAGGGGTTGCTTTACACCTACTCCAAGATACAAGGTTGACGAAGATACCACCCCAAGAAATATCTTTGTAATGGGTTCCTATTCTGCTAGATTAATGGTAATAAGGCCATTTTCCAGACAGTAAACAAATTTGTACAAGAAGATGATGTGCGAAAGTGCCAATCTGAGCTCGTGCTCACACACGCTCTTTATCCCACTCCTCCCTTCTCTTCTAGATTCACGCTTTCCCAAGTACAGCAGGATGTATAGTGAGTTGTATTTCACATATTTTCTGTCCACATGGCCTACATTTGTCAGTAGTTAGTGCACCGGTTGCCGTCAAAATCATCCCGGCTCAGATGTTCACTGACGATATAATCCATAAACGACGAAATCCTGAGCCACTGTCAACAAGCAAGCAACAAAGGCCTCACTACTTAATTATTAAATACCCCTAAAAATTTTAATTATTAAATGACATCTGCAGTAGGGCAAGTTAGTACTCCCTCCGTCCCATAATATAAGAGCGTTTTTGACACTACACTAGCGTAAAAAACGCTCTTATATTATGGGACAGGAAAAAAGATTATATGAGGTCAGGTCTCATATAAAGCAGGTAAGACCCACCCTGATGGATGACACGTGGCATTCACAAATCACAAAGTATTATGGGACAGGAAAAAAAATTATATGAGATCAGGTCTCATATAAAGCAGGTAAGACCCATCCTGATGGACGACACGTGGCATTCATAAATCACAAAGTATCTAATACAGCCCATCACGTGAGCTCGCCAACCCATGATGAAGAACACTCCAAGATCAAGGGATGCTAAATTAAATAAAGAATGTGCATCAACAAGCAGGACGGCACAAAAACAGAGCAGTCAATCATTTACCTTTTGGGGCTCCTCGTCTGCTAGCAGGGATGTGGTCGAAGCCTCGGCCACCGGACATTGAGCCGACGGCATCTCCGAGGACCTCATCGAAGCCAAGGTCGGCATAGCTGAGCACGACAAGTAGTGGCGCGGTTGGAGGGCCCTCTGACAAGCTCTCGTTGGCGGGAGGATCAGTACTGAGGGGCGGAGACGGGCCAGGGTCCCTGCTGGAGATGCTCTTAGCTCCTAATTCTGCAAACACATCCATCGTCTTCCTTACATCGTCATTTACCTCCAGGCCACGGAATAGCCCTCAGATCCAAAGGCTGTCCCAAATACACTATAAGATAAAAAGAATGGATTCATAATTCTCATAAATTAAGTGTTGTGATTTGTGAATATGTTCAAAATAGAGAGCTTGCAAGAATATATATATGGTCAAATGGGACATACAAATAGTGTGCTACAGAAAATCTCCTGATCTCTCAAATTTAATGAATCAAATTTTAAGGTTAACATTCAACCATATAGAACAAATCCCCAAACCAAATACTAAGCTCATGAAATCATGTCATCCGCAATGGATAATTCCCCACACTCTGATCTCCAAATTTAAGATGTAATCTATTAATCTTGGATGAACAGATCAGTGATGAACAGGCAATTCTTGCAGCTAATTTTGCAGTGATGAACCTTGTGAAACGTTGGAGCTTGCTTCCTTCAATTTTAACATAAAGTGGTGTTTCTTGTGATAATTTTCCATGAGATAGTTCAAGAAATCTCTGGCAAAAAAAGAAGCTTTATGAATCCAGAGTGAACTACAAAAATGAAATTTTCCTTTTACATACACAGAAAAAACCATGAAATTCTCACATACCTCTCCAATGCTCAAAAAGCTTGTGCTCTTATTTTTGTGTCCACATGTTGTCCAGCCCATATAAAGACACATGAATGACAAGTCAAAAATATATATGTCCTCCATCATCATATAATCTTGTGTGAAGTTGAATATCTCTGCAGCCTGCAGCATCAGAAGACCACCATTAATTCCTCATCATGGTGTCTTGTTTTCGTAATAATACATATAAACTTTATAATTGCTCACCTTAGGCACCCTTCATTACCCCAATGTATGCCACAGAGAATAATTGATTCAAAAGGAGAACAAGGATAAGTACAGTACATGGTGAATGATAACCGACTAAGAGAAATGAATGGATGTGAGACATCTTATGAACTCTTTTTGCCTTTTGAAAAGGTACAAGAGAACAAATGAGAGACACTTTCTTGATCTCTCACGATCTTCTGGCTTGGGTACTCATACTTGCTTCCAAGTAACTTCCAAAATTAATCAGATTCTGCTCCTTAAGCAATCTTGACTAGAGATTTGGCTGTGAATGAGCAGAAAGGGTCGGTGTTATAATATTGATAGATCAGGGCGGTCATAAATGAAGGTAGAGTACAAACATATAGTATTGCAAAAGCACTTACTGATGTGATACATAAGCTGGCCAGATATAACCATGAAGCAGATGTCAGGCCATGAATATTAACTGCAATAACTATGTGAACTTTTATGATGTGCTGTAGAATTGTGCATATTGACACACATGATGTATGCTTGATGCCAGCCGTGTACAGCAAGTGGATGTGGTACATGTACCAACCCCATCAGAAAAGATCAATTTGGTATAGAAGATGTGCTCTAATTATAACTTTGCCAGAAAACATCAGCAAAAATAACCCCTCCCAGAAAGTTTTGCTGAATCTGACCCATCCAATCAGTGCCAACCACCCTATCGTTGCGGTAGCACTACTCACCAGTGCGGTCAACGGAGTTGTTGACCTCGCTATGTGGATAAGTTCAGCGCCATCAAGCACGGGAGTAACCTACCCACACATCATCCTCACAGAACCTGGTGCTGACCCCCTGCGGCATGTGAACGCCCCACAAAGCAGTGGATGAGCCACACGGCCACTCGCACAGCCTTCGATGGGCAGAATAGAGGTGCTGCCTTTCTCAGTTTCTCTCTCCCCCTCAAATCCCAACAGTACCAAGTGATTTTTCCATCATTATAGCCTCCTTCTGCATCCCTAGAATCTCCAATTTCTTTGCTACAATCTCCAATTTGGTTGTTTTTTTCTGCATGTGCTCAAACCCTAATACAACCCATGTTTGCATATTTTGGAATTGATATTAAAATGTCCAATGAGCATTGTTGTACATGTAAACTAGTGCTCAAGAACACTTCACTACAAACCAATAGCAATGCCAGTTTCAACTATGCACAGATTTTGAAACATTGCATGGATTAGGTTTGAACACATGAAGTAAAATCCAACGAAACTGGAGAATTTAGCGAAAGAAAATTGGGGGAGGGTGTCAGATCCCTGATAGTTCAGACATGGATTCCAAGTGGAAATCAAGCACAAGATTAGAAGAAGAGAGCACGAACTGGAAGAACACAAAGTAACTCGAGTACATGGTAAACCAATATTTGGCAGAATGATTGATCGATACAATCTAATCGGTTACAGGTCCATATATAGGCTGATGGGTTACAGGGAGTCACTTGGAAGCAAAGGAAAAACAATAGTAGCAAAAGGTGAAACAAAGACAGCCGTAGATCTTCTCTCATCCTAGCCATCCAATCCTCTCACTTATCCTCTACCTCTAATACCTGACATTCCATCCCTCTTGAAATCACACTTGCCCTCAAGTGTGGTGTAGACTTGCAGTACGCAAAAGTCAGGTCATATAAGAATGTTCAGCTTCAAGGAGGCATATAAGATAAAAACCAAACTGTAGGTATCCAGCGCATAGTGTCAGGTTATGCGTGCAATCCAGTTTCAGTAGAGGACGATCAGTTGTTGGGTTGAATAAGAAGACATGGTAATTCCCAACGGTATAAAGGATTCTAGTATGTATACGTGCTGCAGCATTAGTCACTGTAGTGTAACGTGTCCTGATCACCATAAGCTCAGATTGCTTTTCTGGTGGTTCAATAAGAGAGGCAACAGTATTAGCTTGCCAACTTGACATGATCTGAAATCCAGGCTCCACAATTCCTATAATGAAAGCTTCAGGGTATGACAAAGGGTTGTAGCTCCAATGAACTAGCAAGTTCTCAACCATTGGCTCCTTTGGTACAAGATGCTTGCACAAAAAAATTGAGTATCCACCTGTGGAACTGTCGTTGAGCTTGCTATTGTGCTTCACAAGTTCACATACATCATGATAGGATTAATAGATGATGTCCAGGGAGGCAAACAATCACTAATTGCATGGTCGTAGTGTTTCAGAAAACACCACCTTCTATTCTGCTTCCATCATAAGAGATAATTTCAGAAATTTCGATAGAGAATGATTCCATGTAGGGATCAGAGCTAATTTTATGTTAGGAAGATTCTTTATCCGGCTGCACCCCCGAGTGGTTCGACAAATTCCTGGGTCCCATTGTAAGGTTGGTTTCACCATGTATAGTAATATGCATGAACACCATTGCACTTGCTGAGACATAACTATAGTAAAGCTCCGTTCCCAGATTTTCTCAAGGAAAACTTGCTCTTGCTCAAGTAACTCAAAGGCAACAATTCTTTGAGCTGAAAACTTTGACTGGTGTGGTGCTTGACTTGTAGCATTTGGTTAAGTGTCAGGTGCAGCTCCTTGCTTTTGATACTCTCCACATTTCTCAAACTCATGTACTGTCCAGAACTGCCAATTTGTTGATATTACAATAAGCTTCCATTGTTTGGCATACATCAATGAATTAGTACAGTATCCTGATTGCTCATTTTCTCCTGGATCCCATGGCATTATTAGCTTTGCCGCTGTGGTGCAGTATGCGGAAAGAAAAAAAAAAGCCACATGATTTAAGATGATCGAATAGTATGACAGTGATAACATATTTTCTTCGCTGTATGAGCACCAAGCGTGGTAATCTTTCACTTTGATCATAAAAATCAACCTCAAGAGGTGTTTCTTTGAATTTCCAGTGTGAAACTTTACTTTTCTCTTTGTTGTACATCTGATTCTCATGATCAACTATAGCACTAGCACACGACAGACAAAGATCAACAATAACTCTGGTTACTATCTCTTCTTTTTCCTTGCTGAGTTGGTTACACCATTTTGTAAAATTTACATGGCACCAAGACACTTTATCAGCAGAAAATGATTCCTTCTCGGGACCAATTAAGGGTTGATATTCCAGTTTCCAGTATTCCTTCTGCATCAACGAATTGCTGCACAACATTTTGCCCCAGAGAGTGAAAACACCATCAATATATAGATCGTCGACCCTTGTTGGGTTGCTTGCAGTAGGTGCACTTTCAGGCTGAACTTCCCAAAATTCAAAGGCACAAAACTGGGACTGTTTTAAAGGAAGAACACACTCATCAGTGGTTGCTGCTGGAACATTATTCTGTCGATTTTGTACCTCCAACTCCGGATATTCCACTGTGCGTAGTATAATCATGTTGGAACACACGCCAATGGTAATCAGGGTCAACCATGTTCCATACAAGTCGTAATAGGGTAGGGAATGACCAATAACATGGCAGTGATATTTCAGCAAAAAGAACCACTTGTGGTACGACTGCTCAACAGAATATGCATAAGCCAATATAACAGCATCTTCCATTACTCCTACATGATGTGGCTCAGCTACAGACTGCATGCCAGGGTTCCATGGCAATATAAGATTTGCATTGACTCCTTTATTCTGCACCCTCATTTCATTGTTGACTATTGCATTGAATATCTTCTGAACTAGAGAGTTAGGTCTCAAATGGCGCTCACAGATCTTGTACAGGTGTTGACAACCCTTGGGTACAAACAACCAACAGCCGAAGGCGATGGTGATATATTTGGCTGCGGTACCCCCTTCTCTTTGCTACACCGATCCATTTGAGTGATCAGTGTGCTGCTGTAAACCAGAGGTGGTGGCCATGGTGGTCGTATCTCTGCAGGAAGGAAACCGACAACGAGCACCTGGCACACATGGCTGATAGAAAACCATGATAGTGGCGCCACAAAAGACATGTCCCTCTCTGGGCTGTCCTTGTCGATGCACTCTTCTACGAAGGCACTTGTCACCATGGACTGTATTGGAACAACAGTGACAGTGGCTTTGAGCGCCGCTGACCTGGGAATGCAGATGGAGTCCTGGTCATCCACGCCAAAAGTTTGGGTGGTGTTGATGTTGGTTGATGTACGCGCAGAGATGACAGGCATGACCAACGTTGCTGGCAGAGATAGGTGAGTGATTTTGGTTGTCAACCTTGCCTCCTTCAGATGCATAATGTCGCTCGGGCATTCAGTCGAACAGTTGGTGGGCAGCAGTTTCGAAGCTTGTGTATATGAAAGAGACACTTCACTGGGAATGTCGTTCACCACACGAAGGTCACTCCGGGGCACCCTGATGATGCGGTAAGCAGTGGCAGTGGTGACTGCAACAGGGGGTCCGGTTGGAGGCGCTGTGATGACGCAGGCAACAGAGGTGGCGGAGATGGTGGCAACGGTGGTGACTGCAGGAGGCGTTCTGCTCGGAGGCACAGTGACGGATGTCGGAGCACTACTCGAGCATTCAGTCGAACGCCTAGTGGGAGCCAATGCTGAGGTGGTGCCGGTTGCTACAACAGGAAACCTGCTTGTAGGCGTGGCGACGACGGCGGTGGCGGCATGGGAGGTGGCGGTGGAGGTGGGGGCTGCTGCAGCAAGAAGAACTTGAGACAACGCAGATAGCTGCTGTCCCAAATCAGCGACTGCCCTCAGCATCAGACATCTCATTTAGTTTGTTGAACTGCGAAGACGGCAGTGACACTGAGAGCGTGGCGGTGGTGACGAGAGCACAGATCTGAGAAGTTGGGCTTGTGGACGAGCGGGGTGGAGTAGCTGCGGTGGCGGCGAAGGTCGGATCAAGCAAAGGAATCAACGCCATACGGAGAAGCCATCACACAAACGCTCGATTTGGGAGGGTGGGATTGGGGATTTCACAATGCCAGCACAAACCCTAACCAAATCAAGTCAAATACCGAGGAAGGAGAGGCTCTGAATACCATTTGTCGGATCCCTGATAGATCAGAAATGGATTCCAAGTGGAAATCAAGCACAAGATTAGAAAAAGAGAAAACGAACTGGAAGAACACAAAGTAACTCGAGTATATGGTGTATGTATAGCTGTATACTGATGTAAACCAATATTTGGCAGAATGATTGATTGATACTCCCTCCGTGCGAAAATACTTGTCATCAAAATGGATGAAAATGGATGTATCTAGAATTAAAATACATCTAGATACATCCATTTCAATGACAAGTATTTCCGGACGGAGGGAGTACAATCTAATCGGTTACAGGTCCTTATATAGGCTGATGGATTACAGGAGTCACTTGGAAGCAAAGGAAAAATAATAGTAGCAAAAGGTGAAACACAGACAGCCGTAGATCTTCTCTCATCCTAGCCATCCAATCCTCACTTACCTCTACCTCTAATACCTGACAGAAGGGGGGTGGGGGGATTACCTCTAGAGATGGAGTGGAGGCGAAAATCAATGGAAAAATTGCTCAGTCCAGCACGGATTCGAGATGGTGGTTTGTGGGGAGAGAGAAAGGTGTTGCCTCTGTTCTTTGCATCGGGGGTGCCGGCTGAGCCGAGGAAGTATTGGGTGGAAACAAAGTTTGGGTAGAAACCAGTGAAAACCAAGTGAAAAACATCTTTCAAATGTTTCGAAACTTCAGGGAAAAAAATATAGTGTATTGGAGAGGTGCGTTCTACAAGCATGTAAAATTTCAGTTTCAAACTCAATTTCACTTGGGAGCAATGAAAAATCAAAAAACTGATGTCAACGACCAAAAATGTGAAACATGTGAAAATGTGAAATTACTGAAATCGATGCTGGATTTGTTTTCTTGTAGCCAAGAGTGACACTAAATTTGATTTTGAAAATTTACAATGTTTGTGAAACATGACACTGTATTTTTACAGAAATTTTGAAAAACCAGAATGATGCTTTCAATCGATTTTCACCTGTTTCCAACAAAACTTGGTTTCTACTAGATATTCTCTCGGCTACGCCTGGGGGCTGCGTGCGTGGAAGGGTGGCCCGCCAGCAGCCCCACGGGGCATTTACTTGTTGCAAGGGCCAGGATCCATGGCGTTTGCCTGAGGTAGGACAAGGCATGCTCACTGGTGCTGAACTTATACACGTAGGCAGGTCAACCGTCCCGGCCACCAGCGAGGATGGCCACCTCATCACCATTCACTGCGGCGCTAAGTAGTGCTCGGGTTGTGCTGCCTCATTGCCAGAGTGGCTAGCACTGACCTAAAGAGTCAGATTTGGCTAAAGTTCCGGGAAGGGGTTATTTTTGGCTGAAGTTTCATGGCAAGATCAGAATTGTCAATTTTCACAGAAGAAACAAGAACATATAAATCACCTCCACAACATGGTACAGATGCTTGCAGTGACTAATTGTCCATAATTTGTTTAAATGAAAACTATATAAGATTGGGAAATAGAAACAAGTACAGATAAATTAACTACCATATTAAGTAAATCAGGCTGATGTGGCAGCATAGCAGCTCATTTGAACGATCAAACACATTCCTATGACATGATGGTGAGCATTCCTCATAAGTTATACCTTGAGCACATCTAGCTGCTTCTCAGCAAGCCGTGGTCCATTGATGAGCTTAGGTTCCCAACCCAAGTAAATAATTTGTCTCCATCGTGTAGTATGTAACAATAGAAGAGTTCAGCGTTGGTGCTGCCTGGTAAGAAGTACAATCTCAAACTTACAACATGTGGCATAAATAGGAGCTAAGATAAAGTGGCCGTGACACGAACACAATGCCATGTCCAGTGAAGATAGATATAAACAGAATGTACCGCAACTTGAATTGCTTGCATATTTTCTGGTCCTGAACCTTGAGCCCGGAAAAGTGCAACCCTGTTTTCCGAATATGTATCATCCTCAGCGCCATTTTCTAAGACATATTTCTTATACCTACTAGCACCACCCTGCATTATTGATATTTTTCACAATGTAAGGGTGCATATATTGTCACAGAAAAACGATACATTTAGCAGTGAAGCTAAACAGAGTGAGTTAGTAAAAGTCTGACTTTAAATTTAACCAAGTTCTGAAATATAGTAAAATACTCAATGGGCTCCGTTCCTTCATAAAGGCGAACCTGTGATAACCAGAGATTTTTAGATTGAGATAATCAAGCAAGATTTTAGGAATCTTTCAGTCTCAGACAAAGTTGATTGATTCACCAGAACTGCCTGAAATTTTAGTGAATCAACCATCGTATTAGCAAGGGAAGTGGATGCAGTCATCTCCCCCTGTCCTCACAAAAAAACACGTGATTAGGTAATTATTCTCCAGCTTGAGAGCTTTCAAGTGACTAGAAATGTGGCCTGCTCATGTTCTCACCAATCCAAATCTTTTTCTCCATAAGAGCTAAAGTATGCTAGATATATTCGCACTTACCACAACACAAAGGTAACTATTGCAGAATCTACTCCCTGAATTTATTTAATATAAACACAAACATGGGAAGCATATGGTGTACTTCATAATAACAGACATGATAACTAATAAATCTTTCTCAGGTGGCATATGTTGCGCTACTTCAAGGAAGGTATGTTTGGTTGGCATCCACAACCAGCCCTAGAAATTTTTAGTTATGGCCAGGAAAAAAATTGGCACACCCATGCCAACTTGCCGACTCTATTTCATTTTCTTGTCAACATTGGTCAAATCATAGGCAAGCATAACCTTGGTCAAAATTTTAGCTAGCCAAATATTTCGTACGGTGAACTTAGGCTCAAAGCAAACATACTATACAAAAAAATGTACAGTGGGATGAAAGTAATTAGCATCTGATTTGAACAGAGCTGTTGAAAGAGAGAAATACCTGAGTAATATTGATATGATGTTATTTTGCACATGCAGTAGTAACTAGCATGCTTCATCATTCCTGAACAGAAAACAGACAACAGAATCGAAGATTCAGCTAATGATGTTGTGACATGTAACACCTCCTGATCAGGACAGTCATAAAAGAGGAACACATACCTCTGAAAAAAAAACTAATCAGTATTTCTTCTACCCAATCACAGGATGGATATCCAGGATATAAACAATGCCAATCTAACTCCACCAAACGCAATCAGCACTAAATACACTGGCAAGCACTGCAGTATTGCATCTTCATGTGAGCTCTGAGCTGTGTGTTTTGAACGAGGTATCGTGCAAGTTGTTTTTTCTTTTCACACCACATCAACAAACTGAGTACAATCAATATCTTGGAGAGTAATCTTGCCAAGAAGTAGATCACTTGCATGCATGGAGCACAGTGGGAGGCATTTCTTGTTCAGACTCTCATGAATGGCACTTAGTCCTTGGACCCACTTCTTTTCATTCAAAGGGTCTACATTTAGGCGATTCTGAAGAAGACGTATTCGGTATAGGGCAGTTTCTGTTCCAGCACAAAAATGTGCCAGGCACGGAAGGGAGGTGTCATCGACTGCCAATCTGACCAAAATCATTGTCAAGGCTCCATCCACAGGCTTTGGATCAGAGAGATTCTTATCACCCATCATCTTGATCTCCTTCTCTGTTGGGAAGTACACTTCTGCCACTCCATTTTCATTTGTCACCTTCAAATCCTTTGTATAATGGCCAATTGCTTGCCTCTTGGTGCACTCATGCTTCTGCGCCAATGTCAAGAAGCAGGAGAACCTCAAGTGATAACTCACAACAATCTTGACCATCTTGAAGTTCCGACAGCAGCAGAAGAAATCTAGCCACCTCCTTCCCACACCAGCATACCATTTGATGATATCTGCATCATCCAGACAGATAAGTAGCTTTATCGGCCGTGGCCGTCCCATGGAATTTGTGAACCCAGCCAACTTTACTGCCTTTCTTACAAGCTCTATTGGTGCATTGACCCTCATTTTCAACTCTGTTAAATCCTCAACAATCCTCTTCTCGTATTGTCTCTCATCCTCCTCTGCTAGCATCTCCTCATCCTCAGTCATGTCGTGGCCCCTCCTCGGCATCAAGAACCTGTCAAGTGTTTCCTGTAATTGATCATAGGAGTCCACCAATGCTGGTGGCAACTGATCTCTAACCCTATTCAGGGACAAGAAGTCACCAGATGTAAACAATCGGTGCCAATAACAGCGATGCTCCTGTGACTTGAAGTATTCGACCACTGTCTCCTCTGCCCAACCCTTGAACTCCTGTCTCAATTCGGAAGCCAAACTCAAACTCATGCCCACGCCTCACCTTCTTGAACAGGTGGTTCAGTATCTTCAACCCAAGCTTCTTCCTCCGCGTCTCCCGGGCATTCTTCAGGTCCTGTGCCTCTGCTGCCTTCTTTTTCAGATACATCTTTCTTGCCCTCTTGGCCTTCTCAGACATGGGAGGGTGTAAGACTGATGGCGGCACAGCTTGGAACTCCATCCCCAGGAATTCCATCTTCTCTGACACTGCACTGTGGACTGAGCTACCAAACCTGTCAACCTTCACCTCCAATTCCCTCTCCAGCACAGTGAGGATCCTATCTCTGACCTCAAGTGTAAGCATCTTCGAGCCGGAGGTCACAGCCATCGTCTCGTCGAGATACCGGACCGCATACACTCTCACAGGCGTATGCCGAACGCTCTCATCCTTGACTCTAGGATTCTTCTTGTGCACCTCCTCCCGGATGGCCATCACCTCTCTATCCACAGGATCAAAGAATATGTTGAGCAGCGTGCTGGTGAGCTCGGACTCTTGAGGGAACCCGCGGCAGAGGTCGGAGCCGCCGAGCTCGAAGGCTATCGCATCGGAAAGGAAGAGCTCGCGCAGATAGTCCAGGAAGCCCGGGTCGTCGACCTTGCCGGAGATGGCGTCGAGAAGGCGACGGACGTGGCGGGGGGCGAAGGGCTGGCGCGGGATGGCGACGCGGAAGAACCAGGTGGCGTTGGGGATGGAGCGTAGGTAGCGGATGGCGGCGTGGCGGGCGCGGTAAGCGAAGGTGGCGGCGCGC
This sequence comes from Aegilops sharonensis, assembly GCA_904067115.1. Lineage (NCBI taxonomy): Eukaryota > Viridiplantae > Streptophyta > Magnoliopsida > Poales > Poaceae > Aegilops > Aegilops sharonensis. The sequence goes on along the minus strand of LR880966.1, from coordinate 744,983,740 downwards.
GGGGCGAAGACGGCGTGGAGGGCGGAGGCCGCGGAGAGCATGGCGAGGCGGAGCGGGAGGGACGGGAGCGGGAGCGGGCGGCCCTTGAGGCGGGAGGGGAGGATGAGGCGGAGGTGGGAGGAGGGGGAGGGCGGCCCGGCGGCGGTGGCGGTGGTGGTGGTGGGGAGAGGAGGGGACTGGTCGGAGATGGGGAGGGAGGGGTGGGAGCGGTGGCGGAGGAGGAGGGCGGAGGCGAGGAGGAGGGAGGGGTGGGAGAGGAGCGGGAGGAGGGAGTGGAAGCGGCGGGTGGAGGCGGAGTAGTGGTCGCGGCGGAGCAGCGCCTCGAGCTCCGCGGCGGAGAGCGGCGCCGGCGCGGCGACGGCGACGGTGGTGGTGGTGGAGGTGGACAGAGCGCGAGGTGTGGGGAGGAGGACGCGGCGGCGCGCGCGGGCGAGGCGGGGGAGCATNTCGCGGCGGAGGAGGGCCTCGAGCTCCGCGGCGGAGAGCGGCGCCGGCACGGTTGCGGTGGTTGTCGTGGTGGTGGAGGACGTGGTGGTGGTGGTGGAGAGGGCGCGAGGTGCGGGGAGGAGGACGCGGCGGGGGAGCATGTGCGGTGCAGCGGAGGTGGAGAGGCAAAGCGGGCGGAGGCGGCGGGCGGGAGGAGGTGGAAGTTTGCGACCGCCGCGGCGAGACCACCGGACCAGAGCGAGGCTGCGGCGCCCGGAGGAAACTTGAGAGCTTTATTAAGAGCATCTCCAACAGCCGCGCTACGCGCCGCGCCTAAAAAATGCATTTGCCGCCCGCGCTTCGGCTGGTTTAGCGCGGGGATAGGCGCCGGCTCCAACAGCCGCGCTATAATGCAGCGCGCGCGCGCCGCTCCAGCGGTGCCCAAAAATGCAGCGCGCGCAGCAAGCACAAACCACATATACATTTCAAAAAATAGGAAAAAAACCATCAAACAAACAAAATAAATCAACAATAAATAGTTATTACAACTCAAACAAATAGTTTATCGTTCTACAACAAATACAATAAACACAACCAATAGTTCATGAACAATACAATACAAATAATGCAATCAAATCATGCTCTTTGTCGTCCATGCCATGCCCACCATTCTTCAATCAGATCCTTCTGAAGATCATTGTGCGTTGCGGGACGCCGAATGGCATGATAGGAGGCAACAAAACGGGCTACCCTTTCAGCCCTCCGTCGCACTCGCACGGGATGTCCCAAGAGCTCATACTGTG
>LR880966.1:744965350-744977255 GCA_904067115.1 Aegilops sharonensis | reverse complement strand
CCCCAAAAAAAAATAAACTTCACTAGTTTTCCAAGGTTTGGGCCACCCATGTCTTGCACATAGCTCCATAAGTGATTTAGTTATGTACGCTAGTCATAATATAAAAGGGAAATGTTGATGTTAACATGGTTATCTTACTGCGTTAATAAATGGCTCATACATTCCATCCGTAAGGTATGCTGCGTTGTTCACGAGTCTACAAAAGTTCTGTATCCAACTGACTATATAAGCATCGCGGGGGCAATTGACAATTTTTGACCAATTGTATCAATACTCTACATATTCAGTTTGTAATAATCACTATATTTCATCTAAAATTCATGGCATGAATAGTGACACTAGGCCAAATTTATCCCGGTCTCCAGGTTCACTTTGTAATAATTCCTATATTTCATCTAAAACTTTAGGCCATGGATAATGACACAACGCCTGATTGATCCTCGCGTCCAGATTTAGTATGTAATAATTCATATACTTCATCTAAAAATTTAGAGTGAAGTGCACTGTAGGTCCTCGAACTATTTCAGGGGTGTCACGTAGGTCCTCGAACTATGAAAATTGTCATCCAAGTCCTCAAAGTGCAGTAACTGTGTCATTCGGGTCCAAAATCTCCCTGACCCCCTCTAACCGGCCAGCTGGCGGCGTTAAACATGAACAATGAAATAGTGAACTGTGAACAGTAAAACAGCGTTAAGTTCCGAGCATCATTTCTGTACGTGATGAACAGTGTATGATGAACAGTAAAATAAAAAAAATCTGAATACCTTTGACATCGAAGATACCCAGGTGTATGAACATTAAAATGTTCATTAATTCAGAAAAATGTTCGCGAATGATGAATTTGGAAAAAATATACGCGACTTTAAAAAAATGTTCGCGGACGATGAATTTGGAAAAAATATTCGCGACTTTAAAAAATGTTCGTGAATGATGAATTTGGAAAAAATATTCACGACTTTAATTAAAATGTTCGTACCTTTAAAGAAATGTTCGTGAACGATGAATTTGGAAAAAATATTCATGAATTTTAAAAAAATATTCACGACTTTAAGAAAATGTTCGCGAACGATGAATTTGGAAAAACTATTCGTGAATTTAAAAAAATGTTCACTAACATTTTTTAAAGTCAAATATATTTGTGGTTCGCGAACATTTTTTTAATGTCGCGAACATTTTTTCCATGCCTGCGAACAATATTTGTGGTTCGCGAACATATTTTCAAATTTATTGTTTGTGAACATTTTTCTAAAGTTGCGAATAACTTTTCCATATTCGCGAACATTTTTTTGAATTAGTGAACATTTTTACTATTCATGCACCAGGGTATCTTCAATGCCAAAGAATTTCAGATTTTTTTGATTTTTACTGTTCATCACGTACAAAAATGATGTTGGAACTGGAACGCTATTTTACTGTTCAGTGTTCACGGTTAACGGCGCCAGCTGGCTAGTTAGAGGGGTTAGGGAGATTTTGGACCTGAATGATACACTTATTGCAGTTTGAGGACCTGGATGACGATTTTCATAGTTCGAGGACCTACATGACACCCCTGAAATAGTTTGAGGACCTACATTGCACTTCACTCAAAAATTTAGGACATGAATAGTGACACTGCACTAGATTGATCCTCGTCTCCAGATTCGGCTCGTAATAATTCCTATATTTCATCTAAAAAGTTGGGGCATGAAATTCAATCAAGGTCTCCTGTATTTTTATTTTTTAATGCTACACATGTCATCTTAGCAAAAATAATTGTAAGAACCACATAAGAGGGTCATCATTTCTATTCATGTAGTTATTCATACTTTTTATTTGTGCATGATGATAACATTAATAAAGTTTTCAGAAATGTAACATATATTCTGGAGTCAAAATTAACTCCAAAAAGATGTTGTCTATGTCTAATGTCTATAGTGCACTATATGCACTTACTTATATTTCTTCAGAATTGAAGGTTTATCTTTGCTTAAGCTAATTTTCTCTCTACATGGCATATTCTCAATGTTCTTTTTTTGTGGCAAATATTCTCAAGGTTCCTCCTTACTTGAGGCATACTTCTTTGTGCTTGGCATGTTCCATTTTCGCAAGCGTCTGAACTGGGAAAAAAACACCATTTGTTACTAAAATTGTGCAATTTCCTCGAGTTGGTGCGTCGGCAACCGTTGAACAAAGGTGGCAGAAGACCTAGTCAAAATTCATGCCCTGATGCAGATAATACATGCGAGTGTGAGAGTCTGCACAATGCCTTTCTATGAGAAATTAACACTTTGCAGTAGCCAAAATACATAGGAGCACTCAGATGCCACACCCCCTATATTGAAAAATAATTTAGTAATTCAATAAAAATTCAAAAATTGCAAACTTTTCGTGGAATCAAACATGACCGAGTATTGCACTCGGATAAAAAAGATTAAACAGGGAACGACTTTCATTATATCCAGGGTCAAAGATTTGCCAAAAACGCTAGATGCAAGTACTATTTATGCAATATTATCGTCACAAATTTGTTTTTTCCCTGAAGTCAACGGGAATCATTCCTTGGCCAAACTTTTTATATGAGTATAATATCCGGTCATATTAGATTACAAAAATGTTTGGGATTTTTTGACCTTTTTTGAATTACTAAATTATTTTGAATATAGAGGGGTGGAGCACCCAAGTGCTCCTAATCCGCTTCCTTTCTAGTAGCCACTTTTAACAATGAAGTTTTGGTTGATGAAAACCTTAGGGAGATGGAGAGTTCAATGAGGTGCAGGTTCAGATATAGCAATAAATCTTGCAAAGCTCAAACTGATATTGAGGATCATAAGAAACAACTTGAACAAAGCAAGATCGAGAGACATCAACAAGATATTTAAAGACGATGCAAGGATCACATGCAAGAGGTGTGGTGAGAGAGCAAAGCATGTAAGATAAAGAGAAAATGGATAACACATAAAGCATAACATATCTTGGCCATGGAGATATCGACATCACATAGTCTTACAATAAGATAAACATAGTATCACACCACACAATAAATAAAAGTATTACAAGACAAATCTATTAAGATACTAAGGACCCGTTCGGAAGTGCTCCTGCTCCACGCTTCTCCGGAAGCGGGCGAGGAGCTGGACGAACGCAGCAGCTTCAAGGAGCCCGCTCGTGGAGAACTAGCAACCCTCCGTGCAAATTATAGAAGCAGCGATCGTGCAGCTTCGCGAAAATGAGAAGCTGGAGTTGCTCGATATTACGTGGGAATGCCCTCCCGAAGTGCCCCCTCGAAGCGTTTTTCTCTCGCTACATCTTGCCACGAACTGTTTTCTCTCGCTACAGTGTGCCACGAACCGTTTTCGGCAGCCGAACGCTCGCTAGCTCCCGCGAAGCTAGCTAGTGCTGGCTCCACGAGAAGTTGGCTCGTTTTGGAAGCCAACGAGCTTCCGAACGGGTCCTAAACTTACATGATTTGGAGCCTCCTGTTGGGGCTTGGGCGTCCTAAACTTACATGATTTGGAGCCTCCTGTTGGGGCTTGGGTCGCTAAGGCGTCCGTCTGTGAGTGTCTGTAGTTGGTTAAGTGATTTGGGTTTCATTTTTTCCTTCTCCTTTTTACAAATTTTAATCCATGAACATTTATTCAAATTGCGAACATTATAAAAAAATTGTAACCATTTTCTAAAATTTAGGAAAAATTAACTATGGATATTTGTAAAGTTCAAAAATAATTTTAAAGTTAGTGAACATTTATTTAGTTATAGAACCTTTTTCAATTTTGCATTTCTAAATCCCTGAACGTTTTTAAATTCAGCATTTTTTAAATCCTCTGTTTTTAATTCGCATAATTTTGAAATTCTATTTTGTTTTAATCTGTTTACATATTTTGATTTAAAAAATCAACTAAAAATGTTAGTCAGTTTTCCTCTTAGTTATCAATGGAGCAAGTGAAAAAAAAAGCTAAACAAGCGAGCGGAGAAGGGAGCCAAACTGAGCGAGCAAGAGCTTCATGGGAAGGCCCATATGAGCGTTATATAGCAGCAATCAAGGAAAAATTTGACCAAATTTCGTGTGTGAGCAGAAAAAAAGAACTGTTTCGTTTGAAATATTTTTGTATTTTAAATTATTTTATATAAATAAGGTGGAATCCTAGCTAATTAATAAACAACCCTTCGTCTAGTCCATTGGTAGGCTGCACTGCTCCCCTTGAATAGGTCTACTGTTTGAAACCCACGTGTGTGCTATCGATATTTTTATGCCGTGCAGTTGTTTCAATAATGTTAATATTCCCTCCGCTATTTTTTACTCTGCATACTAGTTTTATCCTAAGTCGAGCTTCATAAAATTTGACCAAACTTATATTAAAAATATATAAACATCTCAAATACCAAAGGTGTACAATATATAAATTAGTTCTATGATGCATCTAATGGTATTGATTTGGTATTGTGAATGTAGATATTTTTTCATATAAACTTTGTTAAACTATATGAAGTTTGACTGAAGAAAAATCTTATATGTGGAGTAAAAAAATGGAGAGAGTATCCCATTGTTTTAATTCAAATTTAAATAAAAAATTCATCGATTTGTCCGAACTAAAAATTCAAAATTTATGAAATTTCAACATGAGTGAAGTTTTCTTTTCAAAATTCGGAACCTTTGGTAGCAATTCCATGGTTTCAGCATGGAGTAGGAGCTCTTAAGGGCCTCACACAACTACATCGGCAGACACTGAGGTCAAAACGTGTAAAGACACTACAACCATGTACCAAACAATTCCACTCTCCTCTCAGAAAAAATAATGTCTCCAACAGCAGCCTAGCACACAATACAAACAATAAACACTGCCATAACATAATTAAAACTTAAGCTAGCCCAGATAAAGTAAAAACAAAACAAAACAACCGACCAAAATAATCTAATACTCTCTTTGTCCGGAATTATTTGTCACAATAATAGATGTATCTAGATGTATTTTAGTTCTAGATACATCCATTTATATCTGTTTATGCGACGAGTAATTCAAGTGAAGGGAGTAGACAGAAAAGAGTTAATCCCACGAATGAAGCCTCCAGTACACTAGAAAGTGCCAAATGCATGTAGAACAATCAACACAGCACTGCTAATCGCACAAATAGTTACATATTTGAGTTGATTAACTAACAAGCTTCCTCGGTGACCTTCATGCAAAACCGAAGGCCACACAAAGCACACACATTATACGACACCATGAATCCTAGAAACGAGCACACCGAAACACCGAGGCTGGTCACATGGGCAAAAACATAATCTAGTAACTTACACACTTCCCTAGACTATGTTACTACCTCCATAGTGAGAGGAACATCTATGTAGTGTCATGCAACGATGTATGTATTAGGTTATAGACTCATTGTTTCTTGGAGTGTGTGATGTTCCGGTAACTTAGCTAGTTATCACAAGCACCTCTCTCTTCATTAAATATGTGCCACATGAGCAAAAGTTGTATTAAAGTGTGTGATGTTACTCCTAAGTTCCTCCCCATTGTGACCAGCCTGAGCAGAAAAACCAGCAAATCAGAACTAGCTAGACGGACTACGTACTGAACACACATAAACCTGCTACTACTACCAATAAGTTTCTTCTAGCTTGAATTTTGTTCCGGAAGATCCTATCACCACCCGAGTAACCTCGCCCAGATCGGGATGCGTTCACCAGGTGGTGCCAGGATCTCGAGACCGGCTCCCACACAGAACAGAAACACAAGCAGACGACCTGGCCGGCCTGCCGAGCCGACGAATGGTCACTCGTCACTCGTGTATTGATACGCCCGAGGCGGCGGCGCTGGAGAATCCGAGGCGAGCTGGGCGCAGACCTCGGCGAAGGCTGCGAGGATGGCGGCGTGGTGCCGCGGCGCGTTGAGGGCGAGCAGGCGGCGAAGCATGGAGCGGAGGCCGTCCCAGTCGCAGAGCCCCATCTCCACCACCATCCGCACCATGCTGTCACGGAAGTCGCCCCGCGGGTCCGACGACTCCTTCTCCACCGCCACCCCGACCTCCTGCTCCTCGGCCGCCGCTGCCATCTTCTCGCGCCTCTTTTTCACCTTCTTCGTCGCAACCGGCGCCGACGCCTTTGCCGTCACCCCGTAGGGCTCCTGGTGCTGGTGGTGCTTGTAGACGCGGGCGGAGGCGGAGGAAGCGGTGGTGGCGGAGGAGGGGAACGGGCGGCGCGGGCGGCACCGGCACCCCGTGTCCACCACCGCCACGTGCGGCCACCGGCCGCCCACCGCGAACCGCTGGCCGCCGCTGCGCCGCGCTCTCGTCGATGATGACATGGCGATGTCGAGTCAGCCCGGACCTGGTTTGGGATTTTGGATGGATGTATATGTGCGATCATCCCGTCCTGGGGGCTGGGGACTTTGACCTTCATCTTACGGCAGCTAATGGAGACACGTAGTAGCCTGGTAGGGCGGTTGATTGCACGGACGTGGTACGGCGCCAGTGCTCGCTCCTGCCCACAAAAACGCCCGCCCTTGAAGAAAAAATGGTGGGATTCCATAATTTTCCAAGTGGTAAACGCGTTTATTATCCTTCGGCTCCAAGGCATGCATGCGTGGTCAGGCATGCATCCGGAGACAACAAGTTGAGGTGGTTTGCTAGTGTGTTGCATTTAAAGGGATGCAACCTCTGACAGTTTCTTTACCGAAATTTTGCAATTGCTCTTTGTTCCGACCCTCAAACTGCGCCCGGATGCAGCTGTCTGGACCCCAAAAGCCATCCAGCAAAGACTCTATCGGTTCATGGAGCAGTTTGGACCATAATATTTTCGTAAACCGAAACAAAACCAGGGGTCTTTGCACGAGTCCGGATACAAGTCATGTAGGACTCCGACATCCTAGGTACACCCAAAATTAAGGCGAAGCCCACACTTTTGTGACTGGTTGCACTGTTTTCGCGGCAAAATCCACCACTCTCTTTTTCCATCCCGCCTTTTTCGCCCACTCTCTTCTTTCCTCGCGTCGCAGACGCATGGATCTGGAGGAGAACCTAAAGGAGACGAAGGTGGTGAAGGATCCGAGCATGACGCTCGCCCGGAAGATCAACTCGGCTATACCGCAAAATCGTCGCGTCAAAGTGAAGCCCGCAAAGGTGGAGATACTCAAGATGCAGAATGCCAGCGGAGGGCGTGCTGGTGGTGGACGCGGCGGTAGGTATGTTAGTCATGAACATGGTGGAGGTCGGGGCCTAAGCCACGGGGCCTGCTGCCGTCACCGACCGAGCAAATGCCATCATGGCCAGAGCATTACAAGGCTTCATCGCCGCCAAGCAGCTTGGTAGGAAATCCACGGCAATCGCCGCAGGCAAGTGCCTTTCATTGTCAACATCAATGGACCGTTGTTGCTTTTATAGGAGAGGGCATGAACGCCGGGCGAGGAGCAGACGCGTCCGTTGGTACGCCTAAAGTGGGAGAGCCGGCGTACGACGACGTGGCCGAAAGATGTTTGACATCATCCAAGAAGAAGGAGGAGGTTTCTATGAGGACAGACGGGTGAATGGCTCGGAGCCCATCATCTAGGCCAACTCGTCAGTGTCATGCCAGGGGCGACGCGCACAGACACAAACACGTATCGCGTGCCCAGTGTTGGTCTACTAGCAAGCTCGGCCTAGCACACACACGCGACCGGCATGCATGCTTGACGTGTCGTGCATATCAGAGCATCTCCAACAGCCGCCCGACACGTCCCGCGCTAAAAACTCATTTACCGCGTGCCGTTCGCCTGGTTTGACGCGACCGGCAGCGCTTGCTCCAGCAGCGGCGTGAAAATTGAGCGCGCGCGCATAGCTCCAGCGGCGGTGCAAAAAGGCAGCGCGCGCTATACATTGCGTACATTTTTTTTAAAATAAAACTAAAATAAAATTCATAGATAAAAAACCGATACATAGATATTTTACATAGTTCCATAGCTAGATAGATAAAAACTACTAGATAGTGCAACTACAACCTACTCCCAGTCGACGGCACCATCATCATCATCACCATCCTCGCCGCTGTCGTCCGAGGTATCGAGCCATATATCCAACCAACTATCATCGTTAGGCGCAAAGATCGTCTGCCCACCATTCTCCACGATGTCGTACTGCGATATCGCCAGGGCCTTCTGCCAACGCCTGTCCAACCGCCGCTCGTGGCGCCTTTGCTCGTCCTCCTCGCGGCGCCTTGCCCAGTAGGTTTGCTCGTAGGTGACGTCCTTCGGGTGGCGCCGGCGCCACTCCGCCATGACCCGCTCGTCCTCCTGGGCGACGAGGAGGCGGCGCTGCCGGTCGGCGTGCTCCGCACGGTCTTCTGCCGTGTTAATACGAGGCGGCGGTGCACGGTCCAGCGCCTGCTGGAGCGTGTACACGTCCTGGAAGTTCATCCGCGCGCGCGGCCTGCCTAGGCGCCACGCCCCCGCGTCGTACGCGCGGGCGGCCTCGCGTGCCGTCCCGAAGGTGCCGAGGCCGAGCCGAAGTTCGCCAGACCGTATCTCGGAGTAGAAACCGCCGTTGGGGCGTTGGCGGACGCCGCGGTAGCCCTGAAGGTTGTAAGAGCATTTTGGGAGGGGGAGCCCCTCGTGTAAAGGTTTGCAGTTGGCGTCCTTGTAGACATAACGCCGCATGCACGCTTATGCTGAGCCATTGGCCCTACGATGGGACGGTTGACTTGTTTACCTTTGACCTGGGCGGGTCCCGAGCGATCCTGCGGGGGTCACGATGCCCCAAGTGCCTTCTGAGCGAACTCGTTGATCCTGCGGTGAGAACCTCCTGAGAGGGTGCGGCGATAGCGGTCCGGGTCGTAGCTACGCTTGGCCTGGCCCGGCTCGCGAGGGGCTCGCGAGAGGAGGCAGCTGACGCTAACTTTGGACGCAAAGCCGAAACCAGAATGCGAGAGCTTGCTCGAAAGAGACTAAACACCCCTTCCCCGAACACACGCAGGTCTCAAGCTCAAATCCAACTTAAATTCAAACGGAGGAAACTCGACAACCAAGAGAAAGGCAAAAAAGCAAAAAAGCCGCGTCCGGCACCTAGTCTAGTCTTCGACGTCTTCTCACCAGCGCGGAGCTAAGTGATGCCACTAGGCGTGGGCGGGAGCCCCCGAGGCCCGAGGGCGGCTCTCCGGAGACTCTGGGGCGTGTACAACCCCACTCATTATTACGTGAGAGTGTCACGGGGCGGTGAACTTCATAGGCACTGGGCCTTCTTCACAGGTACCGGCCTTGCTTCATATCGACAGACGAGGGGCCCGCCTTGCGCCGCACTCTATTGCCACCGACGACAGCTGGAGACCGAGGACACCGCCGATGGGATAGAGCGGTCGCCAGTGGTTCCCGCGACGACCACGGGTCCTCTGCCGGGGGCAGGCCCTGGGGCACCTCCCCGGCAGAGGGCCTACCTCCCGAGGACGCCTTGCTCCGAGCGCTGCGGCGGTGAGGCCGGATCTCGGCCCCTCTCCGGCAGCCCGCGGTGCCCTCCTCCTGAAGGGTAGGAAGCTGCTGGATTGGGGCAGCCATCTGCTGCGGCGACCTGTACCTCCTGTGACCCATGGTTAGCGTAAGCTTGCTCCTGAGGAATTAGCGGTACCCGATAGTTGCTGCCACCAGCGCGGTCGTTGAGGCTCTCCTGGGGTTCCTGAAAGAGCTCAGCTTCCGGCGTCTCTTCCCCCCAGCCTGGGCCAACGAACGAGCCATGGTCTTCTCCCAGCGCGCGCCCTTGATCTACCATGTGGGGCACATAAGCTTCCGGGGCCGCCGCCCCGAATGCCTCGTTGTAGTGCCCCACGTGCCACGCAGTCCTGCTCGAAGTGCTGACCTGGGGGTGGTAGCGTGGCGGCCCGCCGGGGCCATGGGCTGCAGCGAATGCCCCTTCGTCGGTCGGAGGCGGAGCCGGCACTGCTGGTCGCCCGGCGCTGACGGCCAGGTTAGCGCTGGGGAGGCCTTGGAATCCGCTCGGAGCTGCGCGGGCGCGTACGGGGCCTCCGTACGGTCCGCCCTGGACCTGGGGTGGCAGCTGGGCGCAGAAGGGATGAGCCCCCGAGGCGGCGGAGCCCAGGAGCTCTGCCACCCGCTCCAGTAGCACGTCATGGCCGCCCTCCAGCAGCCTGCATCGTAGTAGTTCTCGGGCCACCGTGAGCGCGGCCCTTGAGTTCGCCTGCTCCCGTCGGGTGTACGGCGTTGTGGCTGCAGCGTGGCTTGAAGCCCTTGCTACTGACTGCACCTGCCACGACGTGAGAGCAGGCGGTGCCTGGCCGCGTCGCCCACGGCCCGCAGCGCCCTGTGGAGCGCGGGCTGCCTGGGGCGCAAGGTTGAGGTCGCCCTGGGCGGGCGGCTCGGTGCAGGCGGGCCAGGCCGCCCAGGGGTTGGGGTTGCCCGTAGGGTCGCCGGACATGAGGATGACGACGCGACGGAACGCGAGGCGGAGGAAGAAGGATTCCAGCGCACCCCTACCTGGCGCGCTAAATGTCGGATTTCGGGTTCCGGCAGACCCTTAAGGTTCGAACTCTGGGGTGCGCGCGGAGATCAATCTTCTACCAGCTCACGTCTCGTCGCCTCGCAAAGGATCTAGACTACACGAAGAACAACACAAGGGACGCAAGATTTATACTGGTTCAGGCCACCATTGTGGTGTAATACCCTACTCCAGTGTGTGGTGTGTGGATTGCCTCAGGGGCTGATGATGAACAATACAAAGGAAGAACAGCCTCGCGAGGGTAGGGGTTCTTGTGTTGGTGGTTCTGGCTAAAGTTCGATTGGTCGATCGGTCGATTGTTCGATTCGTCGATCCCCTGCCTTGAGAATGGCTAGTCCTATTTATAGAGCGAGGCCCTAGTCCTCTTCCCAAATATTGAGCGGGAAGGGCGCCAACAATTGGCCATTTTGAAGGGGAACATCTAGTACACTTATCCTGACTAAAGTTGGTCCTCGCCTGCCAAAGGCTCTGGTGATGACGCCGTACTGGGCTCCATGATGACCTCCATCCTGCCGTTCTGCTGGTGTTGGTCTTGTTGCACCGAAATGGTAGCCTTTGCTTGATACCTTGGCCTGCGCTTGCCCCCTTTGCACCAAAGGGGAAACAAGGACACTGCGCAGGCCGGCGCCCGCCTGGCGCCCGCCTGGCTTCGGTCGTCATGGCTTGCGTCACGGGCACCTCGTGAGGTACCCTGCCTTGATCTCTCCGCGTCCTCGCGAGCCAGCCTGATGAGGCTGCGCCTGAGGAAGCTTCCTGTCATCTGCCCCGCGAGGCTTGGCCCCTCGCGAGGGTCTTGAGCTTGTGTTGACGAAGATGGGCCGTACTGGGACACTCCTTGAGCCATGCTGCAGGCCGCAGGCAGGCAAGTCTGGGTACCCCCGTTCCCAGAACACAGACAAAAGTGAAAGAGCCAGCCAAGCTTTTAAGCAAAGAGGAAAGATAAGCAAAAAGCTTATAAACAAGAACCATAGCATCATACTACATTAAGATTGTCATATCCGATCATCTTGGATCATAGCACCGAAACACCAAACATATAGCATACTTGGGATAGAGATCGTTGCATTTTTGCATAGTAGGTTGTGCACAAGTTCCGTATCCGCCTTTTGTGCAATCGTGCTAGCGTCTCTCTAGTATTGTGCAACAAGAGCATTTTCGTGGATTCCACATTTTGGCTCACTTTTGATTTGCACAATCCCACTTATCTATTTGCGTGTGTGTCTCCGTGTACCATTACTTGCTTGGTCTACTTGTTGCATTTGAAAATTTGTGAATCTTTTCCAACATTATCGAAGCTCATTTACAATTGCATCAAATTTTGTGCCACCATCCTAACCAAGCTCCACCATAAGCTTTTACTTGTGTAGGTGTGAGAACCGACAAGGATTGGTACCAAAAGTGCTATTTCATTGTCCGCATTTGAGTGAATTTGATTCATTTTCAACATCGGTCA
>LR880966.1:744902638-744916671 GCA_904067115.1 Aegilops sharonensis | reverse complement strand
ATCTCCCTCAACACCACTTGGACCCATGACAAGAGCTAGGGCGAAGGCTATCGTAGATAAGGTGAACTCGCTCCTCTCTGAACTCCCTCTTCCTTCTCACGAGACATGGCTACTACCTCATTCGGAAACTCTGTGTGTGATCAGGTATTTGGAGGAGAGCCACGAGGCAACTGCACCCAATGGCCAAGGAGGCAAGAACATCAAGCGTGATGGACAAGAAGAAGGGATACTTTGGAAGCTACAGGCATCGGACGACCGACCCTGTCCGGACGTCCGACGACTCCCAGGACACAGATGACCGAGCCCTCCGGACGTCCGGTACTTCACCACCCGAACCAAATCTGCGGATGTCCGAGGAGGACCGGACGACAATCGGACGTCCGGACCCTCCTGAAGCCCCGGACGACCGACGCTCTCCGGACGTCCGACGCATCCACGACAGAACCGAATCTACGGACGTCCGAGCCCTATCGGATGTCCAGACCGTCCTGAAGCTCCGCACGACCGACGTCCTTCAGACGTCCGGCACCTGAGTGACCACGCCCTCGGGCTGGAGCCCTTGTACCCCTTCACTTTGACTTCTGTTTGCACTAAGACTATAAATAGGTCTCTCCCACCTCCTAGCTAAGGTAGCATAGGTTTAGCTCATATTTTGTGTGAGAGCCTTGCTCATCCACTTGGTTACTTCTCCTCGGAGCTCACGACCTCTTCGGAGAAGATCCCCCAAACGGATTCAAGACCCCTTCAAGGGAAGACCCTCAAGACCTCCTCATGGAGAAGAATGGTTACTATTGTATCTTTCCTTTATTGACTTTGAATCTTGTGCTACCTTATGCGTTCGGTGATCTAGCCCTCGTGTGATCAATCACTTGTCGGTTGAGTCTTTCTCTCGTTCCTCCCCGTGTTTTCCTTTGTGTTCTTCCGCGCGTTCCCCGTGTTTGCTCGTAGGATCCACTCCAAACGTGAAAGATCGTCATCATAGGGTTCCGCCCTACATCACTCCTCCTCCTCGGCAGCCGCTGCCATCTTCTCGCGCCTCTTTTTCGCCTTCTTCGTTGCAACCGGCGCCGACGCCTTTGCCGTCACCCCATAGGGCTCCTGGTGGTGCTTGTAGACGCGGGCGGAGGCCGAGGAAGCGGTGGAGGCGGAGGAGGGGAAGGATGACGGATGGGAGCCGCTGCTACTCCTCGTCACCGTCGGCTTCGTGGACGGCCAGAGGAAGGACGCCAGCCTCTGGCGGCGCGGGCGGCACCGGCACCCCGCGTCCACCACCGCCACATGCTGCCACCGGCCGCGGCTCCGCCGCGCGCTCGTCGGTGACATGGCGATGTCGAGTCAGCCTGGCCGGACCTGGTTTGGATGGATGTATATATATATATGAGGCCATCCCGTCCTGGGGGCTGGGGAATTCGACCTTCCTCTTCTGGAGCCCTTACGGCAGCTAATGGAGACACGTAGTAGGGCGGTTGATTGCACGGAGCCACGGACGTGACACGGCGCCGGTGGTCGCTCCTGCCCACAAACACGCCCGCCCTTGAAGAAAAAATGGTGGGATTCCATACTTTTCCCGCTGATCGATCGGGAGACAACAACGCGTTTATTATCCTTCCGTTCCAAGGCATGCATGTTGCATTTACCTTGACCGTTTCTTTTATTTTTTACCGAAATTTTGCGATGGCTCTGCTCCCACCCTCAAACAGCCCGTATTGGTCTGGAGATGCGGAGCACTTCAGATCACAATTTTCCCGCACACCAGAAACAACTCAGGAGGCTTTGTGGGAGTCCGGTTAAGAGTCACGTAGAACTCCGCCACCCTAGGCGCACCCAAAATTAAGGCGAAGCCCGCATTTTTGTAACTGGCCACACGGTTTCCGCGGCAAAATCCACCGCGCTCTCTTTTTCTATCCTGACGGTCTCCATCCAATTCCCACTTTTTTCGCCCACTTTCTTCTTCCCATCGGGTCGCAGACGCATGGAGCCCGGAGGAGAACCTACCGGAGACGAAGGTGGTGGAGGATCCGAGCATCACGCTCATTCGAAAGATCAACTCGGCGACACCGCAAAATCGTCGCGTCAAAGTGAAGGCCACAAAGGCGAAAACACTCAAGATGCAGAACACCGCCGGAGGGCATGCTGGTGGCAGACGTGGCGGTGGGCATGTTGGTCGCGAACACAATGGGGGTCGAGGCCTGAGCCGCGGTTCCCGTTGCCCCCTCGCCGACCGTGCAAGCGCCGCCATGGTCGGAGCATTACAAGGCTCCGTATTTCTACGCCGCCAAGCAGCTCGGTAGGCAGTCCACGGCAGCCGCCGCGTGGAGCAAGTGCCTTTCATCGTCAACGTCAATGTGGTGTCGTTGCTTTTCTCGGAGAGGACACGAACGTCGTGCGGGTTCTCGCACTAGCTGGTATGCCTAAAGCAGGAGAGCCGGCGTAGTAAGACGCGGTCAGGAAGATGTTCGACATCATCCACGAGGAAGGCGAAGGAAGAGGTTGCTATGAGGACAGGTGGGTGAATGACTCGGAGCCCATCACCCAAGCCAACTCATCAGTGTCATGGCAGAGTCGACGCACACAGACACAATCACGTAGTGCGTGCCCAGCGTTGGTCTACTAGGACGTGTTTGGTTGCATGCAGCCATTGAACCAGGTTGTATGAGGAAAACGAGGCAGTTTTTGGAAGTTGAAGAAAAAGAGTGCAAAACACGACGTAGTCATGTTGTTTGATTATCTGCATGATGGTTGTTGTGGTTTCGCAGCATGCAGACTCACCGTTTGGTAGGGGCGGCTGCCCGCATGCGCTGTGAGAGGAGCATGCAGCCTGGCACCGGAAAAAGGAGAGAATCTTTCTCACTTTTTGTTTCGCGCGAGCCTGCCTCTTCAGCATGAGTCTGAATTGATTTAAACACCGTGCGATGCAGGGAATTGATGCGAGTCGAGTAACCAAACACCATGTGAAGTAAAAGATTTCATCCATATGCGGTCTACGAACCACCATGCAGACAACCAAACACGTGGCGAGCAAACTCGGCCAAGCACACACGCGACCTGCATCCATATGCTTGACGCGCCATATCCAAACAGTAGAGTCGCCATAGGGCGAAACACCAGTGGACACGCCTGAGGATGCTAGTGCGCTGATGTGGGTTTCATCGATGACTCGGCTCTCGTGTGCGTGTCCACCCAAGCCGCCATAGGGCTGTGGCAGTGTCACGGCCCGATGTATGTACCCGTGCGATCTGCACAACATATTGCTGCTGCATGATGCAGTCGGTGACATTCACGGATGAATGAATACAAAGACCGAGGATACGGAGGAACCTCATCACTGTATGTGGATGGCCGCAACACCGACATTGCAGTCGAGTGCTGAATTAAACTGGCCGTCATTGCTCTGCCCGTACGCCGGGGGTATATCCTCCTTTTCAAAAAAAAATGTTCTGCCAATTGATCGTAAAGGTACAGAGTTGTGGTGTGGTGTCGCGAACCTCAAGAAGGAGCTCAGCTCACGCAAGACACCGACCAACAGGCGCAGGGGCTCACTGAAAAGAGGCCTAGGTCGCGGCGGAGCTTAGCCGCTCGTCGGTTTACTGGAAGAAAGTCAGTAGCGTGAGAACGGACACGCACCGGATGCAGTTAGACACCAACCGCGCCTGCAAATGATGAATTGCGGCGATTAAACGATCGAATAGCAGAGTGAGCACTAACACACACTGTGCATATAAACTTGATCTAGCTAAGGCTTATGATCGAGTTGATTGGGGCTCTTTGGAAAGAGCTCTCACAAAGTTGGGGTTCAGTCATACCTGGACGAGCTGGGTCATGAAATGTGTCAAATCTGTGAGGTGTGCTGTGAAGCGCAATCGCGAGATTCTGGATTTCTTCTCCCCCACAAGAGGGTTGAGACAAGGGGACCCGTTAAGCCCCTATCTATTTGTTCCTGTTTGTGGCGGATGGGCTAGCCCGAATCCTTGAGAAGAAGTGCAGTGATGGGAGCATGACCCCGCTGAAAATTGCCCGTGGCAGTCCTGGTATTTCCAATTTACTGTTTATGGATGACATCTTGTATTTTTTTAGGGGAAAGATTGCAATTATATTAAAATATCATCACAGTCGTTACAATCAGATTGCACCAGCAACGCCAAAACCAGTGGTAGTTGGCCCATATGGACAGCCCCCCTACCACTGCTCTGGGTTAACTTGGCTAACTCATGAGCAACTTTGTTGCCATCTCTCCCAATCTTTCGAAAGACAATGTTTGATCTATCTTGAAGAAGCTCTCTAATCACAATATAATGCTCTCTCCAAGCTGCAAGAGGGGTTGCAGGGGACAAAATGTTCAAAATAACTGCAGCACAATCAGATTCAACGATGATCTTATCATTTCCCAAGTCAAGAGCAGCCTTCAGCCCGTGACACACGCACAAACTTCAGCTTCTTCGGCACTTGCACAGGGATGGAGTTTTACGCCCTCTGCTCTAACAAGTCTGCCCATGAAGTCTCTTATAATGTACCCAGCACTAGATTCACCCGAAGTGGCCACAAACGCAGCATCTGTGTTTACTTTCAGCCATCTCACAGGAGGTCTAGTCCAATTAGACATACCAGCATGGCTTGGACCAGGTTTGTTCAACACTGACATATGACACTTCTGAGGAGAAGGCGCAACAACCGGCTTCTTTCCTTTATCATCAGTAGCGAGGCATTCACCCCAAAAAGTAACATAGAAGTTCTGCAGGAATCTAACCGAGTCTATAATGGAGCTCTTTCCTTGGTTGTGGACCACATCATTTCGGAGGAACCAAGCACGCCAGAACACTAGAAGCACCAAATCACGCTGCCTTGGTTTGATTTTTGCAAGGAGGATTAGAAGCCAGTCAGGCCCATTGTAAATAAAAACTTTTTCCCCGGGAAGATCCCACACCCTTCGCAACTGATCTCTTAAGGCACGGGCTTTGGTACATTCCACCACAGCATGAAAACTGTTCTCATCTGCCATACCACAAATATTGCACGTACTATCAATCTCCAGATTCCTTTTGCATTTATTCTGCTTTGTAGCAAGATTATCACAGGCCAACCTCTCCAACCAAAGGACCGGACCTTGTTTGGGATATCAGCATTCCACACCAACTTCCACATATTCCTGTCCCCCTTTGGAGCAGCGCTACTTCCGGTCAGGTTGTTATTACAGTGCTTCAAATTATATACAAGCTTGTACGCACTACGGACAGAGAAATGCCCGGACGTTTCATAGTGCCACGCTGGAGTATCCTCCATCTCATGTATCGGAATCTTATCTTTAAGATCACCTCCGCATCATTTGGCCAAAACACCTGTCTCACTAACTCCTCATTCCATTCCTTACTCTCAGGTAAGAAGAGATCACACACTCTTCGAGTCCTAGACCGTTTCCTGCTGCCAAGAATTTTTAGGGACGGTTCTGTAGGAATCCAATTGTCCCTCCAAATACGGATGCAATTACCATTTCCAATCCTCCAGATTACTCCTTTCCTCAGAAGCTCCAAACCAAATTCGATTCCCCTCCACGCTTGAGATGCTTCACCAGAAAACACTGTATCAAGGACAATGCCGTTAGGGTAGTACCTTGCTTTGAAGAGTCGAGCACATAAGCATCAGTTGAACAAGCTGTGGCTGTCAGGGAATCACTAGAGATATTTCAGAGATGCACTGGCCAACTGTTGAGCAACAACAAATGTTCGATTTTGTTTAGTGATCGTTGCCCGG
Source organism: Aegilops sharonensis (assembly GCA_904067115.1). Classification (NCBI taxonomy): domain Eukaryota; kingdom Viridiplantae; phylum Streptophyta; class Magnoliopsida; order Poales; family Poaceae; genus Aegilops; species Aegilops sharonensis. The sequence goes on along the minus strand of LR880966.1, from coordinate 744,910,926 downwards.
TACAGAATCAACAGGAGATTAAGATTACGTTGGATGTTCATACATCCACTTTTGAAAGCAAATACCTTGGGCTCCCCACCCCTGAGGGGCGCATGAAGGAAGAAAAATTTCAGCCTATCATGGAGAGATTCACCAAAAGTTGTACGGATTGGTCCGAGAGCTTTATGTCATATGCCGCCAAAGAAGTTTATGTGAAGTCTGCGGTTCAAGCTATTCCGACATATGTCATGAGAATTTTTAAAATGACACAAAAATTTTGTGAGAAATATGAGAAGCTTATCAGAGGCTTCTAGTGGGGTGACGAGGATGGACACCGTAAAGTGCACTGGATGGCTTGGGACCAAATGGTCAAACCAGAAAGAGGAGGGCGCATCGGTTTCCGAGACATGAAACTGTTCAACCAAGCTTTCCTTGCTAGACATGGGTGGAGATTGATCCAACGACCAGATAGCCTTTGTGCCCGGGTGTTCAAATCAAAATACTGCCCAAATGGGGAGCTCCTGGATACAGTTTGTGCAGTGGATGCTTCCCCAGTTTGGCGCGGTATTGAACATGGTCTTGAATTATTAAAGAAAGGTCTTATCTGGAGAGTGGGTAATGGAAGGAGGATCCAAATCCAAAGGGATCAATGGATACCCAGGAAAGAGGGTTTGAAGATGACAAGTTTCATCAGAAGATCAAGATTGAGATGGGCTAATCAATTGATGTTGCCGGATGAGAGAATGTGGAATGTCCCCGTGATCCAACAATTGTTTTATCCTTTTGACGCGGAAGCCATATGCAACATAAAAATCCCTTCGGTTGAAGTCGAGGATTGTCTAGCATGGCACTACGAAAAATCAGGTAATTTCTCGGTCAGGAGTGTGTACAAACTGGCTACCACAAAAAGTATTTGGGACCTTATATGGAAAGCAAAAGTGCCAGCAAAGATCAGAGTCTTTGGATGGAGAGTTGCTCTGAGAAAAACAACACTTGCATCATCTGCGGGGATGGAGAAGAGGACGAATTCCACGCATTGATTTCTTGCACAAGGAGTGGAGCTCTGAGAAATGAAATGAGAGACATTTGGGGGGGATTACCAAGTGAGTCTCAATTTCAGCATACGGGCAATGATTGGCTACAGAATTTATTATTACCTTGCAATGTTGAGATTCGAGCTAAAATTCTATTTCTGCTATGGCGATGCTGGCACTTGCGGGATGGTTCTGTAAGGCATGGAGGAAAAGAATTGGTTGGTCATTCAGTAAAATTTCTGGCAAAGTACCAAGAGGAACTCAAAAACTGTGGTACGTACTGTAGGGAGGGATGGGGCCAAACAGATCTCCCTGATTGCTCGGGATGACAAGGTGGTGGTGGATTTGGACCTGCAGTCTGCCCATAGTGCTGATCTAGGAGTGACTCTACTTGGTCAGCATTTCCATGGTTCATGTCGTTGGAATCCACCTGCTAGGGGAGTAGTAAAGATCAATTCCGATGCTTCTTTCCTGACCTCCAATGGACAGAGCTGCGGATGCTGAACTGAGAAGATTGTCCAGGCAGTACATGATTGCACAAAGAGATGGACAACACCTGCATATATAGTTATCACATTCTCTTTACAATTAAACCGAATCAGTTCCCTGAAAAGACCAAACACATGCATGCATATCTTCCCTCCGTTTCGGCAGTTCAACTGAACTACCAAAACGTCACATATTTAGGAACGGAGGGAGTAGTAGTGGAGGACATACGAGGTGTCAGATCCACAACAGTGAACTGTCCCTTGGCTCAGCCTTTGTCAATAAGGTAATCAAATTCCAGCATCCCCATATACATTGCTGCATAGATGATATAATCATTCATACAGGAGGTCCACGCCATCACCAGACATAATCACAAACCATAGCATATGACTCTGCCTCATGCTTCTTTATTCACAACTTCGACTACATAACTATTTCTTCCTCATGGTAGCATCAAACACCGTCAGAACCAAGCCAGAAGCTCATGGCAGGGCATGAGGGGTGGATTGCGCGTCCGCGCCGCATCCGCAGCCTTTGATGCACTCCAGCTTGGACGGAAAGCAGGGGTCGGTTGAATCCGCGCAACAGAAGACATTTCCATACTTCGGGCATATGCAGATTTGAAGTTTGCTGCTGCCGTTCATCTGACCAGTGGTTCGAGCTGCATAGAAATATGGGTGTTCAGGTCAGCCAGATCTCGAGAGAAACCTATATCAGATTTTGCAAGGCTTGTAGACTTGTAGTTGAGGCCGTTAGCTACCAAGTCATATTGATAAGAATAACACACAATTGACCCAGGTGTGTGTTGCGTACTTACCGTCTGACAGAGCTATGATGCATCCAAGCATCATCACAAGCGTGACCACCTTGCGCCCCTCCATCATAAACTTCAACGCAGAGAAAGAACTGTCCTGTCTGATAGTTGTTTGTGTTAGTCTCACAATCATAGATACTAGAATCAGATAGATGTACATTCAGCCACAAGTAGTTATGGTCTTCACACCAATTATTAAGTCTTTGCTAAAAGAATAATTTTATGTTTAGAGCATCCAGACTAGCAGCCTATCCAGCTAAAGCTTCCTTTTTAACGGCGAATCCTCCTCCTAAGGCCTTGTACGGTTGGCAGTTGCAAAGAGTTTAATCCTCTAGAGGGTCCAATCCCTGCAGGTATTGAGCCCACTAATTACCAGTGGACCCTTCCCCTAAAATCCCTGTTTACCCAGCAGCATTCGGTTAACCCCCTCAGCAGCAGCGACCCATCGATGTACAACAGCAGCAGAGAAGTATATAGCAGCATCGACTACAAAAAAGGCTTACAGTAGCAGCTCATCCTACAACAGGGGCACAAGCAAAATCTGAAACTGCACAAAGAGAGAAAGGAAGTCCAGATCATTCAAAGAAAGGAGACCAATTGCCAACAATAGTTGACATTGTTCAATGTCCAAAATACTTGTATCATGCAGAAATAAGTTTCGCCATATGTCAACAGACAACACCCAAAACAAGATCAAGAAAGTAGAGGAAGAAGAAATGGCACACAGACAAATTCTGTCCTGGCAAAATTTGACATTGCCATGGATTACAATTGCAACATGCACCTCGTGGATTCTCTTGAAAGCTTAATTACCAAACATGCAACATTGAGCAGCAAAGAACCGTAAACTTTTCACATCTCGAGCACATTCCACAAGACATTAAAATTGAGCTGTAGGAATTTCTACACACAGCAAGTTGAACCACTGAAATACCTAAACAACTACTATGTCAATTTTAAAATAATCACAATCATTTTATGCAATTTTTTCTAGAATAATAACAGGTCCAGCAACATAAATCTAGAAAATCATTACTAAGAAAGCAACACTAAGTTTGGCCAACGACCCAGTTACTAACACACAAATTGAACCACAAAAATATATTTTGTCATAGCAGAAAAAGTGGTAATAGGAAAAAGTTATGACAATCTTGCAAAATAATTGCATACAAGTTAAGCCGATCCTCGCAGATTGACAGCCAGACCAAGGCGGTCAACCAAATCTCCCAGATCTACCAACCTGCAAGTGAAGAACAGTTTTTCAGTGCGATTGTAAAGCCCACATACACCAGCAAAGGGAGACCAGAAAAATTGAGTTCAATTCTGAACAGGACGCACCAAATCCTGTAGTACAACCCCGTTGCAAGAGAGAGGGGAACCCACCTGGTGATCTTGTCGCCGGCAGCTTCCTCTTATCCGGAGTGAGGCGGCGGGGGAGATGGCACGATGCGGGGAGCTAGGGTTTCGGCCGGGCTAAGTGGCAGATACGTCGATGCTGGAAGCTTCAATCGGGAGAGTAGCCTACGCTGGGAGCTTCCCACCGGGGAGTCGCCGCCGCCGTCCGCTCCGACCCCGCCGCCGCCTTTGTCGCCTCGAAGTGGAGAGAAGAGAAGCACGAGAGTGAGACTGGGAAAAAGATTCCACGAGTTTTTCTTTTCTTTCCGGCGACTGCGGGGCCTAAATTTGGGGCGGTCGCTGCGCGAGCGTCGGATACAGGCATACAGCCCCGCTTAACCCTCCGGATTAAACGCTAACTGCCCTGAAAAAAGTGAAACATGTTGCAAAAGATGGATAGATAATCTTTTTTTGAATAAAAAGGTAGAGCAGTTTCTACCTTATGCATTCAAAGCGGGCGAAGTAACCGGATGACCAAAGTCATTTACATGAAGGTGATGTTAACGCCGCACAACTTGTGTAGCAGGCCATCACTAGACCTATGTTACGATACAAAGAGCAGGATAGAAAAGTGAGAGTAGACACACGTCTCGCTAACTAGGAGCAAAAACAGCTGCCCAATCTAAAAGGCTCTGTCGAGCATGTTCTGAGGCACGCAGGCTTCATGGTCTGATCAATTCAGTGACCCCATTGTATACCTAGCGCTCTTGCCAAAATGATCCATCGAAAACTTGAGTGTTCCTGTCATTCCAAAGTGTGACCGCGCATGCCGCGAAGAGAATATGCCATAGCTTGCCGTGCAGGGTCCTTGGTTGTTCTAGCATAGAAAAACTTCAGCTTTTGTAGAAGGGATGAGACTTGCCTGCTCCCTCCGCATGCGCCCATCCGTGCTCCCGCATACATGGCATGATTTGATTGGAACAAAATAAGGCCCGGCCCCACCTCCTTAAAATCAGGGGAAGATGATTAGATTAGAAAAGAAAAGAGAAAAAGGACAGTCGTAGGATGAAGTGGGAGCACGGATGGGAGCATGGGGAGGGAGTAGGCAAGCCGGATCCCTGTAGAAGGCGTGACTAGCTCCTGCATGCCTAATTTGGACCATAGAGCTTGTGCTGATTTGCATTTGAGTAAAATGTGGCTCATCGTCTCCGCAACTGGGCATAGATCACAACCATTATGGGATACAACTCTATCCCAATTCTTCCTTAGCATATTATCTCTAGTGTTGTGTCTGTCCTGGAGTGCAATCCACAGGAAGATGCGGTGTTTGTGAGGTATGATTCTGTCCCAAATGTAGCGGGTTGGCGTATAGTTTTTTTCCTCTAAAGGCGAGCAGCTTGTAGAAGTAAGTAGTGCTAAGACTCTTATCCTCCAGCAGAGGCATTCTGGTGCCTGGCGTACCTTCCTGAGGCTGCACGTTGCTCAAGACTTCATTTAGGATTTCCAGCTCCTGTGCTGCCATGGAGGAGAGGTTTGGGTGGAGCTGAAGGTTCCGTTGCCCATCTCTGAACTGGGAAGCGACTGTGCAGAACTGGGACATGAAGTAGGTAAAAAGCGTCCGGAAGGCTGTCACGAGCCTACCACAGTCGAGCCAGAGGAATTGCCAGAAGGTAATTCCCTGGCCATTCCCAAGTTTGCATTTGGAAGCTTCCGTGACCAACTGTACGGTAGTTTTGAAACCTCGCCAGATAGCAGTATCCCGACTGTGAAGAGACCAAGAGATTTCTTTCTAGTAGTATCTTCCATAACCAAGTGGAGAGAAGAGAAGCACGAGAGTGAGACTGGGAAAGATTCCACGAGTTTTTCTTTTATTTCTGCGACTGCGTGGTGCCGGTCGACCGGCCTAAATTTGGAGCCGACGGAGAGTTGAAAACACAACTAGGTAGTATAAAAGGAAAGATCAAGAAGCAAATAAATGGATGGTGATTTGACAGATGTTCCGGTCGAGATGCAGTCTGTGGTACAGGAGTATTATAAAAGCCTATACACATATGAGGGAACTAAGGGCTACAAGATGTTCTTGAGCATGTACCGACCAAAGTGACACCCGCCTGATGTCCCCTTATCAAGGAGAGAAAGTAAATAAAACACTTTTCAGATTTTTCCAACCAAGGCGCCGGGTCTTGATGGATTTCCGGCTCATTTCTTCCGCACCACCATTGGGTTGTTTGTGGAGATGTTATTGATGACCCACAAGTGTAGGGGATCTATCGTAGCCCTTTCTATAAGTAAGAGTGTCGAACCCAACAAGGAGCAGAAGGAAATGATAAGCGGTTTCAGTAAGGTTTTCTCTCCAAACACTGAAATTGTAGGTAACAGATAGTTTTGTGATAAGATAAATTGTAACGAGTAACAAGCAATGAAAGTAAATAAAGTGCAGCAAGGTGGCCCAATCCTTTTTGTAGCAAAGGATAAGCCTGTACAATTTCTTATAATGAGAAAAGAGCTCCCGAGGACACATGGGAACTATCGTCAAGCTAGTTTTCATCACGCTCATATGATTCGCGTTCGGTACTTTGATAATTTGATATGTGTGTGGACCGGTGCTTGGGTACTGCCCTTACTTGAACAAGCATCCCACTTATGATTAACCCCTATTGCAAGCATCCGCAACTACAAAATAAGTATTAATGTAAACCTAACCACATCATTAGACATATGGATCTAAATCAGCCCCTAACGAAGCAACACATAAACTAGGGTTTAAGCTTCTGTCACTCTAGCAACCCATCATCTACTTATTACTTCCCAATGCCTTCCTCTAGGCCCAAATAATGGTGAAGTGTCATGTAGTCGACGTTCACATAACACCACTAGAGAAAAGACAACATACATCTCATCAAAATATCGAACGAATACAAAATTCACATGACTACTAATAGCAAGACTTCACCCATGTCCTCAGGAACAAACGTAACTACTCACAAAGCATATTCATGTTCATAATCAGAGAAGTAATAATATGCATTAAGGATCTGAACATATGATCTTCCACCAAGTAAACCAATTAGCATAAACTACAAGGGTTAATCAACACTACTAGCAACCCACAGGTACCAATTTGTGGTTTGGATACAAGAAATTGTTGGGGAACGTTGCAGAAAATAAAAAATTTCTTACGGTTTCACCAAGATCCATCTATGTGTTCATCTAGCAACGAGTGATAGGAGTGCATCTACATACCTTTGTAGATCGCGAGCGGAAGCGTTCAAGAGAACGGGGTTGAGGGAGTCGTACTCGTCATGATCCAAATCACCGATGACCAAGTGCCGAACGGACAACACCTCCGCGTTCAACACACGTACGGAGCGGATGACATCCCCCGCACCTTGATCCAGCAAGGAGGAGGGAGAGGTTGAGGAAGAAGGCTCCATCAGCAGCACGACGGCGTGGTGGTGATGGAGTGGCAGTTCTCCGGCAGGGCTTCGCCAAGCTCACGCGGAGGAGGAGAGGTGTTGGGGAGGGGAGGGGCTGCGCCTTGGATGTTCTCTGCAGCCCTCCCCTCGCCCCTCTATTTATAGGGGAAGGGGAAGGGAGCCGGCCCCCTCTAGATGAGATCTAGAGGGGGGGCCAAGGGGAGGGGGCTTGCCCCCCAAGCAAGGGGGGCGCCCCACTAGGGTTTCCCCCCCAACCCTAGGAGCATGGGCCCAAGGGGGGATGCGCCCAGCCCTCCAGGGGCTGGTTCCCTGCCCACTACGGCCCATGAGGCCCTCCGAGAGAGGTGGCCCCTCCCGGTGGACCCCCGGAACCCCTCCGGTGGCCCCGGTACAATACCGATATGCCCCCGAAACTTTCCAGTGACCGTATGACAACTTCCCATATATAAATCTTCACCTCCGGACCATTCTGGAACTCCTCGTGACGTCCGGGATCTTATCCGGGACTCCGAACAACATTCGGTAATCACATACAAGTCTTCCTAATAACCCTAGCGTCACCGAACCTTAAGTGTGTAGACCCTACGGGTTCGGGAATCATGCAGACATGACCGAGACAGCTCTCCGGCCAATAACCAACAGCGGGATCTGGATACCCATGTTGGCTCCCACATGTTCCACGATGATCTCATCGGATGAACCACGATGTCGAGGATTCAGGCAACCCCGTATACAATTCCCTTTGTCAATCGGTACGTTACTTGCCCGAGATTCAATCGTCGGTATCCCAATACCTCGTTCAACCTCGTTACCGGCAAGTCACTTTACTCGTACCATAATGCATGATCCCATGACCAAACACTTGGTCACTTTGAGCTCATTATGATGATGCATTACTGAGTGGGCCCAGAGATACCTCTCCGTCATACGGAGTGACAAATCCCAGTCTCGATCCGTGTCAACCCAACAGACACTTTCGGAGATACCTGTAGTGCACCTTTATAGTCACCCAGTTACGTTGTGACGTTTGGTACACCCAAAGCACTCCTACGGTATCCGGGAGTTACACGATCTCATGGTCTAAGGAAAAGATACTTGACATTGGAAAAGCTCTAGCAAAACGAACTACACGATCTTGTGCTATGCTTAGGATTGGGTCTTGTCCATCACATCATTCTCCTAATGATGTGATCCCGTTAT
>LR880966.1:744846815-744860585 GCA_904067115.1 Aegilops sharonensis | reverse complement strand
GCTGACGGAACTCATCCCCGACACTTTGCTGGATCGGAGTCCGGGGATCGTCATCGAGCTGAACGTGTGCTGAACACGGAGGTGCCGTACGTTCGGTACTTGGATCGGTCGGATCGTGAAGACGTACGACTACATCAACCGCGTTGTTATAACGCTTCCGCTTACGGTCTACGAGGGTACGTGGACGGACACTCTCCCCTCTCGTTGCTATGCCATCACCATGATCTTGCGTGATCGTAGGAAAATTTTTGAAATTACTACGTTCCCCAACACCCTCCCCTCCCCTTTATCCATTCGAAACCCTAGCAGCCCCACGGTCCTCCACCTCAGCGTCCACTGCAAACTCCTCCAACTGTGGCCGCTCTGGTACACTGGATCCAGTCTGTCCATTGGACCCCCAACCCCTACTCCGCAACAAAATGCAAAATCGGCATTGCTTGGTGGTGTTCTTGTGGTTTCTTAGGTTAGATGAAAAATTGGCATTGGTATCATTATGTATGCTTTTGCAAGTTCTCTTTTTAATTGGCAACAAAAATCACATGAATGGAGGAGAAAATAAATAAATTATTTTGCACTAAAAATGTTTCACAAAATATTTAAATATATATTAAAAATTATAAGCCAAACATGTGATAACATCGGTCGTGTTGCCTAGAATATTGTGTTATGCATATTGTTTGGTTATATTAGTGTCCATACTACCTAGTTAGATTATTACCGTTAGTTGATCTAATAATTAGTTTTTCGGCAAAGATCTAATAATTAGTTGTAGGTTCCATGTGTAATTATTTTTTACATTATATTAGTTATTTTGGTAAATGTATTGTTCTATTTAAATTGTTGCAACTGCCATTTGCAAGTGTGTGGGATAGGAGTGTGTTGATATATTCCATCACTACATTACAATGGCATTGCAAACAATGGCCTCGAGAGATCGCGCATACTTCGAGCACAAGAAAAATCTTTCTTGACTGGTAAGATAAGATCTTCTTACAAGCAACGCCATGGATACCCATGATTTTTCAATGCCCATATACTTATTTTATTGTAAAAATGAATTCGACATAAATAATGCAGTTTTATAGAATGTTCCTCTATTGTCTCCGCGGTCCCATGAGACAGTTAGGACCGGCCCGGATGAATCTAGGTTGCAAAGAAGAAGAAAAATCTACTTTTCTAAATGCTTCCTCTGGTGCTTCCCATGATCCATAATTGGTTCGATAATTGCCTTGACGTCCTCCTCAATTTCGTCGACCTGCATAAACATTTTGCTTGCTGAGGGAGAGTAGTAATAGTATTCTGATGCTTTATAAGGGTGGTAAGCACCCTGATGACAGCAAGAAACACAAAAACAGCGTTGGGATGTTGCTTCAAGTCACCGAGCACTATCACTTCACTTCCAGTCGACCAAAAGCAGTTGCTTAAGATTGCAAGAGAACTCAAAAAGCAATCGGACTACCTTGTGGATGATGTCTCGTGCAAGATGAGCCTCCTCCGCGACTTCCTTGGAGGCGTGCTCGATCACCACCGCGGCGCGTCTCAGCCGGCCGTCCTCCGGCAGATGCCCGGCCACCTCGGACGACACCTTCTCGGCCGCCGTGGCCACCTCCTCCACGACCTCCGCCGCGGTCTCGGCGGCATCCTTCACCATCTCCACCTTATCTGAATGAAAGCAGTCCTTCACAAATATCCATTGATTCCATCTTCCTACTTGGTTACTTGGTTTGGTTGATTTACTTACTTCCGATCCGTAGAATCGACGCCGATTTGGAGTGCAGGAACGGCACCGCGATAGCAACAGTGGAGCCAATTGCCAGTCTTGCCCTGACAAAATTAGAACAGAGAGTTGTAAGGGCAGTTTACGAATGTCAGCTGTACTACCACCATTACAAAAACCGGACCAAGATGACGGAAAATTGGTTGGATTACCAGGTGGAGAAACCTGCAGCAGGTCGTCCTGTGCCACCTCCGCCGCCGCCGCCGCTACTGGTTTCTGTGATGCCGCGACGCAGGCCAGAGGACGAAAACGATCTCTGCCGGTCCAACGCCGGAAAATGCGCCGCCGTGACAAGCGGGTTGTCGCAGCCGAGGCGGGTGGTGCAGTGGATGTGGATCAGCCTGCGCCGGCAGAGCGACGCGAACGAGCTGGCAGGAGACATGTCCAGCGGATCAACTGAAAATCTGAGCTGCTTGAGTGTTGCGGGCATCGATCAAGCGATGGTCATATATAGGCCTTGCAAAAATGTTGCTTGTTGGCTTGCAGGACGCATCTAATCGAGCTGGTGGATGATGAATCGGTGCGGGGTGTGCACGGCAGCGCGTATACTCGCATACATACCTTGCAAGTATCAGCGTGGCTGATTAAGCTGGCCATGATTGCCCAAAGCGTCAAGTAACGGGGCACATGCATAATGCGTCTAACACACAACACAATATCATCTTTCCTTTTTTCCTTTTCACTCTTTTCTTATTATATATTTCTAGTCCTAAACTATAATTTGTTGCTGTCATTTTACAAAAATATCCATGTAAGACCGAAGTGGAGTTTTTGAGCTCGTACTTAAATGAGCTCGGTGAACAGTAAAATCGGCAAAAAAATAAAAAAAAACTGCATTGTTTTTTGGTGAAAGCATTGACAAAATTTTAGGTGCTCACAAAATTTCATATTGAAGTCACATTCTTGGAAGTTGTGGCAAAAAAAAATTGATGCTCCAAAAGTGTTATTTTAAAAAGCAATTTGGAGTGCTGATTTTTTTGTCACGACTGCCACGAATATCTTTTCAACATGAAATTTTGTGGACACGTAAAACTTTTGTCAATGTTTGCAGAAAAAAAAAGATTTTTAAAAACAATTCATTTTTTCCAAATTTTACTATTCATCCCGAGCTCAAATGAGCTCGGGAGCAGAAGATGACTTTTGATGTAAGACATTCTTTTTTGCTCACCAGCCTATGTACAAAAAGACTCTACCAATTTTCTTGAATAAAAATAAAGTAAAATTTAATGCAGTAGAGTAATTTATTATCTTTTGTTTGCACAGAATATTTTTAATGAGTCATGTGAACATACTCTATGGGAAAATGAAGTATTTATCCATAAGAATTTTTTATTTGTCGGACACTTTAAACAGTTAAACATTTTTTTAACTTACGTGAAGATTTTGTTTGACCTACATGAAAAGTTTCCAGTGTGAGGTGAAACATATAAAAAATTATTTCTGTCCTTACACAAAGATTTTATGTTGAAATGATTTTCATGATGTGGGTGGAAATTTATTTTTACACATAAGTACATTTTATTTAGCACCAATGAACACTATTAGACTAACATGGGCATTTACCCAGATGATAGAACGTATTTCATTTATTAAAATAATCTTGGGAATCCTGTTCCTAAACAAATGCAGTTTACGAATTATTTTATATTCAGTGGAAGAGGTAAGCTGAAAGTTGGCAATTTTAATGGACCAACGACCTAACATGAAAAAAACATTTAAAATTATAAAAATGTTGATCTTCTTAGGTTTAATTTAGTTTAGTACAGAGATACAAAAATATATTTTCAATGTCATGAAATTTCAAGTCTAATTTGGAAGCCATGAATTGATCTCATTAAAAATGTAAGTTGAATTTGTTGTTTTACTTTCTCAAATTGTGGCTCAAATTTGAATCTAATTTAATATTAATCAGTAGATTAAAGTGTGTTTTTCAGGTTTAATGGACTGGATACGTCCTCTCTATAGGAACTTCCCACGACCCAATTGGCCAAGCCAGAAAGGTTTCTATTAGTTTGTCATCGAGGTATTGGCCGAAAATCAAATAAACATGTGCTTCGAAGGCTAGGAGTGTAAAGCTATATCTCACTCACGATATAGCGAGCGCTTGCTTATAGAGCCCTCGATCTGGGCCAGCCCAGTAGTATAGGGAGAAGGCGGTATTGAAACGATAATTCAACTTGGAGCCCGGGGTCAGATGCGCCCGGGAAACAGTATCTCATTTTAAAATAGAAAAAAGAGCTCAAAAAATTCAAAAAATTTATGGTGCAAGATGTTTCTGTGCGTGAACTCCGTACAAAATTTTATGAAGTTTGGATATTCGAGGAGCTCGTGACAAAAAGACAAAATTAGTCATGAACAATATGATTTTCAAAAGTTTCTCAGACATCCAAAATTTTGCAAGGAGTTCACATACAGGAGCATCTAGCACCACAAGAAATTTTGGAATTTTTTGAACTTTTGCCCATTTCAAATGGTGGTACTGTTCATGCCCGGGCTCATCTGAGCCCGGGCACCAAATCGCCGCTCTCGTATTGAAATACCTATTTGCACAAGGTTCTGTTCAGCCATGTTGTTGATTTTAAACAGGTTTATATGGGATTATTCCTTCCTTGGATTTTTGAGCCATGTTGATTTCCCTAGTTTAATATTATTTTTTATTTTGGAAAAACAATACAATCTGCTTGGCCATGTTAACCAAAACGAGGGCTCTCTCTCTCTCTCTCTCTCTCTCTCTCTCTCTCTCTCTCATTTCTTTTTTATTTTATTTTTCTTATCTCGTTTCCCTCTCTTTTTTCCCCTTCTTCTCGGTCCTTTTTTCATCATGTTTTAAAACAATGTACATTTTATATTTTTAAAAAGTGTTTTTCTTGTATTTAAATATGTTTATCATATATCGAAATATTTTGTCGTGTATTAAAAATATGTTCATTGTGTACTTTCAGAAAGTTTTGGTGCAATGAAAAGTATTCATATCTATATTAGCAAAATGATCATCACGTAGTTTTAAAATTTGTGTGGTTTATTAAAAGATTTTCATCGTGTTTTTCAAATATCTTCATCGTGTACGTTAATATATGTCAATATTTCATCATCGCGTTTTTATAATATGTTCATCATCAATTTAAAAAACATTTATCACGAATTTAAAGTTGTTCACCATGCATTTTTTTTAGAATCACAACTCCCACGACCTCCTAGGCCTCCTCTCCTCGATCCCTCCCTCCCGCCACCGCCAGAGATCACGCCGGGCGAAGCCTATGCTGCGGCTATGACCGCGACGGCGGGGCTTTCTCCCAAGTGCGGCGGCGACACTGATCACGACGGTGATCCGGTGGCAAGGTGCGGCGGGATCCCGAGGATGTGAGTGGTGGCGAGCGGAAACTACGACCCGCCACAAGTATGCTCCCATGGGTGTGCCCATGCCCCGAAAGTGACTAGTGATGGGCCATTCGCAATGCCCGCCACTGCAAATAGTGCTACCAGCGGCGAACAGTTATCTGCGCCCGCCACATGATTATATACTTATTTAAGTTAGAACTGGAGGGTGCTAAGTGCCGCTCGCCACAGCAACTTTAACCCTACTTGGTTAGTACCCACCGTTGCTATTTGGCGTGGTAGGCTTCTGCCAGTACTCGCCATTATTACTGCCGGTCACATCCCTAAATCGGATCTGGATCCAAACACAACCTCTGTCCTTCTCCGTCATGGCCCGCGCCCGCCCTATGACGCCGACGTCCTCCATCGCGGCCCCCCATCCCCTTGCAGCCCCCATCCTCCACCACACCCCCTCGCCGCGGCAGCCCTCATCCGTCGGTCGGGGTCCCCTTCCTCCATCGTGGTCCGCCCTCCTCACTGAGGCTTCCCCTCGTCCGCGAGGTCCCCGTCCTCCATCGTGGTCTCCCTCGTCCGTCGGGTCCTCGTCCGCGGTATAGGAAGAATTCTCGAGCTGGTCTGGCATCCAGCCGGGGAAGGCGATATTATCGCATGCATCTGCGGTGCATTCCAAACTCCCGAACGTAATGACTTGGTCCGCAGCAAAGTTCTCAACACGGTCAAGGCGACCAGTCAAGTTGGCGTGTGATGACCCACAAGTATAGGGGATATATCGTAGTCCTTTCGATAAGTAAGAGTGTCGAACCCAACGAGGAGCAGAAGGAAATGACAAGCGGTTTTCAGTAAGGTATTCTCTGCAAGCACTGAAATTATAGGTAACAGATAGTTTTGTGATAAGATAATTTGTAACGGGTAACAAGCAATGAAAGTAAATAAAGTGCAGCAAGGTGGCTCAATCCTTTTTGTAGCAAAGTACAAGCCTGGACAAATTCTTATAATGAGAAAAGCGCTCCCGAGGACACATGGGAATTATCGTCAAGCTAGTTTCATCACGCTCATATGATTCGCGTTCGTTACTTTGATAATTTGATATGTGGGTGGACCGGTGCTTGGGTACTGCCCTTTCTTGGACAAGCATCCCACTTATGATTAACCCCTATTGCAAGCATCCGCAACTACAAAAGAAGTGTTAAGGTAAACCTAACCATAGCATGAAACAAGTGGATCCAAATTAGCCCCTTATGAAGCAACACATAAACTAGGGTTTAAGCTTCTGTCACTCTAGCAACCCATCATCTACTTATTACTTCCCAATGCCTTCCTCTAGGCCCAAATAATGGTGAAGTGTCATGTAGTCGACGTTCACATAACACCACTAGAGGAGAGACAACATACATCACATCAAAATATCGAACGAATACCAAATTCACATGACTACTAATAGCAAGACATCACCCATGTCCTCAGGAACAAACGTAACTACTCACAAAGCATGTTCATGTTCATAATCGGAGGGGTATTAATATGCATTAAGGATCTGAACATATGACCTTCCACTGGATAAACCAACTAGCCTCAACTATAAGGAGTAATCAACACTACTAGCAACCCACAGGTACCAATCTGAGGTTTTGGTACAAAGATTGGATACAAGAGATGAACTAGGGTTTGAGAGGAGATGGTGCTGGTGAAGATGTTGATGGAGATTGACCCCCTCCCGATGAGAGGATCATTGGTGATGACGATGGTGATGATTTCCCCCTCCCGGAGGGAAGTTTCCCCGGCAGAACAGCTCCGCCGGAGCCCTAGATTGGTTCCGCCAAGGTTCCGCCTCGTGGCGGCGGAGTTTCGTCCCGTAAGCTTGCTTATGATTTTTTCAGGGTAAAAGACTTCATATAGCAGAAGATGGCCACCGGAGGGCCACCAGGGGGCCCACGAGACAGGGGGCGCGCCCTGTAAGGGTGGGCGCGCCCCCCACCCTCGTGGACGGTGGGTGGCCCCCCTCAGGTATTTCTTCCGCTCAATAATTCTTATTAATTCCAAAAATGACTTTCGTGGAGTTTCAGGACTTTTGGAGCTGTGCAGTATAGGTCTCCAGTATTTGCTCCTTTTCCAGCCCAGAATCCTAGCTGCCTGCATTCTCCCTATTCATGTTAAACCTTGTAAAATAAGATAGAATAGCCATAAGTATTATGACATAACGTGTAATAACAGCCCATAATGCAATAAACATCGAGATAAAAGCATGATGCAAAATGGACGTATCAACTCCCCCAAGCTTAGACCTCGCTTGTCCTCAAGCGAAAGCCGATATCGAAAAATTCCACATGTTTAGAGATAGAGGTGTCGATAAAAATAAAATACGGACATGAGGGCATCATGATCATTCTTATAACAGCAACATATATATAATTTGTCATATGATTTCTTATGCTCAAGTAACAATCTATTCATAGTGTCAAGTATGAATCATAAACTTCATTGAGAACTAACAAACTGTAATCTCAGTCATTGAAGCAATTGCAATTTATCATAACATTGGAAAGAGTCAATAATAGAGCTTTTCAGCAAGTCCACATACTCAACTATCATTTAGTCTTCTACAATTGCTAACACTCACGCAATACTTATGGTTATGGAGCTTTTATCGGACACAGAGAAAGATAGGGGCTTATAGTGTTGCCTCCCAACGTTTTACCTCAAGGGTAATGTCAACAATAATAGTTCATGCTAACTTACATCCAGTTGGATATATATATCAGGATCTTTCCAACACGAGGTGCTTGCCAAAGGATAAAATGAAAAAGGGAAAGGTGAGGATCACCTTGACTCTTGCATAAAGTAAAAGTAAAAGATAGGCCCTTCGCAGAGGGAAGCATAGGTTGTCATGTGCTTTTTGGGTTGGATGCACAAAATCTTAATGCAAAAGAACGTCACTTTATATTGCCACTTGTGATATGAACCTTTATTATGCAGACCGTCGCTTTTCTTACTTACATATCACACGATCATATAAAGCTTATTTTCTCCGCACTAATAAGTCATACATATTTAGAGCAATTTTTATTGCTTGCAACATGACAACTTACTTGAAGGATCTTACTCAATCCATAGGTAGGTATGGTGGACTCTCATGGCAAAACTAGGTTTAAGGATATTTGGAAGCACAAGTAGTATCTCTACTTGGTGCAAGGAATTTGGCTAGCATGAGGGGGAAAGGCAAGCTCAACATGTTGGACGATCCATGACAATATACTTTAACTCAGATGTGAGAAAACATAACCCATTACGTTGTCTTCCTTGTCCAACATCAACTCTTTAGCATGTCATACTTTAATGAGTGCTCACAATCATAAAAGATGTCCAAGATAGTATATTTATATGTGAAAACCTCTCTTTCTTTACTAGTTCCTATTAATTGCAACGATGACCAAAACTATGTTTGCCAACTCTCGACAACTTTTAAGCCTCATACTCTCTATGTGTGAAGTCATTACTATCCATAAGATGAATATGAACTCTTTTATTTCTTTTTATTCTTTTTCTTTTTCTCAAGATCATAGCAAGATAGCAAGGCCCTTGACTCAACACTAATTTTTATTATATATAGCTCACGGACTCGATTACATAGAGGGATCACAAAGCAAAACTCAAAACTAATTCATAACAAAGCTTTATTCTACTAGATCAAGATATTACCAAAAGGATAGAACTAATAAAAACGGTAAAGATAGAGTGTGATGGTGATATGATACCGGGGCAACTCCCCCAAGCTTGGCAGTTGCCAAGGGGAGTGCCCATACCCATGTGATTATGTCCTCGGAGATGGTGAAGAAGGGGTTGTTGATGATGTAGGTTTCTTCCTTAATTTGCGCTTGAGAATGGGATTATGCTCCCTTAGATCATCGATCTCCCGCTCAAGGCTTAATATCCTTTTGCATAGTTCCTGTTTATTTTCCTGCAAGAGACGAAAAGGGATAAACTCGATCTTGGGTTTCTTTGACCAATCAGGGAGGCTTGACTTTTTAAACTCCACATGCATGTCCCCCGGTTGAGGTAACGGGACTTCATCTTCGTCTGAGCTCGTCTCCTCCTTTCTCTTAGGCTCATAGTCTTCTTCTTCCTCTGTGGTCCATCCACAATGCTCCAAGTCCCCGTAAACCTTAGGGTCTGCAAGGTATAATCAGCCACATAGCTTCCCCCCTCCGAATCCTCGGATGCCATATTGCTCTAATCTGTGGTAGAAACAGCTCGAAACAAAGACTGAAGATATTTGCGTGATACGGCGGTCAAAACCTTTGGGAGATTATATAATGATTTTTTACCGACCGAAAGAAGTATCGTGCAAGAAAACGGAGTCCGGAGAGCACACGAGGTGCCCACGAGGTAGGGGGGTGCGCCCAGTAAGGTAGGGCGCACCCTCCACCCTCGTGGACGCCTCGTGTCCTTCCCAGACTATTTCTTATTTTCCTATTTTCTTAAAAATTCCAAAACAGAGAAAAAATGCTATTACAACTGTTTTGGAATCGTTTACTTACCGTACCACATACCTATTCCTTTTCGGAGTCTGAAACATTCTGGAAAGTGTCCCTTATGTATTCCTCCGGGGTTATGGTTTCAATAATATTAGTTTCAACATTTATAGGATTACCTGAGATATAATGTTTGATTCTTTGACCGTTCACCACCTTCGGATTTGTGCCTTCGAAGTTGTTGACTTTTATGGCACCGGAACGATAGACCTCCTCGATAACAAGGGCCTTCCCATTTAGAGAGAAGTTTTCATGCAAAAAACCTTAAACGAGAGTTGAATAGCAACACATAATCACCTACGTTAGACTCACGCTTTCGTATCCTTTTGTCATGCCATCTTTTAACTTTTTCTTTAAACAGCTTGGCTCCACTAGTAGAAAAAGGGGCAAATCTGAGACACATTAGTGCCGGTTTGATTTTGAGCCGGCACTAATGTGTCCATTAGTGCCGGTTCCAACGGCTAGCCGGCCGCTCTCATTAGTACCGGTTCGTGGCGAACCTTTAGCACCGGTTCGTGGCACGAACCGGTACTAAAGAGAGTGGTGGCAGGATGTTGTCAGTCCGGGGCCCGTCCAGCACCTTTAGTACCGGTTCGTGCCACGAACCGGTACTAAAGGTCGCCGTACATAAACCCTTCATCCGCCCGAGCCACTCTGTTCTTCCCCTTTCCCCTCACTTTCCTCTGTTCTTCCCCTCTCTTCCTCGAGCTCCTCACAAATTTTGCCCAAAATTTGTCAAGATTTGAAGGCCCCCATCCATTCAAATGATCACAAAGGTTAGCAACTTTTTCCTTTCAACTCTTATTGCTAGATTAGCTCTTGCAATGCTTTGTATAGTGATTAATTTAGGAGGAATTATATTTGCTAGTATTTGATTTATATGCAATTTGAGGTCAAAAATAACACTTAGTTTGCATATGTAGGTGTGGTTTACTTAGTGCCTTCTAAATCTCCGTCGTAACCACCGTCGATCGCCCACACCGTCCTGTCGCCGGCACCACCTTGTGGTGAGGCTCTTGTTCATGAATGTTTTACATTACCAAATTGATGTTTGTGTGATTTGGATATATAGTTACTCGTATAATTGTCTTACCCGTACGTTGTTTGTTATACATAGTGCCATGGTTTTGATATCCGTCCCCGTCGGCCCTCGTCCTTGTTATGATTCGGATGTGGTATATTCTCTTTTAAAACTAGTTGTTGCATTTCATGTTTATGACAAATTATGCCCATCAAGTTGACATAGATATTTTTATCTAGGAGGTATGTGAACCGGAAATTCCAACCGAACCTATTGTCGACACATTAAATTTAGTTGAAAGAGAAAACGAGTATTTGAAAGAAAAATTGAAAAGAATTGAGGGGGAGAAGATGGAATTGGAGTTGCATGTTGCCGATGTCATCGATGATCACAAGATCAAGATGGAGAAAATGAGGTTGAAGATTAGAAAGATTAGAAAATATGCCATTGATAGTGTGGCTTGGTATCATTATGCTATAGGATCAATTGTTAGCTTAGTTGCGATCTTGATCGCATTTGTTGTTGCATTTAAATTCTTTAGCTAGAGAGTTATTTTTTGCATTTAATTAAGTGTTGTATATGAACTTTATGTATTAACTTTATGTATGAACTTGTATTAATTTGGTCTATTCGGTGTTGTGTATAATGAAGATATGAGTCGACAATGGACGTATGATGACCGATACTCTCCCGGGTTCATTAGTGGCGTGCATACTTTTCTCCTTGCCGCTGAGGCAAACAAGCAGGCGGATGGTTTTATGCCTTGTCCATGTGCTGGCTGTAAGAATGGTCGCAATTACTCTACGTCAAGAACCATTCATGTCCACCTATTTGAGTCTGGTTTCATGCCCCACTATAATGTTTGGACCAAGCACGGAGAAAGAGGGGTTATGATGGAAGACAATGAAGAAGAAGAGGATGACGACATCTATCCTGGCCATGGGTTCCCTGAATACGATGATACAACAATGGAGGAAGAAGCTGAGCCGGCAATGCGGGAACAAGCTGAAGAAGAGGCATCAGATGAGCCCGCTGATGATCTAGGTCGGGCCATTGCCGATGCAAAGAGAAACTGCACAAGTGATTTGGAGAGGAAGAAGTTGCAGCGCATGTTAGAGGATCACAAGAAATTGTTGTACCCGAATTGCGAAGCTGACAAAAAAAAGTTGGGCACCACACTGGAATTGCTGCAATGGAAGGCAGAGAATGGTGTATCTGACAAGGGATTTGGAAAGTTGCTGGTAATGATAAAGAATATGCTTCCAAAGGACAACGAATTTCCCGAGAGTATGTATGAAGCAAATAAGGCTGTTTGCCCTCTAGGGTTAGAGGTGCAGAAGATACATGCATGCCCTAATGACTGCATCCTCTACCGCGGTGCGTACGAGGATTTGAACGCTTGCCCGGTATGTGGTGCATTGCGTTATAAGATCAGCCGCGATGACCCTGGTGATGTTGAGGGCGAGCGCCCCAGGAAGAAGATTCCTGCCAAGGTGATGTGGTATGCTCCTATAATACCACAGTTGAAACGTTTGTTTCAAAACAAAGAGCATGCGAAGGCGATGCGGTGGCACAGAGAATACCGTAAGAAAGGCGGAAAGTTGAGAGTACCCGCTGACGGTTCGCAGTGGAGAAAAATCGAGAGAAAGTACAGGGAGGAGTTTGCAGGTGACCCAAGGAGCGTATGGTTTGGTCTAAGCGCAGATGGCATTAATCCTTTTGGGGAGCAGAGCAGCAACCATAGCACGTGGCCTGTGACTCTATGTTTGTATAACCTTCCTCCTTGGTTGTGCATGAAGCGGAAGTTCATTATGATGTCAGTGCTCATCCAAGGCCCTAAGCAACCCGGCAACGACATTAATGTGTACCTAAGGCCATTAGTTGAAGAACTATTACAGCTGTGGAATGGAACAGGTGTACGTGCGTGGGATGAGCATGGACAGGAAGAATTTGACCTAAAGGTGTTGCTGTTCGTGACCATCAATGATTGGCCTGCTCTCAGTAACCTTTCAGGACAGACAAACAAGGGATACCGTGGATGCACGCACTGTTTGGATGACTGGCAGTATATATTTGGAGAGTTGTAGGAAGAATGTGTACCTGGGACATCGTCGATTTCTTCCGAGCAGGCATCCCATAAGAAATAAAGGCAAGCATTTCAAAGGTGAGGCGGATCACCGGACGAAGCCTCGCCACCGTACTGGTGCTGATGTACATGATATGGTCAAGGATTTGAAGGTAATCTTTGGAAAGGGTCCTGGCGGACAACCTGTTCCGAAGGACGCTGACGGACGTGCGCCCATGTGGAAGAAAAAATCTATATTTTGGGACCTGCCCTATTGGAAAGACCTAGAGGTCCGCTCCGCAATCGATGTGATGCACGTGACGAAGAATCTTTGCGTGACCCTGCTTGGCTTCTTGGGCGTGTATGGAAAGACAAAAGATACACCAGAGGCACGGGAGGACCAGCAACGTATGCACGGAAAAGACGGCATACATCAGGGTCAGGCCAGCTACACTCTTACCAAAGAAGAGAAGGAAATCTTCTTTGAATGCCTGCTCAGCATGAAGGTACCGTCTGGCTTCTCGTCGAATATAAAGGGAATAATAAATATGGCAGAGAAAAAGTTCCAGAACCTTAAGTCTCATGACTGCCACGTGATTATGACGCAACTTCTTCCGGTTGCATTGAGGGGGCTTCTACCGGAAAACGTTCGATTAGCCATTGTGAAGCTATGTGCATTCCTCAATGCCATCTCTCAGAAGGTAATCGATCCAGAAATCATACCAAGGTTACAGAATGATTTGGTGCAATGTCTTGTCAGTTTTGAGTTGGTGTTCCCACCATCCTTCTTCAACATCATGACACACGTCCTAGTTCACCTTTGCGAAGAGATTAACGTTTTGGGTCATGTATTTCTACACAATATGTTCCCCTTTGAGAGGTTCATGGCAGTCTTGAAGAAATATGTTCATAACCGTTCTAGGCCAGAAGCAAGCATCGCGAAGGGCCATGAAAATGAGGAGGTCATTGAGTTTTCTATTGACTTTGTTCCTGACCTTAAGCCGATTGGTGTTCCTGAATCGCGGCATAAGGGCAGACTGGA
>LR880966.1:744771588-744796889 GCA_904067115.1 Aegilops sharonensis | reverse complement strand
ATAAACTTTTAATTGAAGATTTCATTTCCAGAAATACTAGACGGATTGTGTTTTCTGGTAGAACAGGAGGTCAATTTATTGGTTTAGTACTGACCGTTACTAATTTAGCATTAATATTTGATATATTTATAAATATTGTATGAAGTAATACATTTTAAAATTATGTTATTAAGATAGGGTATGATTTATAGTCATATGATTTTTTTTTCAATTTTCAGAGCCCCACTTTACATTTTGCCCGAGGGCCCAAATTCCTAGAGACGGTTATGTACATTGGCTATTACAAAATGAATTCTAAAAGGATGGATTAGAGAAAATGAACGTACATCCTTAAGTATACATAGTATAGAGAGCTGCTTTACAGAAACGTGAACATCAGTCAAAGAATTGTGTGATAATGTATCCTACTAAAAAAATTAAAAGTTGAATTGTTCTTTGTCTAGTCCCGTATATGCATCGATCCTTCAGCCAAAGCCCATCACCTTCGGCGCGAATCTCAAGAAGCGGGTGAGCGAGTTGGGCAGGAACTTCCTCGCAAACAGGAAGCAGACGGTGGTCGTCCTCCCATTGTACTCACATGTCGTCCCGCCCCTGAGCCACCGCAGGAAGTCCACCGTGACCTCCATCCTCGTGAACCTCGACGGGTGGGGGCCCCCATGGGACCAGTCAACCCACGTCACGGTTCGTCCGGCGGCCACCTCAGGGTGCCGGATATGGAGGAATGTCGGAAGGTAGTGCTCGTCGGCGTAGCAGTTGCGCTTGCAGAACTTTCTGAAGACCGGGAAGTAGACGTCGTCGGCAACGACGTCGACGGCAAGGGCACGGTCCATCTCGAACCACTGCGAGCCCTTGCGCCACTGCCAAGGGGTGATGGTGGGTGCCATGCCGCGCTTGTACCGGCCCCTGCCCGTCCCGCCCGGCTCGTCGTAGGACTCCATGTACACCTTGGTGGAGTTGGTGAGGTAGGAGTAGACGGTGGGGAAGTCGAAGAGTGGGACGTGCGACTCCGACAGGAGGATGAAGCGGGCGTTGGAGTGGTCCAACAGTGCGTGCGCCAGGAGGCGCCGTTCGGCTTCCACCATGCTTATGTGGCCCCATTTTACCTCCTGTTTGTGTAACAATGGCAGCATGTTTAGTGAAATTGTATGATTATAAATGCTATAAGCTCTCTTTAACCATATGTCATGATACGATGATCTGTAGTCAAAATGACTTCATACACTATATGATGTATGACTCTCTTTTTTTGAAAGGTATGATGTATGACTCTTGTAATTTGTAGCTAGTTTGGTAGTTCTATTTTTCTGGTTCTGTAGGCAAAGAGTTTATTTCTGTGGCAATGTATGGAAAGACAATGGTTTCAGTTTAGTCACACACAAAAAAGACAGTGGTTTCAGTTAAATGAAATAGAGCAGGAAGCCCTTTTCTAAATACTAGATGATGTCCTAGAATACGCGCAATCAAACTTTGTTGCTATGCTTCAACATGTGAGATCAATACCACAATATTTGTAGTAATATTTTAACAAATACTCCCTCCGTTCCTAAATAATTGTCTTTCTAGAGATTTCAACAAGTGACTACATACGGAGCAAAATGAGTGAATCTACACTTTAAAACATGTCTACATACATCTGTATGTTGTAGTCCATTTGAGATGGCTAGAAAGACAATTATTTAGGAATGGAGGGAGTATCATAATTTCACAAGATTTTATTGGCGCATTGAGGTTCACAGAGCGGTTCACAAACAGTGGCCAATTAGACATCAAATTTGCATTTTCATAACCAGATACCTCAATTACGAAATTCCAAATCCATACCATTACATGTATGTGAAACCTATTCTAAACGGAGCTCGTCCGACTCCACTTGTCCATGTCGGACAGTCGGCTGCGCCCCTGAAAGTACTGCTCCGATCGCCCGGAAGGTAGAGTAGAACATGAGACACAAACCGGCTCACGGGATTTGAGCGCCGCCGTCTCCTATACCCTATTCTTCCTCATCGGAGCCCGTCGCCTGCATGTTGCCGGTCCACATGAGATCGGTGATCGATCCATCGTGGTCAAAGCGGACCATGTCCATCACGACACGGTTACTACGCCGACGAGTGCGACTCCGGCTTGGCAACACATCCGCCATGAGGGCCGTCATGGCCTCTCACGCCCTCTGCGCGGGCACACCGTGCCATACCCTTGGCAAACGGGCCACGGATGATGGCCACCGAGTCAGAGCGTCAAACAAGTGGTTGCGCCTCTGCCACGATGTTCGGACGCTAGACGGAACGCATCGCCTCCAGCAAGCCAGCGGCGATGCACATCTCACCGGATCCAAGTCCCACTTGGGCAGACGTTATGGGTTCCCACCGGAGCGAGTCCGACCACTGTCGGGCGCTCTCCTCGCAGGCGCGCGGAGCACACTGCCGACGTCCATCTCCTCCTCGGGGCCACATGGGACGAGTTCCCAGTAAACAGATCAGGATGTGTAGGAATCGGATCCGCTGCCTGTCATGCCGAGAAGTCCTGAGCCCGCCTGACGAGAGCTAACGACAAAGTGGAGTGAGTGGAGTGGCTAGGATTTAGTTCAAGTAGCAGATGAAAACGAATACATGTGAACCGAATCCGATATGACAGTCGCGCCAGAGTCTGAGGCGTTTATCTGGATCGCTTCTTCTCTTTCTTTTTTTTATCAGCCAGTGACCGAGTTGTCCATCCGGACGTTTGAGGGGTGTTCGAGACGGATGCTCTAACACAGTATATTGTCGATCAATCGGCTTCCGGTTTCGCCTTTGACGAGCTCGAGTCTGACGACAACTCGGAAGGCCGCGTGAATTGCCCTGAAGCAGCTGGCGCCCTGTGCGCTGATGGCGATAGGGAGGTCGATGATCACGAGGCATGCCATGCAAGAAAGGTATGGCTTCGATGGAGAGCACCGAGACAACGACCACTCACTCTCCTTACAATTTTGGCTTCGTTTGCATAAATGATGGAGCCGTAGTACATGTACATGGGCCACTATGGCTGTGGCGAGAGCATTGCAACATGCGCACATTGAAAATGAGAGAACGTACCAAGCGAAAGAGGTTTGTCCGTCCGTCCGTCCGTCCAAGTGATTCTGTCTGTGCAACTGTGGGGCTGTCGGAGTGGTTGATGGCGAGGCCCACGTGAGTGCCGTGAGGCCGCTGCGTGCGCTCGCTAGCTGTGGTGGTGCTTTACGTGTTGTTGGCTAGGTGACAATCGAGGCCGGCCGACGAAGCCATCGAGGGACGTCGTGCACGATGTGACATGGTGGAGGGGACTAACGAGATACTACTAATTAAGCAAAGCAGCAGACATAATTTTAGCTTGGGTAATAGTAGAGGATTAGAAGGGTCTGTCTAGGACACATCTAGATGTGACATGATGTGACATAACATGTCACATCTAATCTCATGCCCACTATGTTTGTGGTCTTTTTTTTTTACTTCTTGTTGGTGTGTTATTTGTGAAAGTTTAGATGTGAAATCCTTAAAAAATATCTAGATGTCAATTCGACAAACTGAAAAACAAAAAGGAAGAAACGAATGCGTCGATCGTTTTCCAGCTTCTTGGAATGCATCGCGCGATCTCGCGCCCCGTGTGGAACTCCGCGCTTCCTCTTCCTCCCCATGTGGCCGCGTCGATGGAGCCAATCAACTACTGGCGCATCGCGTGCGCAGCCAAGACGCACGGCGGAGCATACACAGTGATGATACCAAAGCCATCTCCTCCTGACAACTAGCTGGCTCAGATGGACTTTCCTATCGTTCTCCAAGGAAGACGACGACACTCCATCTCGTGTCAAACTAGACGTCTCACTTTTCGTGTGAAAATCAGGACCGAATTAGCGGGTCAATCCATGCATGCATGCATGCATGATGCATGTATTTTGAAAGCCTAGCATGCATGTGGAGGGCGCGTCAATGGCGTGGAGTGAGAAATGCCGCCGTGCAAATTCATGCATCCAAGAAAATCGACTACTACCACTGGATGTTGTTTTACTACCAAAAAGTGAGCAGGAAAATAAGCTAGCTAGACATTGATTCCAGTGCGCGTGCATGCGATCGTGATGATGATGTGCACGTGTGTAGGCGTAGGACGTACCTTGCTGGGGATGTGTCGGCGGTGGAAGGCGGAGCCGCTGTCCGGGGCGGCGGCGGAGGCGTTGAAGGCCGGGTCGGTGTGGACGTAGACGGAGTAGAGCCCGCGGTGGCCCTCGAAGAAGCGCTCCCACAGCGGCGCCATCGGCAGGTCCCACTTGGCCAGGAACAGGAACGCCACCTTGGGCGCGGCCCCCGCCGCCACGCGCACCGCCCTCGGCGCCGCCGCCGCCAGCGCCATCAGCCGCTCGTCGTCGTCGACCGCCGGCCGCAGTTCACCCTCCTCCTCGGTGCTCGCATTCACATGCAGGGCCGCGCGCTTGTTGTCGCTGCCGGCATCAGCCACCGGCGGCGACGGCGGAGACGAGACGCCGGTTGCTGGTGCCGCCCGTCGTCGTTGTACTGGCAGAGCCGGATGCTTATTAACGCCAGCTTCGGCGACGTACACCGGTGGCGGAGACGAGGCGCTGGTTGCTGGTGCCACCTGTGGCTGCACCGGCCGTGGTGACTGCCGGCGGCGCACCTCGGTGGACACGTTGACGGGGGGCGACGGGAAGAAGAGCTCGAGGGCAGCACCTGGTAGAGCCGACGACGCCGACGAGCCCATGAGGGACAGCGTGGCGACGATGCCGAGCGCGAAGCCGAGGGCGAGGGGGATGGCGACGAGCAGGGGCTTGGTGGGGCAGGGGGTCGCCATGGCCGCCACCACCATCTGCGCCACGGCACGCTGCTGCTGCTGCTGCTTATGGTTGTTCTTGGCGCTCATGGCCGCCCGCCCGCCCGCCGCCTGCCTAGTGGCAAGCTCTGTGTCTTGCGGGAGACGAAGGGGTGGACGGATCGCTGCGGCTTCACGGCATGGCATGTAAAGGCGAGCCGGCGGGGGCGGCATCTGGGGCCGGGCGGTCGCCATTCACCGGGTTGTGTAAATGTAAATAAATAGTGTTGGTGGGAGGAATCTTCGGGGGAGGGAGGGGTCGCCGGCGGCCGAATTGGACCGGGGGAAAGGAATGAGCTTCGATGGGGCCACCGGGAGGGAGATGACTTGGTCCTCCTGTCCGCTTCTGGATTCCTCGTCGGACGGTTCTTGCCGTGCATTGAACCACTGTACCCGGCTCCTTTCCTCTCCCGTCCCAATTGACGCACGCGCAGCGCCAGCATCCAAGGACCGTCTGAACAGTTGGACTGCATGCTTAATGCTGTGTTTAAACCCCTCACGGTGGGGTACTATCATAAATCAAAAATGCTAAACACACGGACTGTTTACTGGCTTTTACGGTCTGCTTCCATCTAACTAAACCTGCCCTTCCCTGATTTTCAGGTGAGTGGGGCCCAATCTTTCCCCTTAATCCAATCAGGCCCTGCCAACTCAGACTCACTCTGTAAAAGCCCCGTATTGCGCCCGTGAATGTAGCATTGCTGATCATAAATCGGTATGGAGAGAAAAGTCTGAAATAAACCCAAACTCGTATGGCTCATTGGAATTGAATGTTCAACTCGATCTTATTAACCACTAAAATCAGCACCATGCATTTTTACCTGCCCTAGGGTTTTTTTGGCGGAAAGAAAACTTTCAATCTATTCATCATGTGTCAAGGCAGTACAAAAAACACTAAAGGTCAAAGTTACATCGGTCCGTAGACCACCTAGCGAAAAGATAATCCCCCTGGGTGTTTCTTAGCAACCCAGGCCCAGCTCTTGGTCCAACGTCTTGCGTTCGGACGTTTTCGGTGCGCATCGGACACCTTATTACAAGCAAAGAGCCCACCGCATCCCAAAAAGACCTCCTAGCCTCCTCCGGTATCCGAGGTGGGACTAAAGTCGGTCGCGTTGCCTAAGGTCCGGTTCCTGACAGTGTTTTGCTTATTGGCTTGCCAAGGGCGCATGAATGAGGTTACCACGCCGGGTCTATCCGAGGCACTCGCCTGCGCTCTGCCACATGGTCCCTCTCACATTCTCCTCCGGTTCAGAAGGCCATCTTTCTCCCAAATTGATTGTCAATTACTCTTCGGCCTTGCTGTTGATTATTCCCCACTCTTATGATGATTGCCGGCATCAATGCCATGGCATTACAGTTTCTCTGCTAGCAGCTTTAGTCATGTTTATCCTGTGTCGAATGCCGCGGCTCATATTTTAGCTCGCTCGTGTGAGTTACCTATCTCTATTCCTAATGAATGAATTGGTTGAATAGTCCCTCCACTTTCAACCGGTTTAATTTCAACCGGTTTATTTTCAACCGGTTTTTTTCATCTGGCTTATTTTCGTCTCACATCCCACCAGCCTTCGCATTAAAAACCAAATCAATTTCCATAACCCTTCCTTTCGTTTTTCCATCTTGGCAATTGTATTTCCTTATTACGAATGATTCTTTCCTTCTTGGAATGAACATCTCCGTCGTACAGATTTTCTAACAATCAAGCATGGTTGTGGGCCACGCTTCCCAAAATCACAAAAAATTTATGGCAAAAATCTTAACTTTCCTTATCCCACCATAGTAATTGCATGCAGATATTAGGTATGCTATTATTTGTGTGTTAATCCTGTGATTGGTCACGTACGAGCGACCTCTCCTCTCGATCCACCTCCTCCTATGCGACCGCTCTCTTTCCCTCTCCTCGCGATGCGGCACCGCCCCCATCTCTCACTCCGCCGCCACCGCCCCCCGCCTTCCCCTACCTCCCGCTCAGCCACGTCCACCACCCCCACCCTTCTCCCCATTGCCGGATCCGCTTGCAGATCGTCAAGGTTAGGCAGCGGAGCTCCACATCCGTGACCCGTGCGTGCTTGTCAAGGAAGCTGCTCCTGGATCTGCGCTTGCGCGACTGTGGCGGAAGGGACACGAGGTGGCCGCCGTCGCCGCAGAAGACCAATCCCCCACCTTGTCCAGAATCTCTTCCTCCGCTATGTTCCACCGAGGAAGGAGGGGGCGGCTCAAAGTCTCCCTCGTTGCCGCCTGAAGCTGCAGCCGCCGCCATGGGTGAGCTCCTCCTACACGACCAGTTTTGATGGATTCGTGGGCACATGCATGTATAGCGGCCGGTGCGGCCGACGGTCGTTCGGCGTCTCGGCCCCAATGTCAAGTATGTTTCGTTTCCCTCTCCACCCTCTCATCTTTCTTAGGTTTGATGCCCCGATGTCTCTTTGTTGTGCGTCTCTTTGCTGATCTGGATTTCGATCGACTGAATCAACCAATTGCTAGAGATCTGAAATAGAATAGGTTCATTTTTTTAATAAGGTCTTTAAATCATAGTTCAGTAGAGGGAAATACATGTCACCTGTAATGGAATTTCATTTGTTTCACTTGCATGAACCAAACATATATGTGTGCTGACTACATGCCCCTCCAAGTGTGTTGATTCCCATGTCAATTTAGTAGTTGTAGCTATATTCCTGCTGGAGCAAGGAACAAATATCAGGTTCATTTACATCTGCAGACTCCAGTTGCTTGTTCATAACTATGTTTTCCTCCTGCTGTGTCATTCAGGTCTATGTTTGTTTTCCTCCTGCTGTGCACTAACCTAGAAGCTTGTAACCATGTCCGTAGACTAAATTAATACTATCCCTGAGTGAAGGTAATGTTTCCAGGAAGAGAATTGACAGTGTTGACAGTGCCGTGATATTTCGTAGTATTGTCAATGTCAGGCATGTCGAATATTTGCTCTCTTTTTTACTTAGCCAACTTATTTTACTACATGGGGTGTTTTGGAGTTTTGTTTCTAAAAGAGATTGTGTAGAGTTTTGTTCTTGAGTGTTTGTACTGATGCATAAAACTATCTGCATCTAAAATGGCATGGTATTAGTATTTTTATTTTTAAAGGTGTGCCACTTTCCTTGAGCTTTCAGTAAATCATAGTTATGTCCTGATGTTATCGTCACTTGAATATACATTATGATTTAATGCATGTTCAGGAAATAGTCAATGCATCACTATTTTTTGGAAACTGTTTGTTTCGTGTGAAGTTTTGATTTCAGCTTGATATATTAATAATAATATTACCATGTTTGTTGTAAATGTCTATTTACAAACTTTGCAGATAAATTGGTGCTTGTATATTATAGAAGTAAGACACTAGCTTGAAAATAGATTCAGCATGGTTCCTGCACTCCCAACTTTTCATGGTTGACCTCACATCAGAAAACAATTATTCATCATGGGCAGTCATGGTTGTTCGCGATTCTGCAAGAAGATGATCGATGGTCGGCAGCTTGGCTGCTTCATTGCCATCTTCAACGAGCACCATCCGACACGATTTTTCGCTGGCATGTACCATCGAATGTCACTGCTTTTATCATGGCATCCAACACTTGCAGTTGTGACTCAAATGGGAGTTCTGAAGCTGATAAACTTGGATGGCCTGACAGTCTACCATACCAACAACCATCTCCAAGGACACGAACTTGATAAGTTTCTAAGATTCATACACACCTTCAGGTACAGATACCTACTTTGTTCTCTAGATTTCCTATGCATTTTAAGAGGATGAGCCGCCCATATATTCATGAGGAAATGATGGAGGTGACCCTATTTCTATATGAAGCATACACGGGCACGTAGATCGAGAATTTAAGTCTGGTAAATTGTATACGGGCTTCATCAGGTCCAGTGTTGCTCGTTCCCTACATCGACGGCGGGATCCGCAGCCCCCTCCTTCTGTTGGGCGATACAAGGATATGATGTTGTGTGCTGCTCCATCTACACGCCTTCTTTCTTATAGGAATCGGCTCCGCAGGTTAGTCCTCGATCTTCCATGTGGCTTACTGAATTTGAAGTAGTGACATTACTATGATCTGAGGCAAATGTGTGCAGATATTCAGTAGCTGAAGCCTCCCGATTGATAACATACACGTTAGTACTCTGAACCTCCAAATTCCCTGCTCTGTTCTTCCAGAAGATACATTAATAGATCCTTTTTTTCTAGAGATGAGCCTACATTTTTATATGCTAACAGCGTTGTTCATGAGAACAAAACAACACCATCAATTTTAACACATATTTTGAGTTTTACTGATTTGTCTGGAGGTGGAATTTGTGCATTATCAATTCAAGAAATGGGGGCACTGTTTGGGCAAGCCACTATTGAGATGTTTCCGCAAATGACATAATACACCATCATACTTTCTATTTTCTGCATTAGTTTCAGTTTATTGCAATATTTTTAGACTTCTTTCTATNATTTCTATATGAAGCATACACGGGCACGTAGATCGAGAATTTAAGTCTGGTAAATTGTATACGGGCTTCATCAGGTCCAGTGTTGCTCGTTCCCTACATCGACGGCGGGATCCGCAGCCCCCTCCTTCTGTTGGGCGATACAAGGATATGATGTTGTGTGCTGCTCCATCTACACGCCTTCTTTCTTATAGGAATCGGCTCCGCAGGTTAGTCCTCGATCTTTCATGTGGCTTACTGAATTTGAAGTAGTGACATTACTATGATCTGAGGCAAATGTGTGCAGATATTCAGTAGCTGAAGCCTCCCGATTGATAACATACACGTTAGTACTCTGAACCTCCAAATTCCCTGCTCTGTTCTTCCAGAAGATACATTAATAGATCCTTTTTTTCTAGAGATGAGCCTACATTTTTATATGCTAACAGCGTTGTTCATGAGAACAAAACAACACCATCAATTTTAACACATATTTTGAGTTTTACTGATTTGTCTGGAGGTGGAATTTGTGCATTATCAATTCAAGAAATGGGGGCACTGTTTGGGCAAGCCACTATTGAGATGTTTCCGCAAATGACATAATACACCATCATACTTTCTATTTTCTGCATTAGTTTCAGTTTATTGCAATATTTTTAGACTTCTTTCTATCATAAACATAAGTACATGTGATCCCTTTTAATTAGCCCAAGTTTTTTAATAAATGGTAGGATGGTATNGCTCTGTTCTTCCAGAAGATACATTAATAGATCCTTTTTTTCTAGAGATGAGCCTACATTTTTATATGCTAACAGCGTTGTTCATGAGAACAAAACAACACCATCAATTTTAACACATATTTTGAGTTTTACTGATTTGTCTGGAGGTGGAATTTGTGCATTATCAATTCAAGAAATGGGGGCACTGTTTGGGCAAGCCACTATTGAGATGTTTCCGCAAATGACATAATACAGCATCATACTTTCTATTTTCTGCATTAGTTTCAGTTTATTGCAGTATTTTTAGACTTCTTTCTATCATAAACATAAGTACATGTGATCCCTTTTAATTAGCCCAAGTTTTTTAATAAATGGTAGGATGGTATTTCTTCTGATAAAATATATTAGAACAATCCAAGTTTTGTTCTTGGCACTATACAAGTGCATCTCCTATTTCACATGGCCATTGCCGGTCTTCCTAATTCTGCTGTCTCGCCGACAGTTCCTGCGGCCCCTCTCTTTGCTGGTGCATTGGCTGCTGTGCTAGATATTTCGTCTTTGGGCTCTTCTTGCTTGGTGGATATTCATATGTACGGAGATGTTGGCTGCCCATCTACTTTGCAAAGGACAATTTCTTCCAGTTCTAATGTGCGCACGAGAGGGGGGCGTCAGGGTTCGTTGTCAGCTAGCTGTCTGAATCTCCGTGCTTCGGATTGGTTTGATGATCCGCAACACGTACGACGGTATGCATCCTTCTCACGTACATGTCCCCATTGTGGATAATTTGGTGCTGGATTTTACTGTTTTTCGTGAGTAATTTTCCTTGACTTTGCCGTTCTCGCAAGCCATTTTTAATTGTTGTTTCCTCTTTGGAATAATTGTTTGTGAATTTTTTTAGGAGGACAATAGATTTCTGCTGAATTGTAGCGGCGCCGTCGAGAGATTGATGAAGGAAAACGTCCTGTGTTGGGTTCTTCAGGTTTACCTCGCCTTTTTGCATTTTGATTTATTCCTCCCCCGCTTCTTAACTTGTTCCCGCTGATGGGGTGTCTTTCCCGGGTATAGAGTCTAGACATGTTTCTTCCGTGTGGTTGTTCCCATCTTTTGGGGCCTTTTTCTCTCGGCCGTAGGTGTTGGCAGTCAAGCCAACCACGGGTATTCTCTTCTTCGAGATCTAGACCATCTTTTGTGTCTGGGTGTCACCAGACTTAAATTCTTGATCTACACTCACAACTAAAACTTGACAATTTGAACCCTTGATTGANAACCACGGGTATTCTCTTCTTCGAGATCTAGACCATCTTTTGTGTCTGGGTGTCACCAGACTTAAATTCTTGATCTACACTCACAACTAAAACTTGACAATTTGAACCCTTGATTGATGCAAGAGATTGAAGATACAACTCATGGAATCTGAAGAATTAGAAAAAAGGTCAAAATTCATTTTTATTTCAAAAGTGGACGGTTGACTTTTTTATTTAACTGACTCTGAACGTCCAAGGTATCTGTTTTATTCTACTATGGACTTCATTGCCGCATTAGCATATATTTTTTTGCGAGATGCTGCATTATCATTTATGTTCTTGCATATTCTGTTGGTCCTTAATGCTGCCACTGACGACCAAGTGATGCATATTTATTTCTCTTTATAGGAAAATGTAACACATACAACTATGACTAACACATTCTTTTGTCACTGGACAATTTTTTGTCACATATAATGATGTTTATGAATCTGTTCATGTATTTTCGAGCTTTAGATGAGTATATATACTACCAACCCTTGCTTGTCCTTTCAGACTAGGCCTACCAGGCTACCACAAGGTCACCTCAGTTGATTTCAGACTAGGCGAGCTCCTGGATAGCCTTTGCAATTCGATGCTCGGTAATACCTTGTGTACTATACTTTTACCCTGATGGTTGTACGACTCAACGTGGCTAGCAGATTCACTTGATTCTTTACTTGATCTTTCATCTCCTGGGATAACCATGGCCCATGGGCATGGATGCTTGTGTCGCTGGTATCAGACGACATAATGTCTTACGTATATCACAGCTCTTTGTACGGATGCGGTGGCATGTGAGAGGACAAGTATCATTGTACTTTGGGACATTGTACTTTTAGGACGTAATGTGCACTTTTGGTTGTTATTTTAAATTGCCCATGTCTNAGATGAGTATATATACTACCAACCCTTGCTTGTCCTTTCAGACTAGGCCTACCAGGCTACCACAAGGTCACCTCAGTTGATTTCAGACTAGGCGAGCTCCTGGATAGCCTTTGCAATTCGATGCTCGGTAATACCTTGTGTACTATACTTTTACCCTGATGGTTGTACGACTCAACGTGGCTAGCAGATTCACTTGATTCTTTACTTGATCTTTCATCTCCTAGGATAACCATGGCCCATGGGCATGGATGCTTGTGTCGCTGGTATCAGACGACATAATGTCTTACGTATATCACAGCTCTTTGTACGGATGCGGTGGCATGTGAGAGGACAAGTATCATTGTACTTTGGGACATTGTACTTTTAGGACGTAATGTGCACTTTTGGTTGTTATTTTAAATTGCCCATGTCTTCATATGTCTTTCAAATTCTTGACATCTGCACTAATAGCCTAAACCTCCATGGCATGATCCATCGGAGTAATTTGTTTGTTGTACAATTTTCAAGTGCGACCTTCCAATTTATGTTGTAACTGATAGGTTTGGCACCTCAGATAAGTTCTTGAAATACCAATGTCATATTTGGATTAGAAAAATAATATTTAGTTCGNGATAAGTTCTTGAAATACCAATGTCATATTTGGATTAGAAAAATAATATTTAGTTCGATCATGCATGCAATTGCAATAACCCTACTCTGAGCTTTTATATACTGGTTTAAATAGTTAAATCTTCTAGATTCTTTGCATATTTTCTTGGAATTATATTGGTCTATGAGAGCACCTTAGTTTTCACTAAGCGATAAAATACAGTTTCTATTTCCGTAATACAGGGTGTGATCTTTAGCGTTTGATCCAGGGAACAGATGGTTTTGTCTTGGTTCTGCTGATAGGGCAATAACGGTAAGCCCCACAACCTGCATTCCTTTCTTAGAAATATAAGTTGAATTCATGCATACATGCAAGTAGTTGATACAACAACCTATTAGTTACTCAGAGGCTTTCTGTATTGGTGTCTGCGTTTTTTAATGTTACATGCATCTATTTTTATTACATAACATTTTTTCAGCTTCGGGACTCCATGTTGATGCGTTTTTACTTTAACATCTTATTATCTATTTTTCTTTAGGCAAGGAAGAAGGTTGTAGAGTGCGGATGGATGTGAAAAGGAAGAGGATGGATGCGAGAAGAGAGAAGAGGGGTGAAAGAGGATATGGCTAGAAAGAGGGAGAAGGACAGGGTGGAGGCGCTTCTTGAGGATTTTTGTCTGACTGATTTCATACTCTTATAAATCATGGTTAGCTAGGTAAACCTTTTGTACAACAGCTCTTGTTCAAAAGGAAGTTTGATCTTTCGGCTTTTTATTTTAGGTCAATATCACGTACTCCCTCCTTCCCAAAATCTTAGGCGTATTAGGATTTACATGCAATCCCATAATGTAGGACGCACAGTTAAAGCCTAGCCAAAGATCGCTATTTTTTTGGAAATAAAAAGATGCGGCCAATCCTCTTGTGGGGTTAGCACCCAAATCATGCATGCCTTCCTTTTTTATCTCCAATCGTGGATGGCTCCCTCCTGCGATTTGCTCACGTAACTGACTCTGCGCTAATTTTCGTGCTAACAACTAATACGCCCTAGATTTTGGGAAGGAGGGAGTATAGTTTAGTTAATTTATATTAATGTTTATGTTTGAAATTGACTATTACCATTCTGGTTGAATGGGGGCATGGATAGAAGAGATTGCGAGTCGGGTATGGTGATGCCAACATTGTATTGGTGGCAGATAGATTTAAGTAACGTTAATGTTAAATCACCAGAATAAGTCTGCCCCCATTGCAATGCACGGGCAATGGGAGAAATGTGATGTCTATGTAAGTGTTTAAAGGTAACAAGTTAGACATGATTAATATTCTGCATGAGCTATTCGTAAGTCGATTCAATTTTGAATCTGTGCAAGTTGATTTCTGGGAGAACACAAGTGCAACCTAAGGCCAAAGTCGTTGATGGCACTGCGAGGCCCAGCCACAAGTTGATTTCTGGGAGAACACAAGTGCAACCTAAGGCCAAAGTCGTTGATGGCACTGCGAGGCCCAGCCACGACCTCGTCGGAGACAAGGACGGCACTTCAAGAGGTAGTGAGGACTGGTGTCACAGTCGGAGGCAAGGAAAAAGGTTTGTAAGGGTATGGTGGTTCATCGGAAAAGTCTGGTTGCTAGGCTGGTTCAGAGGGATGGCCGGGGGTGGCGGCCGCGGGTAGCGGGTGGTGGTTGGCTGTTAAGGAGGAAGAAGTCGGAGGTAGAAGACAAACAACAACCATTCGATGAAGATCCAACGTTGCTCGAGGAGTGGCGTCATAGTCGAAGGCGGGAAGAGGGTTGACAGGTGTAGGTGGGGGTGCGATGGCTCGCCGAAAAAATCTGGTCGCCGAAGTGGACGAGTGGATCGGCCGGTGGTAGTTGGCGGTTCAGTAAGAGGAAGAGGCCGGAGGTAGAGGATAAACAACCATCCGATGAAGATCCAACAGCCTAGAAAAATCAACTTTGCATCAAATTTCTTAGTCTGACATATAGCGTCACCCTTAATATTAAGACATTTAGAATATTTTTTACCATATTTATATGAAAAAATATCAACTTATGCAATACTAAAGTTATACATTATAAAAGTTGAACTCATGATGCATCTAATGATATTGATTCCATATTGTGATTATTTGTATTTTCTATAAAGTTGGTAAACTTTACAAAGTTTGATTTTAGACAAATTTTATATGCGAGTAAAAAGGACCGAAGGGAGTACTATGTTGCTTTCTACATGTCTTATGACCTTATTAAAGATCTTCGCTTCTATGGATTTAAGCATAANTGCTAGGCTGGTTCAGAGGGATGGCCGGGGGTGGCGGCCGCGGCTAGCGGGTGGTGGTTGGCTGTTAAGGAGGAAGAAGTCGGAGGTAGAAGACAAACAACAACCATTCGATGAAGATCCAACGTTGCTCGAGGAGTGGCGTCATAGTCGAAGGCAGGAAGAGGGTTGACAGGTGTAGGTGGGGGTGCGATGGCTCGCCGAAAAAATCTGGTCGCCGAAGTGGACGAGTGGATCGGCCGGTGGTAGTTGGCGGTTCAGTAAGAGGAAGAGGCCGGAGGTAGAGGATAAACAACCATCCGATGAAGATCCAACAGCCTAGAAAAATCAACTTTGCATCAAATTTCTTAGTCTGACATATAGCGTCACCCTTAATATTAAGACATTTAGAATATTTTTTACCATATTTATATGAAAAAATATCAACTTATGCAATACTAAAGTTATACATTATAAAAGTTGAACTCATGATGCATCTAATGATATTGATTCCATATTGTGATTATTTGTATTTTCTATAAAGTTGGTAAACTTTACAAAGTTTGATTTTAAACAAATTTTATATGCGAGTAAAAAGGACCGAAGGGAGTACTATGTTGCTTTCTACATGTCTTATGACCTTATTAAAGATCTTCGCTTCTATGGATTTAAGCATAAGATGTAGCACATTTCAATCACGTTCTGATAAGTTTTTCTTCTATAAGGCTATAATTTCAATCACGTTCTAAAATATAAATGAGATTTGGTGACAAGTCATCATTGTGTTTGTTCATAATCTCTCAGACACGACAACTTTCATGTCGAATGTGGTCTAGAAATGTTATTCGATAAATATGTTTTTAGCTCTTAATATTTTAGTTTGGTCGTAAATTTATCAATTCATATATCACTTTGATAAATAATTTTTAGTTGGAAGAATCAAGAAAGAAAGAAAAGAAGAGAGCTTTAAGGGTAAAAAAGTAGTTGTCGATGCAGCCCGTTGCAACGCACGGGCATTCTATTAGTCTTTCCTAATGTCACTCCGCGGTGTATCTAGGGGCAGTGAAAACTGGGGGCATTCTTTCTTGAACGGATGTGCACTGCCCCAGTTGAAAGGATGCCCCAGTTATGCCTGGATAGTACCCCTGCTCCATATTACTTTCCTCGTTCGTGAGGCCAGCCGACCTCAATGACACCAAAGTCAATTTCCTGTACCATGTAGCACTGCCCCAGTTACTCTTCACTCACATGTTCTCTGCATGGAGGGAACTACACTAAAGCAAAACACGCAATCAGCAAGCTAATAATCAGATGAAATAGTACATTGGTAGGCTGGTGGCGCTTCTAGAAAGTAGAAACAGATCGTGTGAGTGCTTGCACCAGATTGTTTAACACAACGGATATATAGACGAGCTCGATATGAAGTGCCAACATGTCTGGGTGGTGTAGTTGGTTATCACGTTAGTCTCACACACTAAAGGTCCCCAGTTCGAACCTGGGCTTAGACATACATCTTTTTTCTAGTTTTTTTTTTTACTTTTAGATACGTTGCACACAAAGGTCGTTTGCAACTCAACCTTTTTCCTTCACATGTCTTCATTTACCATCTTACCAAATATACTGAGCGCAACACCTTCAGACCAACTTGCCCATGGGAGCACAATGTGGAAGGAAAACCACTATAATCGGCCAGCGTTCTCGCTCGCGGTCATCGGTCTTGGATTGCTTGTCCGTTATTCAGAGAGTTAACTCCCCGACGGTTAATCGTTCTCCAAGTCGGTACGGTGATTCCCAAGATCAAGGCCCTGGTACTGGTAGACGTATTGTTCTAGCTGAGCTCCGTGCTCTGATCGCCGATGACAAGGAGTTCAGGGCCTCTTTGATTCGTAGGATTTTGAAAATGTAGGAATAGGAAAAGTATAGGATTAGGATGGCATGTCGACTTGAATCCTATAGGATTAGCAAGGAGTGTTTGATGTCACATGGAAAACAAAGAAAATGTAAAAAGAGGTTGGAGTGGATGTTAGATTTTCCATAAAATGTAGTACAAAAGATTCCATAGGAAAAATTCCTATGGGATCCAATCCTATGAATCAAAGGGCCAACATAGGAAAAATTCCTAAGGATTTCAATCCTCCAGAAATCCTATAGAATTCCTTTGAATCAAAGGAGCCCTCATTGTTTGGCTTACTTGAGCGTGAGCAAAATAGCTGTGCGCATGCAGATGTGTTGGCAAATTATGCAAGGGATAAGGCCTTCTTTGGTTTAGAGGAATCTTGTAGGAATTTCATAGGATAGGATTTCTATAGGAAAAATTCCTTTAGAGCCCTTTGGTTTGTAGGAATGGAATTCTATTCCTATGAAGGAATTCTTCCTATCCTCCACATTTCATATGAAAATAAACATTAGCCTAGACTCAATGGAAAAAAATCATATGATGTGAATCAAAAGGCATCTCCTTTCCTATTCCTACTCATAGGATTTAAGATACATGTCATCTTATTTCCTATGACTTTCCTATTCCTACGATTTTTCCTACCCTATGAACCAAAGAAGGCCTAAAACAGTAGAGGTAGAAACCAATGGTCATTTGGAAGTGAAAGGCTGGCAAAGAAATGAATAAGGGGCAGGCACGTTGCTGACTTGGTTTTCATGGTCAAATATTTATCTCACAAGCCACAAGCACAGATAGCTCCGAATAACTCATAACTCGAGTTCCCGCAACTACTAAAGTGTATCTATCTGTCTGATCCATCATGCCCCCTGCTTGTCATTTGGGGGCATGGACCTCCAGACCCCGGCCAAGATGCTACCATAGACCGAGTGGCAGATGCTCGAGACCGCGCACGGAACCGCCGTGAGAGGGCTGCCGAAGTGCTTGCCCGCGAGAACCACACCCAGCACCGAGTTCTGCATTCACAAGAAAATCAGTATGACTGACGCACAACCTGGAACTTCTACAAAAGAAAAGATAATAACTAATATACACAATGAAACGGGAGAAAGAGCACAGCATCGATTATGCGCTTCCTTGGTCGCATTGATGGAAGTGCAATGGGAGATATCCGGGCCACACTCTGGTAAAAATCTGTTGAAAACATCACAGGATAGAAATTACCTGCATGCCAACCTCAATTGAGATTGTTCGTGATGAAGCGATGTCGATGCCAAGCATCCTTGAAAGAACATAGCCAAAGAAGAAGCCGCATCCATGCAGGCAGATAACAGATAGCACCACTTGTAGGCCAGATGCTAGGATGGCCGAAGCATTCTGTGCAATCGCATTGCCACAAAGAACAGCTACTGTTGCTACAGCAATGAACGGCATCACTGGAGAAACCGACTCAACCAAACGGCCCATGTACTGATTAAGTAGAGCACCCAAAAGAACAGGCGCTAGGACAACCTGCATTCAGATATACCAACGTTAGCCAGAACCAAGGGAACTTAAAAAGTTATTATACAGAAACTGTCAGCACCTGAGATGTCGACACGAACAGTCCCATTGGGTCTACTGCAACATATTGCCCAGCCAGTTTGGATGTCAAAAGAGGAGTCATGAACTGCATTATGAGGAAAATAAAGGTTATTCGGCTCTGCTGGAATGTAGTAATTGGTGTAAGTGAGTCATTACCGCTGCAGCAAAAGTGCTTGCTGCTGTCATCAGCACCGAAAGAGCAACATTTGCCCTGCAACCCAAGGACACAAATTAGTCTACACTATATTTTGATGCTAATAAAAGTGAAAATAAAGATACATAAAGTTGCATTCTCTTTCATTTTTTTATATATAGGCAGCAATGCATATAGTTTCAGATCAAATTTTATAACAGACAGGGATCTCCACTGAAGAACTAGAGATATTTACTACAACAAAAATTATTAGTCAATGAGAAAAACAATTTGTTCTGGTGATCTTCTGCATTACTAAGTATTCAGTTCAACCATATTATTAGGATGCTTGGGATAAATTAATAATAACAATATATTGTGATGCACTGAATGGGTCACTTGACCATTCATTACTGGACTGTAAAAGTTGCTTCTCATTTCTAAAGGTATTAAAGATAAAACCAAGCACAAGCATATGGCCATACGGAACCTGACCCTGTTACCACCTTAATGTGTAGTCTTAACAAAAAAAAACTACATTGTAAATGCATATGTAAACTTAATCAGAAATCTATAATGTCCCACATGACTAAATATGATCAGGATCTGTTGGATTTGTTTTTATTTCGATAAACTGTTTTATGGTCCTAGTCGGTTGGACCAGTATAGTTGGCATAGGCTTGTTAACTGGTGTGGACTCCTACTGGGGAAAGCAATATCAGAGTACAGAGACAGGCATACTGATTTGGCGGATGAACAGACATCTGGTGGCTGAGTCGGTTACTTGTCAGGTACCAGTGTGGTAGCAGTCTGAGTTGGAGATGGAATATTGATGTAAAGCTTGAATTGAATTTTGTTTAGCGGTCCAGAAGGAAGCAAGCTCGAGCCAAAGAGGTCCATGAGGAATCCAGATATAAGCCAGCAGATCCAGGAGTAAGTAGGTTCTATCACACAAGTTAGTAATAATATCAGGCGTAAGTCAGAGGAGTCCTAGTACGGTTTATGTTGGCTGCTTCCCAAGTAGAAGTAGGTTGACTCAGGCTCTATGAAGGTATTAGATTAGGTCTCTGCTGAGCCACTGAGCTAGGAGTGGCTATAGTTATGGGCAGCAGTGTATAACCTATTGAAAGCAAAACAATGAATCATATGCTCCCTACCCGTGCTTCACCTCTACCCTTTAGTGCTGTCTAATCATCAATTCTTCACTCGCTACACTTCTTCAGTAACTGCAGTCTGTAGTCGAAGCCGACTACAACATTACTAGTAGACTTCAGACGATTTCTTGGCACAACGGGATTAATGATTTTCCTCACATGCAACCAATTTCTGTTAGCAGTCAACACTCAACACTATATAGGCCAGCTTGAAATTTTGGTTATTCAATAATCTTGAGAAGAAATACTCTCAAGAACCCATATAAATATCATACTATATGAACAGATTCAGAACGAATTATTTCCAACTAGAGGCCCAGAACTTTGTTCCAGAACACTTGTGCCTATATGCAGGTTGCCATATTCTCAGCATAACATTATATGTTTTGGTGAGTCATGTTTTGGTCATTACCTTGCTAAATAGGTAACAATGTTGCTTGCGGTGCCTGCAGAAAGCAGCTCCCTTTCAGTTTAACTAGTAGGCAATCTATAAATAAAGAAAGGGAAAATGCAAGCATACCTCCAGGGCAACAGGAAACCAAAATGAGTCCAGCAGCATAATGGGATGGCAGATTCAGTAGCTTGCTGATGAGATATCCTGACAGGGGCATCACCTGTACATAAATCACCCACTTTGTATTATGTAGCAAATAGAATAGTTGTAAACCACAAATGCTAAATAACAAAAACACAGGTAAAATAATGGAGATGGCTCATCTCATGGGGCTTTCTTTTATTTTTCTGCCTGAGAGATCATGAAGTATACATGCAATGCACCATCCAGTCCAACATTTCAGATAAGAAACTTTTATGGTTCATCTAAATGGACAACATTTCAGCTGGATAAAAAATTGAAAGTGATAACCTTGTTGAATATCTAGGGTATGTGTTCCTTGCATCGAAAAATATTCCTATGAGATATGCAAAGACACTGGAAAGTGAAAGTATGGCTACAGGGATTATTGCATCATCAAAAGAAACACCGAAGAAGTTGGAGAACTAACAGTGTATTGAAGTAGAAACCCGGCAGCCAACTCCTTGGGCATCAACAGCGCGGTTCTCAGGTCATCAAGCGTCAATGTCATCCCCATTCCTGCACAAAGGGATCACAACCATGTCTCAATCATAAAAATTCAGCCATCGAGACACCTCTGAAAGCCTGAATTACTGCATCTCAACCAAGATGTGTACAGGCAAAAGACAATGAAGGAACGGAGAAGCAGGGGAGGGAGCCATGGATGGAGGAGGGCACGGACCGAGCATGGTGAAGGACAGGCCGACCATCTGGGCGGTGGGGGTGACCCAGAGGAAGGACGCCGGCCGCCAGAGCGCGAGCGCGCAGGCCGACGCGACCCACAGCGGGAACCCGAGCGACAGCGCCTCCCCGACGCGCACCAGCGCGGCCCGCGCGCCGCCGCCGCCGGTGGGTGCCGGAGTGGGCGCCGGCGCCGGATCTCCTGTCGCCGCATGGCACCGGGTTGATGGAATGCCGCGGAGGGGGCGGAGCGAGGGGGCCGCGCTGATGCGGAGGCGGGGAGAGGAGGGAGGGGGTCTGGTGAGGTGTGTGTGTGGGGTGGCGAGGTGGAGGCGGTGGTGGGGGAGGGATGCGGCGGCGGTGGTGGGACCGAGTGGTGGCCGCCGGAGGAGAGCCATGGTGGCGGAGTGGAGTGGAGTGGGGTGGTGGTCTGACCAGGACCGTGCCCAAATCAGCAGGGTGGTTCCACGAGGGCACGCTAGGCAAATTTGACAATTTTGACCTCAGGACGAAATCAAATCACAGAATGAACTGCCCGTGACTATTTCACGTTGCTGACCTTTTTGTGTAGCGCCTGACACGCAGGCGTCACACCCTATGGTGCAGCGCCTAGCTAGGGGGCGTTGCACCTCTGTTCACCGTGGCAGCCCTGGGCCCCACACCCAGCAGTGCAGCGCCTCCGAGCTAGGCGCCACACATGTAAAGTGCAGCGCCTAGCGCTCGGGCGCTGCACTGTGACTTATCCAGCCGGTTGGCTCCCCCCCCCCTCCCCCCACCCCACACACCCCCAACCCGAGCTTTGCCCCCTCTCCCCCTCTCAAATCCTTTCCCAAATCTTGCAAATTTGAAGAATTTGTCCGTGGATTTTGAAGTCAAACCCTCCCTCAAGGTAATCTTCTCCGATCGCGTTGTTTTGATCCAAATAATGTTATCAAATTGCTCATTTTTTGCTAGTTTGAGGAAACCCTAGTTCTGTTTGGATCTAGAGATTTGCATGGAGATGTGAGATGTTTGTTTGCCAATTTCCTATGATTAGGCTTGTTAGTATGTTAGGGTTATTCTTATGGGTGTTCTTATGTTGGTGCTAGAGTTAGGTTTAGGATTAAGGTTATGGTTAGGTTTGTTGTTTCATATACCTAGGTGCCTGGGCACCTTGCCTCCTAGCCGTTGGATTTATGACATTATCGTTGATTCACATATTAGTGGGTAAACCCGTTAATGAATATATATGATAGTAATAAAAATTTATGGTAAGCATGCATGCATGCGTGCATGGCAATCATTAATGGTTTCAATACTAATTGATAGTCATCAATGCATTAAAGTTTGAGATTTTAGTGCAGGTACGTGTACTAAATTATATTTGTACATGTACGTGTGTGGAAAACTAGCAGTCTAAGGTATATAGAAAACGCTTCAAACGTCATGTGTACGTATACATATACATGTACTAATATTTAAATTGGAATTCATGACAATTTATTTTGATTTTTACAAAAAAAAAATTGCAAAGATAGCAGAGCTATTATAATCCTCGAGTATGATGCGTCAAATACATCTCTATCGATTATGTTATATAGACATTCATATTTACAAGAATGTAACATATCATCCGTCGAGGTATTTAATGTACGAACATGTATCCACCTATTAAAAGGTAGTGTCATTTGTGGGTATATACAAATAAATTTC
This sequence comes from Aegilops sharonensis, assembly GCA_904067115.1. NCBI lineage: Eukaryota > Viridiplantae > Streptophyta > Magnoliopsida > Poales > Poaceae > Aegilops > Aegilops sharonensis. The sequence goes on along the minus strand of LR880966.1, from coordinate 744,774,187 downwards.
ACTTCGAGGTATGTACAAGAAATATTTTCACTATGCATTTTGTCGGGACTTGAGTATGCACCAAATTATATCACTGTTGGTTATTCAACCTCCATTTCACTTAGGATACCCGAGATATATCTATAATCTTTATTAGGTATCATACCTTGGTATGTGTATATTTTCAGTAGAAACAATACCTCGGGTATATGTATATTTTCATTAGGTATAATACTTTCGGTATGCATTTTCATTAGATATAATTGCCCCGGGTATGTGTATATTTTCATTAACAATATCTTGAGTATGCACCTTTTCGCGGGCCTGAGTATGCACTTACAAATATATTGGACTATTTTGCACGTATCTAATACAAATTAGAATAAATCATAGAGTATATATAGAACCAAGTACGAGCGTTCAAACTATTTTAATGTGACTAGTCAAATTTGTTTAAGGAAACAAATTATTCCAGGGAATCAATAGCTTCTAGTTTTTTGGAAACCAATCTGCAATAAATGGTAGTGGAGGTAATCGCATGCAAGTAGAGAAAGGAAAGAAGATTATTTGGAAGGTTTTAGTGATTATTTCCAAATACAAAACGCTTAACGGGTTGGATCCGAATGAGGTGCCCCATATAATTTACCTATATATTAATATATATTAGGGTTTGTATTGCGTGTTAATCCTTGGATTAGTACTCATGGAAGCACTGTTACGTTCTGTTGTTTGAATGCATATAGGGATGAGAAGAACATGTGTGTTTGTTCATCATGGGGACAAAGAAGCCTTCTTAAAAGGCAATATTGAACCGGACCCGGATGAGCTTGACATGGTGTTTGATAGTAGTCCTAGCTATGCGGAGCTCTTGCAACAAGTGAGGAAAGATTTGAATTGAATGGACCCTAGTGATATCGTTGAGTTGGAGGGAAGGCATAATGTTGGTTTTGGAATGCACATCCATTGAAAGACAATGCGTGTCAACTCGGAGCAACGTTGGGTTGCATACAAGGAGACGGTGGCCGAATCACTAGACAAGGCTCTTGAGTTATTTGCAACGAAGAAGGTTGCTTCAAGTTTGCATTTGGACTTGAACCGGAACCCCTCCCCTTTGGTTGCTAGTAGCCCCCCACCCTTGAAGCGAGATGAAATTGTTGAACCTCTTTTGACGCAAGAAGTGAGGCCAACATTGAGCCCGTTTACAAACAACCAAGATGAAGCTTTGCAAGAGGAGAATGATGAGTATGCGGATGATGACAATGAAGTTGATCTCCATGAAAACAATGTGGGTGATCTCGACAAATATCATTTGCAAGAGACAATGGACCATTCCATCCCTTATTCCTGTGGCTATGCATCAGATTCAGATGACGAAGGTCCCGATGAACAAGTTGATGAGGAGGGGTTCACGGTGAAGGAGGCCGAAGCTTTCGAGAAGGTATTCGGTCAGGATCATCGGACTACATTGTTCAAGGATGTTAGTCCCGCGGATGAAGCTGTGGTAGATGGTGGCCAAGGTATATCTCTTGGGGTTAGGCCAAGCTCTCACCGTGATTTGGAAGACGACAAGAACCGGATTGCTAAAGGGTCTAAGTTCGAAACCTTATTGGAATTGAAGATGTGGCTCGACAACTACTCGGTTACGCATTATCGTCCACACAAGGTGGTGAACTCGGACGTCAATGTGCGCTACACGGTTGCATGTGCATGTGAAGATGAAATATGTCCGTGGATTGTGCGTGCAAGACCATGGAAAGGAGGTCCCACTTGGCACGTAGTGAGTTGTGTGCCAACTCACATGTGCCGAGGAAAAAGGGTGGATGGCAAGATTGTGTCCCAAGACCACAGACAACTCACGTCCGAGTTCATCGCTTACAGGATCTCCAACTCAATATCCACACTTCCAACAATGAGCGTCCAACATGTCATTGACCTTGTGAAAGCCATCTTTCATTACAAGGTGAAGTACGACAAGGCATGGAAGGCGAAGCAAACCGCATTTAAGATGTTGTATGGTACTTGGGAGGAAGCATACAACCGAATGTCTAGGTTGTTGTTGGCCATGGCCGCCACAAACCCGGGCATGGTTCATGTGGTTGAGGCTCATGGGGAAAAAACAATGGTTCATGAAGGAAGGAAAGTCCGAGTATTTGGCCGTGAATTTTGGGCGTTCGAGCAATGTGTGAGGGCTTTCGAACACTGTAGGCCGGTCATCGCCATTGATGGTACGTTCTTGACCGGACAATACAAGGGCACCTTGTTGGTTGCGATAGTAAGTGATGCCAATAACCGGGTCACTAGTGCAGAACCGGGCAATAGCACCGGTTCGTAAGGCCCTTTAGTGCCGGTTACATAACCGGCACTAAAGTGTGGTCACTAAAGCCCCCCCCCCCCTTTAGTACCGGTTCAGCACGAACCGGTGCTAAAGGCCAACCACATGGCACGAGCCAGCTCCGGGGGGCGGGAGCCCTTTAGTACCGGTTGGTAACACCAACCGGTACTAAATGTTTGTGGGTTTTTGTTTTATTTTTTATTTTTCAATTAAATTTGTGTTATCAATTTAATTCTTTTTCGTTTGCTGGTATTTTACAATACTACACATTGTACACGTTATGCATAT
>LR880966.1:744747115-744760642 GCA_904067115.1 Aegilops sharonensis | reverse complement strand
ACGAGTAACTATATATCCAAATCACAGAAACATCAATTTTTTATATAAAATTTCATGAACAAGAGGCTCACCACAAGGTGGTGCCGGCGACGGGACGGTGCGGGCGATCGACGGTGGTTACGACAGAGATTTAGAAGGCACTAAGTAAACCACACCTACATATGCAAACTAAGTGTTATTTTGACCTCAAATTGCATATAAATCAAATACTAGCACATATATATATTTCCTCCCAAATTACTAAACTCACAAATTAATAACTATATGAACCAGTGCAAGAGCTAATCTAGCAATCAGAGATGAAAGGACAAAGTTGCTAACCTTTGTGATCACTTGAATGGATGAGGGCCTTCAAATCTTGACAAATTTTGGGCAAAATGTGTGATGAGCTCGAGGGGAGAAGAGGAAGAACAGAGAGGAGAGGAGAGGGGAAAGGGGGAAGAACAGAGCGAGCTGGACGAAGGGTTTATATGCAGGAGGACCTATAGTACCGGTTCGTGGCACGAACCGGTACTAAAGGTGCTGGAGGGGGCCCAGACTGACAACATCCTGCCACCACCCTCATTAGTACCGGTTCGTGGCACGAACCGGTGCTAAAGGTTAGCCACGAACCGGTGCTAAAGGCTAGCCGTTGGAACCGGCACTAATGTATACATTTGTGCCGGCTCTTATACAAACCGACACTAATGTGCTTCACGTTTGACCCTTTTTCTACTAGTGGGTGTTGCCATTGGCATTTGCTTTGGTCGAGGTGGAGAACAATGACAACTGGGAGTGGTTTTTGTGTCTTTTGAGGACGAAGGTGTTACCCGCTCAAAGGAAAATTTGTGTCATATCGGATCGGCATCCAGGAATTCTTAACGCGGTGGAGATTGACATTCCCGGGCATGCTCCGTTGCACCATCGATGGTGCATGAGGCACTTTTGTTCGAACTTCTATAGGGCATGTGGCCTTAAGGAGTTGGCCGATGATCTTCAAGATTGTTGTCTCGCTTTCTCCGACAAGCGGTTCACCACTTTGTAAAACAAATTGCTCGCACACAAAAAACTTGATCCCGGGGGTCAAGACTTTCTCAATAGGCACATTCAATACCGGAACAAGTGGGCACGTGCTTTTGATGAAAATGGCCGGAGATACGGTCAAATGACAAGCAATATGGCCGAATGAGTCAATAGGGTGCTCAAAGTTGCACGTGGATTACCCGTGACGGCAATAGTTCAATACACATTTGACAAGATGAATACGTACTTTCTAAAGTACTGGATGGAAACGGATGCACAGATAGCGGGTGAGAACCCGTGCAAGTACAAGTACAAGCTCCCTCCCAAGGTTGATGAATGGTTGGAATTTCAATCACGGAAGGCGGACTCAGAAGAAGCTATATTATATGACAACGAAGAGTGGAAGTACGAAGTGAAAGAGCCAGGAGGAACCACAAATGATGGTCGTCAACATGGAGGTCGGGCTTTCAAGGTGTCGTTAACACAATGTGATTGCTCTTGCGGGAGGCCATTGTTGCTTCATCTCCCATGCTCACACTTGTATACCGCCGGTCGCGTTAGGAATGTGGACATCAATCACCCACGCACCATGAGGGAGTCGGAGTTCTCAATCGTGACGGTCAAGAAAACATGGGCTCCCTGCTTTCACCCATATTTTGACCAATCACAATGACCGGAGTACCATGGATTTCAACTATGGCCGGATCCGGAGTTGAAGGTTGTTAAACGGGGTAGACATAAGACAAAGCGTCTTAGAGGCGACATGGACGGATGGGGACATGGTGGCTGCCGCAAAGCGGGCAACGACCAATTCCAAGAGCCTCATGAGAGCTCCCGTTGTGGGGAGTGCAAAGGTCATGGCCACAACAAAAGAAAATGTACGAAACCAAGGAAAAGGTCCAAGAAAAATTCTGCAAGCACAAGCCAACAAGGAGCTACACAAGGGAGCCAACCAAGTGGTACCCAACAAGTGCCAAGCCAACCAAGAGGTAGCCAACAAGTGCGAAGGCAACCAAGTGGTAGTCATCAAGTGCCAAGGCAACCAAGTGGTAGCCAACAAGTGCCAAGGCAACCAAGTGGTAGCCAACAAGTGCCAAGCCAACCAAGTGGTAGCCAACCTAGTGGTAGCCAACAAGTGCCAAGCCAACCAAGCAGTAGCCAAAGAGGATCTAGGCAACAAAGAGGTCGACAACTAGGACTTACAAGAGGCCGTGGTGGTGGTAGAGCTCGTGGTGGTGGTGGTGGCCATGGTGATGGTCTTGGCCTTGGTGATGGTCAAGGGCAAGCTCGTTATAGAGGAATGTTTGGATACCTCGATGGACCATTTCCGTATGTTCTTGTTTTTCATATGTTCTTGTTTTTCATATGTTCTTATTGTCTTTACTAACCATTATGTTTCACTCATTGTAGGTATGGCGGCCTCCCAACCCAACAAACCAACAATGAAGGAGGATGGCGAAGATGAGATGGCGGGATGGTGGGAGAAGGCTGCGAAGAAGCTGAGAGAGGAGGATGCAGCCGCACTAAACAAGAAGAAGGAAGAGGAGCTTGAAAAGAAGAGGAAGGAAAGAGTGAGAATGGATAATGAGTGTCGCGCCAGGGAGCAAGCGTTGGTGAGGAAATGTGAGGAGGCACAGAAGAAGCGTCAAAAGGATTTTGAAGAAAGAACCATGAAGCTTTGGGCAATTGCAGCTGAAAAAAAAGAGGGAGAATCATATATTCATGGAGAGGGTGGTTAAGGAGGCTCACCGCATAAGGAAAAGGGATGAGAAAGAGGAAGAAGAGAGGAAGAAGAAGAAGGGAAAGGGGCCTTGCTCTACGCAAATAGACCTATGTCATCTTCAACTATGCTCTTCGATTTGGTTGTGAACTACTATGTGTCATGAACTACTATGTCTACTCCTCGATTTGGTTGTAAACTACTATGTGTCGTGAAGTACTATGTATTTCCTCCTCGATTTGGTTGTATGAACTAGTCCTCAAGTTGAAGTACTATGTGTTATGAACTACCATGTGTCGTGAAGTACTTTGTGCATATGTTGTCTTCACATTTGTTTGCTTGCTATGTGTCAATCGTACTTCACATCATACGCCTATGTGTGCATATGACAAAAAATTCGCCAACTCAAAGTGCAACGCCTCCGAGGGGGGTCACATGCACAAGTCTGTAACTTGCAAAGTTTCTGGTGCTCTTTGGATAGGTCTTCCCAGGCGTGCAACGCCTTGGAGCTAGGGGTAGAGCTAGGGGTCACATGCACCCCTAGCTCCGAGGCGTTGCACGCCTGGGAAGACCTATCCAGAGAGCACCAGAAACTTTGCAAGTTACAGACTTGTGCAGCGCCTAGCCTGGAGGCGCCACGCTGAGCAGTGCAACGCCTCAAAGCTAGGCGTTGCACAAGTCTGTAACTTGCAAAGTTTCTGTTGCTCTCTGGATAGGTCTACCCAGGCGTGCAACGCCTCAGAGCAGATCTGAGGCGTTGCACGCATGGGTAGACCTATCCAGAGAGCACCAGAAACTTTGCAGGTGATTGCTGCAACATTGTTGGGTGGCGTCGACCGGCTGACCAACTGAATGAAAGGCAGAAGTCCTGTCTCCCTTACATACGGTGTGTATCGCTCATCATAGCGCATCCCCCCAAGGTTGACCCCGTGAGACCGAAGCTTCAGAGGTGCAAGCTCCTACAAACAAACAAATCATACAATTACATATGGGCAATTTGTGTTTGAAATAAACACGAAATTCATAACACCGGCTACTTTCATTATTACCCGCTGCTCCATCGACATAGCATACGACCGGTGTTGATGGTCCCAGTGATCATCGAGAAGCCAAACCATCCTAACAATTTTAAACAAAGCTTTCTTGTCAACACGATTACCTTTTGAATACAAAAAAACTAAAGTATGCCTACTATATGCAAAATTTAAAGCATATGTATCCAAAGCATTCTTGTCAATACGAATATAATTTCAACACAAATAAACTAAACTACGCCTACTTCATGCAAGATTAAATACACATCTCTTTTCCATATAAAATAACATGTCAACCTATGTATCCAAACCATATCTTTTCAATAAAATCAACTAAACTAGGGTTGCAAAATTAGGTACATGCAAGATTCTAATACATGCAACATTCTAATCTAATCTAATCAAACAAGGGTTCCCCAAAATCTTCAAAATAGCATACATTATATGGATAGAAAGAAGGGGATCGGAGGAGGGTACCTTCTAGGATGGATCGGTGAAGGAATCCACAGACCAAATCGTCAGATCTGAAGGATTCGGTAGAGGGGATTGAGAGGGGGCGAGGAGAGGGCCACCGCCGCCCTTTCTAATCTGTTTCTGTAACTGGTGGTGGGTGGGGGAGGAGAGGGCCGCCGCGGCTGGATAAGTCACAGTGCAGCGCCCGAGCGCTAGGCGCTGCACGTTACATGTGTGGCGTCTAGCTCGGAGGCGCTACACTGCTAGGTGCGGGGCCCAGGGCTGCCACGATGGACAGATGCGCAACGCCCCCGAGCTGGGCGCTGCACTGTAGGGTGTGGCGCCTGCGTGTCGGGCGCTACACAAAAAGGTCAGCGGCGTGAAATAGTTTCACGGGAAGTTCATTCTGTGATTCGATTTCGTCCCGAGGTCAAAATTATCAAATTTGCCGGCACGCTACTATTCCGTGGTTTCATAGTTCAAGCATACTCTATATTGATGTGATTATGCTAATATGGAATTTAAACATGGGAACTAAAACTAAAAATACATGCGAATATACATGTGAAATCAAACATGATCAAGTACAGTTAATTTCCACCCTCGGGGAAAAAAGTACAGTTAATTTCCAAACAATAGGAACATGAACATGAGTAACATTGTGTCCATTCACAAGGAGCGAGTTTGGTTGCCTGCATCGAGCCCAACCAGGCCTGTGCGATGCAGCATCTTTTTAGAGGTGGGCTGTTTGGTTGCACGCATATATTGTTGGGCCTGCATAGCACGGTTCTTAAAGCACCTCTGGGCTTGGCTCACTGGAAACGGCTGAATCGGCAGTTTCTTGCGAGCCAGGCCCGAGCGATGCTCTCGAGCGCACGTGGGTGGCTCGCTGGAAACATGTTAGCAGTTAATCACCTTATCCCCTCGTCTCCTTCCTCCTTCTATCGCTCACACCGCCAATCTCACATGTTCCCGGATCCGGCCGCTGGGACCCCTCGTCGCTGCGGCCGCAGCGCTCGTCACATGCGAGCCCGTCGAGGTGCCCGTCGCGACCGCGCTCGAGCTGCTCATGGTGCGGCGATGGGGAACGCACGGGCGCTGTGGGCGTGAGGGCGAGTGCGTCGGCGCGGCGGAGGACGGGCTGCTGCGTCACAGTGCGGCGGAGGGCGGGTGCGCCGGCACGATGGACGTGGGGCTAGCTACGGCGCCGGACTGCAAGACGCGCGGACAAAAGTGAGATGAGGCCGGGGCGTTGCTAGCTACTCTAGTTAAAGTTAGTACAAAGTTGAGTCATCTATTTTGGAACGGAGAGAGAGTAGCTAGCAAGCATCGCGCACGTCGGCTGGCTAGCTTGCGTGTTGCTTTCTAGCTAGCTAGCCAGCCAGCCAGCCGCGCTGTGTTGCTAGCTTGCTAGCTAGCGCTCGGGGCACTCCGGCTAGCCGCTTCCTATTCCCCGCTTTCCATTGGTGAGCAAGTTTAGCTACTTTAGTAGCCATTTCCAAAAGGGAAAAGCACCAGCAGATAAACAAGTCTCAATCATGGCTCTTATACTTGAAAATCAATGATCTTTCTCCAAAGTTTATCCACATCAGCAAAGTATCTATCTCTTCATCAAAGATTCAGATCAGCCAACTTAGTCATACGTGCTGAGTACTTGTATCAAAAGGTTACTACTTGTCCCAAGCAATGTGCGTCTATGACGACCTTCATAATTGTCCCACAAGCAATGTGAATGCGACATCTAGGATTTTACGAGCCCTCGAGAGGCAGGAACTATGTGAGGGCAATCCTGACGGTCAAGTCAAGTAAATTTTCTGTTTGAAACATTTTCAGTCTATATGAACAAGACCAACTAAAGTCTATGCAAATAGACGCACAAATGGACAAGCTGCACGGCTAGTTCTAATAACAGATGACAATAGCACTAAGATTCAAGAACAAACAACACACACAAAGAGAGTACCGTCAGACGATCAAATAAGCACGGTAAACAAGATACAGGTTGCAATGTAGCCGGATACTTTTAGAACCCAACGAGCTGATAAATAACATTGTACAATATTCATTTAGTTACATAGCGTTGCACGAGTCTCGGCTGAACTACAAAATCCAAAGGCTCCTTTGTCAGATTGAACGCGATCAAGCTTCAGTCTGCTCCCTCAGGCGACGGATCGTGCTCCTGACAGTGACCGCACTGGCAGTGCTGGAAATGCAGAACAACAAAATGAGCACATATGGTGGAGCAGGACAATGAGCTATTTGGAAAATATACGTTGTGTAATTGGCATCAGCACATACTTCATGGTATAGGCACCACCGGCCTTAACCTTCCCGCAGTCCTTGCATCCCCAGATTCCAACTGCTTTCCTCTTCACGGCAAACTGCGAATCAAGAACGTTTTAAGATAAAAGAAACATTGAATCAAGCGAGGAGACTAACATGTTACCACTATTGGCCTATCTATGAGTTATCGATGTTTTCCATATGGCTAGAATTGTGTAAAGTGACTAGAATAAAGAGCTGGTGGGCACTGTTCCATATCTAGAAGGCTACAATTCTTAAAAGAAGCAATAAGCATTGAACTTAAGGAGTTACAAAATCCATATGCATGTCCAATGACAATACAAAGGACTGCAACAGCCTGCGGTAATAATTCTTTATATTCTGCCAATCAGCATTTCAGTAATATTTTAAACTAAATCATTTAATAAGAGTTATAAATGTTCATCATACAAAATAATCAAAAGCTGTTGTTCATTGTCCCCTATCTAGAAGGCCACAGTGGTTAAAAGACACAACAGGAACTAAACTCAAACAACTCGTCATAAAGGGTTGCAACAGCCTATAATATAAATTCTTTATGTTTTGCCAACCAGTAATTCAGCATATTAAAACTAAGTAGTTATCCTCTAACTTTATGTTTTGCCAATCAGCAATCCAGCTTAAAATTTAGTTATCCTTTAAACCATCACCATGCAGCAAATAACCTATACCATTATGCTGCTTTTTTTTACTCACAGAAAGACAATATGCTAATTTCAATCTAGCCAAATGCCAAAAACACTTGTCATACAACATAGATGCACAGTTCAACCACCAGCTGACAGTTTAGCATTCTATAAACAACGCAAGTACTGTAATCGATAAAACCATTGACAGATTTACCTTGCCACAGAACTCACAGAAGTACTTGGAGTGCTGGGAGACCTCCATCTTCTTGATCTGCTTACGGAGACTGGCACCGTACCTTGTACCTACACAACATTGACATAACAAGGACACATGAGCACAACAGTTAGATACATCCATGAGATCGTTGAACAATGATCTGGGCAGCTGCAATGTTTTTACCATATTTGCCAACGATTCCAGCCTTCTTGGTGCGCTTCGTCTGCACATACATCAGGAACATAAGAAATTAAAACATTTTTCCACAAGTATAGCAAAACAGCAAAGTGAGCTGTTATCCACAAAAGGCAGCATCAGAAAAGATGTATAAATTTCACATATGGAGTTGACACAGGCAACAGCAATGTATGACCAGTCATACATAAAACATCAGGATAATATTATCAGTTGAATGACAAGCACGATGTAGATCATAGCAAATTAGTAATGTATGTCATAGAATGCACACGATAGTGAGGAAAGAACTAGTGCTGCCCAAGGCCTCATGCTAACCAATCGAGATTTGGAGAAATGAAGGTTGAAGCTCGGATTCCTAGTGGTAAATGTTGGAGCAAACGGTAGAAGTTGCATCCATTCTGATAGATAACTGTAACAAATCAAGGATAGTTTCATACTTCCATTTTATGGCAATTTTATGGCAAATTCGAGCTAGCTGAGCATATCATATTATACTCCACCAGTGAGCATATCATATTAGTAAAACCGGTCCAATAAGTGGAAAATCTAACTATAGCAACATCTTAACATCCTCCTTGACCACGCGATAATAATACAGTATGATTCGAGCTAGCTGCAAATCGAACAGGAAAAGGGCCTCCGGCAAATTCACTCCAGATCTGACTGATGTTACGGCTTCAAGGATGATTTCTCAGCAACACAGACCAAAACCTCGGGAAAAACTACTTTCGAACCCTTATTTCTAGATCCCCGCGTACAAGCTACCCACACAATCGCAAACCTAGAAGCTTCCTACACCCCACACAGACAGGCACGAAAGGTAAAACTCTGCATCCGGGGGAGCACGGATCAGAGCCGCCGCTGATAGGAGTGAGGGGAGAGCGTACCATCTCGGCGGCGAGGAGGAGGCGTCCGCGACAACGGGCGACGGCGGCGGCGGCAAAGAGGGCAGGGAGGCGGCGGCGCGGGCGAGAGGTCTCTGAATGGAGGCGGCGTGCTAGGTCTTATACGTGTGGGAACCCGATGGGCCTCGTTGTTGCGCTGGTGGGCTGGGCTAAGGCTTATCATTCCTACTTTGACCATAAATAGCTAGGTGTGTAACCCCCTACAAAAAGCGAGTTGTGGCCCAACTGGACTATGGGCCACATGGGAGTTTAGGAACACCAAAAATTCAATTATTATTTTTCTTTCCCTATTTTTTCATTTTTCTTTCCTTTTTCCCAGAAATAAAGAAATGCTTATCATGAACTTTTTAAAATGAGAGGTAAGGCTCCTCACTTCGAAATAAACCTTTTTTTCCACGGGAAGTCGGGAACACTTCGAAAGAGACGTAGAAAATAGTGACGTCTAGCACTTGTCAACTCAAGGAGTCAGGGAAGTTCATTTTCTAGCATTAGTTGCTCTAAGAATGTCGCGGGCCATGAGATGCAAAGTAAGTTCGAGTCAATGATCGGACAGCGTAGAGGATCGACGCTTGTCTGCTTGACTTTGGCCATGTAAAATGCAATGTGTTTGGAGAGGAAGAAGGTATGAAATTAAATATTTTCTTATTCATTGTCTGATCTTATAGAGGGAGGACGTTTACTTATGCCTCCCCTCCTACAAAAATAAGCAATGATGCTTAAAAAATCAATTTATTTTACTGAGCATTGTTTACTTTGCTAGCATGTTTTGAGCCTCTGGATATGTACGAGCAATTTCAGTAGGAGTAGTACCTGCATGTTATACCTGGCCAAACGGGCCGGCCCGGCCTGTGCTCATCGTGCCTGGCCCGGCACGGCCCGCCATGGCACGTTTAATAGCCGGGCTGTGCCGTGCCGGCCCACGGGCGCTGCTCCTTGGCCCAGGCACGACCTGATTAGTAGACGGGCCAGCCCGATGGCCCGTTTAGCATGCCGGGCTGCACATATTCAGCCTGTTGGGCTGTTTTTTAGGTTTATTGGGCTATATTTTAGATATAAATATATAAAAAAATCTAAAAATTATATAAAAAATAAACGGATCGTGTCGTGCCGGCCCGCGTGCCTAGGCTCCAGGCCAGGCACGGCCCAAGGTGTGCCGCGTGCCGGGCACGGCCCGTTTAGCCCGTGCCGTACCTGGCCCATAGCGGGCCGTACCGGCGTGCTCGCGGGCTGGCCAACAAACCATTGAGAGAGATCGATAGGGAGCATTGGCGGAGTTTCTATGTGAGTGTGCATGCTGCCCACCATCGTTCGAGCCCCAGACTCTGCATTGTGTGTGCAGGTGCTTCTTCTATAAACATAACCCGCCAAGGGCCAGTCCTGGTTGATCTTATTTTTTGGACAAAGTCTTAATTGTTTTATAATGTTTGAAAAGTCACCAGACCATTATGTACCATAATGGTAGGGTTGGTGTAAACAACTTCAACAGGGAATCTTAATGCAGTTAGAGGCTTGAGAGGCACATATTTGCTTCTCATGGAGGCAGCCTCTCGGAACGGGAAAAAAGCATTTTTTTTGTTCCACGAGAGGCACATGTTTGCTTCTTGTGAAGGCACATGTCTACTTCCGCGAGAGGCAGTTGTGCCTCTTGAAAAGAGAAAAAATAATTTTTTTCTTTCACGAGGGGCACAGGTTTGCTTCTTATGGAGGCACAGATTTGCTTCCAGTGCCTCTCAAAATGAGAAAAAACGAAAAAAAAAAGTGTCTCTGGCTTCGGGTTTTCTCTACCATTTTTTCTGGGTTTTATCGTGAAAAAAGTTCATCAAAACATATTCACATGCGATCTAGTTTCCAAGATCTCGACGCGAGTTAAAACGGTTCAGGATTTGGATGCACGGTTCCAGAGATACACCATTTTGAAAAAAATGAATCTATGAAAAGAAACTTCCAGGTTGCCACATGTCAGCTTCTGGAGAGGTGGGAGTGACATTTGCAAGGGGTGTCCCTTAAATAGCGATTTCACTATTTGGCAATTTAGGCTTCGTTCAAAGGCAAATTCGTACACAACACACACACACACACACACACACACACAGCCCCGCAATGGGCCGACCCATATAAAGCACCACCAAGAAGCTCCCATAAGCTTTCTGGCTCGGTTTTGGAAAGCTTTTGTCCGGTTTTTTATTTTTTTTCATTTTTGTGGTTTATTTGGACCGGATTTGTTTGGTTTTCCTTTTCTGTTTTGTTATCAAGTGTGTGCAAATTTTCAATTTGAAAATGTTTTCCATATTCACTATTATATTTTTTGATTGTTTTTCAAATTCATGAACTTTTTTACAAAACCCTGCGAACTTTTTCAAATCCCTGAAAATGTTTTCAAATTTAGATTGTTTTCAAATCCTTAAAAAATCAATTTTTTAAAGAAAAAACATGATTTGTTTCATAATTCATGGCCTTTTTCACATATTTAAACTCTTCTCCAAATTCATGTTTTTTTTGCAAATTTATGAAGTTATTTCCAATCCAATTTTTTTTCATGAATTATTTAGTTTTTTTTTGCAAAAATCAAACAATCAACGGTTTGTATCGAATTTATGTGTCTTTGTCTTTTATTCGTGTTGAACCCAGGGACGAAGCTAGAAAAAATTGTCATTGGGGTCAACCAATGTCCAATGCCTACTACAGCACATGCTATGGTGTGACTCACGCTGAGAGCAACATAAAGAGCAAAAACCAAAAATATGCCCACTATAACACAAATAGAAATATCATCCAAGGGCGACATGAAGAGCGAAAATATGCAATGAGCCAATGATAAACTAGTATCATAATAATAAGATTGTCATACCAAGTACTGGTTCCGCAAAGTCATAAAATCATTTGTTTACATATTCAGAGAAAATAAGCAAAAAACGACGACTTCCTGAAAAGGATGAACGAAAGTAATATATTATATTCACAACAATGGTGTGTAAGAAATAATATAGAGAATGAATAGCAGAAACAAAAAGTTAAAGTGATGTTAGACTCACATTTTATAACTTGCCTTCTCGATCTCCCATCTTCTTAAATAGATCAATTACGGCATCATTTGTAATGGTAGCAAATATATCTTTCTCCACATAGCAAATCAAGCAATCACTCATGAACTGCTCACCCATTTTGTTGCGTAAAACACTCTTCACAATATTCATTGCTGAAAAGCATCTCTCCACTGACGCTGTGGCAACTGGCAAAATTAGCACTAGCTTTAGAAGTTGATACACCAAATGGAAAGCAAGATGCTTCTTAGTATCCACCAACTTTTTAGCAAGATCCGCAATGCCATCCAAATTGGCAAATCTTTGGTCTGCTCGGACATTGTCAATGTAAATCTGAAGTTCATGTCCAAGATCCATCAATTTTGATGAATCGAAATCCTCAGGATAAAACTCAGCTAGCTTCAACAAACTCTCCAAGTTAAAAGCAGCGAAAGAGTTTTTTGGGTTGAAAGAAGCCATGTGAATAAGCAATGCAGAATTTACTTCATTGAATCTGTCATCAAACTCTCGAAGTTGCCAATCAATAACAGTGTTAAGACACTCTATTTGATAATGATGCAGGTTTGTTATATTGGTTCTTTTTCGTGTATTATGTCGATTGACATATTCATCTTGCATGCTTAGCTTTGGAATGTCATGTTCTTCACAGAATGCATATACCTTCTCCAAAAGTGATTCCCACCCATTATCTCTTAGTTGTTGTAGATCATTCCTTGTTGACTTCACACATGACATTGCATTCAAGATATCTTGATCCTTTTGTTGCAATGCTTGTGACAGAGTGTTGGCACTCCCTAATATATGGAACATCATGTGCAAATAGAACACAAAATCAAAGGTTCCAAAATATGATAGAAGACCACGTGCTTCACTTTTCTTGGAATCTTTCTTGCCTTCTTTTGATACATACTTGAGGACACTGACAATTGATGGGAACAACTGAATTAGGCTTGAGAGGGTTCTATAGTGAGAACCCCAACGAGTGTCTCCCGCCCTTTGAAGTGATTGATCTTGATTCAACCCTGTGCCGGTACTAATTCGCCCACTACTTATGGCTTTTTTCACATTCTCTATTAGTCTCTCTGATCATGTCTTTTCTTTTGCAAGAAGCTCCAACCACATTAAACAGAAGAGAAATCATGTAAAAGAAATCTGCAATATCTTCATTCTTCTTTGAAATTGCTACGATAATCAATTGGAGTTGGTGAGCAAAACAATGCACGTAATATGCTGACTTATTCTCTTCCAGAATTTTAGCTTTCAAACCATTGAACTCACCCCTCATATTGCTCGCCCCGTCATAGCATTGCCCTCTAACTTGTTTGAAGCTTAATCCAATATCAACAAGCAATTTCTCAAGGGCTGACTTGAGATACGTTGCCGATGTTTCCTTCACATGTACTACCCCAACTAGTCGTTCTAGGATTAACCCAAGCTTATCAACATACCTCAACACAACAGCCATTTGTTCTTTGTCTGACACATCGGAAGCCTCATCAATCAACAAACTGAAAACATCACCACCAATTTCTTCAAGAATAGAATTCAATGTTATCTGTAACAAACCAGATAAAAAATATTTTTAGGTGCTCGGAGAGATAAATCATATGAAATAAATAAAGAATAGAGATGCCAGAAAGTAGTAATTTACCTTTGCAAAATAACTTGCAAGTTCCTTTTGAATATCTGGAGACACCCATTTGCAATTTTTTGGAGCATTCTTAAGAACTACATTCCTCACATCCTCATTCTGATTTGCTAATGTTTGTACCAACTCTCGAAAATTCCCCTTATTTTTGGATTCCTCTGATTCATCATTGCCACGGAAAGCTAAACCTTGATGTAATAAGTATCTAACAGATTCGACGGAAGTATTCAACCGAATACGATTTTGCCTTTTTGTGATATCAGTTTGCTTGTTGAGGGCAACTTTAATGGACTGATCTTGATTCATCAAGGCATCACACCTTTTAGCAGCTACATTGTGATAGCTATTAACCTCACCC
>LR880966.1:744722238-744739815 GCA_904067115.1 Aegilops sharonensis | reverse complement strand
TCGAACCTCGCGATATCCCAAATAAATGGAGACTTTGATGCCAAGGATCCAAAAATGGCAGCTTATCGCAACGCCGCCCTAAAAATGTCAGCTCGGTTCGAAGGGCTCGAATTTCACCATATAGCCCGGGAAAACAATCAGGCAGCAGACATCCTGGCGCGCATTGGCGCAAAGCGCGATGCCGTCCCCCCAATATCTTCTTAGAGAGGTTGTTTAAGCCATCCGTATCATGGGAAGGGGAGTCCGGAAATAACAGCCCGGACCCAACAGCACTGCCCGACATCGAACATTCTGACACAATTGGAGGCTCTGCCAACGAAGTAACATCTTCAGCCCATGTAATAATGGCAGTCATTGCCCCGTGGACGGAACCATTCCTGGCCTACCTAACCAGGCAGGAACTTCCCGAGGACCAAAACGAGGCACACTGCATAGTGCGGCGATCTAAAGCCTATAAAGTCCACGAGGGAGAGCTTTATAAGAAAAGCACGACCGGAGTCCTTCAAAGGTGTATCTCGGAAGAGGAAGGGCGGAATCTTCTGGCTGAAATTCATGCCGGACTCGGTGGGCACCACGCCGCAGCCCGGGCCCTTGTAAGCAAGGCCTTCCGTACAGGATTTTATTGGCCGACGGCCCGGGCAGATGCTCAGGACTTAGTCCACCGATGCGTCGATTGCCAGCTCTTTGCTAATCAAAGCCACATGCCACCCACCGCCCTCCAAACTATACCCATCACCTGGCCCTTCGTGGTCTGGGGGCTTGACATGGTTGGACCCCTTAAAGGAGGAACCCACAAGCAAAAATACCTACTGGTCATGGTGGATAAATTCACCAAATGGATAGAGGCCAAGCCTGTTAAGACGGCCGAATCCGGACCGGTGATAGACTTCATATCAGGGGTCATACACCGTTACGGCGTCCCCCACAGCATCATCACTGATAACGGCACGAACTTCACGGCTGACGAGGTCAAACTCTGGTGCAAAAATATGGGCATCAAGCTCGACTATGCTTCAGTCTATCACCCTCAAACTAACGGTCAAGTCGAGAGAGCAAATGGTCTAATCATGAGCGGCATCAAACCCAGGTTAGTGCGGTCCCTCAAGGAATCTAACACGCACTGGGTAGAGGAGCTCGACTTCGTACTCTGGGGGCTGCGGACCACGCTGAATCGCACCACCGGATTCACACCATTCTTTATGGTATACGGCGCAGAGGCAGTTCTGCCCTGCGACATAATTCATGACTCACCTCGCGTGCGCATGTACGAAGAAAGAGAAGCTGAGCTCAATCGGCAGGACAGTTTGGACGCCTTGGAGAAGGAGCGTGACGTGGCAAAAGCCCGTTCCGCATTCTATCAACAGCAGGCTCGAAGATATCAAAGCAGAGAAGTACGGGCCAAAACTTACAATGTTGGCGAGTTAGTTCTACGCCTGCCGGACAAGAAAAAGGAGAAACTCAAGCCCAAATGGGAAGGTCCCTTTATTATCGACCAAGTCCTGACCGGTGGAGCGTACTGTCTGCGAGATGCATCGGATAACCGACTCGAGCCGAACCCATGGAACGCAGCCCGTCTCCGAAGATTCTACGCCTAGCGTCGGATTCTGAGTTCGTCTCCTTCCTCTGTCTATGTTTTACACATTAGCTGTCTTATATTTCTCTCCTTCTCCCTCTTTTTCTCTTACAGCCTTTAAAGGCTCGTTCGCGCATTGTTCGCACACACTTGACGCGCTATCCGCGCTCATTATACCTGGGGGCTTCTTTAACAGAAGCTTATTTGTACGGGCTTCATGCCTAACACATGTGTCACACTTCCGCATGTACCTTTTATTCACCATTATATGCATCGATATGACTTAAGTTTTGGACAAGCTGGGTTGCCTGGCTCCTGTGCTTACCCCTACGTTCCCGATTGTTCGGCTAGGTGGTAAAGGGAGCACCTGTGCGATTGTTACTGCCGGGTTAGCCGGATGTGTACCTCAGACTGGGTGAAGCCGAAAGCTAGCGTTCTTAAGGGAATATTCGGTCGGTGAACTAAATATGATTTCTCACTTATTTATTTATCTGCCCCCAGATGCTTTTCTGCTTTATTCGCAGTCCGGACATGCACTTTAAGGCATGCCTCCCAGGGAAAGGAACCCCTAACGGAACTATTCTCCATGGAAGATGTTTCTTACTAACCATGTAATATAACATAACTAGTTGGGCACTTGTCTGTTCAAGCACTAATGACCCCTACGCCTGGTCTCCACGCATGCCCCGGTTCTTACATAACCGTGAGGGTATTCGGACACACTCCAGACTATAGGGTCCCGAGGTTGAAGCGAAAAGGTCCGCCATGACAAATGATCTACAATTACATAGTCAATTTGACTGGGTGTATTCCTCCTCAATACCATCTAATAGGCTGTCTAGTTTACAGTCCTGTTGGGAATACTCTGCGGCCAATTCTACTTGGCCGTACACTAAGCTCACAGGGATCTCCTTCCCATCGGACCCCACAGGTCCGACCTCGGCCATGTGGTTTGGGTCAGCCTTCGTGTACCGCGTCTTCACCATGGCCCAGGCCTCCCTGGCGCCTTGACGGCAGGCCGATATCTTCCATAATCGGAAGCGCCGCCGCGCTCCCTTAAGCCTCTTTGCAAGCTCTCCAAGGCCTTCAGGCAGGGAGACAGATGGCCACAAGGCCTGGGCGACGCCCTTCATCACCTGCCGAACTCGTTCGTGCAGTTGCAAGAGCTCGGGAAGAAGGTCACCCGTAGAACCGGGCATTTCCTCTGCAGGACGACCTGTGAGCATACCTATAGACATAACTCTGTTAGTCGACTTCCTCGCCGAACTCTTTTTCAAAGTTCGTTCAAGCACTTACTAAAAATGCCGCGTCGAAGCCGTCGATTCTCCTTCACGGAGTCTGATAGCTGGGCACAAACATCCTTTAGTTCCTCGCCCAGCTGGGTGTTGGCATCTTGGAGATTATTCTTCTCCTGCCTCATCCTCGTAAGCACGCTCTCCCCGGCTTTTAACCGGCGCAAGAGTTGTTGCTTGTCCGGATCTACTCCGGCGCCATCTGCAATGATATTGTCAGATTTACACACACGCCGCACTTCACAACATACTTATCTTTCGAAGCGTATATTACCAGAGGGGGTCTCCTTGGCCTCCCCTGTAGTGGCTAGTGCGGCCTCAAGTTGGGCTTTGCACTCTTCCAGCTCCTGGGACAATTGGGTATTCTTTTTTTGTAAGATCCTGCATAACAAATGATCCTTAAATCAGTTATTCTAACTATTTCAAGTCTCGGGGGCTACTGGTATATATAACCATCAAATTTTCTCACCTGTATGTCTTTCACATACTGCTCCGTGGCTCTGGCTAGACCATTTTGAGCGGCACGGAGGTGCACATCTCCCGAATTGAAGGCATCCAATGCCTCTTGGGAGAAACATGCGCCACGAAGAATTGTCCGGCGACGCCTGTGATTCATGGCACTCTCTACCTCGGAATTGGTGGCAGATAGTCCGTCGGCATCCTCTGTCGGAGGAGTGTCCGACACACGCCTCGTGTTCGCCTCCGCTTCTGGACCTGGCTTTGGAGCCTGGCTGGTGGAGGCTCGATTGGCAGCCTCGCCGGATATAGTCCGGCGAGCGCTCTTTTTTCCTGAAGGGAGCACGAGCGTTAGTATACCTTCCGGGAATAAAACCTGGGAATAAGATTGCATGCCATACCGTTGCCCCGGCGTCTCAATCCGGACCGCACTTCTTTTCAGCCTGCCGGGCCTTGCTGCCCCTTGTTGGCTAGCCACCGCAGGCTCGGCCTTCCGCCTCAAGGGCTCCCCCTGCAAAACACCATTGATATACGGTGATCAAAGATAAGCACGGATGGATCATTTTCAGAGTATTGGGACTTCGGTCTCAGTTACCTGTGAGGCTGGAAATATTCCGGGGTAATCGGCCGTAATGGCGACCAAGGCATTGTCGATGCTCAGTTGGTAAAATACCCCATCGATCAGCTCCACGGATATGTCCGGATCCTCTTGGGAGGCCGGATCGAGGGACCGTTTCGGATCCTCGGGTTGTGGAGGAGGGTTGTTTATATCCTTTACGGCCCGGCGCAATTCCTGCGTCGAAATCACAAGATAAGGTACTTAACTATGGGAATATGGAACGGATGGGCATAAAGAAGTGTCCGCTTACCCGGCTTGGAGGATCGTACATAGAAAATCCGCCCTGTGGATTGACGCAGAGGAACTCCTCCTCTTCTCCCTTGTACAATGTAGACAAGGCCTTCGTCATAGCAGCAACCGATCCCGGCCCCTTACGGCCGCAGCGGGTGGCATCATCCTCCCCGTTGAAATCCCACATGGGGTGGCCTCTATACTGAAGTGGCTGCACCCCCCGCATAATGCATGTGGCCATGACCCCGATCATGGTCAGTCCGGAATGAGCTAATAATCTTATCCGGCTCATCAGGTAAAGGACGTCCCTGTCGTTTTCCTTCCGAGGGCTCCGTGGGCGCCAGCTTAGGCGCTTCTTCAAGGGAGCATTATTGAACTCAGGAAGGCCGATCCGAATAGGGTCCGACAGGGGGACATCTTCTATATAAAACCATTCTGAAGGCCAGTCTTTGGACGCCTTCTTTGGGGTTCCGGATAGATATCCGGTCCCGGTGATGCGCCATAGTTCGGCTCTGCCCACTTGATATATCGACCCCTCCTGAGAACGGGGCACAAGGCAGAACAACTTCTTCCACAGCGCGAAATGAGCCTCGACGCCCAAGAACAGCTTGCAAAGGGCTACGAAGCCCGCAATATGCAATATGGAGGCAGGCGTAAGGTTGTGCAGCTGGAGGCCGTAGAACTCCAGGAGCCCCCGGAGAAACGGATGAATTGGAAATCCGAGCCCTCTTATTAATAAGGGACATGGCATACCCGCTCTCCTTTGGAGGGATTGGGGACGCTCTCCGCCTGCTTTCCGCCATTATAGGTGGCGAGTTCGGCTCGAACCGGGACCATAAAGGCTGGGGGAAGAAATCCCTTGGTTTGGAGCGTCACTAGCTCGCTGTGTGGGATGGAACATCTCTCCCAATCTCCAGGCTGAGGGCTGGGAGGGCGAGAGGAGGAGCTGCATCGACTGGCCATGATGGAATGGATTTCTGTCGGATGCGCTCCGATGAATGCTCGCGAAGGGAAGATGGTGTGATTCGGATCTAAATCCTCGTCTCTTTTATAAGGCAGCTTATTTGCGCAGCTTGGGGGGTAAAAGTAAAGACACCCTGGCTTTTCGCATTCGTTTGACACGTGGAAGACGGCCATTATTGAGCGTGGAAGCCAAGGAGCACAATATTCACGAGAAGCCGGACACTATTCAACAGGTACACAGTATTTGGAGAAGAACCCGCCTTGCAATGTCGAAGACAAATCTGCGCGCCGGACTCATCGTCATTGAAGCCTGGTTCAGGGGCTACTGAGGGAGTCCCAGATTAGGGGGTGTCCGGATAGCCGAACTATAACCTTTGGCCGGACTCCTGGACTATGAATATACAAGATTGAAGACTTCGTCCCGTGTCCGGAAGGGACTTTCCTTGGCGTGGAAGGCAAGCTTGGCGATACGGATATGTAGATCTCCTCCCATTGTAACCGACTCTGTGTAACCCTAGCCCTCTCCGGTGTCTATATAAACCGGAGGGTTTTAGTCCGTAGGACGAACAACAATCATACCATAGGCTAGCTTCTAGGGTTTAGCCTCTCTGATCTCGTGGTAGATCTACTCTTGTACTACCCATATCATCAATATTAATCAAGCAGGAGTAGGGTTTTACCTCCATCGAGAGGGCCCTAACCTGGGTAAAAACATCGTGTCCCTTGTCTCCTGTTACCATCCGCCTAGACGCACAATTCGGGACCCCCTACCCGAGATCCACCGGTTTTGACACCGACAGTCACTACACAAGTTTTCTCATATCTTCAAACAATCGTGTAAGGTCACCTGATTTCAGTGCGCCAGCCACTGGCGGAGCTTGAAGGGGACGAATCTAGGCCATCGCACCCCACCCCCCAGCGAAAATGAAAAAAAATAGTACTCTACAACCCATAAATAATAAGGCCATTCATCTAATCCTTCTACTTAAGACAGAGAGGTGGGCACCACCTAGAGGCCTCCAATTAGGCGCTTTTAGTTCCGATTAGCGCTAGTGGTGCGCACAGGCGACTTGTAGCGGGTCGGCCCAACAACCCGCTTGAAATGCAAATCCGGTTTTTTTAACAAGTTATTCCGTCTGTTAATCTCGGAGAAGCGTGATTTCGCACACCAATGACAATTTTCGTAGCTAGTAACCCCTAGGTCGAGCTCACTTAGCTTCCTACAACGAGGAAACAATGTTATTTGACCCTTCTTTTAGTACAACATTAACATATATTATATACCCACTATAAATTATTTGAAAAAAAGCATATTTTGGAAAATAATTCTTTGAATTATTGAAAACAACAACGAATTTGAAAAATGTTAAGGAATTTGAAAAAGGTTCATCGAAATTAGAAAACGTTCAAGGAAACGAAAAAAGTTTGCAAATTTGAGAAAAGTTTGTGAATTTTAAAAATTTCATGAATTGGAAAAAAAGTTCATGGAATTTGCAAAAGTTCACGAATTTGACAAATGTTCATGCATTTGAAAAAAAGTTCATGAATTGGAAAAGAGTTTTGGTACTTGAAACAACTTCATAGATTGGGAAAAAAGTTCAGAAATTTAGATTTTTGAAAAAAGAAGCAAAGAAAACATGAAAACCGAGCAAAACCCACATTGGAAAAAAACAAATAGACAAACCACGGACAAAAGAACTTACATGGGCTGTATGGTTTGCTACCTACTGTTGTAGAGGCGTGTGCACCAGTTAACAAAATAGCCTATAAATCTCTACTTCTAATGAAGCAGTTGGTAGTCTCGCTTTCAGGGTTTTTTTCATCTCATCTTCCATGGTTTTTTTGGTACCTCCTCCCATCTTCGCTGGGTTTTTTCGTAGATTTTTTTCGCCCCTCCCCCCACTTATCGGTTTATTTTCGCGTCACCCTATCACACAAAGAATGAAATCTGAATAGATCAAAATTTTCCATACTGGCGCAAGTTATTTAGTAATGTAGAATCAATCACGAACAATCTCTAAAGATCAAATCTAAATTAATTAACCTTACCTTAAATCACTCAATCACATTAATTAGAAAACAAATATTTGATTTTAAAAAAAATCGCTCAATCACATTAACCTTACATTAACTCACGTATGGTAATCAATCTCCAAACAAAGGAAACAATACATCGAGGGAGCAGTAATAAACTCCCTTTCTTATGACATGTATATGATCTTCCCTTCCCTCTCCGTTGTCGAGCGTTCTTGATTCCGAGGCCGATGCTTGGGCTGCGTCACTGGGTCGTGACGGTGCCGGAGGACGAGAACGGCGAGGCCGGGTGCCGCGGCCGGTGAAGGGGGCAAAAAAGGGCGGCTTCCCTGGCCGTGGCCCTAGGAGTTGGTACGGTGGAAACGACACTTGAAGGACCCACGCGTGGGTGGCCGGCGTGCAGACCCACTTGGAAGCGGGCCTGTGGCCCGCGCTGCCGGACGGCACCGACGCCGAACTGGGCCACCTCCTCCGAGTATTCTTTTAGCTGTGGCTGGCCAATTTACATGAAATTAATTCCCTCAGTTGTGGTGGCAAATATAATACATATAATCCATATTGTTATGCATTAGCGTGTGTGTGTGTGTGTGTGTGTGAAATAGATGGATTATGGTCTCGTACCCAATAAGATGGATATGTGTGTGTGTTAGAGAGAGAGAGGGAGAGGGGGAGAGAGAGTGAGGAAGAGGGAGGGAGAGAGTGTGTGTGTGTGTGAGGATTTGATGGTAAAAAAGGTCGCCAATATCACTTGATATGTATGATAATATTAATATTGAACTCTTAAAGTTAATGTGGCCCTGTTGCAACGCACGGGCGTTCTTCTAGTCTACACTACTATTAAACAAGAGAACATATTTCAGGGCGAACGAAAACTCTGGCGCACTCCTGCACAGCGGAAACAACCGCATCCTTGATCAGCTCCCTAATTTTCGGGCCGATTCCAACTGAATCGTGCCTCCTCGCTTCTCCTCTTTCTGTGCACTTCCCCCTGATCCACCCCGAGTAAACCCTGCCTCCTGTCGTCGCCCGCGCTCCTGCAAGTCGCCGCCGACCTCCTTAGCTGATCAACCGCGCCCAACGCCCTTGAGGGAGTCCTGGATTAGGGGGTGTCCGGATGGCCGGACTATGACCTTTGGCCGGACTCCTGGACTATGAAGATACAAGATTGAAGACTTCGTCCTGTGTCCGGATGGGACTTTCCTTGGCGTGGAAAGCAAGCTTGGCGATATGGATATGTAGATCTCCTTCCATTATAACCGACTCTGTGTAACCCTAACCCTCTCCGGTGTCTATATAAACCGGAGGGTTTTAGTCCGTAGGACGAACAACAATCATACCATAGGCTAGCTTCTAGGGTTTAGCCTCTTTGAGCTCGTGGTAGATCTACTCTTGTATTACCCATATCATCAATATTAATCAAGCAGGAGTAGGGTTTTACCTCCATCGAGAGGGCCCGAACCTGGGTAAAAACATCGTGTCCCTTGTCTCCTGTTACCATCTGCCTAGACGCACAGTTCGGGACCCCCTACCCGAGATCCGCCGGTTTTGACACCGACATTGGTGCTTTCATTGAGAGTTCCTCTGTGTCGTCACCTTTAGGCCCGATGGCTCCTCCGATCATCTACAATGATGCGGTCCAGGGTGAGACTTTTCTCCCCGGACAGATCTTCGTATTCGGCGGCTTTGCACTGCGGGCCAATTCGCTTGGCCATTTGGAGCAGATCGAAAGCTATGCCCCTGGCCATCAGGTCAGATTTGGAAGTTTGAACTACACGGCCGACGTCCGCGGAGACTTGATCTTCGACGGGTTCGAGCCACAGCCAGGCGCGCCGCACTGTCACGATGCGCATGATCTAGCTCTGCCGCCGAACAGTGTCCTGGAGGCTGCACCAGTGTCCGCTCCGACCCTTAGCTCGGAGCCGACTGCGCTTATCGAGGACGGGTGGCTGGACACCGCCTCGGGGGCTGCAATCTCTACGGCGATCGAGCCGAACACCATACCTATCCTTTGCGAAGCTCGTGACTCCAAGGTGCCGGACTCCTCTCCGGACTCCGAACCTTCCGCGCCCCTGCCAATCGAATCTGATTGGGAGCCGATCATGGAGTTCACCGCCGCGGATATCTTTCAGCACTCGCCTTTCGGCGACATTCTGAACTCACTAAAGTCTCTCTCCTTATCAGGAGAACCCTGGCCGGACTATGGTCAGCAAGGTTGGGATGCGGACGACGAAGAAATTCAAACCCCACCCACCACCCACTTCGTAGCCACTGTCGATGATTTAACCGACATGCTCGACTTCGACTCCGAAGACATCGACGGCATGGGCGACGATGCAGGAGACGAACAAGAACCAACGCCTACAGGGCACTGGAAGGCCACCTCGTCGTATGACATATACATGGTGGACTCCCCAAAAGAAGGGAACGACGATGGAACAACGGAGGATGACCCCTCCAAGAAACAGCCTAAGCGCCGGCGTAAGCGGCGCCGCTCTAAATCCCGCCACAGCAAAAATGGCGATTCCGGCACCGGAGACAATAACACCCCGAACAGTGCTGAAGACAACCCCCTCCAGCAGGATTCAGCACAGGAGGATGGAGAAGCCAGCCCTCATGAGAGAGCGGCAGACAGAGAGGTAGAGGACGATAATTACATGCCTCCCTTCGAAGACGAGGCAAGCCTCGATGACGACGAATTTGTCGTGCCTGAGGATCCCGTCGAACAAGAGTGTTTCAAACGCAGGCTTATGGCCACGGCGAGCAGCCTCAAGAAAAAACAGCAACAGCTTAGAGCTGACCAAGACTTGCTAGCCGACAGATGGACTGATGTCCTTGCTGCCGAAGAGTACGAACTCGAACGACCTTCCAAGAGCTACCCAAAACGCAGGCTGCTACCCCGATTAGAGGAGGAAGCACCTAGACCCATATCACCAGCGCATGATGCGGCCGACAGGCCACCTTGTGGCCGCGACAGAGAGGCCTCTCGGCCCTCCACTCAAGCCGCACCCCGGCGTCGCTCAAAGAATACCAAGGCACGGGGAAATGCGCCAGACCTGCGAGATATATTGGAGGATAGGGCAAGGCAAACAAGATCGATCTATGGATCGCGTGGGCGCCCCACGACACGTGACGATAACCTTCATGCCGGATATGGTAAATCCGGCCGGGCCGAACACATCAGACAAAGCTCATTTGAGCTACGTCGTGATATAGCCCAATACAGAGGCGCCGCACACCCACTATGCTTCACAGATGAAGTAATGGATCATCAAATCCCCGAGGGTTTCAAACCCGTAAACATCGAATCGTACGATGGCACAACAGACCTTGCGGTATGGATCGAGGACTATCTCCTTCATATCCACATGGCCCGCGGTGATGATCTACACGCCATCAAATACCTCCCACTAAAGCTTAAAGGACCAGCTCGGCATTGGCTTAACAGCTTGCCAGCAGAATCAATTGGTTGTTGGGAGGACCTGGAATCCGCATTCCTCGACAACTTCCAGGGCACCTATGTGCGACCACCAGACGCCGATGACCTAAGCCACATAATTCAGTAGCCAGATGAATCGGCCAGACAATTCTGGACATGGTTCCTAACCAAGAAAAATCAAATAGTTGATTGTCCGGACGCCGAGGCCCTTGCAGCCTTCAAGCATAACATCCGTGACGAATGGCTTGCCCGGCACCTAGGACAGGAAAAACCGAAATCCATGGCAGCCCTCACAACACTTATGACCCGCTTTTGCGCGGGAGAAGACAGCTGGCTAGCTCGTAGTAATAACATGACCAAGAGCCCTGGTAATTCGGATACCAAGGACAACATTGGCAGGTCGCGTCGCAACAAGCAAAAGCGCCGCATTAACGACGACAACGCTGAGGATACGACAATTAACGCTGGATTCAGAGGCTCTAAACCCGGTCAGCGGAAAAAGCCATTCAAAAGAAATACTCCGGGCCCGTCCAATTTGGACCGAATACTCGATCGCTCGTGCCAGATACACGACACCCCCGAAAAACCAGCCAACCACACCAACAGGGATTGTTGGGTGTTCAAACAGGCAGGCAAGTTAAACGCCGAAAACAACGACAAGGAGCTGCATAGCGATGACGAGGAGGAGCCCCGGCCACCGAACAATAGGGGACAGAAGGGTTTCCCCCCACAAGTGCGGACGGTGAACATGATATACGCAACCCACATCCCCAAAAGGGAACGGAAGCGTGCACTCAGGGATGTATATGCGTTGGAGCCAGTCGCCCCAAAGTTCAACCCATGGTCCTCCTGCCCGGTCACTTTCGATCGAAGGGACCACCCCACTAGCATCCGCCATGGCGTATTCGCCGCATTGGTTTTAGACCCAATCATTGACGGATTTCACCTCACTAGAGTCCTTATGGACGGCGGCAGCAGCCTGAACCTGCTTTATCAGGATACAGTGCGAAAAATGGGCATAGATCCCTCAAGGATTAAACCCACAAAGACGACCTTTAAAGGCGTCATACCAGGTGTAGAGGCCAACTGTACAGGCTCAGTTACACTTGAGGTGGTCTTCGGATCCCCGGATAATTTCCGAAGCGAGGAGTTAATCTTCGACATAGTCCCGTTCCGCAGTGGCTATCATGCACTGCTCGGACGAACCGCATTTGCAAAGTTCAATGCGGTGCCGCACTACGCATACCTCAAGCTCAAGATGCCAGGCCCTCGAGGAGTCATTACGGTCAGTGGAAACACCGAACGCTCTCTCCGAACGGAGGAGCAGACGGCGGCCCTCGCGGCGGAAGTACAAAGCAGCCTCTCAAGGCAATTCTCTAGTCCGGCCATTAAACGTCCGGACACCATCAAGCGCGCCCGGAGTAACCTACAACAAGACCGCCTGGCACGTTCCGAGCACGCGTAGCAATGCGGCCCCAATCCCAGCCCTCGCGAAATTGCGAAATCAGTACTACGCGTACATAACTATGCTCTGGAAATACCATGGGCATAGGGGGAGGGGCACGACCACGGCATGCCCAAAATGCGGCTCAACCGCACCAGGGGCTCCCGATTTTGTCATTCCTTTTTCTTACTTTCAGGACTCCACTCTACGGAAGGCCTGTCCGGCATTACAATCGCCGAACACACGATGCAACAGCCAGGGAGGCAGAAAGCTACGTCGAGTGTCCAGGTGGTCTCTATGACGAGCAGTATACTTGTTTCACATATCATCCCGCAGCTCGCCCCTGGAAGGGGACATGTCAAATAGTCCCATCTCTTGCTTATCGCACTATTTGTATCGTTCTGCTTTTACCGCAGACTTTTTGAATAAACAATGCATAGCTTTTGTCTATTATTGCATTCCCTTTTTTATAAAAATATGTTCAGTTATGACATTATGCAACCGTACACTTTGGTACGACCAATACACCAGGGGCTTACGTACCCCAGAATATGGTGTGAGAAGTCCTAACACTCTCATGAGTGCGGCACCCCGAACTTATAGCATTATATGCATCGGCTCCGAATCATGTCTTGGGTCAATAGTTGGGTTTGCCCGGCTCCCATGTTTTGGTACCTTACGTTCCGTTATATCGGCTAAGGTAGCACTGGGAGAACCACTGCGATTGTGCCCCGGTTGAGCTGGGCTAAGCACCTCAGTGGAGAAAGCTAAAACTGACCGTCATGATAGGGCGAGAGCTGGTCGCTGTTCGAGAGGTTTTCAAGTCCCTAAAGACTTATGCCGCTTAGAGCGAGGAGTCGGCTTTGTCCGGCCTAGGCGTGGATAGCGCCCCGAACTCGGTCTTCCGAATACTAGGGGCTTCGCCGAAATTTAAAATTATAGAATTCTATGGCTAAGTGAGAGTGTTCAAGCATTATAGTCCGATTGCCTTGTTCGTTGTGTTGAGCGCCTCCCTCGAAGGACCCAATAATGGGAAAAAGAGCGCTCAAGTTTATCCCGAACACCCCAGCACTCGCGGCATGGGGGCAGAAGCCGACGACTCGCCATCTCTCAATTTTGATAAACGGCCGCACAGAAGGTAATATTTTAAATTCAAAAGCGTTGCTTAGCGCATATGAACAAGTTTTCAAAGTACAGGATTACAAATGCGAGTTTACTCAAAAATTACATCTTTGGAGCACTCATCCGCTATACGGCGGGCACCCTTCAGGACGCCCTCATAATACATCTCGGGCTTGCGATGCTCCTTGCCCGGCGGTGGTCCGTCCGTCACAAGCTTCTCAGCGTCCATCTTGCCCCAATGCACTTTAGCACGGGCAAGGGCCCTACGGGCACCTTCGACGCATACGGAGCGCTTGATGACTTCAAGCCTTGGACAGGCATCCACGAGCCACTTTACCAGCCCGAAGTAGCTCCCAGGTATGGCTTCCCCAGGCCACAGCTGGACTAAGAGACCCTTCATGGCCTGTTCGGCCACCTTATGGAGCTCGACCAGCTGCTTCAGCTGGTCGCTCAAGGGCACCGGGTGTCCGGCCTCAGCATACTGAGACCAGAACACCTTCTCCGTCGAGCTCCCCTCTTCGGCTCGGTAGAATGCGGCAGCGTCGGTGACACTCCGGGGAAGATCTGCGAATGCTCCTGGAGAGCTCCGGACTCGGGTAAGTAACAAGTAATTCACTTTTGCATGCTTGCTTTGCATAAAGAATGCCTTACCCGCCGCTATTTTCTTCATCGCCTCAATTTCTTGGAGGGCTTTTTGGGCTTCGGCCTTGGCAGATTTGGCGCTCTCAAGCGCCGAGGCAAGCTCGGACTCTCGAGTCTTTGAGTCAAGCTCCAAACTCTCGTGTTTTTCCACGAGAGCCTGGAGATCTTGCCGCACCTCCGCCACTCGCGCCTCCTGCTTCTCTCGCTCGGTGCACTCCATGGCCGCATTGTTTTCGGCCTTAGACAGCGCTTCCTTCAGGGTCGCCACCTCGTTTGTGGCCCCTGCAATACCCACGTTGGTCCTGTCATTTTTTGCAGCCACATATTTTTATATACTTACATAAGGTATTACTTACCTTCCTTGTCCTCGAGCTGCTTCTTGGCAAGGCCGAGCTCGTTCTCGGACCGCTCGAGGCTCTGCTTCAATGCATTGACCTCCGCAGTCAGTGCGGCAGAGGTCAGCAGCACAACCTGCATTCCCATATTGACATACTTATGTTAGACTCCTGCGTATATATTTTTGATCCTTAGTTCGGCTTTTCTTTCCGAACACCAAACTGAGCATCAGGGGCTACTGTCTATGCGGTAATATTTTTACATATCTTAAATACATACCTCAAAGCCTGTTAGAAGGCTGGCATAGGCTTCGGTCAGCCCGCTCTTGGCGGACTGAACCTTCTGGATCACCACACTCATAAATAGTGCGGTGCTCCTCGTCGATGGAGGCGCCGTTAAGCACCTCCAGCAGATTATCCGGTGCCTCCGGTTGGACGAAGGTCACTGCGTCGTAGGCTTGCCCTTCTTAGTAGGGGGCCGCCAGCCGGATGCCGGAACCGTTGAAGGTTCCGGTGCGGTGTCCGGCCTAGGGCCGGACTCAGAGCCCTTTGGGGTTTTATCCCCTTTTTGCTTGGAGTCCGGGAGGTCGCCTTGCGGCGCCTGCAGGACCACCTCCTCCTGGCTTGGCCCCTTTTGGGATGCCACCTCGGTGTCATCCGTGGCGCGAGGAGAGGAGGCGGTCGGAAGTGAAGTGTTGTTCACATCCGATGAACCCAGGGAACCGCTCGACGAAGCGTCGAGCCCGTCTTTGGGTGGACTGCATGATTATATCCGACATCAGAAGGTATTGTGCAATAAAGGAACACCATGAGTTATTCTGGTATCCGGATACTTACGATTTTGCCAGGGGCTTGGCCCTAGATGGCCACTCCTCTTCGTCGTCGTCGGCGTTGGTGGAGTAGTCCGGAGGAAGGGTCCTTCCCTTCTTGGACCCTCCGGCCCCCCAGTTGGGGCAGCTTTCCTTTTCTTCTCTCCCCCCGCTGGGGGAGAGGCCTCTCTTTCTTCCTCCTCGTCTTCACGGGAGGAGTCCGCCTCAGAGTCATCGGGCGATGAGTCCGACACCACCTGGCGCCGGGAACTCCTTCGAATTCCCATGGCCTTCTTCTTGGCCTTCTTCTCCGGCACCACGTAAGGTGCCAGAACCAGCAGCCCCGTCAAGCGGGCATCTGCTGGGTCTTCTGGCAAGGGAGCCGGACAGTCAATCTGCCCGGACGTCCTCTGCCAATCCTGTCAAAGGTAAGGGAGTTTAGATCCCGCATAGAGTCAAACTGTGAAAACAAGTGTCCCATAAAGGGCAAAATAGCTTACCGCGTTGGCTTGATGCTGCGCGCTGAATACGCGATCCTCGGTAGCGGATGCGGGAGCCTCGGCGCCCTTGAACAGCACCTTCCAGGCATCTTCGTACGTAGTATCGAAGAGTCTGCTCAGGGTTTGGTGCTGTGCCGGATCAAACTCCCACAAGCTGAAAGCCCGTTGTTGGCACGAGAGGATCCGGCGGATGAGCATGACCTGGACTACGTCGACTAGTTTGAGCTTCTTGCTCACCAGGTTTTGGACGCAGGTTTGGAGCCCGGACAGCTCCTCCGAATTACCCCACGACAAGCCCGTCTCTTTCCAGGAGGTGAGCCATGTAGGGAAACCAGATCGGAATCCGGGGGCCGTTGCCCATTCAGGGTCATGAGGCTCGGTGATATAGAACCACCCCGATTGCCACCCCTTTATGGTCTCCACGAAGGAGCCCTCGAGCCATGTGACATTCGGCTTCTTGCCCACCATGGCGCCTCCGCACTCCGCTTGGCGGCCGCCCACAACCTTCGGTTTGACATTGAAGGTCTTCAGCCATAAACCGAAGTGGGGCTGGATGCAGAGGAAGGCCTCGCACACGACGATGAACGTTGAGATATTGAGGATGAAGTTCGGGGCCAGATCGTGGAAATCCAGGCCGTAGTAGAACATGAGTCCCCGGACAAAAGGGTGAAGTGGGAAACCTAGTCCGCGGAGGAAGTGAGTGAGGAACACCACCCTCTCATGGGGCCTGGGGGTGGGGATAAGTTGTCCCTTGTTGGGAAGCCGGTGCGCGATGTCATTGGACAAGTATCCGGCCTTCCTCAGCTTTTTAATTTGCCCCTCCGTGATGGAGGAGGCCATCCACTTGCCTCCCGCTCCGGACCTGGCTGGAGAAGGTTGAGGTGGGGAGAGCGGACTTGGGCGCTGGAGCTCGAGTGCGCGAAAATGGATAAGCAAATGAGGAAGAAGGCGTAGATGGAAAAGATGGATCCTTATCCCCTTATATGGGCGGACGAAACTATGTGCCCCCACCAGCCTGGTAAAACTCGCTTATCTCCCAAGCGCCGTAAATTAATGGCACGGTTGGGTTACCCACGCCTGTATTGATGAGAATCCCGGAATAAGGGGACACGATCTCTGCTTCAACAAGACGTGCCAAGAAAACCGCCTCGCTAAACGCGCCGACGTGGGACAGTAAAAACGATTCGAATAAAGGCTTGGCCGTGGTGTGATGACACGCTGCGAAATACGTCAGCAGATTGGATTTGTGCACATATTATTCTCTCTACGGTGGTATGTGAAAATTATTTTGCAGAGCCGGACACTATCCTTGTGTTCAAAATCTTCTATGAAGTATTCGGAGGAGGAACCCGCCTTGCAATGCCGAAGACAATATGCGCGCCGGACTCGTCGTCATTGAAGCTTGGTTCAGGGGCTACTGAGGGAGTCCTGGATTAGGGGGTGTCCGGATGGCCGGACTATGACCTTTGGCCAGACTCCTGGACTATGAAGATACAAGATTGAAGACTTCGTCCCGTGTCCAGATGAGACTTTCCTTGGCGTGGAAGGCAAGCTTGGCGATATGGATATCTAGATCTCCTTCCATTATAACCGACTCTGTGTAACCCTAACCCTCTCCGGTGTCTATATAAACCGAAGGGTTTTAGTCCGTAGGACGAACAACAATCTGAAGGAAATATGCCCTAGAGGCAATAATAAAGTTATTATTTATTTCCTTATACCATGATAAATGTTTATCATTCATGCTAGAATTGTATTAACCGGAAACATAATACATGTGTGAATACATAGACAAACAGATAGTCACTAGTATGCCTCTACTGGACTAGCTCATTAATCAAAGATGGTTATGTTTCCTAACCATAGACATGTGTTGTCATTTGATTAATGGGATCACCTCATTAGAAGAATGATGTGATTGACATGACCCATTCCGTTAGCTTAACACTTGATCGTTTAGTATGTTGTTAATGCTTTCTTCATGACCCATACATGTTCCTATAACTATGAGATTATGCAACTCCCGTTTACCGGAGGAACACTTTGGGTACTACCAAACGTCACAACGTAACTGGGTGATTATAAAGGAGTACTACAGGTGTCTCCAAAGGTACTTGTTGG
>LR880966.1:744644808-744662826 GCA_904067115.1 Aegilops sharonensis | reverse complement strand
TCTACACATTTAACCTTTTTTGAATGCAATGATTAACAATTTATTAAAGACATAATGTTCGTAGATGTTGTAAATTTATTTTATACAGATGAAAAAAATATTTTTATTCATTTTTTATTTTTAAATACTTGTTTAACTTTTTTTTGAATCACATTGTTTTGATTTTTATTGAATTCGTGTTAAACATTTTTCAAATATGTGTTGTAATATTTTTTTATTCCAAATGCTATCAACATGTTTTGAAAGTTCCACAAACATTTTTAAAAATATTGAAGTATTTTTGTGTGGAATATTTGTCTTTTAAATTGTTTTTTTATAAATATATGCAAAAAAAAAGACAAAAGGGAGGAAAAACGAAACAGGGTGAAGAAAAATAGAAGCCTGCTACTGGGCTGGGTCACTAGGGTCCAGTGGTGGAGCCAGCTCGGCCGGCGAGCCATGGCAAAGTACACGGCGTTCCTGTCTGCCAGTTTTTTGCCCCTACAAAACTCTGGCTAGACCTCCATTTACTGCTCCTATTCAAACAAGAATGCATGGCTGAGCCCGAGTAGCTGCCCCGGGTAGCCGGGAGGTGGCTCCGCCACTGCTAGGGGCGTTACTTCAAACAATATTGTCTTCTGTCTCGCTACAAGCCATACATAGTCGCGCTGCATGGGCGGAGACAGGCCCCAGGCAGCCCAGGCGGCGGCCTGGGGTGTGCGACCCATCTCCTTCGTGCCATGGCCCAATTCGCCTGGGGCGTAAGGCACCGAGGCCCATCTCCTTCGTTCGCTTTACTTCGTTGCCTGCCTGCCTCGCGTCCGCTGTGCTCGACTTGGACGAACGAATCGACGGCTCGCCGCCCCTTCCCCCGACTTGGACGAGGCCTAGGCGTGGCTGCATGACCTGCGCTCCGGCGCCGCCTGCCGCCGCTTGCCATCGTGTGTGCCTACCCAGCCGCCGCCCGCCCCCCCCCCCCCCCCCTCCCCCCGTGTTGGCCCCCCCCCCCCCCCCCCCCCGCCCCCCCCCCCCCCCCCTCCCCCCGTGTTGGCCCCCCCCCCCCCCCCCCCCCGCCCCCCCCCCCCCCCCCTCCCCCCGTGTTGGCCCCCCCCCCCCCCCCCCCCCGCCCCCCCCCCCCCCCCCTCCCCCCGTGTTGGCCCCCCCCCCCCCCCCCCCCCTTCAATCCACTTTTGCGACATCAGGTTGCACCGCTACAGGCTGCTGTCCTGTCCGGCGAGGCGGCAAGCTGCCCGGCGTCCGGCAATGCATCCGTTTGTTTGCCAGGAGTCTCGCAAGTGCAACCCACCCCATCGGCCTTTGTCCTCAACCGAGCCGCATCACAGAGCAGACAGCAGAGCAAAGGTAGCTATTTCCAAATCCCATTCTTTTTGCTTCTAGAGCGAAGGTAGCTATAAATTTAGTCATATAGCTTGTAGTTTTTGTAAAAATGTTGATAATGATTTACTGTAATGCACTGTTAGATAAAGATGGAACATGGCAGCGTAGTCCAATTTTGACTAATTTGAATTGGTTTGCTTTTATCAAATAGGAGCATGTCTTCTACACAGTACTTCCTATGTTAGTCATTCTTCCAAGTTTATTTAGAGAGGTAGTAGAAACAGGCAAATGGGTCTACAACCGATCCAGCTAATCTACTAGCTCAAAATCTTTGCGGTACTGATCTATATATATGCTACATATTGTCCTTTGATTTATCTTGCTTTATTAGTTGACCCGTCATGAAACAAATGTTCAGTTTCTTATTAGTTATGCAACATAGATTCACTTTTGTATGCCTTGAAACTAGAGTTTTTAGGGGTAGTTTTTAGCTCATAAGTTTCTGCCATTCCTGGCTCCGCCACTGGTCGCACACAAACTTTTATTTGGTGCTTTAACTGCCATTTGAAGTCAAATTCGTACAATACACACACCCTTCTCCCCGCATTGGGCCGGCAGGTATAAGGCGCCGGCGGGAAGCTCCTGTTCCCGGTTTTGGGAAGCTACCATAACCTTCCTGCCTTGTTTTGGGTAAACTTCTGTCCTGTGTTTTTGGTTTATTTGGACTGGTTTTGTTCGGTTTGCTTATTTTATTTTTTTACTTTTTATGAAATGGCTGAAACTTTTTGAGTCAATTGTTTTTTAAATTCAGGATTTTTTTCAAATTCACAAACATTTTTACAATACCCCATGAACTTTTTCCAAATCCTCTTTTTCAAATCCACAATTTTTCAACTTTTTTGAAGTTTTCTGGAAATTCATGAACTATTTTTTACATCCTTGAATTTGTTTTCGAACTTGAAAATTCTGTTTGAATTCATGATATTTTTTATAACACATGAACATTTTTGAATTTTTCATGAACTTTTTTCACATTTTTAAACTTTCCGCCACAACCGTGATTTTTTGTTGCAAATTCATAACTTTTTGAAAACCAGGTTCTTTTTTTACGAATTTTCAGATTTTTTTACAAAAGTTAAATGGTCAATGGTTGACCGGTCAACCATCAACCAAACAAATGAAGAGACAGGCGACCGTGCGACCCGAACTAAGAGATGTGCGATTGTGCAACCCGTATATTGGGCCGGGGGCCGGCCCAAGTGAGTGGGGCGCGTGAGCGCTGGGTGGCGAGTTGGCGTAAGGCCCTAGGGAGGAGCTCTCGCATGTATCTGGTGTGTAATTCTAAAAAAACTATCTAGGCTTTTTTTTGCGGGGTAAAGAAAACTATCTAGTCTGTATACCCCTAAAAAATGTAGCTTGTAATAATTTTCATAAAAAATGGTTTGTAATAAATCATGTTTAGAAAAAACATGTGTTCGCTCAAGAAATGAAAACATAAATAAGATGATTTTGGTTTTTCAGAGTACACCCATGCCATCCCATATACTTCCAACATCCAATAGCAGGAGGCAGATGTCATCTTATTAGGCTTTAAATTGTGATTCCAAGCTTTAAATTGAGATTTCAAGATTCATGAACCATGTTCCAATGCCCATCGAGAATATTCATCTGATATATCATGTAATTGTTTTTTGTGTAGTTCGTGAAGTACTCCAAAAGATCACAAAAGTATGTTCCATCTATTTTATAACTTTGTTAATATAGATTTTGTTGCCTATGGAATATGTCCATCTACATACTATTCACTTAAGTTGTGAATTACTTCATAATATTTCCAGGACAAACATGACATGTTTTACTAGTGTGTCTTCTCTTTATATCTAAATATAATCGTTACAAGTACTAACCCCTTTTCTTATTGATGCAACAAAGATATATTGTAACACTTATACGAAAGTAATGTTGATAAAACTCATAAAAAATTATAAAACATAGAAAACCAAAAAATGTAATAAAAATTAAAAAGAGACGATATAAACACTTACAAAGCTAATGGAAAGCAAGAACGAAGATCAAATAGTTCTTCCCTAAGTCCTAAGAAAAGGAGGGCTTAAATTCCGCTCCGACCTTCTCCTCTATCTCCGGATCGAGTTCGGCAAGGAGCGCGTTGGTCACTGCCCACTCCTACCGTAGGAACTGCCGGTTGGCCTCCATATAGGCCTCATCCTGCATGGACTCCAGGATGGCCTGCTGCTCCACCATCTCCGCGTCTTGGGCGACGACGAACTCTGCCTCCACCTCCTCCATGTTGAACCCCGGAGTAGGCTGCTCCGCCTCGTCCTCCTCCAGATCTGCCACCTCCATCGGCTCCGGCAGCAGCTCTCCCTCCTCCTCCTCCGGCCCCGGCGAGTTCGGAGGCAACCCGACAGCGATGCGGGCGGCATGCCTAGTCTGGGTCTCCTCCGCTATCTTCCCCCAGCACTCCGGCGTGAGCATAGTGTATGTGGTGATCTTCTGCCAGACCATGACGATGTCAGAGAGTGTGGGAGAGCGGAGGAGAGGAGGTAGACGGGCTCGGGTGACGGTGCAGAGAGGGAGAAGGTGGATGGGCTAGGGTTGGGGGACGCCGGCCGACTTAAATAGCTGGATTTGGCCTCGGGCGACGATCCGAGATGGTGCCACATGGTGTTCAAACCATGGCGACGGAGGAGGCGTCTGTTGGACTGCGGGTTCCTGGGTGATTCCACGTGGGACCTCATCGTCAGTTCCACATGGCAGACGCGCCTGGGCGCGCCCATATCCACCCCATATTTGGGCTGGATATGAGGGGTGCCGGTCAGACCTGGTGTTTGAGGCCCATTTGAGGCACTCGACTGTAGATGCTCTTACTCTAATGGAGTGTTCACGGAAGAGTGGCCTTTTTCTCCATGAGGAGCCGTCTTCAAGTGTTGAAATCTCTCACTAGGGGAGATAGATAAGCTAAGCTCTATCAAATGAGTTCTATCCTTAGCTGACCCTAGAGAGGAGATGATAGAAGAGTATATATAGGTTCTCCTATGAAGGAGAAAGTTAAGGGACAAATTGGGAAAGAAACATGGGCCTTTGATCCCCTTTCTCTCGTAGACAGGCTAGCCAGGAGGTCTAGTGTAAGAACAGATAAGTAGCCCGCCAGAAGGGCCCTCAGGGTACAAGGCCCCAAATCCGGAATGTCTAGAAGCTCTGCCATGATGTCTTCGCCTAGACGTCCGTCAATGCTTCCAGAACCCCTCCTTCGTCATTACGATTCCTTATACTTCCATGTTTCCCTTTTAGATGGCGCAAACGTTCTCTTGTGCTTGACATTCTCCGTGCCATACATGACGTTCGGATCAACCCTTTGCAGTCATGGCAACGTCAGTTGGTGATCACTCTGTCATAGTTCTATTTTTGTTACATTTCTACATTTAGCTTTGAAGATTTTCTACAGTTAGCCACACAGGAACAACACACCCGATGAGCTTCGCCCAACAACACACACACACCCCCGCCGGCACGTTGTCCTGCCAGTTTTAGCTCTTGCACAACCTAGGCTGTACCAAGCCTCCTGGTCATGGCCTCCAAGTTGACGGCGACCCAATTCGTGCGAGCAAGATCTCGCCAAACTCGGCTTGAAGAGAACAAAGCAACACTTGTGATCACCGTGATGCAACATGCGAAGGAGGACGCTTCTGTTCTGGTAGGGGCCGAGGCAAGCGTCAGCTCTCAGGTCAGGTGTTCGTCTCCGTTGATCCGGTCGAGACGGTGAGATTACACGAAAGTAACAAGCTCACAAAGCATGGATATGGTGAGGCACGAGGCATGGTGTCGATCGATCTGCTTGTACATATTGGAGTCATGAACTGGACCCAAATAACTTCTCGCGACCCAAATAACCGGTAGACGGACGCACACCCTACGGAGGAAAGAGAGCCGAACTAGCCTGGATTGCACCTGTCAAGTTCGTGTCGTGATGCAACCAAGTGAAGTGGTCATGTCCAAAAACACCAGGTCTTGACAAACACTGTGGGCATGTTTGGTTGCCGTAGTGAATAGTAGTTGCGTTGCATACACATCTCAACCCAGCCTGGCTTTGAAAAAACAGCTTCATATGCGACATCTGCGAGTTGTTTGATTGCCTGCATCTAGGGTCTCTGCATTAGGTAATACGCAAGTGCATTTTGTTTGGTTGCCTGCATTGGCCCAAGCGGCACATGAACTCGGTGTTTGGTTGCACGCATGAGGTATGATTAAGAGCTAGCAGTTAACTTAGCAGACATGGTTAAGAGCTAGCAGAGGGAAGGGGAGAAGAAGTGCAGTGTGCGTCAGATAATGGCGACTACGATGGATAGTGGCCGTGGCGCCGTGTCCGACATGACAAGCATGGAGTCGTGGACGAGCGACACCGTCGGCGAACTAGTTGCGGTGCTCGCGCAAAGACAGTGGACAGAGGAGGAGAATGTAGTGCTCGCGCCATGGTATCGTCAGTGCAGTGGACGAGAGAGGAGGCCGAGATGATCGACGTCGGGAATGACTCCAGTGCAGTAGGGCGAGAGAGAGAGGAGGCGAAGATGATCGACTCCGTCGGCGGCGCGGCGAACTGCAGTGTGCGTAGAGGCAGAGGACACAAGAAAGTAGTGTGCGCGCCATTGTAGCGTCAGTGCAGTAGGAGGACGACAGAGAGTAGGCCGAGATGAGCGACGTCGGAAACGACTCTAGTGTAGTAGCACGCGGGCAAGGAGATCAAGGGGAAGGTCTTTGGCGTCGAGAGGGACGAATAGGAGGGCTCTGAGCAGAGGACAGAGGAGCTCGACATGATGGCATCAGTGCAATAGACTGCTGTTCAAAGAGGGATAAAGCTACGATCGTCGAAACCAAAAACTTACAACACGAATGTTGTGAGGAACTGCGAAATTAGGCTGCTGGTCAAAGGAAATTTCAAATGATCGATCGTGCGCGAGAAATCTGACAAAATTCGTCAGAACAGCTCCAAACGGGAACACGAGATTAAGAACTTACGGCCGCCAAACTACGAGCCTGAATGAAACCGTAGCATCGAGGTGCATCTTTTTTGTGTAGAGCTTACCTCGAACTGAAGCACCTGATAGGAGCTTACTTGAGGTTGAAGAAGACCTCACATAATCACCTCACATCTCTCCCGTCTCCACTCGTGCGAGGGCACACTCGCTTGCGCTCGCCTCGGCCTAGCTCGCGAGAAACTGCCGATTCCTGCGTTTCGAGTGAGTCAGGCCCAGAGGTGCTTTAAGTTTCATGCTATGCAGGCCAACACGAAAACCAGTCAATCAAACAGCCCGTTCCTTTCCCGCGTGGGCCTGGTTGGGCCTAATGCGAGCAACCAAACACACCCTGTTAGTATTGCATGCGAATCTACACATGCATGCGACAGTAGGACACATACTGTCGAGCACACCGTGTCATGCATGCTACCTGTACACATCTGCAGAGGCGACCAAACGCATCTTGTCGCTCTCTCGTTGAGGGTCGGTGGCAGTGAGATAATCATCGATGGACTCTAAGCTAACAATGTCACAAAATGATTTGAAATTGGTACCTTGAGGAAATTGCTTGATGAGTCGGTTAAGCAAAACTACAAGGAAAAACATTATGCCATGCGAATAAAGGGTACGGACAATACGCTAGTAATACATATTCCACTGTATCAGTGAAGCCTCTAATCAATGTAAAATCTGAATATAAATGGCATATGTATTATGAAGGGGAGCGGCGAGTCCTTAAAAAGGCAATGTTAACAAAAGTGTACCCCTTCTCTAGCTGCTCACAATCATGCATTGGATGCTTCTTTTAGCCTTGATGCCATCTATTCTCTATATATGTTAACATGTCTTATATAAATCCCTCTTTGTTATTTACAACCATATTTTTTTGAGGGAAAAGACAATAGTTTACAACCATATTTTACCGATCTCTAGTACTACACATATATAACCCACATGCAGAGTGAATGTTAGAAATATCTCTCACAAACTACTCTTGTTTTCCCGAGTCAAACAAAGTGCGGTAGGTGAGTGCTTTAAATACTAGTTCTTGAATCCCCCTCCCGACCCTCGCATCGCCCCTCGGGCGACTCGGGGGCGACTAGGGTTCCGCCGCCGCCGCCGCCCCTCCAACCCTCTCCTCTCCCTCGCCGCCACCGGAGACGGCCGCCAGGACAGCCAGCGCGGGCACCGGTGAAGGTGGCAGCGGGGACTGCGGCGCTTTGTCCCTCTCGGAGGCCATTGGTACCTGGGGCGGCGGCCCCTGCCGGTGAGGCGGCGGCGCCGCGCGACCGCCGGCGTTCGCAGGCGGTGTGCTGGCCAGCATGCTCGGCCATGAGGGTGGCGTGCCGCTGGTAGAGTTTCTATCGCGGCACAGATCTCATATGCGTCAGATCTGGAGGTACGAGATCCCGCCTCCCAGCTGCCTCTCTAGCTCTGTATGTTGTGGACTGTGATTCGCTCATTGGCTTAGGTGTTGGTGAGCATGGTGGGGTAGCTTGGGGCCCGGGGGAAACCCTGGTCGACTTGGCTGGCCCGGCGGGGTGACGCCCAAGGGCGCCGCTTTCTTCCATGGGGGCGCTGCTGAGTATCCCAACTCTCCACCCTGACCTCCTGCCAGGCCCAGAATCCCCTGTGGATTTGGCGGCGGCGGCGCCTTGCGCGTCGTGACCTTCTCGAAGTCGTCGTCATGGGTGTAGGGGCTCAGATGGGAGGATGTGCAGGCGCGGGATTGAGGTTGCTTGTGTCTCGAGCTTGTGTGGATGCGGTGTGGGCTGTAGGCACCGTTATCTCTTCTGGTTGGTGCTCTCCGGTGGTGGTGGACGCCTCTCAGCCCCGGCCATGCGGCATCTCGATCCTGATGGTAGGGGATAGGGCTCCCCTTCCCGGCGGCTGTGGCTTCATGTAAACTGAAGAGACCTGGGTCTTCTCAACGGTGGTGCTTTGCTGCCTTGCCTCTCGCATTTTTTGCTTGGTTCCCTGCTGCCTCCTCTTTGGTGTCCGACTCCATGAAGCTTTCCTTCTCCAACTAGTTGGGCGCGGTCAGTGGCGATGCTGCCGGCATGGCTTATCCCAAATCGAGGTGGTCGCCCTAGGTCCACCATGCGATGTGAGGGCGGCATCCTTCTAGTTCTCGGGTGAGTTTCTCTGAATCTCGATGGTACGAAACCTACGAGCCATGGCGAGGGGGTTGGGTCCCTCTTCGGTGACAGAAAAGGAAGGTTCTGTTTTCCCTCCTTCCCTTGGTGCTCCTGGAGCAATGTCCATTTTGACAGCCAGCTTTGTCATGCCATGCTGCTCCGTCCTTCATTTGTAGGATACTAGTGTGGAGTACTCTGCCTCTAGCAAGCTGTAATCTTCATTTTCCTTTCTTAAGTTAGCTTGTGTAGGCCATGGTTTTGGTTTCTTCCCAGCGTTCCCCTTTGTATCAGTTTGGTCGTTGTTCTCTGGGTTTTATGATGTAACTCCTGGCCGGTTGATGGCTTTGTTAGTACAAAGTTGGGCTCTTCACGAGCCATCATTCCGAAAAAATACCGGTTCTTTGGGTCTATCTTCAAGCATTCCCCAGCTTCTTCTTCGACCATGATGGCACACATCAGAGCATCGCTCACATCGAGATCTATACTTCCACACCTACCTCTTTATTCAATTTGTAGTATCGATGCTAGTTTCCCCATAAGATCAATTTCTTGTTCTACTCCATGGTCCATCTCAAACCATCCCTTCTAGTGAGATATAAAATTTGAGTTCTACCTCTCGATCTATTTGGAAGACCGCTACTGGTGTTCACATAAGATCTACACTTCATCCTACTTCAAGATCCATGTCAAAGCATCACCAATGAGAGATTTACTCTTGATTCCGAAAGTCTTACAGCTTTGTTTTTGGTGAGATCCGTAGTTTACTCTCCGCCATGATCTTCTGAAAGCATCACTACCGTGATATCTATACTTTGAGCGATACCTTCCCCTCTTACTTGGGGATCTATGGATCCTTATTTATGGTAATTGTGCATTATTTTCCATCTTGAGATCCACTTCTATGTTTTATGTACTCGAAATATTGATAGGTCATACCGTAGTTCCTTACTTCTTTTTATCTAGATCTATTATGATATTTTCTTAAAACGCTTATCTCTCATTTATCTCTATTGCAGTTAAAATTTCTCCAGAGTTTTCGAGGTTTGTTCCAACTTGCTTTACTATTTTTTTCAAAATCATTCTTCTTTTAGTATCTCGGGATCTATCTACGTTGATACCCATTTTCTCTTATGAGTGCAATAATCCAGCTAGAAGCATCGCTAATAGAGAGATCTTTACTTCAAGGCCTATCTCGTTATCTGTCTCGAGAATTGATATTGGTACTTTGGTGAGATCTATTTTTACGTTCTACTTCATGATCCTTCACCAACTACCTATTATAGCGAGATGTAAAATAGGAGATTTTACAATTAACCCATTTGAAAGATCGCTACTAGTGTTGATGTAAGATATATACTTAATTCTACTTCCCGAGCCATGTCAAAGCATCACTAGTGACATCTTTAATTTGAAACTGTGAAGTCTTAGAGCATTGTTTCTAGTGAGATATGCACTTTTCCTTTGCATGATCTATCTCAAAGCTTTGCCTCTAGTGAGATTTGTACTTTCAACGGTACCTTCACTCTGCTTGAAGATCTATGTGTGGTCTTGAAGATCCATCATGCATTTTTTTACATCTCAAGATCCTTTCTTATGTTCTGTGTCCTCATATAAAATTTCTAAACTATACTATGTAGTTCATTACTTCCTTATATCTGAATTTGTTATCATATTTTTAGAAAATTCTTATCTAGCTTTTATTGCTACTCTGGGTAAAGGTTTTGAATTATCTTGAAGCTTTCAACTCGCATTACTTTTTTTGGTCAAAATCATTACTCTTACAATAACGATTTCGATGACATACTTCTTTCAATACCTCTAGATATATCCCATGTCCATTCTTGTTATTGCTATAAAAAATCACCTTCCTGATCCACCACGATTCAATAGCTCACTTCTTTTATGATCTACCATATAAAAACCCCTACATGTTCCATTCAATTTGTCAAGGTCTCTTACAATATCCATCACAACTTTATTTCAAACCCACTTTAAAATCCACCTAGATCTAGTCAAGCTCTTATACAAGATTTATATACAAGATCTTGTCTTATTTTATCAAACTGTTTGTTCACGATCTATCAAGAGTAGTTGTCACAATTTCTCTATTTGGTCTACCATATTCGACTCAAACTTCTTCCACATCTACAAATCATGTTGACAAATGATTTTCTCTCATTTTTGTAAAAGAATTTTTCATGATCCAACCGGAATATTTATTGTCCTATGATTCATATATTTTATAACAGTCTTATTCATCCTTATAAATCATTGCATATTGTCTTCGTGTACGATTGAGGCTAAAGTTTGTATGATCTCTTATTCTTTTTTAGATCCTAATTTTTATCTAAAAAATATTTTTGTTATTTATCTAGACACATTGAAAGAAACTGAAACACTTTTGCCCTCAGAGAGAGAGAGAGAGAGAGAGAGAGAGAGAGAGAGAGAGAGAGAGAGAGAGAGAGAGAGAGAGAGAGGCATTGGAGAAAAGCCATGACATGTTTTTTTGTTGTAGGTGATCACACATGTTGAAGAAGAAGATATAGTGCGGCTAACATCAAAAGAAATGGAACCTCAGATATGTTAGCTTTATCTTTTTTATCACCATTTTCCTTTGTTTATTTATTCAATTACTTTTTAGTTGAGTTACACTTTTA
Organism: Aegilops sharonensis; assembly: GCA_904067115.1. Classification (NCBI taxonomy): domain Eukaryota; kingdom Viridiplantae; phylum Streptophyta; class Magnoliopsida; order Poales; family Poaceae; genus Aegilops; species Aegilops sharonensis. The sequence continues at coordinate 744,651,681 of LR880966.1, read as the reverse complement.
TAATCTCTAACAAAAATAAATGCGTAAAGTGGTGTTTATCATATTTAGTTATCTCACATAATCTAACATGTTAGTTTTTTGATTTGATACAACGAAACCTTGGATATCCAAGTGAGACTTTAACTAGAAAAAAGAAACACCATTTTACTAGGCTAGCTTGGCCACTTAGGAAAAAGATAAAATTGTTCTACCAGACTGTATTAGTAATGAATGTTTCACCCTAGTAGTGCAACAAACCATTAAACTCTCATGGAAAAAAGCTCTAATGCATTACGCACACGGACATGCGCACACGTGCGCGCGCGCGCACGCACACACACAAACACACTTATCTATTCGGTGCGTTATGAAGCCATCAAATTCTCTTAGCAAAATGACAAACTATTTTGTTTGGCAAAATGAGAGGTGTGATTGTTGGTATCTCCTAAAGCTGGCTAACTTTTCCTGTACTGTTGTGCCTTTGCTTACAAATATTTTTTGGTAGATATTTGGATGGATCTAATCAATTGAGAGGTTGTTGTGCTTTTGTCTTATTCTCCACTAAGTCATGAAATTAATCCTTACCTGTAGTATCATACCATACTTGTTTGACATATTCATAACAAAAAGGGTGGTTCTTCTCTAGCTTATAAAGCCAAGCTTGCATTCACATCACTACCTTTCGCCGGAGCACATGAGATACCCCAAATACACACCATTATTTTTAGGGAAGTGAAATGCATTTTTCCTTTATATGTAAACAGTGTTAGTGGCATATAATATCATGCGTTTAGAACCACGGACATACTCTAAAAGAAGGTTTCAATCATAAACATTACTTTCTTGTAGTGACTCAGGCTTTAATCAAGAATGATGGTTCACGTTTGCTCTTAGGCACTTCCACATTGGAGCACCTTATCGCTAGAGATGTCAATGTAGTACATTTTTTTCTTCCTAAAACACACATACTTGTTTTTGTCCTTTTGTTTTTTCGTGCTGCTTGTCTGAGGCGCATGCCGACATATTTCTAGTGGGTTGTGTCTATAGTAGTAATGATGAGTATGGACGGTATAGCGAGGCGGAAGGGCATACGTTTTCTGTGGAGAGAGAGCATGGCCACGCTGAGGCTGGGAGCACCGGCGCCGCATGGTGGCATCAGCTTCACTGCCTCCACCCTCCCCATCTTGCGGTTCCAGTACTTGAGGGATGACCGATGGTGCACCTCGGCAAGGGGTTAGCCCCGCTTCGGGTGAGGGAGTGTGCGTGGGCTGCTCGCGGTGGCCGCCCCATCGCTTCCTATGACCCCATTGGAGTGGCACGGGTGCGTCTAGCCCTCTGGTGCTTTTGACGCTGCAACTGCTGACGTTGGGTGCCTGGAAGGTGTGCATGGCAAAATTGTAGAGATGGTGGCTCACGAGGGAGACGGTGAGCACACCGCCACTGGCAGGTGTGGGGCCTGACCCAACAACTTGTGCTGCTCGAGCGAGGTGCGGGTGATGCTGGTAGCGCGAGGCCTAGAGGGAGAGTGGGAGAGGAGCGTGTGTTGGCTTACCTGCGTGATTAGGGTAAAACAGCAGCGAAGGAGACAAAGATGAGGCTACTAGATGAGAGATGATGATCCGACGCAAGGCTCCTCCTCATCATGTGGTTCATGTCCATTGCGGCCAGGCTCGGTATGGAGTGGCTGGGAGACGCGACATGCCGAGCAGCAACCGTGAGTGCCTCGACCGAGAGGAGCCTTTCATCAGACCAATGTCTCATGTAGCACCCTCCTCCTTGCCTCCTTCTTGGCCGCCATTTCACTTTGATCACGCACGTGAGTCAACACACACTCCCTCACACTCTCCGCCTGTGCCTCACACTGACGGCATCGCCTGCACCTCGCTCGAGAAGCTCAAGTCGTTGGGTCGCACTCCTCCCCTGCCGACCAGTTGTGCTCACCCTCTACGCACGTGAGTCACTTGCTCTACAACATTGCCACGCACACTTTTCAGGGATCCAACACCAGCAGTTGCGGAACCAATGGTATCACGAGGCTGGACGCACCCGTGCTGCTCCAATGAGGCCATAGAAAGCTCTCTTACAACCACGGCGAGTCGCCCGTGCACACTCCCGCTCCCATACCGGAGCTGGCCCTCGCCAAGGTACATGAACCACAAGGTGGTGAGGGCAGAGGCGGCAAATCTGATGTCACCATCGGGCGCCAGTGGTCCCAGCCTCAGGGTGGCCACGCTCTCGCTCCACTGGTACGCAAGGCCCTCCTCCTCACTATACCATTCGTAACGTTCATTACTGTGTGTATTGTCGTAGTTCTCTACTAGTTCTTGTCACATGTAGTTCTATGCCTCAGTTACACTTTTTTGGACTCATCCAACACATTAATTAAGCATGCTTTTTTTCCATGCCTGACATCCATCCATCACATCAAGCATCAATGCATCACACTAAACAATGACATTAATAGTTTTCATTGTCCTTGTTTGTGTCTGCTCGGGATAGATAGATACATATACACATACATATATGATCTTCGTAACCATCTACTGGACATGCATGCTAGATACATAGAAATATATTGTTTTGTTTAGTTGCTAGTAACCCACAAAGACAATGACATCGTCGGTGTGAGGCTGCTCAGTGGATCTAGTTCTCGTCATGCCGTTGTCATTGTTGTGTAATACTATTGTTGCTAAGATGGTTTCCATGACAGTGACCAGATCCGTGGAGGGGACTCACACCAACGTTGGTGAGAAGCAGCCGAAGAAGAAGAAGAAGAAGTAGCTCAGGCAATAGCCGCTGTATCTAGTGCAGGTCCGGAGGCGAAGAAGCTGACCCCCGCAATGACCCATTAAGATTTACGTTATTTGTGTCGTACAATTTAAAAATACCCTTACATTAAAATTCCATGCCCTTCTAACCAAAAACATTCCAAAAAATGGAAGTACAGCAAAAATTTTGAACAAATTATGTAAGATCAATTATAATATACTAATCATTCTTGGAAAGTTTCACATATTTTTTGTCTACCAGATTTATAAATACACCGGAATTACGGTTTCAACCACTTTTTTTTTCAAATTGTGTCCAAGTATTGAAAGTATCCAGCAACATTTGAAATAATTTTGAAAAACCAAGACTACTATACTGACAATTTTAGCAAAGGTTTATATATATTTGCCAAACATATTTGGAATGACTCCGAAATTATGATTTCATGTCCATATTTGGTGAAATTTTATCCAAAAAAGGAAGTATCCAAAAATTTGAAATTTTTCTATAAAACTAAGAATAATTTATTGATCATTGTGGGGAAATTTTCAGATATTTTTCCTTAACAGATTATACAATATCCTGAGTTTCTAACCCTTTTTTTGTCAAATTATATCAACAAATAGAGGTATCTAAAAAATGAAATCATTAAGTAAAACAAGAATAATATACCAATCGTTCTGGTAAAATTTTAGATGTCTTAACCAAACAGATTTAAAACTACTGTGAAATTTCATTTCCTGCCCTATTTTAGTCAAGTGCTAACATGGTTGCTGACTGGGTGGCCAACAATGTCAAACCCAACAAGCGCTAGCAAAAACCAGGGTTAATTGAGGGGAGGGTTGAATCCTGTCGGTTTCCATAGTTCGGGGTTGATTCGAAGATGTCTTTAGAGTCTAGGGTTGAATCTTAGACAAATCGAATAGTGCAATGTTGTAAAGTGGACTTCTCTCATCCCAATATAAAGTGTACTATCGAGGGGGAAAATGAGAACAAATGAACTTCATGTGCTATTAATATATATTCCATTGTGTGAGTGAAGCCTCTATTAAATGCACTCAATGTAAAATCTAAATATAGAGGGCATATGTATTGTGGAGGGGTGCAACGCTTCTTTTAAAAGGTAATGTTTACCCCTTCCCTAGAGGATCACAATCATGCATTGGATGCATTCTTTTAGCCACAATTTCATGCATTGGATGTGTCCTTTTAGCCATGATAGCAACATTATTCTATATATGTTCCTATGTGTTATATATCTTTGTTATCTACAACCATATTTTACTGATAACTGTTGCCACACACATCTAAGGACCCACATGTCAGAGCGTTAGAATTAGAAAAATCCAACACCAACTACTCAAGATTTCCCTAGTTAGACAACGTGTAGTAGGTGAGTACTTCAATATTTGAGGCCTACCTCATTATTCGTCTTGGATGATCGATACCACTCTTTCGGTAAGATCACTTTCTTATTCTATGCCATGACCATCTCTTACCATCACTTTTGGTTAGATCTAAAATCTGAGCTCAACCTCTTGATCCATTTGAAAGATCGCTACTAATGTTCACATAAGATCTACATGTCGTCCTACTTCAGGATTCATGTCAAAGCATCACCCACGAAATATTCACCTTGACTCCGGGGAGTCTCATAACGTTGTTTCTGGTATGATCCATACTTTGCTCTCTGTCATGATCTTCTCAGAGCATCATTAGCGGGATATATATACTTTGAGTGACACGTTCCCCTTTTACTTGGAGATCCGTGGATCTTGAAGATTTATGTTCATTGTGTATTTTTTTCATATCGATGTCCACTTTTATATTTTCTGAAAATTTTGAAATATTGATAGATCATACATAGTTCTTTGCTTCCTTAGATCTAGATATGTTATGATATTTTTCTTAAAATGCTTATCATTGACTTATTACTATTCCTGATAAAAGTCAATTAGAGTTTCTAAGGTCCGTTCTGACTCAATTTACTATTTTAGTCAAAATCATTCTTATTTTAGTATCTCTAGATCAATTCACAATGATACCCATTTTCTCTTATGGCGATAATCCACCTTGAAGCATTGGTCACAGAGATCTTTACTTCGGGGCCCACCTCATTATCTTTCTTGGAGAACCAATACTATTCTTTTCGTATGATCTATTTTTTTGTTCTACTTCATACCCTTGACAATCCTCCAATTATAGTGAGATCTAAAATAGGAGATTTTATAGCTGACCCATTTGAAAGATCATTACTAATGTTGATGTAAGATCTATACTTAATTATACTTCATGATCCATATACAAGCACCATTGGTGACATCATTAATTTGAAACTGTGAAGTACTTTGTGTCAGCCATGATCAACCTCAAAGCATCGCCATGAGTGAGATTTGTACTTTCCCCGATGCCTTCCATCTGCTTGAAGATATATGTGTGGATCTTAAAGATCTATGTACGGATTTTGATGATCCGTGGCTATCATGCATTCTTTTTCATATCAAGATCATTCGTATGCTTTATATCCTCATAGAAATATTTCTACATGGTACCATAGTTCATTAATTTCTTAGATCTGGATTTGTTATCATATTTCAAAAAAAAAATCCTTATCTGGTTTTTATTGCCACTCTTTGTAAAAGTTCTCAAAGTTTTCAACTTGCTTTACTATTTTTGTTAAACCGTTCTTCTTGAAATAAATAATTAAGGGCAAACTTCTTTCAGTACATTGAGATCTATCCCATGTATGTTCTTGTTGGTGCCATAAAAAACCTCTTCCTGGTCCACCAAGAATCATTAGGTTACCTCTTTTAATATCTACTAGATCAAACCCATACAGGCTTCTTCCATTTGTCATGGTCTCTTACAGTGATACATCAAAACTTTATTAAAACCCACATTCTGGTTTGCTTAGATCCATTTGAGCTCTTATACAAGATTTATACGACAACCTTGTTTCTATTTCCTTAACTCTTTGTTCATGATCTATCAAGAGTAGTTCTTATAATTGTTCTATTTGGTCCACCATGTTTTGCCTGAACTTCTTCCACTGTCTACATATCATGCCGACAAACGATTTCTCTCATTTTTGTACTAGATTTTTTTCACGATCTAACAAGGTTTGCTACTATTCTACAATTCATATATTTTATAGCAGTGTTATTCATCCTTATAAATAATTGAACACTGTTTTCATGTCTCGACTGAGACTAAAGTTTGTATGTTCCTTATATCCTAATTTTTTATCTGACATTTTTTTTGTAGTTTGCCGGACATATCAAAGATATTGAAACACTTTTGCCCTCTATATGTGTGAGACGGAGGCATTGCAGAAAACCAATGACATGTTTTTTATTTTGGGTGTCACACATTTTGAAGAAGAATTATAGTGCGGATAACCTAAAGAGGAATGGAACATCGGATATGTTAGCTTTATCTTATTTATCCTCAATTTCCTTCGTGCATTTACCGAAAAAAGCTTTCGCTCCGCTTTATAAATAAAGCAACGACCAACAACATCCAGGTACAGACGCACACCACCACAACACACGCACACACCCAAGGCGGGATACATAGGCGCTGAACGCAGCAACACGACCACTAGCACTACTCGAGCACCCGGGACTCCACCAGTGAACACGCTACCACGAAGAGATGCAGCCGCATACGACAAACCGTGGACTCCAAGACGGTGCCTTCAGGAAGGGTACGACACGGAAGCGTCGCCACCGCCTAATCCGAGGATCAAGGTTTCCCCCGGAGCCACACGACAGACAATGAGAGCCGCGACGACGCCTTCAAGAAGGGAACAAGCTACGCCGCCGCCGGTCTGTCCGAAGAAAGAGCAGGTTTTCACCCCGGCCAATACTCACTGCCATCAAAGGCCGCACTCCGACAACCACGCCGCCCACACGTCCATGACCACCGGGCAGCACCAAGCGACGGGCACTGCCCGTGAGCACCGCGCAACCACCACCAGGGCCGCCGCCCCGGAATCCAAGACCTAGGAACCACCACAACCGACACCCGCCGCTACCCCAACGGAAGAGACGATCGGATCCCGGGGCACACAAGTCCATCGATTCGTCCTACAGCTCCGGGCGCGAGACTAGCTTGGTCCTGCTG
>LR880966.1:744625898-744644712 GCA_904067115.1 Aegilops sharonensis | reverse complement strand
ATCCGAGGATCAAGGTTTCCCCCGGAGCCACACGACAGACAATGAGAGCCGCGACGACGCCTTCAAGAAGGGAACAAGCTACGCCGCCGCCGGTCTGTCCGAAGAAAGAGCAGGTTTTCACCCCGGCCAATACTCACTGCCATCAAAGGCCGCACTCCGACAACCACGCCGCCCACACGTCCATGACCACCGGGCAGCACCAAGCGACGGGCACTGCCCGTGAGCACCGCGCAACCACCACCAGGGCCGCCGCCCCGGAATCCAAGACCTAGGAACCACCACAACCGACACCCGCCGCTACCCCAACGGAAGAGACGATCGGATCCCGGGGCACACAAGTCCATCGATTCGTCCTACAGCTCCGGGCGCGAGACGAGCTCGGTCCTGCTGCCGGGCACGAGACGGGCATGGTCCTGCTGCCGGGCGCGAGACGAGGAGGTCCTGCTGCCGGGCGCGAGACGAGCACAGTCCTGCTGCCTGAGCACGGGACTAGCGATGGGTCGCAGCAGGGAGAGGGCCATCCCACCGACGAAGATTGCGCCCGGGCATCGAGAAGAGGGGTCGAAGCTGTTCACAGGCCGCTCACCGACGGGCCGACGCCGAAGAAGTCCGGCCGCCGCCGTGAGACGATCCTGGCCACCGCCATGAGCCACCACCACGCCGTGGTAGCCCACATCCCCGCCGAGCACAGCCCGCGGCACCTGCCATCGCCGGATCGGCCGGGGGCCGGCAGGTCCACCACCACCAGGGGGGCTGCAGCAGGGGCAGCCACCGGAGCAAGCCACCACCTGCGGCGAGCCAGGGCCCCGCCACCACAAGGGCCCAGAGCACCTGAGCCGCGGCCGCGACGGATTTGGGCTGCGCCCACACGCCGCCACCGCCGGAATCAGGGCGCGCCCCCAGCCCGTCCCAGCCACCCGCGCCGCCGCCAGCAGGCCGCGCCCCCGTCGCGGGCCGCCGTCGCTGCGCCGCCGCGCCCTGGGCCAGCGCCGCGCCGCCGCCCAACAAGGATGGCCCGTGCCATCCAGCGCCACGCGGGGGAGGAAGAGCCCCCGCCGCCGCCCGATCTGGCCGGGCTTTGCCCGCCAGCACGCTGGGGCGGCGGCGAGGGGAGGGAGAAACGAGGAGGGGGCCGCGTAGGGTTTCCCCCCCGGCGGCGCTCGCGGGAGCGGCCAGGAAGGGGAGAGAAGGGGGGAGGAGTGAGGCGAGCTTCAGATGTCTTTCTGTGACGTCCGTATGTCCTTCGTGCATTTATTCTGTTACTTTTCAGTTGAGTTACACATTTGTACTCTAGTTATAGAATTGAAGCACATCTCTCTACCAAACAACAAATGCGTAAAGTGTTGTTTATCATGTTTAGTTACATCTCTCTACTAAAGACATTTTTTTGAATGAAAAACTTCTAACCTGTTCATCAAGCATCATGGAAGTACAAAGAACACAAAAAGTAATTAAACTTACATCCATGTCTGTAGACCACCTAGCGGCGACTACAAGCACTGGAGTGAGCCGAAGGTGCGCCACTATCACCAGCCCTCCCGCCCCGTGGCCGAGCAAACCTTGTTGTAGTAGACAGTCAGCACGTCGTCGTGCTAAGACTCCAAATAACCAGCGCACTAGAACAGCAACCGTCGGCCTGTCATGATTGAAGAGAAGTGTAGATGAGAAAGATCTAGGCTATGGATACACTAACACACCTGAACGAGGACCGGATCCAAGCAGATCCACCAGAGACAAATACCGACCGAATCTTGCAAGATCCTTTGTAGACACACCTCCACATGCCTTTCGATGACGCTAGAAGTGTCGCCGGGACTGGGTATAGGCAATGAGAACCTTGTTCCATCTTCAGGAAGCCATTGTGAGCTGGACACAAACCCTATACAAACTTAAAAAAATACCTAAAACCGAAGCTTGAGTCGTCCTGCCATCAAAGGCCATGATCCACCATGCCTCCATGGCCCTAAGCCCACAAGAGAGAAAGCAGATTGGCGCCAACGCCGATAGGAGGCAGGAAATCCCTAGACTCTCGAGGAGTCGCTCGTGCAGGAGGAGTTGGAAAATGTTTCGTCGAATCAGAGTCGCATAATCTAATATAGTAGTTCTTTTTATTTGGTACATCGAAACTTGGGCCATCCAAGGAAGAATTTAACAAGAAAAATGGGACATCATTTTCCAGGCCAGCCTTTCCACTTTGCAAGAGATAAAATTGTTCAACCGTACCAGACCGTGCTAGGAATTTATGTTTGCAGCCCAATAGAGCAAGGCGACTACTAGGCGCCGGCGCGCCGGCCGAAATTTCGGCCGGTCAACGCGCAGCCCTTCGATCTGTCAAATCTGAGCCATCTGTATCTGCCCACCACGACTCGCACGCCTCGCCCTTCTTTCTGCTTCGTCTTCCCAACCACCCTGCTTTTCAATCCCCATCTCTCCCCGCACGCCGCGCATGGTGGTTGCAGCAAAAACTTCAGCGACGCCGGCGCAACCCCGTCGCAGGTCCCCAAAGCATCGCTGCTCATAGCTCGCGCCGCCGGAATCGCGGAAAGCCGCCCCCAATCCTCGGCGACGCCTAGGACGCAGCAAAACTCGCACGCCGTTCCAGCATAGCCGAGCAAATGGTTCCAGTATGGCTCCGCCGTCGTAGCTCGTCGGCATCGCTGGTCACAGTAAAAACGTCGACATGTCATACCCGCCGGTTCCAGCATTTTAGCTCGACGGTTGCAGCATCTAACATGTCATCCACTGGAGCACACCGGTCGCAAAATCCCCCCTAGAGAAGTAGTAGCATTTTCACTCACGGGTTCCAGCATTTCAAACAACGATTGTAGCAAAACATCGCCGGCGGGATGCCATGGGTGCTGCCGTTGTAACATTTTCAATCTCCCGTTCCAGCACCGCCGCTCACCGGTTCCAGCAATTCAGAAGGCCGGTTGTAGCAAACGTCGCTGGGGATGCATGAGGTGCCGCAAGGTGGGCAGCAAATTCTATAGCCGGTTCCAGCAAAATGTGCCGCCGGTGCCAGCACGGTGAACTGCCGGTTCCAGCTTGCGGCCCTTGGACTTGCAGCAAAAACAAGCGTCTCGTCTCATCTTGTCATCTGGGCGCGTCACCGGTTCCACCATGGCGGCTTGATCTTGAAGAACGGCCATGGCGTCGCCATGACGAGGAAGACGACGGGGGTGAAAGGCGCACTAGGCGATAGCGTCGTCGTGCCGAGGGGGACAGCAGGGTATGGATGGCGCATGGTCATGGAGTCGCCGTAGCGAGCAGCTGTCCGCTTTCCGATGTCAAAAACTTGGATTCTCAGCACGGCCATGGCGTCGGGGTCACAGCTAGAAGCACAAATGCAGCGTGTGGTTCAGGTGAAAAGAAAGAAGACGAGGGCGACTGGATAAGGCTGTTGCTAGGTGCGGGCCAATAGGAAACATCCTCGACCAATAAAAAATGTAGCGCGCGACGCGACCGGCTGAAACTCGGCCGGTCGACCGATTACAAACATTTCCCATAGAGCAATGACCCATTAAGTCCTCATGGAAAAAGCGCTAGTACATTGTAGATTAAATTGTTTGGATTACTTAATTGTTTGATACTAGCTATTCCACACGCTTGTTTATTCGGTATTTTCCAGAGCAACCAAATTCTGTTAGCAAAGTGGCAAAGTATTTTCTCGAAAAACTAGAGGTGCCATTGTTGGTATCTCCTAAAGCTGGCTAGTTTTCTTGTATTGTTTTGCCTTCGCATACAAATGAACATTTTGGTAGGCATTTGGATGGATCTAATCAGTTAAGAGGTTGTTGTGCTTTTGTCATATTCTGTACTAAGTCATGAAATTAAACCTTACTTGTAGTATCATACTATAATTGTTTGACATATTCATAACAGAAAGGGTGATCCTTTTGTAGCTTATAAAGCGAAGCTTTCATGCACTTCAGTACAAAAAAAAAAACTTTTTACCGGAGCACACGAGAGGCCCCAAATATATGCTACCGTTTGGTGAAGTGGAAGGCATTTTTCCTTTTATATGAAAAGAGTGACAATAGTATATTAGATTATAACACCTGCCATTTCATGTCACAAAAAGAAAATCAATTTTCTAATTTAGGCATGACGCCCGATATCTATATTCGAACCTATACAGAAGTGAAAGGCATATATATCCATTTTAGATGTAGTAAGAACGATGGTAGTTTTAGCATGAAAATCAATCTTAATGGCTACCAACATTAGAGATGCATTTGTTTGGAAGCACATGTATAGATAGATAAGCATTTGTTTTTTGCTAGTATATAGATAGATAAGCATGCATTAATTAATGGGTCACGTGAGCCCGGGGATCGTCACGCTCACGCCTCAGGAGAAGCATTGCGTGGGTGCCCATTAGCCGAGCTAGCAGCATTCGGCTAATCACATATCTGTAGAGGCTAGGGAGCACGAGGACAAGGCGGAGAGTGGGAGAGGAAGAGAGTGTGTGTGTGGTGATCGGAGTGAAACGGCAGCCAAGGAAACAAGGAGGAGGCCGAAACGCTGCTCCGATGCGAGGGTCCTCCTCAGTCGCGTCTTCGCCCAGCCCATCCAAACCCAGCCTCGCCCAAACGGACGTGAATAGCATGACGAGGTAATCAAAATCCCCTTCTTGCCGCCGCGATTTTGCTCATGGAGTTCTTCCGGCCGGTGCCGTGTTCTGGGTTGTTCCTTCGTCCTTCCTGCCGTGTTCTGGGTTTTGTTCTGTTCTAGGACTTCTGATCGATCGTTGGTCTGTCTCTGCGGAGGCGAAGGATCTTGGCGGAAGATTCATTCTCTCGCCCGATTGTTTCTATGTTGTGGCTGCAGACAGTTCTGTGTGTGCTTTCCTGCGCCGCTTTCCATCGAACAGATCTTCGTATGCTCGGGCTTCGCACTTCAGTTTTGCAGTTTGTAAACACGTTTTATTTTTCTTGCACTGATTTTGGTTTACGAATCCTGGCCTCGCGTTTTCTTGCTCGGGGAACAAGTTTTTCTTGCTCTTCGTTTCGTGCTGCATCCAAATGTTGGATAGTTCATTTGATTTTGTTTCGTGTGCAGGTCCCAGAGAATCAACCCGGATTCCCTCGCTGATTGCGGCGGCAGCGGCGCGAGCAGGAACCCAGCGGCGCCGGCGCCGGCCCCCAAACCGAGCAAGGACGAGCGCGCCCCGGACGTTGTCGTCGACACCTCACGCCTCGCGCCTTACTTCCCCCGCACCTCGCTCGAGAATCGTCCGGCGTCCTCATCCGCTGCCCTCCTGAGCCACCTTCGCTACAACGTCGCCATGGACACGTCCCACTCCCAGGGACCCAACCTCGGCAGCGGCGGTGGCAGCCGCATCGCCTTGTCGGACTCTCCCTTGCCGCTCCAGTGGTGGGGCCACGGGAAGCGCTCGCGCAGCCGTCGCCAGGCGCCGGTGCCCGAACCCGAGCTGACGCGCGCCGAGGTGCGCCGTCAGAAATCCCTCAAGTACAGGAGCCGCAGGGCGGCGAAGGCGAAGGCGCGAGCGGCGATGGCGCCGCCGGGCGCCCGTGGTCCCAACCTCAGTGCATCCCCATCGCCTCCTCCTCGCGCCGGCACCCTCTGGCTCCACGGGTACGACGCACGCCCCTCCCCTTGGGCTATACTATCTGTTTTGTCGCAGTTCTATCTGGTTCGTGTTGCATGCAGTTCGATCTTTCTTTACAGCATCACTCTATTGCACTTTTCTGGACTCATCCAACACCATGTTTTGTTTCCATGCTAAGCACTGGCATCCATCACATTAATCATCCATGCATCACATTAAACAATAACATTAATTGTTTCCGTTGTCCTTGTTTGTGTCTACTCAGGATAGACAGATACATGTACACTCACCCGCAAAAAAAGATAGATACATGTACACATACATATATGATCTTCACAACCATCTACTGGCTGGCATGCTGGCTAGATACTTACAAATATATTGTTCGATTGCTAGCTAGTAACCCACGGAGGGAAGTACTTTTTAATGTTCATTTTATGTTGTATTCAAATGTTCGACTTGGTTCTGTTTGCGATCCAATAGCTCGCTAACATCGTCTCTCAATTGTTTGTTTGATTTTGTTTTCTGTGCAGGTACCCGAGAATCAACTCGGATTCCCTCCCTCTTGCTGATGGCGGCGGTGGCAGCGTGATCCTTAGGCCAGTGGCACTGACACCGGGCCCCACACAGAGCAAGGTCGAGCGCACCTCGCTCGTCGTCACTGACACCTCATGCCTCATGCCGCACTTTGGCCGCACCTCGCTGGAGCACCACATGACACGAGGGCGCCCGACATCCTCAACCGCTGACCATCTCTACAACGTCGGCATGAACATATACCAGGGACCCAACGTCGGTGGCGGCAGTGGCGGCGACATCGTCCACACCCCGCTTGAGCAGCACAGGTTGTGGGGTCACGCTCCTCACCTGCCCCAACCAGCGCACTCACCAATTGCCCCAGTGAGCCACCATCTCTTGAACCACGCCATGCACACCTCCCAGGGATCCAACGTCAGTGGCGATGGCGGCAACGGCATCGCCTCACCGAATGATGTTGTGCCGCTTCAGTGGGGCCAAAGGAAGCGCTCGCGTAGCCGCCGCGAGGCGCCTGCACCCACTCCCGCGCCTAAATCAGAGTTGACCCCCGCCAAGGCGCAGGCGGTGAAGCCGATGGTGTCGACGGGCGCCCGCGGGCCCAACCTCATCTCCGACCTGTCGCTCCCTCCTCGAGCTGTCACTCTCTCTCTCCGCAGGTACTCCCTCCGCCTCGCTATATTGTCCATACTTACCATCACTACTGGCATGTTTGTCGCAGTTCCTACTCATTTGTGTCGCATGCGGTTGTATCTTTCTTTACAAATTCACTCAGTTAAACTTTTTTGGACTCGTCGAGCACATTAAATGGGGCCCGCATGTAAGAGGTGGAGAGAGAGAGAGAGAGAGTGTGTCACTCAGTTACAATTTTTTGGACTCATCCAGCACATTGAGCATGTTTTGTTTTCATGCTAGTAGCACTTAATCCATCACATTAATCATCAACCCATCAAAGAGGTATCTCGCAACGAAAAAAAAAAGCATTAGTAATCCATTCACACCAATGCCATTAATAGTTACCATTGTTTGTGTGTACGCGGTGCTGGACGGATGAACCGTTGACATTCACTGCTAAATTACCACTTTACTCAGGAAATATAGATACATACACACAAATATGATCCCCGTAACCATCTTATATATGTACTGGCTGGGCTGTTTTATTTTCTTCTTGCTCTTTTGTGAGCTTTTGTACCTTTTTAAGATCTGGAGACTTTGTTGAACTATTTTGCTTAATAATAAGATGGCCGCATATGCATCGTTCTGATGCAGAAGCCGGGGATAACCTCTTTTTCAAAAAAAAAAAAGAAAACTGGCTGGGTAGTCTACATACATACTCCCTCCATTTCAAAATAAGTGTCTCAATTTTGTACTAGCTCTCGCACAAATTTACACTAAGCTCAAGACGACACTTATTTTAAGACAAAGAGAGTACTAACATACATATACAATGTTGAGTTGATACTCCCTTTCAACACAACCAACGCGTGGTAATTGATGGATTGAATGACGACGAACCTTTTCTAGCTGGTCGTGTCGTCCTTGTTGCGTCATACTATTTGTTGCTAAGATGATGACAATGATGAGCAGCTCTGCGGAGGAGCTTCACAACACCGTTGGCGAGCAACAGCCAACGTTGAAGGAGGAGAAGGTGATGCCGCCGCCGAGCGCCCTTGGTCCCATCCTCTGCACCATATCTCCTCATGCTGCCACCCTCTCGCACCACAGGTACGCACTCCCCGCCCACGAAGCATACTATACTTGACATTCTCTATAGACGCATGCAACGCCAATGGGTTGTCGACGACAGCGTCGCGTCTATTCTTCATTTGTTTGTGTTGTGTCGTCTCGGTCGGGTTTGAGCCGTGGGTCCATGGGATCGGATCATGGCCGGTCTTGTCTTTTTTTCTTTCTTATTATCTGGGTTCCCGTCTGGTCTGGTCTCGTTTGTTTGTGTTAGAGGGTCAAGGCTCTCGGTCCATATTTAGGGACTATGGTGGATTTATTTTCTCATTTATACACCTTCTGTAGCCTTCCCAATTACAGCATGTTTCCCTTCCATAATATATGCCAGCAGTACCAATGTCACATTAAGTATCATATAGTTATATCCGGCAACAAATGGAAACTCAAGAAATATATCCATCCATCACCCCGCTGGCACTAATGCCACATTGGACTCGTTTGGTTGCATGGGATCGTTTCCCTGGGAGAGAAAGCCGCGAATCTATTTCCTCTGGTCGAATATCTCTCTCTCTCTCAACATGCTCCCTTTTGCCGGAAAAAAAAATTCTATGAGATCAGGTCTTACGCGAGACCCATCTTGATGAATGACACGTGGCATTCACAAAGCACAAAGCATCTACCCCACCCCCCACTTGAAATAGGGAGGGAGGGGATATTAGATGCTTTGTGATCCGTGAATGTCACGTGTCATCCATCAGGATGGATCTCACCTGCCTACCGTGAGGCCTGGTTTCATATAATATTTTTTCTCCTTTTGCCCTCTCTTTACACATAGGAGAAAGGATGAATCAAGCTAGCCACCGCTTCGTCCTTCGCATCTGTTTCGCGAGCTCAGCCACATCGTGACCTGATGCGGCTCCCACAGCCGCCGTTGCCGCTCTCTGTCGTGTGCCCTCTTTGACTCTTTCACGTCCCACCATTGCCATGGTAGAAGCTTGGCAAAGCAAGTCTCCTTCTCAATCCTCACCAGTCACCACCGGACACCTTTTCCATCTCTACTCCAATGTGACTTACTATCCATGCAGAACTCCAGGAGCCCATTCCACTATGCCACACCGATGCTTGCATCTCCTTCCAAATATTGATGCGTGCCTTGAGCCCCTGGCTAAGAAAGGCCAAACCGTGAGTTTCTCCCAGCCATGGAGTGTTGGAGCTGCCTCCGGCGACATACGCCGAACAGCCTTTCGACGACGAACGCCGGACGGAGGTAGAAGACAATGAACAAATCGCACTTCCGGCGACGAATGCCCCGGCCGACGAACGGCCTGTATGTTGACATCTATTCATCTCAACTCCCTCGAACACATATACATGGAGGTACACACACATGCAGCATAACCCCGGAAGAACTCTCACATCAACCGGGTGCATACAACGGTCTCGACAGAGACTACATCTTCCTTAGGCCCCTCCCCTTCGGCTCGGCACATACCGTCATTGTGGGGCGGCAACAAACAAGCTCATTACATCAGTACACAGCGGGTCATTTATATACGCTGGCTCACACAGGCTAGCACGCGCTCGCCCCACTCCGCTGCGCGCGCTATCTGCCTGGCGCGGCCACGCCCACGCCGCGCCCCATTCGCGCATGACGCGAGGTAGCCACCAACGGATCCAATGCATGCACGTTACATGCAACTAATTGACCCACTAATCTCTCCACTAGGAGCTGCATGCACACAGCCGCACTGCGTAACCAACTCATCCAGCTAAAACAACCATGCATGTCAAGATTATGGCTAACATGGTGGCCAATGGCAGCAGCTCCCGAGAAGTCAAAGTCAGGATCATGATGGCGTTCAGATCCACTCATTCTTCCACACACGAGCGAGATCCTCATTTTTCCACTTCTTCTCCGCATCCCATGCCTCTCTGACCTTTCACCATGGATCTCGCCGGAGTAGCCACAGGTGGCGTGCGGCCTAGCATCCATCGACCCGCTGCACCTGCGTCTGTCTTGCAGCATCTGTGCTGCCCGTTGTTGTGGTCTGTGTTGCCGAGCATCATTGGCGCCGTAGGCCGCTGCTGTGGTCGATGTTGCCGAGCACGTTGGTGCAACGCCGCCGGCGTTGCAGGTGAGGAGCGCTTTGGTTCTGCCCGGTGTCCGAGGATGCTTTCATGGAGTGCATGGGGGCTGCAGTACAACACAAGTGGTGGTGCTACCATCACAGATCTCGCCGGTGTACAGGGATGCTTCCGTGCAGCGCGCATGGTGTCGCGTCCTTGCAGATCTTGTCGGGGACGGCGGAGCTGCAGTGCAACACACGGTGCTGCGACCGGCGGGGAGGAGTTGCAATACAATGTTCATGGTGTTGTAGCCGTCTCATCGGCAGCACGGCGGAGCTGGAATGCAATAAGTGGTGCTACAACCGGTGAACCTCGCAGGCGAGGGGGTGTCGTTGCTCCAGTGAAACGTTCATTATGTTGGGACTGTCTTCATTGGCAGTGCGGCGGAGCTGCAGTGCACCATGTGGTGCTGCGACTGGCGGACCTCACTGGCGGCAGGGAGCTGCAGTGCAGCGTCATGGTGCTGTGCTGTGACCCATGGATCTCGCTGGCGGCCGGGAAGCTATGCGTGGAGATAAGCTTTTGCTGTGACAGCTGATACAATGTGAGGATGCTGCCAAAGAGATTTGCATGAGAAGAGGGGGCTGATTAGACGGCTCTCAACGGCACAATCAGACGACTATGAAGTCGACTGATTTTTTGAGAAATCAATCTGTTGATTGGTAGCAGTCATCAATCTTTTTTCTTCTGTTGAACTAAGTGGGACCCACATTTCATGGACACACAATCGGAAAAACATTGTCTTAGATGACAAGTGGGACCAACCTAGTGCCATGAAATAATCATGGACTGGCAGGTACGAGGCACTCAGTGCCCCGTAGGAATAATAGACAACTCCAAACAGAAATATAGTGCCACACGAGAGCAATAATGTCTTGTCATGACGATTGCATTGCACGCAAAAGCCAACTTTTACATCAGTTTTGGTATTTTGCAACTAGGGCAACCAAAGCAAAACATGCATGGCAAGTTCAAAGACCGCCCGTGCATTTACCTCAAATTACTACCCCCTCAAACCATTATTTGACACTCCCCCACGCGGTGCTTGTCTAGCACATCCGCTCATCCCGTGATGGCCATGCGTCGGCTTCTAGGACAACCGTCGACAGCCCTCCGTCGCGTGCCCGCACAACTTAGCGGGCAAGACTGTCTTGGCCCTTCCTCCCACGCCCTATGGTCAAAGGGTGCATCCTAGGCCATGGTGGGGGCTGGTTTCACTTAGCTACTGCACGACACCCTCAATGCTTCACCAACGGTGGGCTTACTTCTCTGATGCCACAAGATCTCATGTGGTGCATGGTACGCCACCGCGTGGGAAGCTATTATGCGCTTACCACTCATACATGTGCATGACCATGCTGCACCTACTCCGGTCCTGGGAACACCGCCACCACTAGTGACCTCTGCATCGCCACTGATGGTTGAGTCCATGTCGAATCTCACGCACGAGCATGGGAATGCAGCCCCTAGACCCCACAATGTTGAGACCCCATCAGCCACGTTGTTCGTCATCCGACACTAGCCTCCGCTACTTCACACTCTTCATTTCTATAAGCGAGGCATCAACTTTGCAGCTCGACGTTGTGTCACTTCTTTTTCAACAACGCTTGCCTCCAGTCCAAGATCAGGTCCACCCTAGTTGCATGATTGCCAAGATCCCGTACTGGCATATGGAGATTATCGTCGAGGGCGAGGATGTTACTCAGCTTGCTATCTCCAAGTTTGATAAAATGTTCGAGGGGAAGCTGTTGTCGGTCGCCGTCAGCGCGCTCCATGCACTCTTTAGGCAGGACTACGACCTGGCTACCACGATGGAGGATGTTTTGATCATGCATGGGTGCGAGGAGAGCCTCGACTAGTAAATACAGGAATTGATCAAAACCACGATTGTGGTCTAACTTTGTGTACAAGTTGCTACTTGAGTTCTTTTAGTCCTAGATGCTAGTAAGCCTTTTGTTGTCTGTCTTTAGGGGAGGGTGTTCTCCCGAACCTTGTTTTTCCTCTTTGTAGCAAAATGTTGTGGTTAGAGATGGTCCGAACTTGTTTTGTAGTCCATTGTTTCTTAAAGTGCAAGTGTTCCTTTGTCTGCTCTGCTTGATTACCCTTTCTTACCAATGTTAGAACACACCCTTAGCATCATTAGTTGTAATATCATGGGGCTAAACTATCATGATAAAATATCAATTTTCCTTGAGATTATTATGACCTCCTCTCATAAACTCGTGCACATTCAAGAACCCAAGTTGGGAACGACTAACACAGCTACTATCATTTATTTTGGCGACGTCAGGCTGAGGAACTTTCCAGTCACACCGGCCCTTGGTACTAGGGGTGTTATTTTGCTTTTCTGGAACGACATGCTCGATGCTTCTGAGGTGTTCCATCTATCAACTATGATCGAGATCAAGCTAACTACGGCCTATGGACCCATGATCTATCTTTAGAAAGATGGTTCTTTTGCAAAGCTCCTCGCCCACAAACTTTGTCTTGGTGTCATGTGGTTAGTCACAATGATGAATTTAACCAAATTTATAGAGCACAATGCAAAACAGGAGGCACACTAATATTCTGCGCGTCACTCGCTTATGTGGTACTCTTGATCCATGCGAGCTTAAAGAGATCCACCTGCAGAATAGGAAGTTCACTTGGCGTAATGAGCGGTGGGATACAGGCCTATGCAAGTTGGGTAGCTATTTCCGCAACATTGATTGGGATCTTCATTTAGAAAATCACGTGCTCGCTGCCCCCTCGTCCTCCCTATCAGATTACCGTCCCTTGTTTCTTGCTAGTGGCCATGGTCTGAAGTAGCTGCACGCATTCAAGTTCAAGAGCTTCTAGGTCATGCTTCCAGTTTTTGGAATTTTGTTGTGGAGGCTTGGGGGAAGCCCTCGCCACACAAGGAGCCGTGTAGGGTGCTCTTTGACAAATTGAAGTGCACCAACATCCATCTTCGTTGGTGGAGCAATACCGTTTTCTCTACCTCCAAGATTCGGTTGTACATGGCGCTTGAGGTCATCCTTAGATTCTATACAGAAATAGATTCCCTACCAATTTCACTAGAGGAGAGTGATTTGAGATAAAGGCTAAAGTGGAGGGTCGTCGATCTAATGAATCTGGAAAGATCATTTCAAACCTTAAGGAGGGTGATGCAAATACAAAAAAATTACCTCTACATCAATGCTTGAAGGCACAATAACTTCATCGACAAGATTCGGCAGGGAGTCGGCTAGCTTATTTTCGACAATGATAAAGCAAGGGTGGTGCAAGACCATTTCTCCACCATGTTGCATAAAGCACAGGGGTGTCAAAGAGACTTTAATTGGGAAATTCTATATTTCTCCAACTGTGACCTCTCCGACGTCAAAGACCCTTTCACAAAGAAGTAAATGATTGATGTCATTGCACAAATGCCTAAGGATAAGTCTCCATCTCCGGATCGCTTTGTCGGGGCTTTTCCCAGGCTTGTTGTGCTACGATTAAGCATGGCATCATGGCTATGATCAATAACATTTCCAGACTCATTATTGAGCACATTAAGCGGCTTAATTCGGCCAACATTGTGATCCTTCGAAAGAAGAATGGTGATGAATGCATCGCTGACTTTAGGCCGATTAACCTTATTCGCATGGAGTACTTATGGATGCTAATATCACCTCATACATGATCAAGATTCTAACTGAAACACTCCTTCATATCCGTGGTGAATTTTTTTGTATTGGCCTTTATTAATCATGCTTACCAGTGACGATCTTGTGTCGTTACCTTGTTGAAGGTGTTGTCTACTTGTTGTGGTGCTGGTCTCGGCAACCATGATGCAAATCCTATCTGTTCCATCTTTGATAGGATGTGGCGACGACAAGCGAGGACGTTTGTCCCTTCTTGAAGGCATTGCTGTGGAAGAAGTTGATTTAGTCCTAGGTGTTTTTTCACAACCTGTAATGTTTCGGCCCGAGATGCGTTTGTTCATTACTCCGCTTGACAATTAATATAAATGGTTTTGTGCATCACAATGATGCAGGGGCCGAGGGTCTCAACCATACTTGTTGAACAAAGGTATCGCTTTTGTTGAAAAATTTCTTTTGAGAAGTCATGTGCGACGTGTTCCCTATGTAGATGGTTTCATGTCACTTGTTGATGGGAGATACATGGTGCTAAGAGCATTGTGCTAAATATAATAGTCGCGCCAACACATATCACATTAATGAGGGTCAGAAATATGGCTTCGTGCACGTGCAGGATGAGCCTAGCTTTTATGGCTTGGAGGAAAGAACACCTTGAGAAGATAAAAGAGCACAAAGAAGCAGAAAAGAAGATGGTCAAAGCTATTGAAATTTCCGTGGTCTCTGATCAATCTAAATATCTCTAAAGGGACTTACTCAAAACCGAGGTCGGTTTCGTCTCAAGGTCTAGATGATGATGCAACCATACATGTTCATGATATTCTTAGCGTTATTCCAGTCTGCGATGATAAAGCGCCAAAGTACACATCGTACATAAGTTGTAGCCATGCATCTACTTTGCATGGGTTGAACATGATAAATAATGTGTTTATCCCGGACTGGACAAAAATAACCTCAATGGGGAGCAAGAAGAAACCAGGTATTGATGCATGTGGGCGAGCTGAGGAGAAGGAAAGTCCATGCTTTTATTTTGTCATTTCACAGCCACTGTATCAATCATATGAGTAAAAGGAAACCAACAACTTAGTTATAATTTCAAAGTTGGAGATGACAAAAGATAGGTTAGTTTCCTACTTTGAAGAAGAGATGGTCGAAATATTTACGGGACATGGTAGAAATAGAAAGATGTGTGACAAAAACAAAGAGATTGGCTTCCTACTTTGAAGAAGAGATGGCCGGATTATTTAAGGGCCGCGGTATAAAGAGAAAGGTGCATGAACTTGCTATTTTTATTCGTTCAAATCAAGGAGAGATTTGGTTGAGAGGTTCACATGCATGGAATATATTGTGTTTGAAGACTTGCAGTTGGGGTCTACCATGCATAGTATACCACAGTGACGCACCAATTTAAAAGAAGTTGTATTTATTTACACTAGAAATCTAAAGGTGTTTGGTTTGGTTTGTAAAGATTGTCTTGCTAACCTATAAACTAAGAAACCTAATACTTGGTAGATTTTAGCTAATTTTTTAGCATGTACAGGAGATTTAGTTGGGCAATCAGCTTGCTTTCCAAGCTAAGTTAGTTGGGTCATGTATTAAAGCCTGTGTTGTGTGCCATATAACAACAAGTTATTTTGAGGAAATAGACATATATTGTAGAAAAATACCCATACTGAGTTTTGAGGGAAGCTGTCGGAAAATCCTATGTTTTGGAGGAATCTTTGAAGACCTCTATATTGTGATTTCTGCATAGAAATTATCTTGCGCATGAGTTTCCATCTTCTAGCTAGATTGGTTATATTGTGTCCAACCGAAGGTTCAAACCCTCTACTTCGTGTACACCACATGCGGGGACAGGAGGCTACTACACTGAATGCGGATAGCCATGAAAGATAGGGTTGTGATGATAGATTGGATCTTGCCTTGAAGTTCGGTCCTCATCACACTCTCCATGATAATGCTTGGCTGAGGAGAATTGACATGTCCACGGGACTCATAGTTTATCACGTCAATCAAGTTTGCACTTTTTGGGCTATGCTTGATCATGTTCATCTTCAGCAAGAGACCGCCAATAACATCATTTGGAAGCTTGCGGCAAATGGCATCTACTCCGCTGCTTCCGCTTATAAGGGTCAATTTGAGGGGTCCATCACCATTTTGATTAAGCATGCAACATTTTATAAGTGGGTGCCCCCAAGTGCAAGTTTTTTGCATGACTTGTCATCAAGAATATGATTTTTCGACCACCGAGTCTTGAGAGAAGAGGATGTCCAAACCGTGGCTTCAGTCAAGCTTTTAGGAGGGAGCTTGAGTCCGCTACACACATTTTGTTCAAGTGCAATCTCTCCATCTGTGTTTCCGAGGTTTTAAAGGCGTGACTTGCCTCCTTGGAGTTGAACATCGCTCAATGGGGTGGATTACCACGGTACTCTCGGTCGTGGCCAAAGTAGGAAATAGATAGCCTCCGCCATCATGCTCGTTGTGTGGGAACTTTGGAATGAGAGGAATGTGAGGCTCTTTAAGATAAAAAAAGTGTTCGACTTAAACTTAATAAAGCCTAGACACCAGCAATATACAAACAAGTCACAGTACATAGAGGAAACTTGGTTTCCTGAGTATGCGATAAATCACTAGGGCATCAAACCAAGGCAGATCCCGCAGGCTCGGGGAGGATCCAAAAGGACACCACGACCCTAACACACCGGCGGAGACAAACGAGCCATCAAGTAGACCCATCATAGCTTGCTGATCGCCAACACTATGCTATCAACGTCGCTTCGCTTCCCGAGTAGCATCCACTGCTGCAGGTAAACATTGCATTGGAAATGGCAGTCAGTGGGGTGAGGGAGAGCAACGTCAGTCGTAATTTTGTTGTCGTTTTGCCGAATGGCCCATAACAGTGGCTCTACACATGCCCACATACGCGTTTGGACACGACGCGTAACGAGTTCAATAGCAAGATCAACTCCGCACCAGAAGCTAGATCCCAATTCAGCCCCAATGCTTCACGGACTGCAGTCCACAGAAAGCGCGAAAAAGGATATCTAAAGAAGACGTGGTTGGCGTCCCTCCACACCACACACAAAGCACAGTGGGCATCCAAACGGTCATTTTTTAGTTAGACATCGGCAGGTGGTTTCTAAACATTTGTTACAGGAATATTTTAACTTTGAGCGGTAGTGGCCTTCCAAATATGGAACATGACAAAAAGTGAAAAGTTTTGGATAGTTGTGAATAGAGTGATTTGACCGAGAACTGGCTAGAGCTAGTAAGGTGCCTCGTAACCACGTCCTTGCCACTGGACATGAGCATGTATTGGAGCCTATCCCAAAGAGAGTTCCGACTAGCATTCTCAATAGTGCTTAGCTGGCGATGAAAGGCTACAAATAGGGTGTGAAGAAAAACGCCTCGGCTACCGAGATATCCGACTCCACTATTATGGAGTACAGAGCACCTAATTCCATCCAAAGCAGCTGCAAATCCAGCCAAGAGTCAAACAAAAATACGGATGGGCTTGCAATTCAAAGTCGAAAACTTTGCCCCCAAAGTGAAAGCCAGCTTAATTGCTTGGATCCCATTCCGAAATGGGCAGCCACAAACCTTAGATTCAAAACAAAAGAGCAGTCTGGGAAATACTTTGCCTTGAAAAGCTTAGCCCAAAGCCCACTAGCATTTTGGGAGAGCTTCCAAACCCACTTGGATATAAGGGAAATGTTCATAAGTTTCAAATTTATTATGACCAAGCCTCCTGACTTATTTGGACAGTAAACTGTCGCCCAATTAACCTCATGGTATTTCCTCTTGGCTCCAGCTCCTTCCCGAAAGAACTTGGAGCACGGCGTGTCCAATTTGGCGTGAGCCCCATCAGCTAGAAGGAACAAGCTCATCGTGGATATGGTAAGATAGGGGATGCTCAAATTTGTTAAGATCAGCTTGGCGCCCAAAGACATGACTTTGCATGCCACGGGAAAAACCTCTTAGCTAACGAACAACACAACAGCTCGCCTTCAGAGATTGTAAGGTTCTTGTTATTAATTGGGAACCCTAAGTACGAGATTGGGAAGTCTCCTAACTTGGAGCCTGATATTCCTCCTAGTGATCCATCCCCTTGGACTTACGGAAATTAACCTCCATCCCCGACATTGCCTCAAAACAGAGAAGGATTAGTTTTACCGAGGCAATACTAAGCTGGTCCGGTTCGAACAACATCATTGAGTCTGGATGAGGTGGGCCACCCCCCCCCCCCTTCATATGACCAGTAGCTCGATCCCTATCGAGCATTGCCGAGAGTGCCTCAACAACGAAGTTAAAGAGCAAGCGGTAGAGGATTGCCTTGTATTAACCCATGCTTGTTGAACCCACCTAGCCTCAAAACCATTTCTAAGCAAAACCTCGCGGAGAAACACCCATCTGACACAATCATAAGCTTTTTTGATATCTAACTTAAGCAGGGTAGCCTATTGTCTACGTCTCTTAACTCCGTGCATTATCTCATGCAACGCCACTGATCCTTCAAGGATGTAACAGTCTTTGATAAACGCGGATCGACATCTATTTATGACGCGATGGGTCACCGGAGAGGGACATGAGGCATAGGCTTTTTTACAACGGATTTTAAAAAACGTTGATCAGCGCTATCGGGCGGAATTTGCAAATGATTTATCAGCCCCCTTGACTTTCAAAATTAACGGAAGGACGCCAAATTTTAACCTAGATATGTCAACCTACCGACCATGAAACCAGTGTAGATGGCAAGCAAAGGGCCCTTTAGAAAATTCAAGAACATGTGGAAGAAGACAACTGACCAACCGTCTAGACCGGACACCTTATCCAGTTTCATGGTGAGAAGCTCAGCGTCGATCTCTTGAGCCCATAAGCTTAGCAATTTCCTCATGCGAAACACACCGCAAGTGAACCCATAGATTAGAGTGCAGCACAAGCAGTTTGGGCTCATCCGAGCCCATCCAGCTAATGTAGAAACTATAGATATGCTTCTTGATTTCCTCCTGGCCAACATGAGCCCCTGCTCCGATTGCGAACGCTGGATGGAGCACTTACGCCTATGGCCATTCGCTTATGCATGAAAGTAGCGTGTGTTTGCATCCCCTTTGGTAACCCACTTGATCCCACCTCTACGACGCGAGTACTCTTCCTCCGTGTGAAGGATGGTGAGGACCTTGTTCTCGGTGGCGTATCTATGTTCCCATTCGGGCCCGGGCATCTAGCATTGCCAATCTGGCCACTAACTAGTCGCGCAAAGCCTTGTCAAGAGTCC
>LR880966.1:744612435-744625503 GCA_904067115.1 Aegilops sharonensis | reverse complement strand
AGAAACATGCGTAATTTTGCCGCAAGCACAATCCATGCCTCAAAAGGGTCACGCGAATTACCAGCAGACGATAAGGCTACGGCCTAGAACTCCTGAATCAACGATTCATTTTCGCCATCTAACATGCTGATGATCATCTTCGCGCTCAATAAGGCGGAAGTCAAGCTTTGGGTAACCACCCACTAGTGCAAGGCACCTGGTTCCATTATGCCGCGAGAGTATGCTTTTTGTGTCCATTTGTGGAGGAGTAATGGCCTCCTCCTTTGAACCTCTAGTAACCTTCTTCTTTATTGATAAGATGAGGCAAATCTTTTGCGTTTGTTTCGAATTTTTTTAAACACTTTTTGCAGTCTTCTATTTTCATCTTTAGAAACGAAAGTTTATTTTAATCATGATTTTTTTTCCACTACCAGTAGATTACTAACGTCACATTAAGCATCACCAGATTATCCGCAGGATAGATAATCTGACCAATCTCCAGCATTATATATAGAGTATCTTTCCAGTGAGCTTGCATATCCATCCACAAACACTCTGGCACTAATGCCACATTAATAGTTTCATGTGACTCAAAATAGATTGATACTACTACGTACAACATACATAGTCCTGCCTCATGCGTTAGTTCTGTTGCTCTATTTCATGTGGTCGATCGTTTTGATCGTGTCACCCTCCCTTTCAACCCAACAACGCCAATATGGTGCCATAAGAGATGTGCTTTTTTTGAGTTCTGGTCGTGTCGTCGATCGTTCTACTGATGCCAAAAATGTTGTTGACCAGTTCTTCGGAGGAACCTCGCACCGCCGCCGGCGAGAAGCAGCCAGCGGCGAAGGAGGAGAAGCAGCAGCCAGCGGTGGATGAGGAGAAGCAGCAGCCAGCCCCCAAAGGGAAGCCTAAGAAGCAGCAGCAGCCGCAGCGTCAGGAGTCGATCAAGGCGACAGCGGAGCAGAAAGGGAAGGCGCCCATGGTGGAGGTGCGGCCGCATGTCGAGGAGGAGGAGGAGAAGGCGGCCATGGCGAGGCCGGTGGTGCCGCGGGTCGTCACGCAGCTGACGCACGAGGAGAAAGAGGAGGACTGGCTGGCCATGACGGGCACCAAGCTGCCGCGGTTCCCCCACAGGCGCCCCGAGATAGTCCAGAAGCAAGTCAACGTATGCATGCATGCCCAAAGCTTTTTTATTAATTTTTCCTTTGTTTCATGCATTCGTTTTGGTATCAGTATCACTGACACGATCTGTTCGTGCGTGCAGAACATCTGCCCAGGGGAGTGGCTCTGGCAGGCCAACAGGACCAGGTACAAAGTCAAGGAGAAGAAGTCCGAGAAGGTACTGACTGGCTTGCCCACTGCTATTTGCACTTCACTTCATCACCATGATTTTATTATTCTTGATGATTATTTATTTGATTGTGATTCAACTCGTTAGGATTATAATTATTATATATTTAGATCCAACAACGTATGTTATTTCTATATCCTTTGACGGTAAAAGCACATACCAGTTGATATTCTAGTACTTTATACATTGTATATGGGTCGCTGGACAGCGGATATCATTAGAGTTTGAGTTAAATTTCTATCATAAATTCAACTTACAAAATATGAGTTATAAGTTTAACAAAAATATATTATTAGAAACTTCTTTCAAATACAAATCTTACAATACAATTATTATAGTATATCACATATTTTGCAATTGACATCTATACTGAAAATTATTACTCCCTCCGTTCCTTGATATAGGGTGTATAGTTTTTTGTGGAAAAGTTCATATTATAAAGTGTATATATTTAGTTGACACTTTTACCCCTACCAAAGCTACATCCCACGCATAACCTTCCTAGAAAATAAGATAGCAAATCCCCATCTCGTAGTATATGTTGTGCATGCCCTGTAGGTTTGTTTGGAAAGAGAAGATTGCATGTACTACTGCATATCACGCCGGGCTTTAGTTTTATGGAGAAAACATGGTCACAGAGGATATTGTGGGATTTGTTAGGCTAAATAAGGAAGTAAACTGTCCGGGATAGAGAGGATCATGATTTCCCTATTTTTCTCTCTAGTCTCACATGTTTGCACCAGGGGCTTTTACGTCCAAAACCAACGAAATCTCCCCTCCCAGTCCATGTGTTAATATTCGTGCAAGAAAACTATGCACCCTATATCAAGGAACGGAGGGAGTATAAGATACGAGCGGGGCTAACAAAATTTGGACGGAGGAAGTACTTTGTCTTGGAGACAGTTAATTTTCCTAGTACCGTCTTGGGGCTATAATCGCAGCCAAACCCATTGAACGTTCTGCTTTCAGTGTTTTTGGCTTTCAGTTTCTCTCTGTTCGCACGACAGTGACTTGGCATGTAGCCCAAATGGATGATCACCTTGTTGAGCTTTGTGCTATTCTGCAGCGCGTGGGCGGCCTGAAGGGCATGGTGACGGATGACGAGGACTCCGACTCCGACTCCGACTGAGCTCGAACAGGAGCTCGGGAGCGACTCCAACAATGGCGCAACAACGGGAGAAAGGATATTTTTGCGTTACCAATGAGGAGAAGCGTCAGGAAAAGGGGTAGCAAGAGAGAGAGGTTGAAGATAGTGATCATGGATGGGCATTCCATGAGTTCGAGTCAAATAAAAAACCCGGAAAATAACTTATGAGGTTGATGTTGTGCTACCCAATAATGGTTTTGGAATGTTGCATCTCTGCTACCAATTGCCAACATGCATCTTAAGTTTCTGTTTTGTAGGAACTATTTGTTGCTTTGCCTCTCAAGTTTCTATTTTCAGTAACTATTTGTTCTTTCGCGTTGGCAAAAGCCCAAAGGGATGAGCTCTTGATGTTATGTCTATCCTACTCAATGTAAATTTTCTATTGACTTAGCGACCGCATTAACTAGGGCTAGTGCTAGTTAGTCGATATCAGTTTCGTTAAGTTTCACGAGGCTCTACGTATGTGGATGTGGGAGTGGTGTAAGTCTGGGAAAAGGGCCCTTCTCTAAATATGCTCTAATCCTCTCGGCATTAACTTCAGTTTAGATCAGCCTTCCATTTAGGGGTGTTCTTTGGGACTCTTCAACTAACCGTCTGCCACTGCGGCTACCGAGGGCCTATCAGATTTTGGACCTACCAGATAAGTATGTTAGACACCCCAAACTATCGAATTTGGGACACAATTCTCCTAACCTTTTTCTAAGGTTTAGTAAAACCCCTAACATAAATTTACCACAAGCTTTTTGTCTAGTTCTCCCGACCTGGGTTTACGACCGGTTCTCCCGGCCTATTTCGCTGGTTATTACTGACCATTTGCAATGTTGAGATTGGCTAAATTCAAGTCGAATCGTGCAATCTGAAGATCTCGACATACCCTTTCTCGAACTCCATCTCCTCAATAGCGATAGAGCTCCGTTATCATGGCGACTATGGCGTTGAGGCATTGGTCTTGGTGGAAAATATGAACATGCAACTGGTGAAGTGTAATGGGGAACACATCGCTTAAAGGTTTCTTTGTGGCAGAAGCGTTTACTTACTCTTGGAGGGCATGATGGGTGATGGCTTTATTTTGAGTTCATGATATTCATATTTTGTTGGGAAAAAGGGACCCTCGTATTAGTGAGTATTCTTCCACTAGTAGAAAAAGGCCCATTAGTCCCGGTTCTAGAGGGCCTTTAGTCCCGGTTATGGAACCGGGACTAAAGGGTCGGTACTAAAGGCCCCCCCCTTTAGTCCCCGTTCTTATACGAACCGGGACTAAAGGCCCTCCACGTGGCCGTTGTCTGGAGCTCCACCTTTAGTCCCGGTTGGTAAGAAAGTTTTAAGAATTTTTTTCCCAATTTTCAAAATTTTGAATTATTTTACAATTTAACCTCCATTAGTCCCGGTTCTAGAGGGCCTTTAGTCCCGGTTATGGAACCGGGACTAAAGGGTCGGTACTAAAGGCCCCCCCTTTAGTCCCCGTTCTTATATGAAACGGGACTAAAGGCCCTCCACGTGGCCGTTGTTTGGAGCTCCACCTTTAGTCCCGGTTGGTAAGAAAGTTTTAAGAATTTTTTTTGAATTTTTTTCCCCAATTTTCAATATTTTGAACTATTTTACAATTTAACCTTTAATCACACCTCATCACTGCTCACCCACATGCTGCTCAATTTAACCTCTAATCTCTAATCACCCCTCATCATTCCAAATCATCTAACTTCCCGACCGGTCACCCATCCTCTCACTACTCCAGCCTGAGCATGCTTAACTTCCAGGTTCTATTCCCCCTCGTTTCCAAGTCCGCACTTGTTGCTTCCCTGACAATAGTAAGATGTCAATCCTATTAACCCTCAGGAGTTTAGTTTGAGCATGAAGTCACGCATTTCACTGTTTGAGTTTGAAACTATTATTCTAAAAAACATTAATAATTTAGTAACACTAATCTTTCTTGAATAAGTAGTTTGACAATTGTTTGACCACAGTTTGACCAGATTTGATCAAAATTCAAAAAAAAAATGAAATAATTATTTAGTAACACTAATATTCCTGAATAATTATTTAGTAACACTAATACATCTCGAATAAGTTGTTTGACCATAGTTTGACCAGATTAGACTAAAATTCAAAAAACTTAAATAATTATTTAGTAACACTAATATTCTTGAATAATTATTTAGTAACACTAATACTTCTTGAATAAGTAGTTTGACCACAGTTTGACCAGATTTACCCAAAATTCAAAAAAAAAGAAATTTGAGCATATCTTATTTTCCTTTAAGATTTTGAGGATTCTAAAAATTTGCAAACAGGCCTACGGCGGTTAAAATCGGATGCGGATTTTCATGTTGAACATTTTGATATATTATACATTTTTTCCGACATCGTATGCAAAAGTTATAGCCGTTTTACTTTTTCCCTACACTTTTTGCAAAACATGTCCAAATTTAAGTTTTTAAATTTTTCTAACTAGTAGATGTAGTAATATAACTACATCTCAAAAGATTTTATTTTTTGAAGTTTTTATCATTTTCTTTTGTTTTTTTCAAAACTGAAATGGCGATAAGGGGGGGGGGGGTAGAGTTTGAGACACGAACCCCTTTAGTCCCGGTTTGAGACACAAACCGGTACTAAAGGGCATCGCACCCTTTAGTCCCGGTTCGTATCTCAAACCGGGACTAAAGGTCTAATCTTTAGTCCCGGTTTGAGATACGAACCAGGACTAAAGGGCATCACACCCTTTAGTCCCGGTTCGTGTCTCAAACTGGGACTAAAGGTCCCATTTGAACCGGGACGAATGCCTTTAGCCGCTCGAACCGGGACTAATGCTCACATTAGTCCCAGTTCGTAATGCAACCGGGACTAATGTGTATATTGAGCTGTGACCAAAGCCCTGTTTTCTACAAGTGTTCCTATCAAGTCAAAATTAAAAATGTGCATGGGTATTTTTTTTAGAAGGAAAAATGCACATGTGTTGTTGGTTTCTAAATATAGTAGAGATTAATTTGTGGAGCTGCAAGTGTTGGTTGTTTGGTCATGGGACAGCGAGCATGAGAAAGGTGTTTGCCACTCCACACACGGTGGAAATGTGTTCTATTGCTAGTCAATACTCCATCCGTTCACAAATATAAAACGTTCTAACATTTTTCTGAATTGGATGTATTCTTTGCATATAAGTTTTGTCTGAAGTAGAATTATCTTTGATTTGACCACACGTATAGAAACATTCACAATACAAAATCAATATTATTATTTTTATTATGGAATGTAAGTTCATATTTTATATATTTGGTATTGTAGATTTTGATATTTTTTAATATAAATTTGGTCAAACTTTGCAAAGTTTCACTTGATACAAATCTTAACTAAAGCTCAAATGCTCCTGCCATGAACAGTAAAATCGAGAAAATGGAAAACAAATTCAAGAAATTCTGATTTTTTATGGCAAACTTTAAGAAATGTCTGAAGTGCATGCAAATTTTGACCACGAAATCACATTGGGAGCAAGTCGTGGCAATAAAAACAAATTCAAAGCTCCTAAATGTGTTTGAAAGTAACATTTTCAGAGTATCAAATTTTTTTTACCCACGCATTGCACCGATGTGATTTTGTGCTGAATTTTTTCACGCACCCCAAACATTCTTTAAAGTTTGCCACGAAAAAAAATTCAGTTTTTTTTGATTTTTTTCAAACTTACTGTCATTTGAGCTCGAGCTTAAAAACTCCACATCCAGACCAGAGGGATTAGCGTATTTGTTCACGGATTGAGTACCTAGGAACCATCATATTTCCTCCCATATCAAGTAAAAAATAAAGATATGCATGTACTGCTTGTGTCTAAATAGAAGTGATGGTCCATACCAATAACCGATACCTCATGTACACACAGTATAAGGATAAGGAGCCATGGCATGACAACAAGGGGGGAAAGGCCACACAGTTTCAGAGCAGGCCAGTTAGCTAGCTCGTTAACTAGGCAAACTATTGCCAATTGATGTATTGCAGGAACAACGCAGGAAAAAATTACCATATCGATCTCAAGAGAAGATATATATGGATGGCATGTCCCTGTTGATGGTACTACATTAATGTGCAAGTTTTTCACACACCCATGCAAGTGCAACATGCATCCATTCTGTGATAAATCCTGAGGAGAACCTCACAAGATAGCAAGATACATAGCAGCCCACCAAACAAGCATCCATCCTCATCACCACGCCATTCTTGTCTCTTTGTAAGCAGTACATATAATTAACTCATTGCCTAATCGATGTAACATGAGTACATGACACGTTTACACTAAGAAATTTTCAGTTTCCATTGCATATTTGTTGCAACGTGCTTATCGATCACATGGTTCGTATGCACCCCCTGTGGCCGGCGCTGTCCCGTTTGCTTTAGACGGTTTCTGCGGCGTCGCCTCCCGGCTCGCGGCTGCCGGCGGTAAGGCTCTTGTGCTCGCCGTCGTCACGGGCGCCCGGGAGGATGGTGTCGTCGTCCTGATCATCAGCGGCCTTCTTCTTGTTCTTGGTGTACTCGCCGTAGAGGTACGAGGAGAGGCCCCAGACGCAGAGCGCGGTCGCGACGGCCTTCTCGGCGCCGAACGGGTCGCCGAACACGACGACGCCGCCAATGACATTGGCCGTGAGCACCGCTGCCATGCACACGCCGCTGTGGAGCGACGACGTTAGGTAGATCACGCCGGCGGTGCCCATGAAGCACGCCTGCCACGTCACGACCAGCGTCGCAACCACCACCCAGTACACGGCGTGGGACCCCTTCCAGTGGGCCACATCGTTGCTGAAACCGCCGGTCGCCGCGAGTCCTATCGCCGCCACAACGGACGCCATGGCCTGCATCACCGCCTGCACCTCCACCGCCAGGATGAACCCACCGGAGACCGCCTCCCGGTACAGCAGCTCCATGACGGGGAGGTAGGCGGAGAAGAGCCCCGCGGCGCCGAGCGTGACGACGAAACCGATGATGTATCCCTTCCTGTCCGGACTCTCGCCCGAGTCGCCGGACCGAAGCGCGAGGAGCACGGAGCAGAGCGTCATGAGCACGACGGCGTTGAGGTTGACGAAGGTGAGCGGGTGGCGGACGATGGCGACGGCGAGGACGAGCGTGAAGGCGAGCTGCGTGGACAGCAGCAGAGACGAGGTGGACACCGGCAGGAGCGACGAGCTGTAGGCGAAGAGCAGGTTGTTCACGCCCATGAGCGCGCCGATGAACAGGCACACGGCCAGGAACCGCCGCGAGAACCAAAGAAACGGCCGGGGCGCCGAGACGGGGCGGCCGGCGAGGAACGCGGCGACCACGAGCGTGGGGAACCCCGCCGACTGCACGAGCGTGACCACCCACTTGTTCTGCCCGCCGTGCTCGAAGTAGAACCGGGAGAGCAGGCTGGAGACGACGGACCCGATCAGAAGCGCCGCGTAGTTGGCCATCAGGAGCACCGTCGACCTGCTCCTGCGGCGCGGGGCCGCCGTGGCCGCGCCCGCCGGCCCGGAGGAGATCGCCATTGCCGCGCGCGTCGCCGCCGTGGTCAAGGAGGAGTAGACTGGATCGGTGGATGGATGGCGAACTGGCGACGGGCGACGGGGATTGTACATAGGCGGCATGTATATATCGGGTAGGGGCGGGGAATTTTCTTGTTGGGGAAGATCAGAGATCACGAAAGGCCATCCAGGAATTGCGTAGAGTAAGGAAGATTTATAGAAGGTTTTTTTACACTGCTGCGCCTTCCGTTTCTTACTTTTCCGGGCGGCCGGATGTGAAAAAGCTAGGCGTCAGTTACAATACGTTACCAGTCTATTGTTTGGTCAGTATATATACTCGTGTATATTTGGGATCACATCGAAGCTGGAAAATTAATGACCAGCAGGAAATTACAAGATTTCCTTCGCTGAGGCATGAGCAAGCATTGCATGGAAATAGTAAATGCAAAATTTGCATGTATATATGGATGCATTCATGCATAAATTGCTCAAATCAAATACTACTAAGGAAGTAGTGGGAGCCGATTAATCGACTGTAATGTTGTACTGTAGTAGTATATCTTTATATATATATATATATATCTCCGAATTAAATTGTTGGATTGATTGTTGGTTGCTGAACATATCGCAGAAGATCCCAGAATTGGTTGCTGAACATTTGTGTGAAACAGCACATGTGTTTCCTCCCGCAACGGTTTGGTTGAGATGCATAGGGGCCGTTGAGATGCTGCTGGGGTTGTAAGCGGAAAAACAACCGGACTCAATCGCATTGGAATCTGCCTTTCTCTGTTCGCTCCATGCCCAGGATTGTCCCGTATCCATTTTGGGAGTGGGCCGGATTACTACAGAGCACCAACAACGTACGGGAACTGTTGACGGCTCGCCTAGCGCTCATGTGTGTATGCAAAGCAAGCATGCATGCATGCATGTGCTTAAACCCAAGATCGGAAAACCGCAAATCGTACGTCCTTCTTCTCTCAGTGGCTCAATCATGTGCATATCTGCCGTTGGCACACAAAAGTGCAACCAAACCAAAAAATACTGATCATTGGTAAATAGTTGTGGCTAGCTTCCGTCTAGATGAGAATTCACCAAGTCCTACCTAAGTAACGTGACTCCTATCGCTCCACTAGAAAAAAAACTTGTTACGCCCCAATCTTGAAAAAGGGGATCACACACCCCGTCGCTTCCATTAGGCAGCTCGGATGGGCACCCAGTCGTCGCCGCCACCACCTCCTCCTCCCGCCCTCACGTCTCACCGCCAGTAGAGAAGCCAACGGTGAAGCCCACGCTGACTCCGAGCAAAGTGGCAGCGGAGTTTTTCACCTACATAACACGTCCCTCCAGATCGGTGCCCTGCTGGATGGGGCACAAGCGGCAACTGCTAGTAAGGGTCGGGGATGGTCGCTCCCTTTCTTGCTGGTGGGACACATCAGTGAACGTATTCGTCTGATGCTTGATTTGGGAGGATTTCTCCTTCAGATCTACTATGGTGACACCTGTCAACGGATCGTTCAAGCAAGGTTGCATGATGCTGCATGAATGCTCCACTGTGGGTTTTGGCGGCTCTCGCTCTGAGTAGTTTTCCTTCGATGGTGTAATGTATCATTGTGGATAATGACTTGATGCAGAGGGTATGATGGTAACATGGCGTCTTGCACAGAATACATTACAGCTGCTGGGATCACCATACATACAATCACTTTGCTATTTGTCAGTGTGGTAATTGTGTGCGTGCAATTGTGTTGGTTGTGCACATCTTAACTATGCACGGGTCGGATGTGTGCTTATTGTGTTTGTATCCACTTGATGCTTCGAGTCAACATAATTCATCCTTTTTGAAAAAAGCGTGAAAAAATGAAAAAAATAATAAAATCTGCACGAACCCCCATATAAGATCCAGATGGAATGTGAGTTTCGTGTGACTTTGCTATACTTCTCAAATATGTTAGAAGATCAATGTGCTCTTCCTCCTTACTACGTAACTATTTTTGAGCCAAATCCCTGTGCATTTCAAAATAGATGTTACATTCGTTCAGTGCTAAAAGCTTGAAACCAAATCGATCAATATCTGGCAGTATGTTGGTTTATGGGGTAGATCATCCTTATCGATCATGGACTAGTTAGTGCCGAACAGTTGTGCAACTGTGTATGAATATATGGCCGATGGACCGGATCTATTCTATGGCGTGAAAAATGATTTGTTTCAGATTAGGAACGTTGAGATCATGTGGGGGCTGTTTATTCAAGGAAATGGAAAGAATGCAGTGGGAATGGAATCCTCCTTTCTCGGTTTGTCACCTATCCAGTTAATTATTGTCTGGTACCCATTTTTGTAGTGGGTTACGTACCAAGGGGATTATTGGCAGCTCGATGGCCTAACATCCACATGCTGTACTCTACGGCCATGTGCAGTGCAAAGCATGTGTTTAATCCCTAGACCTGAAAACTACAAGGTCTTTCTCAAAGAGGTGCTTAGCTAAAGACAGAAAACTCAAACCGACCTCAGCTAAATTTTTGCACATGTACATTGTCACATACTGTATCATAATCAAGGGCATGCATCCATGGCCTAGCGTACATCTCCCGATCTGATCTTAAGTGCGTCGTCAGACCAAAGATAAAATTAATTAACTACTGCAATAGACTCTTGTTTTAATTCACTATAACTATAAGTGACGATATGCCATGGTGCAACACGCTTTGGAACTTCAAAAATAATGTCGGGTGGCTATATGTCACGTGCTTGCAATATATACCCATTGTTTGATATATATGAGCTCCTTTGCTCGATTTTTTTTCTTATACAGAAGTGCTAAAGCCCTATGAATTTTGTGGTAGTTCGGTCTTTTTTGTGATAGTGTTACGTTGCTTTCTGAAGTTTCATAAAATTTTGTATATGATATTTTTCAGTTTCGTGTCTCTTTTAATGTATTTTCTAAACTGCATTTTTTTTTATTTTATACATTATACTTTGGACCCCGATAACCACCTGACATCCGTAGGAGAGGCACTAGAATCAAACGATTCGTTCGAACAGGATGGGGGGATGACCGAACGTTTTTTTTTTCTTTTGAGAACGTTTATTGGGCCTCAAGCGGCCCACACAAAATTGCCAAAACTTTTCGTAAAAACACACAGTGAACATTCCTTAAATTATCAATAGTTAGTACGGGAAAAACGAAAAAATCACAAAACTTTTTTTTAACATGTACAGACACAAGCGTTCATACATACACGCATACACTCATCCCTATGAACGCATACACGTACACCCTATCCCTATGAGCACCTCCAAGAGACTGAGCGGCATGTCATCTTGAGATTTACGAAGTCATCATAGGCGCCTCGTCGTCGACGGGAACGTCTCCTCCCACTGAAAGTGCACCGCCGGAAATCCTGAAATAAATCTAGAAATAATGCGAGCATCAGGACTTGAACCCTGGTGGGCTGGGGATACCACTGTCCCTCTAACCATCCAACCACAGGTTGGTTCGTAAAAAAAATCACAAAACTTGCCATGTTAAAAACCTGCACGAGAAAGGTTTTTCATATTCATGGTAAAAAATCACATATATGTTGAAAAAACTTAGGGTGATATCTTGCATCGTATAGATGATAAAATTGCCATGAAGAATGAAAGGTACAATTATTTTCAGAAAAACAAAAACCTAAAAAAGGAAAAAAATCAGAAAATTTTGCCATGATACATAAGAAAAAGAAAAAAAGCCACATAGCTGAATTAAAACTTTATCATGGATAAAAAACAAGTAAATCATGGTATATTTTTTCTATCTAACACACATGAAAAGAATGAAGCCATGTGATCAAAATTGCCATTGTCTACATTTGTTTACCATGCTCTATTCAACAAATGTTGTCAAAGTTGAAAAAACAATTTACAAAACTCAATAAATTCTGATGGTATGTGCAACAAATGTTTCTATGGTCGTGTAGACATGAAGGGGTAAACAAATAAATTCGCCATTGTGGAAGTAATAAATTTCCCGTTGCCCTATGGTGACTTCGTAAATCTCAAGATGATATGCCGGCTCAGTCTCTCGGAAGTGCTCATAGGGGTAGGGTGTGCGTGTGTGCGTTTATAGGGGTGAGTGTATGCGCGTATGTATGAGTGCTTGCATATGTACAGATACTCAAAAAAAGTAATAAATTTGCCATGGTCCAAAATAAAATTTTGTCATGGGGACAAATACAGAAGTAGCCATGGTCCAAACAAAGAAAATTTCCATGGTTGAAAAATGAATTCTACCATGGTGCAAACAATAAAGTTGCCATGGTTTAAAAATAAAATAATTGCCACATAATGAAAAATGAATTTGCCATGGTTCAAAAAATAAAAATGCCGTGGTCAGGAAGATGTTTTTGTCATGGTTTAAAAAAGTAATTTTTCCACGGACAAAAGATAAATATTGACATGGTCTAACTTACAAAATTGCCATGTCCAAACAATAACGTTGGCATGTCTGAAGGCAAAAAACATTAACAGTAAGTTTGCCATGGTTAAATGAGTTAACTTTCCATATTTCAAATAATATTTCACTACTACACCCCAGCACTATAAGCCCCCTATATCGCACATGACAGGGAAAAACTATGTGCGAAAGTAGCATCAGAGACGCTTCAAAAATAGAACCGTTTGCAGAAAAAATAATTGTGTGTGATCGTAGGTCCATCACACATGACCAAAAAAAAGTAACTATATGCGACAGAGTGCATACAGTTCTTCGGAACGAAACATAAGCGATGACCTAATCTATTGCACACGGGCTCTTTTGGATGATCGTGGGCTAAAACTGGCAAATGGGCCTAGTTTTGGAATTATGTGTGATGACAACTACACATCACATACAACTTCAGTAGTTAATCTGTGTGCGATACAATTCACACAATTATTAGAAAGCAATTGTGCGTGATGCTTCAAGTTTCACAAACAACTATTTTCGGGAGAACGTCTAAAAAAATTGCGACAAACTCATGTGTTTTTTAGCCCAAATCGCATACACTTAACTCTTCTGAAACGTGCATGGTTGACATTAGTATAAATATATTCTCAGAAGATAGTTTGACTCAAATAAAATGAGATATTC
>LR880966.1:744450513-744468261 GCA_904067115.1 Aegilops sharonensis | reverse complement strand
ACGACGAGTCCGGCGCGCAGTTTGTCTTCGGCATTGCAAGGCGGGTTCCTCCTCCGAATACTTCATAGAAGATTTTGAACACAAGGATAGTGTCCGGCTCTGAAAAATAATTTCCACATAACACCGTAGATAGAATAATATTTACACAAATCCAATCTGCTGACGTATTCCGCAGCGTGTCATCACACCACGGCCAAGCCTTTATTCGAATCGTTTTTACTGTCCCACCTCAGCGCGTTTAGCGAGGCGGTTTCCTTGGCACGTCTTGTCAAAGCAGAGATCGTGTCCCCTTATTCCGGGATTCTCATCAATACGGGCGTGGGTAACCCAATCGTGCCCGTTAGCACCTCAGCGCGTTTAGCGAGGCGGTTTCCTTGGCACGTCTTGTCAAAGCAGAGATCGTGTCCCCTTATTCCGGGATTCTCATCAATACGGGCGTGGGTAACCCAATCGTGCCCGTTAGCACGTCTCCTCTATCGAAGGCGAGTCTCAAACGGTCATGGGGGAGGGCTCTTGGTATTCAACCTATTTATAAAGAGACCAAGGCTCTACTCCTTTCTTTCAATCTCAATTGAATCCGCCCCTCGCCTCGAGTTCCAACACCCAAAGCTCCAGATTTAGGCGCTTCGGACCTTCGATGATGTCCGGCTCCGACCTTCAAGGCCGGTGGATGCCTTCCTCTGTTACGGAAGAAGACGTGCTAAAGCTGAGAGATGCCAGGTATTTAACCGGCGAAATCTCGCATAGGCTGCCTGCTCAAGGGCAGGTTATTCCCACTCCCAAGCCCGGTGAGAGCGTGGTGTTCGCGTCTCACTTCCTTCGGGGGTTAGGCTTCCCGACGGACCCCTTCATGAGGGGGCTCATGTTTTATTATGGGTTAGAATTTCACGACTTGGATCCGGAGTCCATCCTCCACACCTCATCGTTCATCGTCGTGTGCGAAACCTTCCTCCGTGTTACCCCTCACTTCGGATTGTGGCTCAAGACCTTCAAAGTAGAGCGAAGATGATCAAGGGGCGGCAAGCGGAGTGCGGAGGGGCTGTTATAAGCAAGAAGGCTGACGCTCCATGGCCCGAGGGCTCTTTTCAAGAGGAGTTCAGCTTATGGCAACGAGAGTGGTTTTATATCACAGCGCCCAGGGGCACCAAGTGGGTGGCGCCTCCCGTCTTTCGCTCGGGTCCTCCCCCACGACTGGCGTCATGGGTCAATAAAGGGCTCGACTGGGGGCCGTCCAAGGACGTGCCCCTGTTGCAGGGCCGCATTCAAGATCTCCTGGAAAGAGACATCAACCTGGCCGTAGTGGCGCAGGTCATGTTGATTCGCCGCACTATGCCCTGCAAACGCCGCCCCCTCTGCCTGTGGGAGTTTAATCCGGAGGGACCATGAGCTCTCCACCACTTTGCTGGCATGACGCCCATGGAGATGTATAAATTGTTCTTCGGATCACAAGCAATGTGTCCGGACTTGACCGAGGACGCAGGTCTAAGCTGCAATCGCCCGGATACTCAAGTAAGTAGCCCTGTACCCGGCCAATTTATCCGTATATTCATCATAAAATTGCCCTTAAAGGAGTTGTCCCTTTAAACAGGAGTGGATAGCAAAGGCAAAGCTGATCAGGTGTCCGAGCCCCCTCCCCGAGACCACGCTGGATCCCGTATTAACCAGGATGCTGGAGGTTGCGCCTTTGGAAGAAGGCGAAGGGGGGAACAAGGAAGCTACCATCTCCTCGAAGGAGGCTATCCGGAAAGGAGGGATCGAAAATCCCTCTATCCAGGCAAAGAAGAGGACCGCCTCTGAAGACCCGGAGACCATGGTCTCAAAGCGGGGGAAGAGATCTTCGTCAGAGGGTCCTGCGCCGGGAAGTGCCTCGGCCGCACTATGCTCTCAAGGGGATCAGCCCTCCAGCGAGCCGTAAGTAGAGAGGGGAGTTTCCAAATAAGAGACATCCCTATTTTATTCCTGAGAAAGACAACTGAATTTTTACCTTGTAGTTCGGATCTCTGCCCTTCGCAGCAGAGCTCATCTTCAGGGGATCTTCGTCGGAGATGATGGAGAGCGGAATGCCCCCTCCTGCCGTACCGCCTTGCGAGGCGGGCGACCCTGAGGTGTCGTCGCAGAGGGTTTCTCCAAATCCGGCAGGGCCGGAAAGCAGCCGTATGGCTCCCCAAAGCCCTCCGTGCCCGACCTTCGAAAAAGGCCATCAGACGAGTCCGGCACCGTCCGGTGCACGGTCGGAGGATTTGAAGGATTTGCTCGGGCGAGCGTCTATCTCAGAAGAACATCGTGCATTGATGGGCACGGTGATTGAAAGGATTTCATCCGCGGAGAGCGGGTTGCACGAGGCCGTCAGGAGTTTACTGACAGGTTTTGAGGTATGCGATATGATGTACCT
Source organism: Aegilops sharonensis (assembly GCA_904067115.1). NCBI lineage: Eukaryota > Viridiplantae > Streptophyta > Magnoliopsida > Poales > Poaceae > Aegilops > Aegilops sharonensis. Next base: position 744,465,869 of record LR880966.1, on the reverse strand, counting down.
TTTGACAGTTCCGCATATAAAAAGATGCGCCCTGTATAGATAGTAGCCCCTGAGACTCGGTGCGTTGTCAAAGATGACAGCGCACCGAGGAACATAATCCCAGGTGTAACATGTCGCTCTTCCTATGTAGGTGGCGAAGTGTCCAGTGGCTAGCCGGACTGATGAATTTGCCGAGCTAAAGCGGCAACTTGATGTGGCGGATGCCGACATCGCGCTTGTCAACAAGCGGTTGGACAAGTCGCAAGGTATGAAATTTTCTCCACGGACACCTGGTAAGGGGGCTTGATGACCTTTCCTTACAACATGTATGCTTGATGCAGATGGTGCCGCTGCCATGGAGAACCTTCGGGCGGAACTCGCTCGAGCCAAGGAGCAGGCCAGAAAAAGTCATGCGGCTGCCTTGAAGGCGGCCGAAGAGCTGAAAGCCGAACAGGCTGCTCACTGCCGAAGCAGGAAGGAAATGGCTGAGATGGCGGTGAAGTTAAAGGATGATGCCGACCGCTGCAAGCTTCTTGAAAAGGAAGATCGGGCGGAACAAAAGGACCTAGAGAAGGCCACTACCGAGGCCAAGGATGCCCGCTCTACAATGAGAGCCATGAAGCAAGAGCTACGTCAGGCCGGAGATATCGCGGCTGGAAAGCCCTTCATGCTGCGGATGAAGTTCGGGGATCCTAAGTATGCTCAGTTGGACTAGCTGTGGAGTGCGGCGGATACTTATCTGGATTTAGCGGCAAGTGCTGCGGACGCGGCCAAAATCTTCCGAGATCAAAAGGATCACGAAGTGGAAAAGCTTTTTTGTTCGCAGTTCCACAATCCAGGGTGCCCACTTCCATTATCCGAGCGTTCGGCCGGATGGGCGGAGCTGAATAGGTTATCCGGACTCGCCATGAAGGAAGTCGTGAGTCAGCTGTGGCCGGAGGGGCCTAAGACGAAGAGTTATTTTGGTTTGGTGCAGCAGTTTCTTGGTGCGGTGCCCCGTATCAATGCAATGAAGAGGTCAGCATGCATAGAGGGTGCACGGATGGCTCTAGCCCGTGTCAAGACATACTGGGCGGAGATGAAGACCACCGACATTGCATCCCAAGATTCGGACGGGAGCCGAATACCTGCCGAGCACTATTTTCAGGAAGTTTTGCAGGGCGCTCGTTTAATAGAGACGCAGTGCTCGAAAGACATCATGTTCGAATAACATGTATAATTGTAAGACAATGTTTCAATGGAATATAAAACCTTTTTATACTTGTGCCTGCAAGAATTATAATACCTCCTGTGCGGCCGTTAATGTATATGTGTATATAACCTGAAAGATGGCAGTCTTCGGCTTCAGCCCCCACGCATATAATGCGGAGGTGTTCGCAAAAGGCGCATTTTCACACTTGATCCAACGTCTTGGTCCTATAAAGGAGGTGATAGCACAACGAACTAGGCAACCGGACTATAATGCTTTATCACTTTCACTTAGCCATAGGAGTTTGACAGTGTGGCTACTTTATAGCCCCTAGGGGCACCGCGCTCGCCCGAATTCGGGGCGCGTGTGTGCGTGACCGGGAAACGGCCCTTCGTTAATGTGGAGGAATCCTAAAGATTACGATGGGTCATCGAGTGGTTGACCAGTCTCACGCTACATCATGACAGTCAGTTTTCGGCTTTCTCTACTGAGGTGCTCGCCTGGCCGAACCGGGGCACAATCGCAGTAGTTCTCCTGGTGCCACCTATCCCGATAGAGCGGAACATAAGGCAGCAAAACACAGGAGCCGGGCAAACCCAACATTTGACCAAAGACATGATTCGGAGCTGATGCATATAAGGCCAAACTCGCGATGCCGAACACGCCCTAAGGTATTCGGTCTTTACGAAAACGAGCTGAACAACGCCCTTATTAATGAGCCCCTGGTGTCCAGGTACGCGCAAAGATCCGACGTGGCCTATGCCAAGACGCCAGCCTCCACCTCGGTTATAGCAAGAAACCGGGGGATGTGTATCAACAAGAGACAGTAAAAAAGGTTTACGCAGGGTCTTAATCTAAAAAGAATCCTTGCAATGGGTCCCTACTGCACGTCTGCGCCCGTGTCTCCGTTGTGCCGTATCCTGGACGGGTGTAGCACGATGTTAATCTGCAAAAGAGAGGAACTTAGTTGAAAAAGATCATGCGAAAATGTACGTTACATTAAATAAACAAAGTACGTTTTTTTGAATAAAGTTGAGCTTTATTGTGTCTTGTTGTACATGTGCGGAGCCCCTTGAACGGGGGCGTGCGGCTAGTAAGCCCTTACGCCGGACTCGTCTAGCCATGTCCGGGGTCTGAACGACCTGTTTAGGTGCTTTGCCTAATGAGGCCGGTTTAGTGTGTGGCTGTTAATGCAGTCGCACAATCTTCCATGCTCGAGGAACACTCGATATTTCCCTTTAATGAGATGATGCCTCGTGGAATGGGCATTTTAAGTATAAGGGATGCATAATGCGGTATTGCATTAAAGCGGGCGAAAGCTTTGTGTCCCAGTAGTGTTTGATAGCTGCTTGTAAATGGGGCGATGTGGAAGGTTAGCTTTTCGCGGCGGAAGTTGTCGGGTGAGCCAAACATAACTTCTAACAGGAGAGAGCCCGTACAATGGGCATCTGGGCCTGGCGTCACCCCTTGAAAGGGAGTGTTGCTTTGGCGAATTGTTGTTGGGTCTATCCCCAGTTTGCGGATTGTGTCCTGATATATCAGGTTTAAATCACTGCCGCCGTCCATTAGGACTTGTGTAAAGTGGAGTCCGTAAATTATCGGATCTAATACCAAGGCAGTCCAGCCTGTGTTCCGGATACTTATAGAGTAATCCTGATGGTCGAAGGTGATTGGTTTTAACAACCAGTGGCGGGACTCCTCTGGGATAGGCCATGTGGCGTGTATCTCTGTGGGCGCCACTATTTTCTCCCTTTTTGTCACGTGAAGTGAATTTACTGTTTTGACTTCTTGTGGGAAGTTCTTTTGTTTTCCGGTGCTCTGCTTGTGGGGTTCGTCATCGTCCTCGCTTGGTGTGTCGAGCCCCTTGTGTTCGGCGTTGGGTTTGCTGGATTGCTTGAAGACCCAACAATCTCTGTGGGTATGGTTTGCAGGCCTCCCGGGAGTACTGTGTATTTGACATATCTTGTCCAAGATTTTGTTCAAGTTAGCTAGTTCGTCCTTGTTATCTTTGGGGGGCAGCTTTTTCTGATTCTGTCGAGGGCTTTTGAATCCGGCGTTGACTGCCGTGCTCTTCGGGCTGTTTCCCTTGGTCCGGCGCTGGTCCTTGCTGCGTCGTGGTTTCCCATTTCCATCCCGAACTTCGGATGTACTTGGGTCACTGGTACTGCATCTTGCCTACCAGTAGTCCTCTCCTGCGCAAAAGCGGGTCATGAGGCTTGTTAGTGCGGCCATTGTTCTTGGTTTTTCTTGGCCGAGGTGTCTGGAGAGCCATTCGTCTCGGACGCTGTGTTTGAAAGCTGCTAAGGCTTCGGCGTCCGGACAGTCAACTATCTGGTTCTTTTTAGTAAGAAATCTGTTCCAGAGTTTCCGGGCTGACTCTCCGAGTTGTTGAGTTATGTGACTTACATCATCTGCATCCGGAGGTCGGACATAAGTCCCTTGAAAATTTGCCCGAAAAGCATCCTCGAGCTCTTCCCAACTTCTGATGCTGTTTTCGGGAAGGCTTTTGAGCCAATGCCGGGCTGGCCCTTTGAGTTTGAGGGGTAAGTATTTTATGGCGTGGAGATCATCTCCTCTAGCCATGTGTATGTGGAGGATGTTATCCTCAATCCATACTCCAGGGTCTGTTGTTCCGTCGTATGCCTCTATGTTTACGGGCTTGAATCCCACTGGGAATTCATGATCCAGCACCTCATCGGTGAAACATAGAGGCTGTGCGGCGCCCCTATATCTGGGCGTACCGCGATGTTCGGATATTTGATGTGTTGCATTGCTTACTAGAGCTTGCTTTCTTGGCCCATAGATGGATCTGGCTGGGCCATCGTTTTGATGCGAATCCTTGTGCGGATCGCGTGCCGGCTTGTGTGCGGCGTCCTTTGCCGCACTGTGTTGGCCATGGGGTCGTTTGTCCGACCGGGTGGCTTCATTATTATTTTTTGATTGCAGAGGCTCTAAGGCCTCATCATCAAATTCCGGCAATAATTTTTGCTTCGGATAGCTCTTTGTGTGGCGACTGTCGCCGTATTTGTCTGCGGTGTTGGGTACTTTGCTCCATCTAATTCTGAGTGCATCTTCCGCTGTTTTGAGCTTCTGCTTCTGCTTTTTCAGGCTAAGTGCAGTGGCGACGAGCCTTTTTTGGAGGTTCTTCTGCTCCCGCAACTTGTCCGGCGTGACATCGTCCGGAGTGTTGTCTTCGCCGGGGACGGGTTGTTTATCCAAGTTGCCTTGTTTGGGCTGTTGCTCGATGGCATGTTCTTCGTCCGCCGGTTCGCCCTGCTCTATGGCTGGGTCTGTATGGCTGTTTTCTGTGTCGAGGTGGGGTTTGTAGTGGCGCTTACGCCGCCGCTTTGATTGCTTTTCGAGGGAACGGTCCCTCGTTGCGTCCCTCTGTTCCTCGTTGTCGTTTCCTTTAGGTGTATCAACCATGTATACATCGTGAGATGGGGTGGTTGTCCAGTGGCCTATAGGCGCTGGTTCCTGTTCGTCTCCTGCATCGTCGTCCATACCATCGATGTCTTCGGAGTCGAAGTTAAGCATGTCGGTTAAATCATCGACAGTGGCTACAAAGTGGGTGGTGGTGGGCATTGAATTTCTTCGTCGTCCGCATCCCAACCTTGCCGACCGTAGTCCGGCCAGGGCTCTCCTGATAAAGAGAGAGACTTTAGTGAATTCAGAATGTCACCGAAAGGAGAGCGCTGAAAGATGTCCGCGGCGGTGAATTCCATTATCGGCGCCCAATCGGATTCGATTGGGAGGGGCGCGGAAGGTTCGGAGTCCGGAGAGGAGTCCGGCACCTTGGAGTCACGAGCTTTGCAAAGGACATGTATGGTGTTCGGCTCGATCGCCGTAGAGATTGCAGCCCCCGAGGTGGTGTCCAGCCACCCGTCCTCGATAGGCGCAGTCGGCTCCGAGCTAAGGGTCGGAGCTGACACCGGTGCGGCCTCCAGGACACTGTTCGGCGGCATAGCTAGATCATGCCCGTCGTAACAGTGCGGCGCGCTTGGCTGTGGCTCGAACCCGTCGAAGATCAAGTCTCCGCGGACGTCGGCCGTGTAGTTCAAACTCCCAGATCTGACCTGATGGCCAGGGGCGTAGCTTTCAATCTGCTCCAGATGGCCAAGCGAATTGGCCCGCAGTGCAAAGCCGCCGAATACGAAGATCTGTCTGGGGAGAAAAGCCTCACCCTGGACCACGTCGTCGTTGATGATCGAAGGAGCCATCGGGCCTAAAGGTGACGACACAGAGGAACTCTCAATGAAAGCACCAATGTCGGTGTCAAAACCGGCGGATCTCGGGTAGGGGGTCCCGAACTGTGCGTCTAGGCCGATGGTAACAGGAGACAAGGGACACGATGGTTTTACCCATGTTCGGGCCCTCTCGATGGAGGTAAAACCCTACTCCTGCTTGATTAATATTGATGATATGGGTAGTACAAGAGTGGATCTACCACGAGATCAGAGAGGCTAAACCCTAGAAGCTAGCCTATGGTATGATTGTTGTTCGTCCTACGGACTAAAACCCTCCGGTTTATATAGACACCAGAGAGGGTTAGGGTTACACAGAATCGGTTACAATGGAAGGAGATCTACATATCCGTATCGCCAAGCTTGCCTTCCATGCCAAGGAAAGTCCCATCCGGACATGGGACGAAGTCTTCAATCTTGTATCTTCATAGTCCAGGAGTCCGGCCAAAGGTCATAGTCCGGCCATCCGGACACCCCCTAATCCAGGACTCCCTCAGAGAGGTTGGGGAAGACTCCGTCCAGCAGCAGCACAACGGCGTGGTGGTGATGGAGGAGCGTGGCACTCTAGCAGGGCTTCACCAAGCACTACAAGAGACGAGGAGGGAGAGGGGTAGGGCTGCGCCAAGAGAGATGGAGACTCGTGTTCTTGGCAGCCCCAAAACCCCCACTATATATAGGGGAAGGGGAGGGGCTGCGCCCCCATCTAGGGTTCCCCCCCTTAGGGGTGGCGGCCAGCCCTAGATGCATCTGGGGGGGGGGGGGCAGAGGGGGCGAGAGGGGGGCGCAACCTAGGTGGGCCTTAGGCCCATCTGAGCCTAGGGTTTTCCCCCTTCCCCCCTTCCCCGCGCCTTGGGCCTCTTGTGGGAGGCGCACCAGCCCACCTAGGGGCCCGTCCCTTCCCACACTTGACCCACGCAGGCCTCTGGGGTTGGTGCCGGTGGACCCCCGAACCCTTCAGGTGGTCCCGGTACGTTACCGATAACGCCTAGAATACTTCCGGTGTCCAAAACGGGACTTCCCATATATAAATCTTTACTTCCGTACCATTCCGGAACTCCTCGTGACGTCCGGGATCTCATCCGGGACCCCAAAAACATTCGGTAACCACGTACATCTATTCCCTATAGCCCTAGCATCATCGAACCTTAAGTGTGTAGACCCTGCGGGTTCGGGAATCATGCAGACATGACCGAGACATCTCTCTGGCCAATAACCAACATCGGGACCTGGATACCCATGTTGGCTCCTACATGTTCCACGGTGATCTCATCGGATGAACCATGATGTCAAGGATTCAAGCAATACCATATACAATTCCCTTTGTCAATCGGTACGTTTACTTGCCCGAGATTCAATCGTCGGTATCCGAATACCTCGTTCAATCTCGTTACCGGCAAGTCACTTTACTCGTTCCATAATGCATGATCCCGTGACTAACTACTTAGTCACATTGAGCTCATTATGATGATGCATTACCGAGTGGGCCCAGAGATACCACTCCGTCACACAGAGTGACAAATCCTAGTCTCGATTCGTGCCAACCCAACAGACACTTTCGGAGATACCCGTAGTGCACCTTTATAGCCACCCAGTTATGTTGTGACGTTTGCCACACCCAAAGTATTCTTATGGTATCCGGGAGTTGCACAATCCCATGGTCTAAGGAAATGATACTTGACATTACAAAAGCTTTTAGCAAACGAACTACACGATCTTGTGCTATGCTTAGGATTGGGTCTTGTCCATCACATCATTCTCCTAATGATGTGATCCCGTTATCAATGACATCCAACGTCCATGGTCAGGAAACCATAACCATCTATTGATCAACGAGCTAGTCAACTAGAGGCTCACAAGGGACATGTTGTGGTCTACGTATTCACACATGTATTACGGTTTCCAGTTAATACAATTATAGCATGAACAATAGAAAATTATCATGAACAAGGAAATATAATAACAACCATTTTATTATTGCCTCTATGGCATATTTCCAACAACATCCCCCAAGATCATTTCAGCTCAGAGCGCCCTCAAAGTTGTATCATTCCCATGCCACGTGGGTCCGTCCCTGCGGCATGTATCCCTTTTCCTTATGCTTTTAGGTTACCTTGCTGGGGGCGCCCCTCGGGTTGCATCATCCCCAAGTCGCTCGGGCCTGGCCCCGTGGCATGTATCTGTTCAGCTATTGCCTAAGCTGGTTTGCCTTTCATGCCCAATCTGCTTACGATTACCACCTGTTCGATCGCGGCCTACCGCGGGCCTCTCTCTCTCTTTCTCGTGCGAATCGCTTGCGCGTTAAAAGGGGGGCTCCTGAGCATCGCAACTCAGGATCTCTTACTGGCTCTCCAGTCCTCACCCCCTGGCCTTGACCACGGCACCACGACCTGGCATACCAGCGGCGACTGAGCTCGCTCGAGGGCCGGGACCTGAGGACGTAGAGCATTTGTACCCAACCACCCCGCAGGAACACACAGCTGTCCAAGATCCAAGACCAGGCGCAACCCACCTTGAGGTAGGGCCTCGCGAGCCCCGCGCTGGCTCACGAGTGCCCAGACACACCTCCTCCTGCTCTGCCGTGCAAGCCACGTGTCAGGGCGGGGCTGTACACGCCCCGGGGGCCCTCTCAGAGGGCCCCCCCCTCCCACGCACCAGTGGAAGCACCATGCTCTGCGCTGGCCGTCAACACTGCCGAGGAGCGGCTATGCCCGTACACATGCGGAAGCACTATGCTCCGCGCTGGTGATAAACAACTGAGGGCGGCCCCGTGCCGTATCAACCTCAGGGAGCCCAGAGCTCAGTGTCCGGCCTCATCGCAACACCTCCCCTCGGGAGCGTCGCGCGAGGGGGCTGGGCACAGGGGCTGCGCCTGGGTCACGCCCGAGCGTACGCCACCTAACCAGGTCCCCCAGACCTGGTCGTCGCGCGCCTCTCCCCGAGCGGAGCCAAGGTATGAAGGTCATTTGAACGTCAAGGGGGACTCCTAAGCATCGCGACTCGGGAGCCTAACTGGTCACGTAGCCCCTCACTCCTTGGTCCCGTCCTGGTTTCCGGTCGGGGCCAACGGCGGTTGAGGTATGCGCGGGGTCGGGCCCTGCCGACATAGAACACTAGACCTACCCCTACATTCCCTCCCTATTTGTTGTTTGCACATCAAGGGGGACTCCTGAGCATCGCGACTCAGGAGCCTAACTTGCCACGTTGCCCCTCACTCCTTGGTTCCGTCCTGGTTTCCGGCCGGGGCTAACGGCGGTTGAGGTATGCGCGGGGCCGGGCTCTGCCGACGTAAAACATAAAGCAAATAGGAAGGAAACCGCATGCAAATTCTGGAGCAAATATTACAAACTGTAATTGTCTTCACAACACCAGACACAAGTTTAAGCGCCTCCACGAGGCATGGTTCACATTGCAGGAATTAAGAAGGAAAGAAGCCGTGACCCCTGGATACTGCCGTCGCCCGCCAAGGACTTCACCCCCGTGGTAGCGCCACCCGTGCCACCACTTGGGAATGCAGGACCAGCACCACCGCCTGCCGTGGGCGCAGAAGCAAAGGCGCAGAACTTCCCCAGCAAGGCCACCACCTGCCCTTCACGGCTTCTGCAGCGGCGGCGAAACAATCGTTGTTCACGGGCTAGCTCGTCTAGATTGGTGTTGGGGTCGCGAAGGTGGAGGTGGTTGAAGACACGCGTCAGCGCCGCAGAAGAAAGGACGCGAGCTTCCGCCTCGGCCATGGGGCCGACGCTGTTCACAACTTCTTCAAGTGCTTCTACCAAGTAAGGGAGCAGCTGTGTGGGGACATCCTCGTCGGTGTCCAGCGGCTTCTCCATGCCGTGGTTATAAAGTGTCTTCAGCGCCGCACGAGACCTCTCCTCAAGGAGCGCGAAGGCCACGCGATCCTCTGCCAGGATCTTTGCCTTGGTGTCAACCTCGGCCTTCTCCGCCTGCTCCAGCGTCTCTAGCCAGCCGTGCTAAGAGGCTTGCGCCTCCGCCATCCGCGTCAGCTCAGCGTCACGGTCCTTGACAGCGTCTTCCCGAGCCTTCATTTTGTCCTCCTTCGCTTGGCGGCTGCGAGCTTCCTCAGCGCGCTTGTCGCGCAGACCCTGCAGCTCAGCCTCCAGCACCTTGCATCGGTCCTGGGTGGCCGTGGCGTTCTTCAGCGCCGCCATGCGAGCAGTTGCGGCTCGCCTCAGCGTCGCTCGGACAAAAGCGTCAGAATGAAGCCAGCCGGAAACCAGCTCCACGCACCCGACTGCCAGGTGGGAGTCGGTGCCCTGGAGGTCTTCGCGCAGTTGGATTATCTCGGAGAGGGCGTGATCCAAGACATTGGAGGAGGCAGAAGGGCCCAGAACCAGCGGTGCAGCAGGAGGCGAAGGTGGCTGCGTGACCACGGCTCGGGAGACTTGGGACTCCTGAGCCTTGGGCACCTCGGCAACAACATCAAGTATTGGCCCCTCCGGAGCCAGCGGGGCCATGGGGGCTGGCACCTCACTAGGGCGCTCCTTCAGGCCTCGCGAGGATGACCGGGCAGGGGAGGTGCGGGCGTCGTCACCTCCCCTCCCCACGGGCAAGGAGCGGCTAAGGCAGACGAGGCGGCCCCGGACGGCACCACCACGCCCTCCTTCTTCTTCACCGCAGGCAGTGGCCTAATCAATCGATGGAGAACGTCAAGTACAAGCCACATAATCAAGAACAAGGCAAAGCACGAACACTTACTGGTCTACCGCGGCGTAGTTCACCGTCCTCTTGCCAAGATTGAAGCCCGAGAGCCTCGAAACTCGGGGCACGGTCGCAGGAGCTTCGGAAGCAGGGAAGGCTTGGAAGTAGCCCCAGGCGGCACTTGGGCAGGGGCAGCCTCTTGGCGGATCAACGCTGACCTGCCCTTCCTCGGAACCACGAATGGGACATCATCCTCTTGGGCGGCATCAATCTCGTCGTCATTTGGCAAGGTCCGGAGGATGTCAGCCACGCGTGGGGGGAAGTCTCCCCCGTCTCCTCGAGGGTATCCTCCGAATTGCGCTCCTCGTCCTCTTCCTCTCCCCCCTATGGGAGTCACCCGAGGACACGTTCACCAGCACCACCTCCCCTTGGACCACGGGTGGCTCTGGTGGCACCAGGCCGCGCTCGTCAACGTGGGCATGGCAGCCACCACTTGTGCCATGTCCGGGCGGCAGAACAAGGGGACAAGGGCACCTACTCATAACCCACAAGTGTAGGGGATCGCAACAGTTTTCGATAAGTAAGAGTGTCGAACCCAACGAGGAGCTAAAGGTAGAATAAATATTCCCTCAAGTTCTATCAACCACCGATACAACTCTACGCACGCTTGACGTTCGCTTTACCTTGAACAAGTATGAAACTAGAAGTAATTTGTAGGTGTTGTTGGATAGGTTTGCAAGATAATAAAGAGCACATAAATAAAAGCTAGGGGTTGTCTAGGTAAAGATGCAATAAAGTAAATATAGCGAGTGTGGAAAAGTGGTGGTAGGAGTTGTGAAATTGTCCCTAAGCAATTGACTATGTTACTAGACCGGTAATCACTATTGCAATTCTATTTGAGGGAGAGGCATAAGCTAACATACTTTCTCTACTTGGATCATATGCACTTATGATTGGAACTCTAGCAAGCATCCGCAACTACTAAAGATTCATTAAGGTAAAACCCAACCATAGCATTAAAGTATCAAGTCCCATTTATCCCATACGCAAACAACCTACTTACTCGGGTCTGTGCTTCTGTCACTCGCGCCACCCACCATAAGCAAATCATAAACATATTGCAAACCCTACAGCGGGGATCCCTCACGCTTGCACGACACGGAGAGCACTATTGGACAGCACCAATAATAAAACATGCAACTCAAACCAATCATCACAATTCATTAATCAACAATAGGACAACCAAAATCAACTCAGACATCATAGGATGGCAACACATCATTGGAAAATAATATGAAGCATAAAGCACCATGTTCAAGTAGAGGGTACAGCGGGTTGCGGGAGAGTGGACCTCTATAGATAGAAGGGGGAAGGTGATGGAGACGTTGGTGAAGATGATGGCAGTGTTGTTGTAGATCGCGGTGACGATGATGGCCCCCGGCGGTGTTCTGGCGCCACTGGAAGCAAGGGGGAGAGCGCCCCCCTTCTTCTTCTTCTTCTTCCATGACCTCCTCCCTAGATGGGAGAAGGGCTTCCCCTCTGGTCCTTGGCTCCCATGGCTTGCGAGGGGCAATAGCCCCTCCGAGATTGGATCTATCTCTCTGTTTCTGCGTTCTCAGATTCTGCTCTGGCACCGTTTCCTTTATATCTGGAGATCCGTAACTCCGATTGGATTGAAACCTTCGCCCAGATTGTTTTCCAAAAATTAGCTTTCTTGCAGCCAAAGAAGGGCATCAACCGCCTTACGAGGGGCCCAGGAGGGTGGGGGGTGCGCCCACATAGAGTGGGCTTGGGCCCCTGTCTCGTGGCCACCTCGGGCACCGTCTCGCGTTGATTCTTCCTCCCAAAAATCACAAATATTCAAAAATAATTCTCCATCCGTTTTTATCCCGTTTGGACTCCGTTTGATATGGGGTTTCTGCGAAACACAAAACATGCAACGGACAGGAACTGGCACTAGGCACTGGATCAATATGTTAGTCCCAAAAATATTATAAAAAGTTAGCCAAAACTATATGAAAGTTGAATAATATTGGCATGGAACAATCAAAAATTATAGATACGACGGAGATGTATCAGCATCCCCAAGCTTAATTCCTGCTCGTCCTCGAGTAGGTAAATGATAAAAAAGATAATTTTTGATGTGGAATGCTACCTAGCATAATCTTGATCATATGTCTAATCATGGCATGAATATTAAGACACGAGTGATTCAAAGCAATAATCTATCATTTGACATAAAAACAATAATACTTCGAGCGTACTAATAAAGCAATCATGTCTTTTCAAAACAACAAGGCCAAAAGCAAGCTTATCCCTACAAAATCATATAGTTTGGCCATGCTTCATTTTCATCACACAAAATGCTCCCATCATGCACAACCCCGATGACAAGCCAAGCAATTGCTTCGTACTTTTTAACGCGCTTTAGCTTTTTCAACCCTCACGCAATATATGAGTGCAAGCCATGGATATAGCACTATAGGTGGAATAGATTATGATGGTGGGGTTTATGTGGAGAAGACAAAAAGGGATAAAGTCTCACATCGACGCGGCTAATCAACGGGCTATTGAGATGCCCATCAATTGATGTCAATGCAAGGAGTAGGGATTGCCATGCAACAGATGCACCAAGAGCTATAAGTGTATGAAAGCTCAAACTGAAAACTAAGTGGGTGTGCATCCAACTTGCTTGCTCATGAAGACCTAGGGAATTTGAGGAAGCCCATCGTTGGAATATACAAGCCAAGTTCTATAATGAAAAATTACCACTAGTATATGAAAGTGACAACATAAGAGACTCTCTATATGAAGAACATGGTGCTACTTTTAAGCACAAGTGTGGAAAAAGGATACTAACATTGCCCCTTCTCTTTTTTTCTTTTTGGGTGGGCTTCTTTGGCCTTTCCTTTTTTTCCATGGGGCAATGCTCTATAATGATGATCATCACACTTTTATTTACTTACAACCCAATATTACAAATCGATACTGGAACAAAGATATGACTCTATATGAATGCTTCCGGCAGTGTACCGGGATGTGCAATGATCTAGCGTAGCAATGACATGAAAAAACGGACAAGCCATGAAAACATCATGCTAGCTATCTTACGATCATGCAAAGCAATATTACAATAAATGCTCAAGTCATGTATATGATGATGATGGAAGTTGCATCGCAATATATCTCAGAATGGCTATGGAAATGCCATAATGGGTAGGTATGGTGGCTGTTTTGAGGAAGATATAATGAGGCTTATGTGTGATAGAGCGTATCATATCACGGGGTTTGGATGCACCGGCGAAGTTTGCACCGACTCTCTAGGTGAGAAAGGGCAATGCACGGTACCGAAGAGGCTAGCAATGATGGAAAGGTAAAAGTGTGTATAATCCATGGACTCACATTAGTCATAAAGAACTCATATACTTATTGCAAAAGTTTTATTAGCCCTCGAAGCAAAGTACTACTACGCATGCCCCTAGGGGGATAGATTGGTAGGAAAAGACCATCGCTCATCCCCGACCACCACTCATAAGGAAGACAATCAAAGAAACACCCCATGCTTCAAATTTGTTACACAACGGTAACCATACGTGCATGCCACGGGACTTGCAAACCTCAACACAAGTGTCTCTACAATCCACAACCACCCACTAGCATGACTCTAATATCACCATCTTTATATCGCAAAACTATTGCAAGGAATCAAACATATCATATTCAGCGATCTACAAGTTTATGTAGGATTTTATGACTAACCATGTGAATGACCAATTCCTGTCATCTCTCTAAATAGATATAAGTGAAGCAAGAGAGTTTAATTCTTTCTACAAAATATATGCCCACACTCTAACAATTATAAGTGAAGCAAAAGAGCATTCTACAAATGGCAGTTTTCTATGTGAAGAGAAACAGGCAATCCAAACTTCAAATAATATAAGTGAAGCACATGAAGCATTCTATAAAGCCATACTCAAAAGATATAAGTGAGGTGCAATGAGCATTCTATAAATCAACCAAGGACTATCTCATACCAGCATGGTGCATAAAATAAAAATGAAAACTAAATGCAAAAGACGCTCCAAGGTTGCACGTATCACATGAACGAAAGGAATACGAAAACATACCGATACTTGTTGAAGAAAGAGGGGATGCCTTCCGGGGCATCCCCAAGCTTAGACACTTGAGTCTCTTGGAATATTTACTTGGGGTGCCTCGGGCATCCCCAAGCTTGAGCTCTTGCCTCTCTTCCTTTTCCTCATATCGAGACATCCTTGATCACTTCATCCACACAAAACTTCAACAGAAAACTCGGTAAGATCCGTTAGTATAATAAAGAAAATCACCACTCTAAGTACTGTTACAAAATAATTCATATTTTGTTTTTGCATTGTGTCTACTGTATTATAACTTTTGCATGGCTTAATCCACTGGTATAAATTGATAGTTTCATCAAAACAAGCAAACTATGCATCAAAAACAGAATCTGTCAAAAACAGAACAGTCTGTAGCAATCTGAACATTCACCATACTTCTGGTACCCCAACAATTCTACCAAAATTAGGAAAATTAAAACTTTTGTACAGAAATACAGTGCAAAAGGAATCAGAACCATTTGACATTCCAGAAAGAAATGTAAAATCGAGCACTTCAGCCAAAGTTTCTGTCCTGCACCGTACAAACCAACAAGCATTGTAAACATCCTTGTCGGTGTCAAAACCGGCGGATCTCGGGTAGGGGGTCCCGAACTGTGCGTCTAGGCGGATGGTAACAGGAGACAAGGGACACAATGTTTTTACCCAGGTTCGGGCCCTCTCGATGGAGGTAAAACCCTACTCCCGCTTGATTAATATTGATGATATGGGTAGTACAAGAGTAGATCTACCACGAGATCAGAGAGGCTAAACCCTAGAAGCTAGCCTATGGTATGATTGTTGTTCGTCCTATGGACTAAAACCCTCTGGTTTATATAGACACTGGAGAGGGTTAGGGTTACACAGAGTCGGTTACAATGGAAGGAGATCTACATATCCGTATCGCCAAGCTTGCCTTCCACGCCAAGGAAAGTCCTATCCGGACACGGGACGAAGTCTTCAATCTTGTATCTTCATAGTCCAGGTGTCCGGACAAAGGTCATAGTCCGGCCATCCGGACACCCCCTAATCCAGGACTCCCTCAGTAGCCCCTGAACCAGGCTTCAATGACGACGAGTCCGGCGCGCATATTGTCTTCGGCATTGCAAGGCGGGTTCCTCCTCCGAATACTTCATAGAGGATTTTGAACACAAG
>LR880966.1:744435842-744450414 GCA_904067115.1 Aegilops sharonensis | reverse complement strand
GTAGTACAAGAGTAGATCTACCACGAGATCAGAGAGGCTAAACCCTAGAAGCTAGCCTATGGTATGATTGTTGTTCGTCCTATGGACTAAAACCCTCTGGTTTATATAGACACTGGAGAGGGTTAGGGTTACACAGAGTCGGTTACAATGGAAGGAGATCTACATATCCGTATCGCCAAGCTTGCCTTCCACGCCAAGGAAAGTCCTATCCGGACACGGGACGAAGTCTTCAATCTTGTATCTTCATAGTCCAGGTGTCCGGACAAAGGTCATAGTCCGGCCATCCGGACACCCCCTAATCCAGGACTCCCTCAGTAGCCCCTGAACCAGGCTTCAATGACGACGAGTCCGGCGCGCATATTGTCTTCGGCATTGCAAGGCGGGTTCCTCCTCCGAATACTTCATAGAGGATTTTGAACACAAGGATAGTGTCCGGCTCTGAAAAATAATTTCCACATACCACCGTAGAGAGAACAATATTCACACAAATCTAATCTGCTGGCGTATTCCGCAGTGTGTCATCACACCACGGCCAAGCCTTTATCCGAATCGTTTTTACTGTCCTAACTCAGCGCGTTTAGCGAGGCGGTTTCCTTGGCACGTCTTGTCAAAGCAGAGATCGTGTCCCCTTATTCCGGGATTCTCATCAATACGGACATGGGTAACCCAACCATGCCATTAATTTACGGCGCTTGGGAGATAAGCGAGTTTTACCAGGCGGGTGGGGGCGCATAGTTTCGTCCGCCCATATAAGGGGATAAGGATCCACCTTTCCCATCTACGCCTTCTTCCTCCTTTGTTTATCCATTTTCACGCACTCGAGCTCCAGTGCCCAAGTCCGCACATCTCACCTCAACCTTCTCCAGCCATGTCCGGAGCGGGAGGCAAGTGGATGGTTTCCTCCGTCACGGAGGGACACATCAAGAAGCTGAGGAAGGCCAGATACTTGTCTAATGACATCGCGCACCGGCTTCCCGACAAGGGACATCTCATCCCCACCCCCAGGCCCCATGAGAGGGTGGTGTTTCTCACACACTTCCTCCGCGGACTAGGTTTCCCACTTCACCCATTTGTCCGGGGACTCATGTTCTACTACGGCCTGGATTTCCACGATCTGGCCCCAAACTTCATCCTCAATATCTCGACGTTTATCGTCATGTGCGAGGCCTTCCTCTGCATCCAGCCCCACTTCGGTTTATGGTTGAAGACCTTTAGTGTGAAACCGAAGGTAGTGGGCGGCCAACAAGCGGAGTTCGGAGGCGCCATGGTGGGCAAGATGCCCAACGTTACATGGCTCGAGGGCTCCTTCGTGGAGACCATAAAGGGTTGGCAATCGAGGTGGTTCTACATCACCGAGCCGCGTGACCCTGAATGGGTAGCGGCCCCCGAATTCCGATCTGGCTTCCCTACACGGCTCACCTCCTGGAAAGAGACGGGCTTGTCGTGGGGTAATTCGGAGGAGCTTTCCTGACTCCAAACCTGCGTCCAAAACCTGGTGAGCAAGAAGCTCAAACTCGTCAATGTAGTCCAGGTCATGCTCATCCGCCGGATCCTCCCATGCCAACAACGAGCTTTCAGCTTGTGGGAGTTTGATCCGGCACAGCACCAAACCCTGAGCAGGCTCTTCGACACTACGTACGAAGATGCCTGGAAGGTGCTGTTCAAGGGCGCCGAGGCTCCCGCATCCGCTACCGAGGATCGCGGATTCAGCGCGCAGCATCAAGCCAACGCGGTAAGTTATTTTGCCCTTTACGGGACACTTGTTTTCATAGTTTAACTCTATGCGGGATCTAAACTCCCTTACCTTTCACAGGATTGGCAGAGGATGTCCGGGCAGATTGACTGTCCGACTCCCTTGCCAGAAGACCCAGCGAATGCCCACTTGACGGGGCTGCTGGTTCCGGCACCTTACGTGGTGCCGGAGAAGAAGGCCACGGGAACTCGAAGGAGTTCCCGGCGCCAGGTAGTGTCGGACTCATCGTCCGATGACTCCGAGGCGGACTCCTCCCGTGAAGACGAGGAGGAGGAAAGAGAGGCCTCTCCCCCAGCGGGGGGAGAGAAGAAAAGGAAGGCCGCCCCAACTGGGGAGGCCGGTGGGTCCAAGAAGGGAAGGACCCTTCCTCCGGACTACTCCACCAACGCCGACGACGGCGAAGAAGAGTGGCCACCCAGGGCCAAGCCCCTGGCGAAATCGTAAGTCTCCGGATACCAGAATAACTCATGGCGTTCCTTTGTTGCATAGTACCTTCTGACGTCGGATATAATCATGCAGTCCGCCCAAGGCCGGGCTCGACGCTTCGTCGAGCGGTTCCCTGGGTTCGTCGGATGTGAACAACACTTCACTTCCGACCGCCTCCTCTCCTCGCGCCGCGGATCACGCCGAGGTGGCGTCCCAAAAAGGGCCAAGCCAGGAGGAGGTGGTCCTGGAGGCGTCGCAAGGCGACCTCCCGGACTCCAGGCGAAAAGGGGATAAAACCCCTAATGGCTCTAAGTCCGGCCCTAGGCGAGACACCCCACCGGAACCTTCAACGGTTCCGGCATCCGGCAGGCGGCCCCCTACTAAGAAGGGCAAGCCTACGACACCGGTGACCTCCGTCCAACCGGAGGCACCAGATAATCTGCTGGAGGTGCTTGACGGCGCCTCCATCGACGAGGAGCATCACACTATTATGAGTGCGGTGATCCAGAAGGTTCAGTCCGCCAAGAGCGGGATGACCGAAGCCTGTGCCAGCCTCCTAACAGGCTTTGAGGTACGTAGTTAAGATATGTAAAAATATTACCGCATAGACAGTAGCCCCTGATGCTTAGTTTGGTGTTCGGAAAGAAAAGCCGAACTGAGGATCAAAAAGATATATGCAGGAGTCTAACATAAGTGTGTCAATATGGGAATGCAGGCTGTGCTGCTGACCTCTACCGCACTGACTGCGGAGGTCAATGTATTGAAGCAGAGCCTCGAGCAGTCCGAGGACGAGCTCAACCTTGCCAAGAAGCAGCTCGAGGACAAGGAAGGTAAGTAATACCTTAGGTAAGTATATAAAAAAGGATGTGGTTGCAAAAAAAATGACAGGATCAACGTGGGTATGCAGGGGCCACGAACAAGGTGGCGACCCTGAAGGAAGCGCTATCCACGGCTGAAAACAATGCGGCCGTGGAGCGCACCGAGCGAGAGAAGCAGGAGGCGCGGGTGGCGGTGGTGCAGCAAGAGATCCAGGCTCTGGTGGAAAAACACGAGAGTTTGAAGCGTGACTCGAAGACTCGAGAGTCCGAGCTCGCCTCGGCGCTTGAGAGCGCCAAATCTGCCAAGGCCGAAGCCTAAAAAGCCCTCCAGGAAATTGAGGCGATGAAGAAGATAGCGGCGGGTAAGGCATTCTTTATGCAAAGCAAGCACGCAAAAGTGAATTACTTGTTACTTACCCGAGTCCGGAGCTCTCCAGGAGCATTCGCAGATCTTCCCCGGAGTGTGTCCGACGCAGCCGCATTCTATCAAGCCGAGGAGGGAAGCTCGACGGAGAAGGTGTTCTGGTCTCAGTATGCTGAGGCCGGACACCCGGTGCCCTTGAGCGACCAGCTGAAGCAGCTGGTCGAGCTCCATAAGGTGGCTGAGCAGGCCATGAAGGGTCTCGCTGTCCGGCTGTGGCCTGGGGAAGCCATGCCTGGAAGCTACTTCAGGCTGGTAAGGCGGCTGGTGGATGCCTGTCCAAGGCTTGAAGTCATCAAGCGCTCCGTATGCATCGAAGGTGCCCGTAGGGCCCTTGCCCGTGCTAAAGTGCACTGGGGCAAGATGGACGCTGAGAAGCTTGTGACGGACGGACCACCGCCGGGCAAGGAGCATCGCAAGCCTGAGATGTATTATGAGGGCGTCCTGAAGGGTGCCCGCCGTATAGCGGATGAGTGCTCCAAAGATGAAATTTTTGAGTAAACTCGCATTTGTAATCCTGTACGCTGAAAACTTGTTTCATATGCGCTAAGCAACGCATTTGAATTTAAAATATTACCTTCTGTGCGGCCGTTTTTCAAAATTGAGAGATGGCGAGTCGTCGGCTTCTGCCCCCATGCCGCGAGTGCTGGGGTGTTCGGGATAAACTTGAGCGCTCTTTTTCCCATTATTGGGTCCTTCGAGGGAGGCGCTCAACACAACGAACAAGTCAATCGGACTATAATGCTTGAACACTCTCACTTAGCCATAGAATTCTATAATTTTAAATTTCGGCGAAGCCCCTAGTATTCGGAAGACCGAGCTCGGGGCGCTATCCACGCCTAGGCCGGACAAAGCCGACCCTCGCTCTAAGCGGCATAAGTCTTTAGGGACTCGAAAACCTCTCGAACAGCAACCAGCTCTCGCCCTATCATGACGGTCAGTTTTAGCTTTCTCCACTGAGGTGCTCAGCCCGGCTCAACCGGGGCACAATCGCAGTGGTTCTCCCAGTGCTACCTTAGCCGATATAACGGAACGTAAGGTACCAAAACATGGGAGCCGGGCAAACCCAACTATTGACCCAAGACATGATTCGGAGCCGATGCATATAATGTTATAAGTTCGGGGTGCCGCACTCATGAGAGTGTTCGGACTTCTCACACCATATTCTGGGGTGCGTAAGCCCCTGGTGTATTGGCCGTACCAAAGTGTACGGTTGAATAATGTCATAACTGAACATATTTATATATATATATATAAAGGTAATGAAATAATAGACAAAAGCTATGCATTGTTTATTCGAAAAGTCTGCGGTAAAAGCAGAATGATACGAATAGTGTGATAAGCAAGAGATGGGACTATTTAACATGTCCCCCCTCCAGGGGCGAGCTGCGGGATTATATGTGAAACAATTTACTGCTCATTATAGAGACCACCTGGGCACTCGACGTAGCTTCCTGCCTCCCTGGCTGTTGCATCGTGTGTTCAGTGATTATGCTGCCGGACAGGCCTCCCTGAAAGTGGAGTCCTGAAAGTAAGAAAGAAGAAAAAGGGGAAAAAAGAATGGCAAAATCGGGAGCCCCTTGTGCGGTTGAGCCATATTTTGGGCGTGCCGTGGTCATACCCCTCCCGATATGCCCATGGTATTTCCAGAGCGTAGTTATGTACGCGCAACACTGGTTTCGCAATTTTGCGAGGGCTGGGGTTAGGGCCGCATTGCTACGCGTGCTCGGAACGTGCCAGGCGGTCTTGTTGTAGGTTACTCCGGGCGCGCTTGACGGTGTCCGGACGTTTAATGGCCGGACTGGAGAATTGCCTTGACAGGCTGCTTTGTACTTCCGCCGCGAGGGCCGCCGTATGCTCCTCCGTCCGGAAAGAGCGTTCAATGTTTCCATTGACCGTAATGACTCCTCGAGGGCCTAGCATCTTGAGCTTGAGGTATGCGTAGTGCGGCACCGCATTGAACTTTGCAAATGCGGTTCGTCCGAGCAGTGCATGATAGCCACTGCAGAACGGGACTATGTCGAAGATTAACTCCTCGCTTCGGAAATTATCCGGGGATCCGAAGACCACCTCAAGTGTAACTGAGCCTGTACAGTTGGCCTCTACACCTGGTATGACGCCTTTAAAGGTCGTCTTTGTGGGTTTAATCCTTGAGGGATCTATGCCCATTTTTCACACTGTATCCTGATAAAGCAGGTTCAGGCTGCTGCCGCCATCCATAAGGACTCTAGTGAGGTGAAATCCGTCAATGATTGGGTCTAAAACCAATGCGGCGAATCTGCCATGGCGGATGCTAGTGGGGTGGTCCCTTCGATCAAAAGTGATCGGGCAGGAGGACCATGGGTTGAACTTTGGGACGACTGGCTCCAACGCATATACGTCCCTGAGTGCACGCTTCCGCTCCCTTTTGGGTATGTGGGTTGCATATATCATGTTCACCGTCCGCACTTGTGGGGGGAAACCCTTATGTCCCCTATTGTTCGGCGGCCGGGGCTCCTCCTCATCATCTCTATGCAGCCCCTTGTCATTGTTTTCGGCATTTAACTTGCCTACCTGCTTGAACACCCAACAATCCCTGTTGGTGTGGTTGGCTGGTTTTTCGGGGGTGCCGTGTATCTGGCACGAGCGATCGAGTATTCGGTCCACATTGGACGGGCCCGGAGTATTTCTTTTGAATGGATTTTTCCACTGACCGGGTTTAGAGCCTCTGAATCTGGCATTAACTGCCGTATCCTCGGCATTGTCGCTGTTAATGCGGCACTTTTGCTTGTTGCAACGCGACCTGCCCATGCTGTCCTTGGTATCCGAATTACCAGGGGTCCTGGTCATGTTATTACTACGAGCTAGCTAGCTGTCTTCTCCCGCGCAAAAGCGGGTCATGAGTGTCGTGAGGGCTGCCATGGATTTCGGCTTTTCCTGTCCTAGGTGCCGGGCAAGCCACTCATCACGGATGTTATGCTTGAAGGCTGCAAGGGCCTCTGCATCCGGACAGTCGACTATTTGATTTTTCTTTGTTAGGAACTGTGTCCAGAATTGCCTGGCCGATTCCTCTGGCTGCTGGATTATGTGGCTTAGGTCATTAGCGTCTGGTGGTCACACATAGGTGCCCTGGAAGTTGTCGAGGAATGCGGCTTCCAGGTCCTCCCAACAACCAATTGATTCTGCTGGCAAGCTGTTAAGCCAATGCCGAGCTGGTCCTTTAAGCTTGAGTGGGAGGTATTTGATGGCGTGTAGATCATCACCGCGGGCCATGTGGATATGAAGGAGATAGTTCTCGATCCATACCGCAGGGTCTGTTGTGCCATCATATGATTCAATGTTTACAGGTTTGAAACCCTCTGGGATTTGATGATCCATTACTTCATCTGTGAAGCATAGTGGGTGTGCGGAGCCTCTGTATTGGGCTATATCACGACGTAGCTCAAATGAGCTTTGTCTGTTGTGTTCGGCCCGGTCGGATTTACCATATCCGGCATGACGGTTATCGTCACGTGTCGTGGGGAGTCCACGCGATCCATAGATCAATATTGTTTGCCTTGCACTGTCCTCCAATATATCTCGTAGGTCTGGCGCATTTCCCCGTGCCTTGGTATTCTTTGACCGGCGCCGGGGTGCGGCTTGAGTGGAGTGCCGAGAGGCCTCTCTGTCGCGGCCACGAGGTGGCCGGTCGGCCGTATCATGCGCTGGTGATGTAGGTCTAGGTGCTTCCTCCTCTAATCGAGGTAGCAGCCTACGTTTGGGGTAGCTCTTGGAGGGGCGTTCGAGTTCGTACTCTTCGGCCGCGAGGACATCAGTCCATCTGTCGGCTAGCAAGTCTTGATCAGCTCTAAGCTGTTGCTGTTTTTTCTTGAGGCTGCTCGCCGTGGCCATGAGCCTGCGTTTGAAACGCTCTTGTTCGACGGGATCCTCAGGCACGACAAATTCGTCGTCGTCGAGCCTTGCCTCGTCTTCGGAGGGAGGCATGTAATTATCGTCCTCTACCTCTCTGTCTGCCGCTCTCTCATGAGGGCTGGCTTCTCCATCCTCTGTGCTGAATCCTGCTGGAGGGGGTTGTCTTCGGCACTGTCCGGGGTGTTCTTGTCTTCAGTGCCGGAATCGCCGTTTTTGCTGTGGCGGGATTTAGAGCGGCGCCGCTGACGTCGGCGCTTAGGCTGTTTCTTGGAGGGGTCATCCTCCGTTGTTCCATCGTTGTTCCCTTCTTTTGGGGTGTCCACCATGTATATGTCATATGACGAGGTGGCCCTCCAGTGCCCTGTAGGCGCTGGTTCTTGTTCGTCTCCTGCATTGTCGTCCATACCGTCGATGTCTTCGGAGTCGAAGTCGAGCATGTCGGTTAAATCATCGACAGTGGCTACGAAGTGGGTGGTGGGTGGGCTTTGAATTTGTTCGTCGTCCGCGTCCCAACCATGCCGACCATAGTCCGGCCAGGGCTCTCCTGATAAAGAGAGAGACTTTAGTGAATTCAGAATGTCACCAAAGGGCGAGTGCTGAAAGATGTCCGTGGCGGTGAAATCCATTATCGGCGTCCAATCAGATTCGATTAGCAGGGGCGCGGAAGGTTTGGAGTCCGGAAAGGAGTCCGGCACCTCGGAGTCACGAGCTTCGCAAAGGAAAGGTATGGTGTTCGGCTCGATCGCCGTAGAGATTGCAGCCCCCGAGGCGGTGTCCAGCCACCCGTTCTCGATAGGCGCAGTTGGCTCCAAGCTAAGGGTCGGAGTGGACACTGGTGCGGCCTCCAGGACACTGTTCGGCGGCAGAGCTAGATCATTCCCATTGTAACAGTGCGGCACGCTTGGCTGTGGCTCGAACCTGTCGAAGATCAAGTCTCCGCGGACGTCGGTCGTGTAGTTCAAACTTCCAAATCTGACCTGATGGCCAGGGGCGTAGCTTTCAATCTGCTCCAGATGGCCAAGCGAATTGGCCCGCAGTGCAAAGCCGCCGAATACGAAGATCTGTCCGGGGAGAAAAGTCTCACCCTGGACCGCGTCGTTGTTGATGATCGAAGGAGCCATCGGGCCTAAAGGTGACGACACAGAGGAACTCTCAATGAAAGCACCAATGTCGGTGTCAAAACCGGCGGATCTCGGGTAGGGGGTCCCGAACTGTGCGTCTAAGCGGATGGTAACAGGAGATAAGGGACACGATGTTTTTACCCAGGTTCGGGCCCTCTCGATGGAGGTAAAACCCTACTCCTGCTAGATTAATATTGATGATATGGGTATTACAAGAGTAGATCTACCACAAGATCAGAGAGGCTAAACCCTAGAAGCTAGCCTATGGTATGATTGTTGTTCGTCCTACGGACTAAAACCCTCCGGTTTATATAGACACCGGAGAGGGTTAGGGTTACACAGAGTCGGTTACAATGGAAGGAGATCTACATATCTGTATCTCCAAGCTTGCCTTCCACGCCAAGGTAAGTCCCATCCGGACACGGGATGAAGTCTTCAATCTTGTATCTTCATAGTCCAGGAGTCCAGCCAAAGGTCATAGTCCGGCCATCCGGACACCCCCTAATCCAGGACTCCCTCCATCCTAAAGGCAAACCTTGGCACATTATTTTTATAATACAATGGAATTGTACAAGGGGATAATTATTTTTGTTTAAAAGTTTTTGTAATCAAGATTCACAACGTTTCCATGAGCATGAACAAAGTTCAAGGATCTCTCCCACTTCAGCAATGCTTGTCTCTCTCACTTTCACTTTCCTTTTTGGAAAGTTTTGAGTTCCCCTCTTTATTTTTTTTGTTTTTAAACTATATAAAAGCACTCAACAGAAATAAATGACTCTCTAAAACTTCCGGGTTGTCTCCCTGGCAGCGCTTTCTTTAAAGCCATTAAGCTAGGCATAAAGTGCTCAAGTAATGGATCCACCCGGATCCCAAGGTATATCAAAGCCAATTTTAATTAACAATGATTTGTAATTTAGTAGTGAGCACAAGGTAACATACATCAAGAAATGATGAAGTCTCACTCTCTTCCTATGCATCGGCATGTCATAGAAGAACAATTCATGCACACATAGTAAAGGTCAATGCATAGTATAAGCAGTTTCTTGCAATTCTATCGTGTTGGAAACATAAAGAGGCGAAGATGTAGTTCCTCACTCATAATAATTGCAAGTAGGAGCAGCAAGCACATGCATATGCATATTATATTCATCAAAATCATCATGTGCAACGGTAAAAGGCAACCCATCAATATAATCCTTAATAAGCACAAACTTCTCCGATATAGTGTAGTTTGGAGAATTCAAAAAGATAATAGGACTATCATGCGTGGGTGCAATAGCAACAATTTCATGTTTAACATAAGAAAGTATAGCAAGTTCATCTCCATAAGCATAATTCATATTGGCATCTTGGCCACAAGCATAGCAAGCATCATCAAAAAGGGATATTTCTAGAGAATCAACGGGATCATAGCAATTATCATAGCAATCATCCTTCGTTAAGCACGAAGGGTATTTAAACAATGTATGAGTTGAAGAGTTACTCTCATTAGAAGGTGGGAACGGGTAGCTAGTCCGCTCTTCCTCCTTTTGTTCTTCGCTCTCCTCATCATCTTTTTCATCTAATGAGCTCACAGTTTCATCAATTTGTTCTTCCATAGCTTCCTGCAAAATATTAGTCTCTTCTTGGACAGCGGAGACTTTCTCAATAAATGCATTAATATTGTAATTGTATTCATAATTTTCATAGAAATATCTAAGTATAGCAAAAAAAATTGGTCTATAAACTGAATCATCAAAATCGTCAAACGGTTTAAACATAGATTCAATCTCATAAGCACCCATAAAAGCAACAAATTCTTCTATTTGTTCCACATCATAGTAATCATATCTACCATTAGCATAAGAAGCTAAGGTTTCATTATCATTGAATTTGCATGAAAAGGGAAGGTGTGGAGCCTTCATCCTAGAGCAACAAGTATAATCATGTATCAAGCATAGTTGATGAGCATACCAATGTAATATATGAATTTGATCCCATAATAGTTTCCCTTTTTGTGTCAAGCGATAATCCCTAAAGTATTCACGTTGATCCAATGTGTCTCCCATAACATAATTGAATGGGGGTTTTTTCAGGATTATCAAAGTAGTACATAATATCTTTCACATAACCAGCATCGAGGGTTTTAGGAGGTTCCCCATCTCCATGAGTAGCAAGTACACCTAATTTTTTTGGTATTTTGTGTTCCATATCCATAACTAAAGATAGAGAACAACTTAGAACAGCAAATAAAAATTACTTAGTGATAAAGCAAACAAGCACACACGAGAATATTCACCCCACGCTATGACTCCATGGCAACAGCGCCAGAAAAAGGTCTTGATAACCCACAAGTGTAGGGGATCGCAACAGTTTTTGATAAGTAAGAGTGTCGAACCCAACGAGGAGCTAAAGGTAGAATAAATATTCCCTCAAGTTCTATCGACCACCGATACAACTCAACGCACGCTTGACGTTCGCTTTACCTAGAAGAAGTATGAAACTAGAAGTAATTTGTAGGTGTTGTTGGATAGGTTTGCAAGATAATAAAGAGCACGTAAATAAAAGCTAGGGGCTCTTTAGGTAAAGATGCAATAAAGTAAATATAGCGAGTGTGGAAAAGTGGTGGTAGGAGTTGTGAAATTGTCCCTAAGCAATTGAGTATGTTACTAGACCAGTAATCACTATTGCAATTCTATTTGAGGGAGAGGCATAAGCTAACATACTTTCTCTACTTGGATCATATGCACTTATGATTGGAACTCTAGCAAGCATCCACAACTAATAAAGATTCATTAAGGTAAAACCCAACCATAGCATTAAAGTATCAAGTCCCCTTTATCCCATACGCAAACAACCTACTTACTCGGGTTTGTGCTTCTGTCACTCACACCACCCACCATAAGCAAATCATAAACATATTGCAAACCCTACAGCGGGGATCCCTCACGCTTGCACGACACGGAAAGCACTATAGGACAGCACCAATAATAAAACATGCAACTCAAACCAATCATAGCAATTCATCAATCACCTATAGGACAGCGAAAATCTACCCAGACATCATAGGATGGCAACACATCATTGGAAAATAATATGAAGCATAAAGCACCATGTTCAAGTAGAGGGTACAGCGGGTTGCGGGAGAGTGGACCGCTATAGATAGAAGGGGGAAGGTGATGGAGACATTGGTGAAGATGATGGCGGTGTTGGTGTAGATCGCGGTGATGATGATGGCCCCCGGCGGCGTTCTGGCGCCACCGGAAGCAAGGGGAAGAGAGCCCCCCTTCTTCTTCCTCTTCTTCCTTGACGTCCTCCCTAGATGGGAGAAGGGTTTCCTCTCTGGTCCTTGGCTCCCATGGCTTGGGAGCGGCGAGAGCCCCTCCGAGATTGGATCTATCTCTCTGTTTCTGCATTCTCAGATTCGGCCCTGGCACCATTTCCTTTCTATCTGGAGATCCGTAACTCCAATTGGATTGAAACCTTCGCCCAGATCATTTTCCAAAAATTATCTTTCCTGCAGCCAAAGAAGGGCATCAACCGCCTTACGAGGGCCCCAGGAGGGTGGGGGCGTGCCCACCTAGAGTGGGCGTGGGCCCCTGTCTCGTGGCCACCTCGGGCACCGTCTTGCGTCGATTCTTCCTCCCAAAAATCACAAATATTCCAAAATAATTCTCCGTCCGTTTTTATCCCGTTTGGATTCCGTTTGATATGGGGTTTCTGCGAAACACAAAACATGCAACAGACAGGAACTGGCATTGGGCACTGGATCAATATGTTAGTCCCAAAAATAGTATAAAAAGTTGCCAAAAGTATATGAAAGTTGAATAATATTGGCATGGAACAATCAAAAAATATAGATACGACGGAGACGTATCAGGTACTCCTGGTCGTCCCCGACCAGGAGGCGGAGGGCTGCAGCCAGATCCTCATCAGCCAGAGATGTCGAGTTCAGGCGAAGCTTGTCGTCTACGCCGTCGAGCATGCACAGGGGGCGTGAGTGTGCCTGCAATGGGGCCACCCGCTGCTCTAGGAACTCCCTTAGAAGCAGTGCCCCCGTCAGCTTTGCCTCCTTCGTGTTCCCCGGCCTCAGATCGGCAGTCATCTTCTCCAGCACCAACTTCGCCCGAGCATTAGTGAGCTTCGCATGAGCCCATCCTTCATGGACTGGGGCATCACCGTCGGCAGCACCAACCTGGGGTGGGCGCACTTGGCGTCCATCATGACCCACTTGCTCCGGAAGTTATCGACTCTCTTCCGAGCCTTCGAGATTGTGTTGGCCTTGCCATACGCAACGAAATTGGCTCACGCCGAGACGTGCTCGCCATTGGTCCGGAGGAGAAAGAAGTGGCGCAGCAGAGCCATAGACGACATCACCCCAACATGCGCCTCGCAGTAATAAGCGAAAATTGACAGAAGAAGGACGGAGTTGGGATGGAGATGAAGGGCTTGCAACCTATAATTGTTGGGGAACGTAGTAATTTCAAAAAAATTCTTACGCACACGCAAGACCATGGTGATGGCATAGCAACGAGAGGGGGGAGTGTATGTCCACGTACCCTCGTAGACCGTAAGCGGAAGCGTTATAACAACGCGGTTGATGTAGTCGTACGTCTTCACGATCCGACCGATCCAAGTACCGAACGTACGGCACCTCCGAGTTCTGCACACGTTCAGCTCGATGACGATCCCCGGGCTCCGATCCAGCAAAGCGTCGGGGATGAGTTCCGTCAGCACGACGGCGTGGTGACGATGATGATGCTCCACCGACGCAGGGCTTCGCCTAAGCTCCGCGACGATATGACCGAGGTGTAATATGGTGGAGGGGGGCACCGCACACGGCTAAGGAACGATCACGTAGATCAACTTGTGTGTCCTGGGGTGCCCCCCTGCCCCCGTATATAAAGGAGCAAGGGGGGGTGCGGCCGGCCCTAGGGAGGCGCGCCTGGAGGAGTCCTACTCCCACCGGGAGTAGGACTCCCCCCCCCCCTTTCCTAGTTGGATTAGGTTTGGGGAGGGGGAAGAGGGAAGGGGGGCGCCGCCCCCCCCCCCCCCCCCCCTTTTCTATGTTTTATAGGGTGGGGGGGGGGGAAAGGGGGAGGGGGGCCCCCCCCCCCCCCCCCCCTTTTCTATGTTTTATAGGGTGGGGGGGGGGGAAAGGGGGAGGGGGGCCCCCCCCCCCCCCCCCCCTCTCCTTGTCCTATTCGGACTAGAGGGGGAGGGGGCGCGCGGCCTGCCCTGGCCGGCCCTCCTCTTCTCCCCTTATGGCCCATCAAGGCCCAATGACCCCCCGGGGGGTTCCGGTAACCCCCCGGTGTTCCGGTAAAATCCTGTTTTCATCCGGAACCTTTCCGAAGTCCAAACATAGGCTTCCAATATATCAATCTTTATGTCTCGACCATTTCGAGACTCCTCGTCATGTCCGTGATCACATCCGGGACTCCGAACAACCTTCGGTACATCAAAACTTATAAACTCATAATAAACTGTCATCGAAATGTTAAGCGTGCGGACCCTACGGGTTCGAGAACTATGTAGACATNCCGGGGGGTTCCGGTAACCCCCCGGTGTTCCGGTAAAATCCTGTTTTCATCCGGAACCTTTCCGAAGTCCAAACATAGGCTTCCAATATATCAATCTTTATGTCTCGACCATTTCGAGACTCCTCGTCATGTCCGTGATCACATCCGGGACTCCGAACAACCTTCGGTACATCAAAACTTATAAACTCATAATAAACTGTCATCGAAATGTTAAGCGTGCGGACCCTACGGGTTCGAGAACTATGTAGACATGACCTAGAACTATTCTCGGTCAATAACCAATAGCGGAACCTGGATGCCCATATTGGTTCCTACATATTCTACGAAGATCTTTATCGGTCAAACCGCATAACAACATATGTTGTTCCCTTTGTCATCGGTATGTTACTTACCCGAGATTCGATCGTCGTTATCCAATACCTAGTTCAATCTCGTTACCGGCAAGTCTCTTTACTCGTTCTGTAATACATCACTCACAACTAACTTATTAGTTGCAATGCTTGCAAGGCTTATGTGATGTGTATTACCGAGAAGGCCTAGAGATACCTCTCCGACAATCGGAGTGACAAAACCTAATCTCGAAATACGCCAACCCAACATGTACCTTTGGAGACACCTGT
>LR880966.1:744409537-744427703 GCA_904067115.1 Aegilops sharonensis | reverse complement strand
CGATGATGATGCTCCACCGACGCAGGGCTTCGCCTAAGCTCCGCGACGATATGACCGAGGTGTAATATGGTGGAGGGGGGCACCGCACACGGCTAAGGAACGATCACGTAGATCAACTTGTGTGTCCTGGGGTGCCCCCCTGCCCCCGTATATAAAGGAGCAAGGGGGGGTGCGGCCGGCCCTAGGGAGGCGCGCCTGGAGGAGTCCTACTCCCACCGGGAGTAGGACTCCCCCCCCCCCTTTCCTAGTTGGATTAGGTTTGGGGAGGGGGAAGAGGGAAGGGGGGCGCCGCCCCCCCCCCCTCTCCTTGTCCTATTCGGACTAGAGGGGGAGGGGGCGCGCGGCCTGCCCTGGCCGGCCCTCCTCTTCTCCCCTTATGGCCCATCAAGGCCCATTGACCCCCCGGGGGGTTCCGGTAACCCCCCGGTGTTCCGGTAAAATCCTGTTTTCATCCGGAACCTTTCCGAAGTCCAAACATAGGCTTCCAATATATCAATCTTTATGTCTCGACCATTTCGAGACTCCTCGTCATGTCCGTGATAACATCCGGGACTCCGAACAACCTTCGGTACATCAAAACTTATAAACTCATAATAAACTGTCATCGAAACGTTAAGCGTGCGGACCCTACGGGTTCGAGAACTATGTAGACATGACCTAGAACTATTCTCGGTCAATAACCAATAGCGGAACCTGGATGCCCATATTGGTTCCTACATATTCTACGAAGATCTTTATCGGTCAAACCGCATAACAACATACGTTGTTCCCTTTGTCATCGGTATGTTACTTACCCGAGATTCGATCGTCGGTATCCAATACCTAGTTCAATCTCGTTACCGGCAAGTCTCTTTACTCGTTCTGTAATACATCATCTCACAACTAACTTATTAGTTGCAATGCTTGCAAGGCTTATGTGATGTGTATTACCGAGAAGGCCTAGAGATACCTCTCCGACAATCGGAGTGACAAAACCTAATCTCGAAATACGCCAACCCAACATGTACCTTTGGAGACACCTGTAGTACTCCTTTATAATCACCCAGTTACGTTGTGACGTTTGGGAGTACCCAAAGTGTTCCTCCGGTAAACGGGAGTTGCATAATCTCATAGTTACAGGAACATGTATATGTCATGAAGAAAGCAATAGCAGTAAACTAAACGATCAAGTGCTAAGCTAACGGAATGGGTCATGTCAATCACATCATTCTCCTAATGATGTGATCCCATTAATCAAATGACAACACATGTCTATGGTTAGGAAACATAACCATCTTTGATTAATGAGCTAGTCTAGTAGAGGCATACTAGTGACTATCTGTTTGTCTATGTATTCACACATGTATTATGTTTCCGGTTAATACAATTCTAGCATGAATAATAAACATTTATCATGATATAAAGAAATAAATAATAACTTTATTATTGCCTCTAGGGCATATTTCCTTCAATAATGGTGGAGGACGGCGTAGAAGAAGTCTGAGAAGGGGGGTACCAGGCCAGCGACGATGACGTTCACGAAGAAGGGGTAGAAAGTGCTCCCCTGAGCCTCCGGCATGGTGGAGCCAGCCCGGAATGCAATCTCCCCCCTCTCATTGCTCTCACCCTCCATCAACAGGCGTGTGGCGGCGAGGCCCTTCTCCGACACAGTAGGCGCATCCAGAGCCGGCGAGTACCAGGTGCGGCAAGGTGGCCCAATCCTTTTTGTAGCAAAGTACAAGCCTGGACGAACTCTTATATAAAGCAATGCTCTCCCGAGGACACATGGGAATTATTGTGAAGCTAGTTTTCATCATGCTCATATGATTCATGTTTGTTGCTTTGATAATTTGATATGTGGGTGGACCACTGCTTGGGTGCTGCCCTTCCTTGGACAAGCCTCCCACTTAAGATTAACCCCTCTCACAAGCATCCGCAACAACAAAAGAAGAATTAAAAGAAATCTAACCATAGCATGAAACATATGGATCCAAATCAGCCCCTTACGAAGCAACGCATAAACTAGGGTTTAAGCTTCTGTCACTCTAGCAACCCATCATCTACTTATTACTTCCCAATGCATTCCCCTAAGCCTAAATCATGGTGAAGTGTCATGTAGTCGACGTTCACATAACACCACTAGAGGATAGACAACACACATCTCAATATCGAACGAGTACCAAATTCACATGATTACTTATAACAAGACTTCTCCCATGTCCTCAGGAACAAATGTAACTACTCACAAAGCATATTCATATTCATAATTGGAGGAGTATTAATTATCATTAAGGATGTGAACATATGATCTTTCCACCGAATAAACCAACTAGCATCAACTACAAGGAGTAATCAACACTACTAGCAATCCATAGGTACCAATCTGAGGTTTGGAGACAAAGATCGGATACAAGAGATGAATTAGGGTTTGAGAGTAGACGGTGCTGGTGAAGATGTTGATGGAGATTGCCCCCACTCGATGAGAGGATCGATGGTGATGACGATGGCGATGATTTCCCCCTCCGGGAGGGATGTTTCCCCGGGAGAATAGCTCCGCTAGAGATCTAGATTGGTTCTGCCCAGGTTCCGCCTCGAGATGGCAGCACTTCGTCCCGAAAGCTTCCTTCTTATTTTCTCTAGGTCAAAACACACCATATAGCAGAAGATAGGCGTCGGGGACCTGCCAGGGGGCCCACAAGGACGGGGCACGCGCCCAGGGGGCAGTGCGCGCCCTCCACCCTTGTGGATGGCTGCTGGCCCCCCTCTAGTTCTTTATTCGTCCAATATTTTTTATTTATTCCAAAACGATTCTCCATGAAGTTTCAGGACTTTTCGAGTTGTGCAGAATAGGTCTCTAAAATTTGCTCCTTTTCCAATCCAGAATTCCAGCTGTCGGCATTCTCCCTCTTCATGTAAACCTTATAAAATAAGAGAGAAAAGGCATAGGTATTGTGATATAATGTGTAATAACAGTCCATGATGCAATAAATATGAACATAAAAGCATGATGCAAAATGGATGTATCAAACATCTTCTCTTCCTCCTCCTCCTCCAAGTTCTCGACGACAAGCTTGGCCTAGTCGATGTCGTCGAACTCGGGCAATTCGTCCTTCTTGGGGAATGGATCGATGGAGAATGATGGAAGTAGCAGCTTGGGACGGTGGCACAGACTGGGTCTGCAGCTCCTCCCCCCAATATGTTGTCTTGGCGTGTGTTGGGGATATAACTACTGAGTATAAACCGCCCAGGACGGGCCGGGTTATACTCACAGGAAGTCATCTGTATTGAAGCCCATGAAGACAAGGAGTATGGCACTTTACTACATAGACTTAAAGGCCCAGAGCCCAAGGGCGGATTAGGGCCCAAAGACGTAAATCGCCATGAGATATGTAATTTGTATTGTAAGATAGGAAAAGGTAGAAACCGAGCCGGACACATGTATGAGCCGGCCTCGGGATTCTGTAAACCGCCGGGCTTTTACCTTCACCACAAGGGGCCGAACCAGTATAAACTCCCCGTGTCCTTTGTCTGGTTTAACCCCTCTAAGCTAACCTAGTCGCGATGGCTCCACGACTAAGTCCTCACACTAGGACATCTGACGTGATAATTCCACGACAGTTGGCGCCCACCGTGGGGCTATCGCACGATGGTTTCAAGTTCTTGGAGGGAAAGTTCGAAGGACTCAAGGGATATGCAGTGGGCCAGATGACCAAGAGTCGTCGCGGCAAGCTCTACATCGACGACGCAGGCTGGGGCCCCGACGCCGGCTCAATCGAGTACGGGTACCGGGTCCCCTTTGGAGGAATCCACGTCTTCATGGGAAAGATCAGCGAACCGGGCCCTGAGCCAAATGTCTGCACCGACCTTGCCAGACGGCTCAGCGTGCAAGCCCTTCCTGGGTTCAGCCCGCCGTGAAGCGTGCGTTCAAGGATTCATCCATGGTGCAGAATCTGAACCGGTATCCGACGGTGAGAAGTTTATCTATTTAGATGGTGAGTCATCCACCGGGGAGACCAAGTCATTGTATCAACTGCCAGATGGCCGGTTCGGGAGCTGTTCCGGACCCCTTTGAACCGCCAAATCGGGTTGCGATCTTCATGGCCGGTACGCAGCCCGCGCCGCACTCCTCAGCTGCGGTAGCAATGATTTCCGGATTGGCAGCCGGGGCAGGAGGCCCCACGCGCCCGCCGGCTCAAGTCTTGTCTGGTTTGCTGGACGCCCTGGCGACGTTGTTGACCACAAAAGTTAATCCGGATAATCGAGACGAGCATAATGCAGAGGTCAGGAAATTGCGAGATCAGATAGCTCAGGCCAAGGAGGAGATGGCTACTGAGGAAATCAGGATGGCGGAACAGCGGGCCGCTTTGGGTGCTCAGGCGCAGAGGGTTCAAGCAGAATCTTACCGGCTCATGCTGGATCAGAACGCCTCGAACGATGTGATGAGGAGTAGGCATCAGTCTCGTCTACCACCGGTTTATGAAGCACGGAATCTTTTTAACACACCAGGAGCGGGAACCAGTAATTCGGCAGCAGTGAACCGGGTTGAAGCACCTGGGACAGGAGCGCTGGATCAGCCGCGCACGATGGACCCGCCTCGACAGAACCATGACCCGCCTCAGTACGTACCGGCACCGCTGGGTCATTTTCCTACCCCCTTAGATAATATGATTGCTGCAGCGTCAAGATTGACTGCTATTCCAATTGAAGGTGACTAACCAGCAGCAGTTGAGATACGACGGGCCAGAGATCTCCTTCAAACAGCAATGGTTCAGCAGCAGGCTTATTCATATAGTCGGGACAAGATTCATTCTACCCCTCGCCCAAGCCGGAGTTACAGCAGGCATGTTGAGGAACCGGGTGTGTCAAGCAGCGGACAAAACCATAATCCACCCCGGAGGCCTAACCCGACAGGAGGTAGAGCCGCTGCCCAGGACGTAGTGGACCATGGCAGAGCACATCGAGAAGCCGTATTAGCTGCGCAGGGTGCGGCGCGTCAGCTTACTCCGGTTCGTGCCACAACTTCAGTGGAACCAGGGGTTGTTTTCAGTTCTTTGGGGGTGCCGTGTCTCACTCCAGCTCTACGCAATGTACGGCTACCCAAGGATTTCAAGGGTCCTCAAAAGGTGCCCAATTACACTGCTGATTTACCCCCCGAGTCATGGATTGAAAGCTATGAGATGGCACTGGAGATGCTGGATGTAGATGAAGTGGCATGTTCTAAGTACTTCACCATGACGTTGGATGGAACAGCTCGCACTTGGCTGAAAAGTTTGCCAGCTAACTTCGTTAGGTCATGGGCTGAGTTAAAAGCCCGGTTTATAATGAATTTCAAGGACACATGCAAGCAACCCATGTCGATTGTGGATCTGGACACTTGTGTTCAAGAAGAGAACGAATCGACAACCCATTGGGTGAGTTGGGTTTCAAAGATTTTGCATTCATCGGACCGCATCAATGCTGATTCAGTAGTTATAACGTTGGAGGGCAATTTCCGGTTTAAGCCTCTGAAGTTGAAATTGGGATGACTCAAGCGTCACTGCAATGACATGGGAACACTTATGGCAGCTCTGGTTAAGTATGTTTACTCTGATAGTACCAAGGATCCCGAGTCTGACGAGGAAAAGCCAGGGAAGGGGAAGAAGAGCGGCAACACCAAGGGGCAGCAGCATAATCCGGCTGGCCACGGGAACAATGGTAACCGTAAAGTGGATAATAGTTTGGATTTTGTGGCTAACACCAACGTACAGGGTAATGCTCGGCGTCGTAAGGGTAAACCGCCCCCGCGGAGTGGAGGATCAGGTATTAATCTGGAGCACCTGTTAAACTAGCCTTGCCCAAAGCACGGGACGCAGGAGAAGCTAGCTACGCACCTCTGGAAGGATTGCTTCATTATGCGAGAGTTCAAAAACTCCGATTTTTTCCGATATGATCAGGGTCCGTCTGGTGGTTCAGCTCCCGGGTCTCATGGGCCGAGTTACGGCGGAGGCGGTTCAAGCTCAAGATTCCAAGGTAATCCGGGCAATCAGAACAACCAAGGTGGTTATAACCAGCAGAATAATCAGGGGAATCAACAACAGTCGGGTTATCAGAATCACCCAAAATAGTTGAATAGCAGGCAATATCATGTCTTCACCACTAGCTTGTGCAAGCGCGATCAGAAGCTTCACAAAAGGGCAGTTAACTCTGTTGAACCGGCGGTGCCCCGTTGCTTGCACTAGTCTGAGTAGCCCATTGTGTGGAGCAGAGAGGATCATCCACCCCGGGTTGATAATCCAGGTCATATGGCTTTGGTGGTGGCGCCTCAGGTCGGAGGTTATAAGTTCACCAAGGTGCTCATGGATGGAGGGAGCAGTATCAACATCCTGTATTATGAAACCTTCCGTCGCATGGGACTGACGGATAAGAATCTTAAACTGTCAAACACTATTTTCATGGTGTGGTACCAGGTAAATCGGCGTACCCAGTTGGTAAGATAGCTCTGGAGGTTGTGTTTGGAGATGATCATGATTCCAGATCAGAAACCTTAACCTTTGAGGTGGTGAAAATCCAGATCCCATATCATGCCCTGTTTGGACGGCCGGCTTATGCCAGGTTCATGGCAAGGCCCTGTTATGTCTATCTACAGCTCAAAATGTCGGGTCATAAGGGGACCATTACGGCACATGGGAGTCGTAAGATTTCTTTGGATTGCGAAGAGGGTGATGCGGCTTATGCTGAGTCGGTTTGCGCGGCAGAGGAGTTAAAGTTCTACAAGGACAATGTTGATCCGGCGGATATGACTTCTCTGAAGAAGCCCACCACAGAGCATGACCGGGCCCTGAAGTTTAAATCGGCTGATGAGACTAAGCTGGTTGATTTTGTTCATGGCGATTCATCCAAGCAGTTTAGTATCAGCACTAACCTGGAACCGAAATAGGATAGCGCGCTCATCGAGTTCATCCATGAGAACCAGGACATCTTTGCATGGATACCTTCTGACATGCCAGCTGTGTCGAGGGAACTCGCTGAGCACAATCTCAATATTGATCCCAAGTTTAAACCAATCAAGCAGTTTCTTCGCCGCTTCAATGAAGAAAGACGCAAGGCTATTGGTGAGGAGGTAGCCCGGCTTTTGGCAGCTGGGTTTATCATTGAGGTTTTTCATCCGGAATGGCTGGCTAATCCGGTGCCGGTGCTTAAGAAGAATGGCACTTGGCGCATGTGTGTGGATTACACAGACTTGAACAAAACTTGTCCGGCTGATCCTTTTGCTCTCCCTCGTATTGATCAGATCATTGATGCTACGGCGGGTTGTGAGCATTTGAGTTTCTTGGATGCTTATTCTGGTTATCATCAGATCAAGATGGCAGTTAAGGACCAGGAAAAAACAAATTTTATAACTCCCTTTGGAGCCTTCTGCTATGTGTCTATTCCTTTTGGGCTCAAGAGTGCCCAGGTGACTTATTAGCGATGTGTGCAGAATTGTCTTCATGATCAAATTGGGCGCAATGTTCATGCTTATGTAGACAATATTGTGGTGAAGTCCAGGAAGAAGGAGACACTGATAGATGACTTGAAGGAAACCTTTGATAACCTTCGGGTTTATAAGATGATGCTTAATCCGGCCAAGTGCATCTTCGGTGTTCCGGCAGGCAAACTTTTGGGTTTTCTGGTGTCTAACAAGGGCATTGAAGCTAATCCGGAAAAGATCAAGGCTATTACGTCTCTGGCTAAACCGGCGTGTATCAACGATGTTCTATGTCTGGCGGGTCATATTGCAGCCCTGAGCCGGCTTATCAGCCGGTTGGGGGAGAAGGCGATCCCTTTATATCAGATGATGAAGAAGACGGACAATTTTGTCTAGAGTGATGTTGCTAATGCGGCGTTTGAGGATTTGAAGAAGCAGTTAGCCGAGCCACCTGTTCTCGCCGCGCGGGTCAATAAAGAGCCATTGTTGTTATATGTGGCTGTCAATGCCTGGGTTGTCAGCGTTGCTATTGTGGTTGAGCACAAGGAGGCAGGTAAAGAGTATCCGGTTCAGCGGCCGGTTTATTATATCAGTGAGGTGCTCATTGAGTCGAAGCAGAGATATCCACATTGCCAGAAGCTTGTGTATGGGGTTTTTATGGCGAGTCGGAAGCTTAAGCAGTACTTTCAGGGCCACCCCATCACTGTAGTCAGTTCCTCTCCATTGGGGGATATCATCCAAAACAGGGAGGCAACTGGCCAGGTTGCTAAGTGGGCTATTGAGCTCATACCTCACGGGGTGAAACATATGCCTCGAACGGCCATCAAATCCCAGGCGCTCGTGGACTTCATCAATGACTGGACGGAGTTACAGGCACCAGAGGATAAACCGGATAACACGTACTGGACTATCCACTTCGATGGGTCCAGGCAATTGGAGGGCTCGGGGGCTGGAGTTGTCCTTACTTCCCCTCGAGGTGATAAAATTTGTTATGTTCTCCGCTTAATGTTTCCCTGTACTAACAATGCAGCTGAGTACGAGGCCTTGCTCCACGGTCTTCGGGTGGCTAAGGAAATGAACTTAAGCCGAGTACGATGCTTTGGGGATTCTGATCTGGTGGCTCACCAAGTCTCTGGTACTTGGGATTCTAAGGATCCACTCATGGTGGCTTATCGACGAGAGGTGGATATTGTTGCTGGTCACTTCAAGGGTTACCAGGTTGAGCACATACGGTGCAAAAATTAAGCGGCATACGCTTTAAGACAACTGGGGTTTCAGTGTAAACCGGTGCCGCCCAATACCTTTCTGGATGTTTTGCATAATCTGTCAGTCAAGTTACCTACAGAGGAGGACCTGGCTATTCCGGATCTGGAGGCACAGTTGGTGGCTGCTCTTCATGTTATTCCGGATTGGACGGTTCCATATTTGGCGTATATGAACCGGGGCAAGTTACCACAAGATGAAGTTTTGGCCAGACAGATAATCCGGCGATCCAAGTCCATGACTATTCATAATGGCGAGTTACATCACTGTAGCGTCTCAGGGGCGTTTCAGCGCTGCGTTTCTCCTGAAGAAGGCCATGAGATTTTGCGTGAGGTCCACGAAGGAGACTGTGGTCACCACGCTGGTTCAAAATCCTTGGTGGCTAAAGCTTTTCATCATGGTTTCTATTGGCTGACGGCTCATGCTGATGCTGAGGACTTGGTGAAAAGGTGCGATGGTTGTCAAAAGTTTTCACGCCGAGCTCATGTCCCTGCTCAAGAGCTAAGGATGATTCCAATCACTTGGCCGTTTGCTACTTGGGGGCTTGATATGGTAGGGCCTTTTAAGCGGTCCAAAGATAAGAAGGCCCACCTTTTGGTGGCTGTTGATAAGTTCACTAAATGGGTTGAGGCAGAGCCAGTTAGCAAGTGTGATGCATCCACGGCGGTTCAATTCATGAAGAAGGTGATCTTCCGCTTCGATTTTCCACACAACATCATAACAGATAATGGCACGAACCTCTCCAAAGACGCTATGGAGGAATTTTGTCAACGAGAGCACATCCGGCTCGATGTGTCATCAGTGGCTCACCCCCAGTCCAATGGTCAAGCTGAGAGAGCTAATCAGGAAATCTTGAAGGGCATCAAGCCCTGACTTATGGTTCCTTTGAAGAGGACGCCGGGTTGTTGGGTGGAAGAGTTGCCTTCTATATTGTGGAGCATTAACACTACCCCCAATCGATCTATGGGTTATACGCCTTTCTTCATGGTTTATGGGGCAGAGGCAGTTCTTCCCAGTGATATTTGCCATGACTCGCCTCGGGTGGCAGCATATGTTGAAGCGGACAACGAGCAAGTATGCTAAGAAGCACTGGACCTGTTAGATGAAAAACGGGACATGCCGGCGGCTCGTTCGACGATTTATCAGCAAGATCTGCGGCGTTATCACAGCTGCCGGGGTAAGACCAAAACTTTCCAAGAAGGCGACTTAGTGCTCCGGCTCATCCATGATTAGACCGATATGCACAAGTTATCCCCACCTTGGGAAGGGCCATTTGTGGTCAGCAAGAATTTGAACAACGGGTCATACTACCTTATCGATATTCGAGAGCACAAAGAATCGCGCAAATCGGAGGAGGAGACCCGCCGGCCGTGGAATATTGCTCATCTTTGGCCTTACTACACCTGAGCCATAGGCTCCGATTATGTACATATTTTGACAATGTATATATTATGATCAATATAATAAACTGGCATCCTTGCTAAAACGGGGCCTCTGTCGTTCTTCTTTAAATATTTCTTGGTTACATGGGGGCTTCAGCTTACAAATTGGAGTTCTGGTTGTCCATTGATCCGGCTATCACGCCACAACACAGCTTGGGGGCTTCATACCCAAGGGGCCAAGGAGAGTTTGTTGCCAAGCACAGCTCAAACATAGGCACCCACTAAGCACAGCTCAAAATGTTACCTGGGGGCTCTTTGTGCACAACAACAAAGAGTTTTTAAGGACCCTTGTATAGGCTATCAAGCCAGGCTTGGAAGCGAGGTGTATTCACCTAAAACCCTTGGTTAACATGCCTTCATCAAGTAAGTCACTCCGCCCAGGTAATCCTGGTATGACCCGCCGAACGTTTGCCAAGTCAATCTTATACAGACCCTGAACTTGTCAAAGTTAAAACGACGGTTTGTTAATGTGAGGTCCATCTTAAAAGGCTTTGTAAAATGGTTTAACTCAGTGGCCTGGCAGCCCATGAAAAGCCTCGAATTTGGACCTGGCAGCCCTTGAAAAGCCTCGACTACAAGTTTTTCATTTGCTTTTATTTGTCAAAGTATTTTCTCCTTGGATCAGGTTTTATGATAAATCGGTGTCTATTGACCCGGCCTGACTATAAGTCATCAATATAACCCGGTGTTTGTTAACCCGGCTTGGCTTTCAACTATAAGTTGTTAGTACACAACCAATTATAAACTGGTGTTTTTTAACCCGGCCTGGCTTTGACTATAAGTTGCCAGGATGATCATCCGTTGTTTATTATAACCCGGCATGGCTTCGTTATAAACCAGCAAAGCATGATGGGGGTTATCAGTGCTCCAGATTTGGGTTATCACCCTTACTACAAGAAAGTTGGTCAACCAACGATGTGATTCAATGTCACAGGTATGATATATTTCATATTTTGTTATCCTTGCAGCCTTGGTTATAAACCCTGGCTTTATATTGGGCATTATGACCCGTCCGGCGGTAAACCGCCAGGACAATTTTCAGTCTATTATATGCAGAAATAGGATTGCATAAAGCTGCTAAGGATCTTAAGCAGACATAGCATAACCATGACGGATTAACATTATTGTGCAAAGTAAATATGCACGATGGCATAGCAGACCAAGTGTTTAAGCTAGCCTATTACAAGGCATTTCGACTGCCCAAAAGAACAATTGTTTATCACACGAAGGACAGTGTGCAGAAGTTAAACCGGCTTCTGGATCATGAGTCTTCACCGGGCTGCTGTGAAGACTGTGGATCGTTCTGCGTTGGTTCATCCTCGTCCTCTCCACCCAGCGGCTGGAAGTCGATGGTTGACCAATCGATCCTAGTTAAGGCTCTAAATACAGCTTCATCATTTATAAGGGTGGCCGGTTCAACATCAGGGGCATATGTGTGCTTACGGATTGGCGGGATAAGGTCTTGCACATCATAAGTTGGCGCACTAAGCCGCTTGTTGTCGGCATCATAAATCGATTGGTAAAATGACAAATCGTGTCTTCAGCCAGTTTGCTCGCCAGTGGATGCATTTCCCTTGTTATGGCCCTAAGATCATCATTATCAAACTATGACCTGTCTTCTTTGATGCTTGGATAACCATCCCCTATGTCAGACGGATCAAGATCAGATATCCATGCCTTGGCCCGAGTCAATACAGTAAGAGCACCGGCCCTAGCAGTTGATCTTTTCAATTCATCAATATGGGCAGGCATCATGGATAATTTTTCCAATGTCTCCTTGATCAAAGTTGGGGGCAGTTTATTATGTGAAGCTGTGCAGATGACCCGTTGAGCACCGGAATATAATTGCTCTATCAACGTATAAGCAGCCTTCCGTTTTTTACGCATATCCGAGCCAAGATGAGCAACGCGGCTACCTGCAATGATCAAACATTAGTAAACCGGCAATATCATGGAGGATGTTATTTAATAGCTTATGAAGAGGATATTTACCAAAAACAGCAGTGGTCATAGCATTGACTTGTTGCTTCAAACTGGTCAGTTCTTCCACTACCGGATTAAGGGTTGCTTCAACATCTTCCGCGCGTTTCACCAGAGTTGCTTTTTCAGCATCCCATCCTGCCCGCTCCTTTTTGAAGTTTTCCTTCAACTGTTCCATGGCTGTTAAGGTGTTGGTCAGCTCGTCTTTTGCCTTAGAAGTTTCTGCTTGCTGGGACTTGATGTTTTCTTGAAGATCAGTAATTTGAGATTCTCTTTTGCTCAGATCAGCCTGGAAGAGACAGTTAATGAGTTGGTAGTGCATGTTTAAAGTCCCAAGCACATAACAAGTTATACACTTGGCACTTGGGGGCTAATGCCTATAGCTCTTTCTCAACAAAATGGAAAAGTCCCAAGACTCAATACAAGTATTAATCTTGGCACTTGGGGGCTAATGCCTAATTGCTCAAACAACACAGTTGTGGATTTTTTCTTGGGATGATAAACCGGAATCTAAAGGTATTCAACAAGAAGGGTAGGCCTTACAACATGAAGTCCCGGTTTATCTTGGATAGATAAACTGGCCCTTGGGGGATACACAGGTGAAGTTGATTTATTATTCTATAAAGTCCCGGATCATCTTGAAGAGATAAACCGGCCCTTGGGGGCTACACTGGAGTTGATATTATCAATAAATCAGAAGGAAGGGATATTTATGAAAAGTTTGAACAGAAATTACCTCATAGCGCTCCTTCATCACGCCTACTAAACCAGCTTCATAATCACGGCTTGTGTACAGGCAGTTTAAATATCCAGAAT
The DNA here is from genome assembly GCA_904067115.1 of Aegilops sharonensis. Classification (NCBI taxonomy): domain Eukaryota; kingdom Viridiplantae; phylum Streptophyta; class Magnoliopsida; order Poales; family Poaceae; genus Aegilops; species Aegilops sharonensis. Next base: position 744,414,776 of record LR880966.1, on the reverse strand, counting down.
GCAGTTCTTGAGCGTTGAGGTGGGCATAGCTTGATAAATCAGTTTTCCACTTACCCTTGTCTAGAGCAGTTTTTCCTCTTTGGCGCTGTGTTTGGATAAGGCTATGGGGTGGCCAGGAGAGGTGTGACCAGTGCCCGTAATGACAACACCATCATCAGCACCTTTGGCTGGGCTAGGTAGATCATCAGCACCTTTGGCCGAGCTTGGCGGATCATCAACATGAGTCATTGGATCAGCATCCATATGTTCAGCTTCAGTTGCTTGATCCGACATTGGCGGGTCGTTTGGAATGTTGTCCACATCTGGATTTGACGGTTCAGGAGTTCTTTCCGGTTCATTACGACTGGGGTCCTCAGCTGGCGGGTTCACTTTGGTTTTCTTTCTGGCTTTGGCCCTGGAAAGATAATAAGTATGCGTAAGAATAGAGAAAAGGTTAAACATATAAAGGTATGATGGATTAGCAAAATCTGCTAACCCAGGAACCGTTTTAAGAGTTGGAAGTTTCGTCCCTATTGAATCATTAGAAGATGAATGGGAGGTTCCCTGGTAATTTGAGTCAGACGGATTAAGAGGATACCGGAAATAACCCGCCTTGGGACAAGGTATATCAGAAGTATAAGAGACCTCTTGACGGCGTTTTCGAACTGGGGCGTCCGGTAAATCGGAGGAGGTAACCACTTGGCCGCTATGCCGGATCATGCAGCGAGCTTCATGCTGCCGTGTCTTCAATAGAAAGTGCGGATCCGAATAAGCGGGAAGGTGTGAAAATTTTACTTTCCGGACTGCTCGACGGATTTTTGGTGTAGGCAGAGGATTTGAGTCGGAAGAAAGAGTAATTACCTCTACATCACCAGCATGACTGGCCTCCACATCATCCTAGTAACGATCATTGTCAATAAGGTGTATGAAAAAAGAACCAAGAGAATCAAGTTCCGGATCATCAAGATTTTCATCATTGTTCGGGCCTGAGGATTCAGCAGTCTTCTTCTTTGTCGGTTTCTTCGTAACTCCGGTCTTAGGGCAATGAGTTTTCACCGGTTTATCCTGCGGTTTCACCACTTTATCCTGCGGCTTCCTTTTCCAGAATGGATCATTACCCTCCAAAGATGAACAGAAGGTTATTAGAAAGTATTTAAAAGGGGACGGATTAAGACAAGAAGGATGCAATTCTTACAGTTGGCGGTTTATTGGAGACGTAAAAGGGGCTAAGCCCTGTCTTGCTGCACTCAGATATCGGTTCATCCAACATCTTTTTGACAGCTTCAATAATCTCATCGTCACATAGCTGAATATCAGTGTGCCGCTGAGGGTCTTTGACATCCCCAGTGTACTCACACATTAAACCGGTGCGACGACTTAAGGGTAAGATACTCAAAGAAACCCAACAACGGACATGGTCGATGCCAGTTAAACCGTTTGCCATAAATGCTTGGAGCTTTGAAAGCTGTGGTGCGTATTTGGCTCGTTCCTTTGCAGTAAGTCGTTTGGGAAATGGATGTTCGCTGGTAAGACGGTGGGCACGATAACCCGGTAGAGGATTTTCATCATCAGGAGCTGTGCTTCGGCAGTAAAACCAAGTATGATTCCAGTCCTTGGGGTGGTCGTGATGTTTGGCGTGAGGAAAATTGACATCTTTCCTTTTCTGAATTGTTACTCTGCCAAGTTCAGTATTGGGCCCGTCCGTAAATTCAGTACGGCGGTTTAAGTAAAAGAAGTCCCGGAATAGCTCCACAGTGGGTTCCTCTTGCAGATAGACTTCGCAAAATTGCAAATATTGGACATGAAGTTCGGTCCAATATCTTGAGGGTGGATCTGGAAGCTAGCAAGCACATCACGGAAGAATTTTGATCCAGGAGGACTGAACCCTCGATTTAGATGATCAGTAAACGCAATCACTTCTCCATTTTGGGGCTCAGGAGGATTTTCGGGACCGGGGACCCTCCAGTGGATGGTTTCTTGGCTCGCTAAAGCGCCAGTTAAAACGTACCCAGTCAGTTGCTCTTCAGTAGCCCGGGAAGGGACCCAATTGCAAACATAGAACTGTTTGACCATTTCGATGACAAGCTGGAAAAGAGGATCAAAGCCGGTTTACGGTTCATGACTGATATGCATAAACCGGCTTCAGGCCAGGGGAAGGAGATATCGAAACATATGTGCATGATAAACCGAATACTGATGTTAAGGTCGAGTTGGCGGTTTAGGAGAGGGATAATGGTACCTGGCGGATTATCAATTTCTAAAGGTTAAACCACCTACAATGATGTGGAAGTTACAGATCTGAGAAATTGCTAAGTATTGCACAAACAGGTTCTGCAAGTTGACATTATAATTCTGGATCTACTGTAGTTCTAAAAAGGAGAAAATTCCAAAGCCCTAAAAGGTGACAGCGGAATAGCTAAAAACCAGATGGGATCTGTTTACTGAAGAAGGGATGCTATGATGAGGAAAAATGGACTTTAACTACGGCCGCACAGGGAGAATATCAAGTTTTATCAAGTTCTAATGTGGTAGCAAGGTACAAGTGAAGAACACTGACGAACGCCGACGAACACCGAAGAACACTGAAACCCTACTAGTAGATCTGGGGAAGAGGGAAAGAAGACTTACAGAGGTTGAAGGAGTAGCGGAGAGACGCTACGTTTTTTTCTGATCAAATCAGGTTGATGCAGCGGCCGTTATAGGAGCAGAGGCAAAAGTCGACGGCGGCGGCTGCGCTCGAGTACTGAGGCGACGCGAGGAAGACTATAAGGAGAAGAGGCACGAAAGGGGAAAAGGAAAAAATGAACCCTGGTTCTATTTATAAGGCGAAGGGATAAGTGACAGGCGCGGGAATCAAGGAACCCAAAAAATGGATGTGATACAGCTGTCGCCTTGATCTTCAAAGGTTCATTAATAAAAGGGAAGTATTTACAAGTTTTATTAAGCAGATGACGTCATGGCGATTTATTACGATCTCGGAAGATGACGTCACAGCGGTTTAAGAGTTCACGTGAAGATGATGTCATGGCGGTTTACAAGGTTAACACAAAGATGTTCAAAAGGGAATTTTTTCAAAGTTGAAGATTGACATGAACAAGTTCAAATCAATCTGGGGCCTAATGTTGGGGATATAACTACTGAGTATAAACCGCCCACGAGGGGCCGGGTTATACTCACAAGGAGTCATCCGAATTGAAGCCCATGAAGACAAGGAGTATGGCGCTTTACTACAGAGACTTAAAGACCCAGAGCCCAAGGACGGATTAGGGCCCATAGACGTAAACCGTCATGAGATATGTAATTTGTATTGTAAGATAGGAAAAGGTAGAAACCGAGCCGGACACATGTATGAGCCGGCCTCGGGATTCTGTATACCGCCGGGCGTCAACCTGTGTATATAAAGGGGCGACCCGCCGGCGGTTCAGGAACAAGAAACAACAACTCGAGAACTAGGCAAAGCGGATTCGCTCCCTGGTTATCGAGACCCCATCAATTCCACCACAACTGGATCGTAGGCTTTTACCTTCACCGCAAGGGGCCGAACCAGTATAAACTCCCTGTGTCCTTTGTCCGGTTTAACCCCTCTAAGTTAACCTAGTCGCGATGGCTCCACGACTAAGTCCTCACACTAGGACATCTGACGTGATAATTCCATGACAGTGTGGCAGAGCCACATCCAAGTGGTAGCCACCGAGCAACCACCACGGCTGGTTGTGCTCCTTCTCATCACTACTAAGGAAAAGCCTATACACATAATCTTACCAGCAGCGCGCTCTAAAATAAGGCGTTGCTGCTAATTAGCAGCAGCGCTTGATATAAAAACGCGCTGCTGAAAGGAAAGTAGCAGTAGCGCTCCCACGCGAAACCGCGCTACTGCTCTAATTGCCATGACCTCGCAACCCAGCTAGTTATAGTAGTAGCGCCCTATAGTGAACCGCGCTACTGCTATAGAAGTTAGCAGCAGCGCGCTTCTAAGAAAATCGCTACTGCTACGATCAGCCCACAAGTTTAGTCCCACCTCGGTCCGCGAACAGGGTGTTTACCACCTTAAATATGTTACTTCTGAAACTATCACAACCAGTTGGTCTTCATTGAAATCTATGTGTAGAATTTGTGGCGCAATATGAGTCCTCTCCAGTTCCTACCGTAGTGGACTCATATTGACAATTCAGATTGTACACAAAAAGATCATTGATGGCCAATGTATTTTTTTATGCGTGCTTAGACTTAGCAGTAGCGTTTTTCAGTAAAATGCGCTATAGCTACATTAGCTATAGCGCGGTTCCTAAAGTGCGCTACTGCTAGTTCGACTTAACCCCGCTCAAAATTTCACTAAGTCCTCCTCCCCCTGTTCCCCTACTCCTCTATCGCCGCCGCCCGAGCCCGAGCCTGCCCTCACCGCCGCCGCCCGAGGCTGCCCTCAACCTCACCGTTGCCGCCCGCCGCCGCTCTCGACCTCACCGTCGCCGCCGCCTCCCCCACCCCCTCCGCTCTCGACCTCACCGCGCCGCTCTCGAACTCACCATCGTCCGACGCCACCGAGGTACTCCCTCCTTCCGTGCCTATTATTGTACTTTCTTTGAGAATTACAATACCTATTATCGAACTCCTCCAAATTATGGTGAATACGTGCCACTAGTGCACGTGTTGAACCACGATAACTTCTATGGAGATACCCTGGTAAGATTTTTTACTATTACGACATCCGTGCATCTTTTGCATACTTCCAAAACTAGTACATCATTGCTAACTACGAAGTTATTACTATGTTTTTCAACAGAAAATCCCGATGTATTGTGTGCCTCATCTGATGTATTACAATGGTCGCCTTGAAGTTCTGAACATACAGCCAGGTCATCCTACGGATCTCACCTATGCATATCGGATTTCTAAAACCGGTGAACACATGCTAATCAAAGAATGGAAAAAATGTTTGGACATTCGCAAGGAGGTTCTTGGAAGTAACATTAAGCGAAAGGCAAGAATTGGAGACAGGATAATCTCCATTCTCCATAATGGAGAGTCAGGGGCTATCTTATTTTTTGCTATTTTACCTTAGAGAATATAGTAGGTCCTAAGAGAATGTAGTAGGTCCTATTAGGTACAATATGTTTATTATGTGATACAATGTGTTAGAGTTGATGATGAGGAGTACTTGTGATTACGACTAGTGACCAATTTGCTATGTGATGTCTCATTGATGAAAACGATGATCTTGAGGAGGTGTTATATGACAATGATGTATTATGATGATAAGTTG
>LR880966.1:744370272-744401687 GCA_904067115.1 Aegilops sharonensis | reverse complement strand
AGAGAGAGAGAGAGAGAGAGAGAGAGAGAGAGAGAGAGGGGCCATCTAGCTATTGTTATGGACCCGTAGGTCCTGTGAGGAACTAGTCACACATCATCGTAGGTGCAGCAAGTTTGATGTAGAGGCCCTCCATGATCAATTCTGCCTCCGGCAGAGTACCGGCGGAGGCCTCTAGATGGGATCATGGAACAATGATACGTCTCCATCGTATCTATAATTTTTTATTGTTTCATGCCAATATTCTACAACTTTCATATACTTTTGGCAATTTTTTATATTATTTTTGGGATAACATATTGATCCAGTGCCCAATGTCAGTTCCTGTTTGTTGTATGTTTTTTGTTCCGCAGAAAATCCATATCAAACGAAGTCCAAACGCGATAAAAATTTACGGAGATTTTTTTGGGAATATATGTGATTTTTAGAAAAAATAATCAAAGCGAGACGATGCCCGAGGGGCCCACAAGCCCTAGGGCGCAGCCAGGAGGCTTGTGGGGCCCTTGTAAGGCGGTTGGTGCCCTTCTTCGGCCGTAAGAAAACTAATATCCGGATAAAAATCGTGTTAAAATTTCAGCCCAATCGGAGTTACGGATCTCGAGAATTTAAGAAACAGTGAAAGGCCAGAAAAGAGGAACACGAAAACAGAAGGAAACAGAGAGAGTGAATATAATTTCTAAGAGTTATTATTTGGATGGTTAGTTATGATCTTTACTGAAAACCTAGGTACTATTTAAGCATATATATGGATACAAGAACAAAAGAGTTCGTAAAATTTTTTCTTTATCACTTTCAGTTTGTCAACTGCATTGCTTGAGGACAAGCAATGAGTTAAGCTTGGGGGGAGTTGATACGTCTCTGTCGTATCTACTTTTCCAAACACTTTTGCTCTTGTTTTGAACTCTAATTTGCTTGATTTGAATGAAACTAACCCGGACTAACACTGTTTTCAGCAAAACTACCATGATGTTGTATTTGTGCAGAAATAAAAGTTCTCGAAATTGGACGAAACTTTCTGAAGATTTTTTATGAAATATATATAAAAAATACTGGTGCTAAGACCCACTGGAGGGGGGCCCTTGGCATACATTTGTGATAAACCATTAAGTTGTCGTTATTACCATCTTGTTACGAAAGATGTTGGGACAACCCCAGAGTGTATGGTACAATATGAAGTGACTTGATCCTAACATAGTCTAAGCCCGTGTTATGGACTATAGACTTGTGAAAAAATGATCTCTAAGTATAACATACAAATTGGGTCAATTCAACACAAGTGTTCTTCTAACATCGTGCCCTCAAAGTTGTCGGCGATATCGTTACACTTAATTATGCCATGATCAGGAAAACAGGTCTGTCATGCAACACTTGAGCTGCTCCTAGAGCAAGACTAGGAATCTTATTTTATCGTTTATAACTCTACACGTTCATATGAGTTTTTCTATGAACCTCTTGATTTTCATAGGTTCGAGAACCACAGTCGTTATAGCATATAATATAAACATTAATTATAAACTTGAAAATAAATAATAACACAATTATTATTGCCTCTAAGGTATATTTCCAACAAAATGTACTTCATGTCTTAAACCATCAACAAAACTAGTATAATGAAGCATATAGGATTTGGTTCATAAGCTATGAGCCGATCCATCAATTCGGAGAATTGACGAATGTACTCTTCTACGGGGAAGTATCCAGTGCTCCCAGCCTTGGGGTACTCCCAGTGCTTCAATGTAAAAAATCATTTTTAAATATTTCAAAAATTCAGAAAAAATGAGAATGTTCACGAGTAATTTCATTACATCCCCTAAAAATTCCAGGTCCAAAATCGAAATGTACATTGAGAAACAAAAAAGAGAAATCCAGATCTGAATAGTGTCAATGTTGCTTTTGTCTCTTCTATACACTATTCATGCTAGATTTCACATTTTTGTTTCTCAATGTGTGTTTCAAGTTTGGACATGAAATTTCTAGGGCTTGTAAAAAAAATTGTTGTGAACATTCACAATTTTTTTCGGATTTTTTGAAACATTAAAAAAATGTTTTTTTGATAATGGAGTACCGGGAGTACCATAAGACTGGGAGCACCGGATACTTTCCCCTCTTCTACGATGCCCAAAACTTCTCCCAACTAGAAGGCGTGGATTTATGTTGTACTGAAGATAACCAACGAGACCCTCCGCGACCAATGCTTCCACCACAGCCATCTTCCCCTCCCAGACGGGGAGATCGTCCACAACTACAGGCAACGATGGACAGGACTTCCTCATCTGCGCGACGACCTGCACCACCACTTCTCCCCACGCCGCCAGTGCCAGTAAGAGCTGGCGCCATTCCGACGGATAACCAACGCAAGCACGAGAGGCGTCAGAGAAACCGCCAAGTTCTATATAAAGAACTCGAGGACTTAGTCCTTCGACACACCCAGGTACGCCTACGACCAGATGGCGCGGTCGTTCAAGAAAATGACAGAATCTGGTTCCGCATCTCCCCCGACTTAGAGCGGCACGAGCGGTATAACTACCTGCTCAGTCGTTTAGCGCCCAAACCGCGCAAGTCCTCCACATGCAGTGCAGAGCAAAGGAGCAAGGAGATGCCTTCTTCATCCCTTCCCCCAAAAGATGGTGAACAAGTGAAGGCGGCCACGACACCACCCCCATTGGAGGACCGGAAGACACCGCCCCCATCGGCCACGGCAATGGACGACATTGAAGTAACCAAGCCAACGACCTCCACCAGCAACGAAGCGGCTCCTGAGGCTACATCCAAGGCCGCTCTCCGACTAGACGCAACACTTTCCATGAATCCTCCACTTGTTCCCTCTAATAAGTTGGACCAAGATGGGGATGCTAATAAGCTTCAGCACGAGGCAGACAAAGCAAAGGAACTAGTTGAGAAGAACCTTGCTTTATGTGGCACGCTAGGAGTGCAACCCAGTCAGGAGTCAAGTAATGGATGGCAACATCCTCGCATCACCCAGGAGTTTGGCTATCCTTCAGATGAAGAGATCGTGCCAAACCCTAAGGCGGACTTCCGGAAGACTTTCTTACCACGCCTTGGCCATGTGTGTGCATGGTTCAAAGGAGCAGAGGGAGGCCCCAAGACAAGCTCTTCATCATCACAAGAAGGTGCAAGATCCAAGGCCCCATGTCTTCCTGTAACTGTAGGCAAAGGATAGCTAGCGGATGGGAGTACTTCGCGACATCGAGACATATCGCCACGCCGCTACACCGACATCAAGGCTCGTCTTCCTGAAGACCCTAACGAACTTCACCAGGTTGCAAGTCGGCCTGGAGCTAACACGCGACTGAGGTCCATCGCACGTCAGAGCGTAACAGATGGGCCCGTTGGAGATGGAGAGCACCAGGACGACCTCGGCGACGAAGAGAGCTTATCCGACTCATCTTCTTCGCCTTCGTTGGAGATGCACCCGAACTCCCCTCCTTACCAAGACCTTTTTCCGTCTGACTTATCAGATTCCGAAGATGGTATTGGAGATCTCCACACTGCACCAGTTCGCATGGTGAACAGCGGCGGTGCCCCTGAAGATCCCGGCGCCATCGTCCAGGAGCCAGGTGCTGCAAATGCGGTAGCGGCGCGTCAAGCTTCCTTAGAAGAATAGGTCAGGGACCAGCGTCAGACAATCAACCAGTTGTCGTCAAAGCTTGACCAGTTCATCGAGCTCATGATGAACAACCAAGGCGCTCCATCACGAGGCGCACCGCAACGGGTGGTGGATCCACAAGAAGAAGAGCTACTTGGTGACACTCATGCAGTGCCGCCACTTAATGATGTGCGTCAACGCCAAGACCCTAGCACGCACGCTCGACCATTGGTTAGCCCCCTTGGTTCTGCCAACATGGCGCCAAATGCGAGCATGTTGAAGGATTGTCATGACATCGTTGAAGATATGGTGGCCAAAAAGTTCAAGCAAATGACGATAGATCAAGCCCCTCGCACCTCAGAGAGTGAGCTAGAGAAGCCTTATGAGGCGTGGCACGACATGGTCACATACCCCTCAGGGTGGCACCCACTGAAGTTCCGCCAATCGATGGAACCGGTGATGAAAGGGAGCACTTGGCGTACTTTGAGGCGGCATGCGGCGACACGGCAAACAGCTCATCACTCCTCTTGGGTCAATTTTTAGGGTCGTTAACAGGACCTGCATTCCATTGGTACAGTCGTTTACCGGTTGGATCCATTGGAAGTTGGGCGGGCATGAAGGAGATCTTCAAGAAGCACTTCGTCGCCATCAAGGACTTCTCCATCGTCGAGTTGGCGCAAGTTCGACAACGATGAGACGAGTCCATCGATGACTACATCATCAGATTCCGCAACAGCTATGTGCGCCTCGCTAGAGAGATGCACCTTGAGGACGCCATTGAGATGTGCATCCATGGGATGCAACAACATTGGTCACTTGAGGTCTCTCGGCACGAGCCTAGAACCTTTAGTTCCCTAAGCACGGCGGTAGAAGCCACGAAGCTTGAGTTCGAGAAATCACCGCAGATAATGGAGCTCTACAAGAATGCCAGCGCTTTCGACCCTGCCAAGCGCTTCGCCGCGACATCCAAGCAAGCTAACAATGGGGGCAAGCTGAAGGCGCCGGTGGAAGCGAACACCACCAAGATCTTCGCGTCTGCACCCCAAGGCCAGGTGCCCGTCTTGGGCGCAAGAGGCGAACACGCAGCAGGAAGACAACGCCTGTCGATCCAGGAACTCCTCAAGAAGCAGTACATCTTCCATCGTGAACTTGTCAAGGACATGTTCAGTCAGCTAATGGAGCATCGAGCATTGAACCTTCCAGAACCTCGGAGGCCCGATCAGGTAAGGATGACTGACAATCCATTGTTTTGCCCATACCACAGGTACGTAGGCCACACAATCGAGGATTACATCACCTTCAAGGAATGGCTCCAACGAGCCGACAACGAGAAAAGGGTCACCCTAGACCCGGAAGCCGTCAATCCAGACTACCACTCCGTGAACATGGTGAGCGTGGAGTCGTGGACCTCATCGGGACAAGGCCAAGCAGGCGAGCCATCACGGGTTCCGATCGCTCAGGTGGAGCATCGGCTATCCGACCTTGTCGTCGCCACCACGACAACACCTCTCTTTCCTCAGGAGGTTGCCCTTGTCACTCGCAAGGAGCAGCCTTTGAGAACGATTTGTCACCATTCGCATGCGTGGGGCTTGCCTCCGCGAGCTCCTCGCAGAGCACCTTCGACGGAAGTACCGCCGCCAACTCGACGGTGGGCTGATCCAAGCCAACGCCGCCGTCTATCAAGGTCCGTCCCATGATTAGAGGGGGATTGGTCATTCCCTCGACAGGGGATGATACTCCCCACTTTGGTGCCATTCCAGCCCCAACGCTGGGGGCAGGCGTCGGCGAAGAAGACTGGAGGAATCCAGGAACCTGTCACCTCTCAATCATCGGACATTGAGAGTAGCGGTGTTGTCCCCAACGACATCGAGCCAACACTGGACGCCACCGACACCGCATTAAGAATCTTGGAAGGCAACTTCTACCACAACATGATGCCTTTCGGGTTGATGAACGCTGGTGCCACGTACCAACGCGCCATGACGCGTGTCCTCGGAGGTGCTCGAGTTGTTGACCCAGAAGGAGCCGGCCCGATGCCACCAATCGACGGTAGGTTCTTGAAAAAGTACTTTGCATAAAAAAACCTTTCTTTTCTCTGGTTTTTCTTCCCTTGGCTTGTTTCCTTCTTCTTTCGCTTTTCAATAAGGGGAGTTTTTGGTGGCTTATCAAAGTTCGCATTGCACTCACAATTGCATGAAGCGGACTTGTTTATGTTTTTCTTGTTTCCCCCTTCTTATGGATTGCAAAATTCTACAAAAAATGGCTTTTCCCGAACCACACTCAGCTGTGACGGACGATTTGGCTGCCTTGGGACTTGTCTAGTGGAGCGGCTCTCATACCCACAAAACACGACACACACACACACCATATGCTCCCAAAGGCAGTGGAGAAGACTACTTGGGTTGCTTCTAAGCAATGAAGCCCCACAACCCCATGCTCCTGGATGTGTCTCAGGTTCCTAGAGACTCCACACGCTCCAGGGAAGACTATAGGCAAAAGATCATGAAAGGGCTGCCCAATCCAACATAAGTTCGGTCAGGTGTGTAGCCGCTTGACAACCCTGGGGCGTGCCTACAAAGCTCCAGATAAAATGCCTGAGGGCTTTAGTCCAGATAGGTGGATGACTACCTTCCAAGTTCTCAAGGTGGTCCCCGAAGAAACATGAAGTAAACCTCCAAGTGCGTGTAAACGCGCCTCGAAAGATGAAACAATCTTCTGAAGCCCACGACCATCAAGGCCGTCAGTGAAGCAATCCTTCCGAGGGGAGACGATCCCTAGATGTTCGCGGCCACCAAGGCCGCCCATGAAGCTATTCTCTCCAAGGGGAGACAATCCTCGAAAGTTCGTGGCCACCAAGGCCGCCCATGAAGCTATTCTCTCCAAGGGGAGATGATCCTCGAAACTCGCGGCCACCAAGGCCGCCCATGAAGCAAACCACAAGATTCTAGAAGCAAGTCCCGACGTGCAAGTAGTAAGGGAAACACTGGAAAAAAGGCGGGAGGTAGTCGTCCACCACCCCACAACAAAGGCATGAACATATGTTTTTCAGCCGTTGTCCCAAAACCATATACCCTAAATACACCTTACCCATGTTTCTGGGTTCTTGAGGCCCGGAAGGGAGAATGGTGGAGCTGTGGGGTTACTCCTTGCCATGATGGGCTATGGTACGATTCCCTGTTGCCTCTCGGAAGCATTCCAATCACGTCCTCGTGATACACACATATTCACACACAAACCAACACAGAAGGCAAGAAGTTATCGAGTTGCGACCGTCATGGCCCTTCGACGATTCCTGATGACTAAGTCCTTCGGCAGCCTTTTCCGACGTCACACTCACAGCTAGTGTCAAGCGGAAAAGACAACATTTTAAACAAGAAAAAAAAAACTCCTTTTTTTCCTCCCTTCCTCTTCGCGAGTTGGTTTTCATTTGGTCTTTCCAGTCACTTGGTTCCTCTAACTTTGTGCAGGAGCGACTAAGTCTTTATGCGGATGAGAGACGATGCCCACATGTAGGTGTGCTAGCGATGCACCTTTGGCTCGACATCACCACGAGCGTCAAGGGGCATCACCTGCCCTTCAAACGTCCGCTTCACCGACAACCTTTACAACGCCCATGGCGGGAGGGCCGGGGGCCGAGGTCCCCATTGCCGAACGACCTCCCCACATGGCGCCAAGCCATGTCGCCAAGATGTTGGCAACCACGCTACTTGAACCTGCGTCACTAACATCAAGGGCGGCGTCGCCCCTTGGTGTTAGCACTTCACCGCTTCCACAACAACGACAACACCGGGGGCGACGCTAGGGCCTCGATACTTTGCGTCGATGGTGCCATCCCCGCACGATGTCGTCTTCAACACATAAGCCGTAGGCATCGCTAACAACGGCAACACCCAGCCTTGAGCTGGCCTGCCGACACTGAAGGTGGCCTTACCCCTCAGTTGTCGGTATTACGGCAACTCTACAACAACATCATCGGGCAACGCTATGCCCTCAAGCATCTTCGGCGACAACTGCGGGCGTGCACAACGTTGTCGTCGCTACAACAGGTCGGCCTTGCCACCGACCCATCACACTCGGCGATAGGGCGAGACATCGATGGTGTTCAGATGTCCCGTCTACATGGCCACACCAAGCTTAATTGTGGGAACAGTGTAGCGCGCCAGTGCGGCCAGCGCAAAGCTGTGAAACCCTTCAGTCTCATCGGCTGGCACCGTGCAGCTAAACAGTCCCGAATTGTCTGATAAAACCTTCAGCATGTGGCAGGGTGTTTCGCTGCGGGGTGAGGATGATGTGAGGAAGCTTTGTTGACAGGCGTCGTTGCAGCAATACGACCCAACAAACCACCTCAACTACTCTTGGCTTCGGCGTTGGCCAGTGCGGCCAGTACAAAGCTGTGAAACCAACCCTTCAATCTCGTCGGCTGGCACCGTGCAGCTAAACGGTCCCGACTTGTCTGATAAAACCTTCAGCATGTGGCATGGCGTTCCGCAGCTGAGGAGGACTCGAGGTTACCTAATTGCCGGGCACCACGGCAACAATCATGGTCCAATAAGGTACCTTTATTTTTTTTCCTCTACCTTTTCGCTTCGGCGAATTTACTCGCTAATAGCCGGGGAAGTGTGCCTCTCATAAGCACATGTGACTCACAAGTGCTCTAAAAAAATACACATCAAGGCTGCAAAAAAAATTAAAAAAATTGCGCCAATTGGTTGACAAGAAATTCTTTCATCAAGTCGTGTCCGATTCGCTTCGCATTCGAACGCGACTCGGTGGGGGGCATTTGTTCGACAGGATTCATGGACTCACAACAATGTTACTTGTACAAGTCATCGTTAGATAACTTTTTTTACTACTCATTCTCCTTATTTTCGTACTATATGTAGTACAAAATCCCGTCGAACAGAAGCTGCACTGTTTGGTTGCATGTGGCTGAGTTCAGGCGCGGATCTTCATACAACTCTACATGGCCTCTATAATGTGGGTTGAGTCGATGAGCGCCAATGGCAAAGTCAGGGTCGTTGTTCAGGGTTTAGAGATGGCAATGATGCCTTCCGACGGAGGAGTGATGACGATGAAGCATGCGTGTTGTACAGCAAGACCCTCCTTTGAGTGGTGTCAATGGCGGGATACCTCCTTTGAAGGGGGTACAGCCACCCTAGGAGCACACATAGCTCCACCACTGAGTGATGTGTATGTGTTTTGTGTGTGCCGCTCAGCGGTTGTGATGTTTTTTTGGTTTGCCATAATTAATTAGGCAATATGTTTTCGCTCGATTTCTTCTAGTTAACTGAACAATTATTTTCTTCTCAACGAATACAGTATCCCGCCATTTCAAAAATGATTCATTCTAAGCGTCCCATTCATGTCGTGGCGGGTTTTAAATTAAACCAAGAGCATGTATTTCATCGACCAGGTTTCAAATTGTAAAGTAAGATCTCTGTGTACTACGAACCAACCTATGATATGATAGCTCACCTAGGCTTGGCCATTGGTGCTCGTATTTTTCTGGATTTATTTTAGACCTTTCAACGATGTGCATTCAGTGAGCGGAGATGTTCTCGTCGACTATGAAGACGCCTGTTGCGACTTCGTCAATGATGTGCCGGTTCAGTCTCTCAGAGGTACTAGTATAGGGTTAGTACCATGTTAAGAAAAATCTCAGACATCATCCTGATAACTACTACTCCCTCCGTTCCTAAATATTTATGTTTTTAGATATTTCAAATGGACTACCACATACGAATGTACATAGACATATTTTAGAGTGTAGATTCACTCATTTTGCTCCTTATATAGTCATTTGTTGAAATCTCTAGAAAGACAAAAGTTAGGAACGGAAGGAGTAGCATTTTGTTCCTTTTTCTTTGCGATGAGTATAACCATTTTTCTTTACTTTGTGCTAAAGAAAAGAGTATAAGCCATTTTGACTGCTACTAGCCAGTAGTAACGCGCAGTGCTTCTATTGGGCAGGCTAGTCGTGCAATCTGCATGGCATGTGAACGCGAAGCAAGAATGAGAGGCGACGAAGCAGAAGCAGAACTGCAGAGTGACCGAAGCGCCACGCGGCGCGCGCGCTGCATGCAGTGGCGATCGAAGAACGAGGAGACTCGTGTGGTTATTCGGCGCGCTTTCCCACTCACTCCAGTCACACGGCCTCGCGCTTGGTATATATCGGCCTGCCGGGGCGAGCGATCGACCAACGGAAGCTACCGCTGGTGCCTGGGTACTCCAAGGGAAGGTCGACCACACTCTCTCGCAAACCATCGAGCGAGCACGGACGCCAATCACCTGCACTCTCTCGATCTTCGCCGGCCCGCCGATGGTAATCCCCAGTGATTGATTAGAACCTTATCCCCTTTCCCTAGTACCCAGCCTTCTTCCTCCTAGATAGCTAGCTTAGTTTCAGCATTGGATCTCTCGGGTGGATCCGCGGCAGATAGACGCCTGTTGTTGCCTCGGCAGTTGAGGGTTCAGTTTTTCACAGGCCAGGGGTTTTGGTTCTTCGTGCCACGTTCGATGAGCTAGCCAGCCTGCCTGCGTGTATCCTTACTTTTGGCTGATTCCGCTCTGTTTGAATCGTGATGGATGCTCTCTTTTTTGGGGGTTTATTTTCATCTTTTGTGCTTTTTGTTTCTTTCTTTCTTGCATTTCATACATTTTTTCTGTACAAATTTCGTTACTTTTTGTTTGTGAAAATTTTGCAATATATCTTTCATTTGCATTTATCACAAAATGCGAAAAATTTATATAATTCAAGATTTTAGTTTGACCAATAATTTTAAAAAATATTTTAAACAAAAAATATATAATATAATATTTTTTTATTATAAATCTAATGGTAAATAAAAAAAATCTGATGGTACAATAAAATGTTTAACTTTTTGTACTTCATTTTTTTGTAATATTAATTTTCATATCTAAATTTTGAAATCTTTGTGTGAATATTAGGTCCTAAGAAGGTGTACCTTGTAAGGGTGATTTATAAAACAAGCATATTTATAAAATTTCTCCCTATAAAGGCTATACTGTACTAATTCGAACGTGTAAAGCAGAAAAAGATTAAAAGAACAAAACTTGGTCCGGTCCAACAGCCTGGCAAGCAATCCTGTTGTCGTCAGGGGAAAACTCTAAACAACCTAAAAAAAACCTCAAAAGACATCGGTATCATCGAGCGAGAGAGCGGCGGGGCAATCGTGGGAGGGGTGATGGGAACGGCCGCTGCGCCGACGCCCCGGCCGGGAGCGGAAGAGCGCCACCCGACGACGAGGAGCCGGGCAGGCGGTGGAGTGGCCGTAGCACGCGACCGCGGCGGCGCGGCTGGCGAGTTAGGTATTTCCCTGGTCTGACGGTCTCCGGTTAGTCGGCCAGCAGCCCGGCCGATTAGTAGCATACGCATTGTGCTAAGTAGGAAATTCCCGATGTCCTAGTTAATTTATTTTTGTTGTTTTGAGGAACAACAGGTGACTGATCCTGGATTAGAAATGACATTTTATACTTAAGTAATTTTAGTACTTTTCAGATCCCTCCAAGTGAGGAATTTTTGCCTCACAGGAAGCACACGACTCTCCTCCCTCGGTGAATCAATTCAGTCAAAGAGCCAGAATCTAAGTTTGAATTTGGAACAGAATTAACTTTTAATAGAGAGCTGATGTTTTATTTCAAGTGCGGATTCAAATGATAACAAATATGTGACTGAGAGTCACACTGGAAAGGAGAACCCTAGTTGGCATGGGATGATTTTGTTTAACTTTTTCAAGGCGGTTTCCCTTTAATGTTTTCTAGCACACCTTATATTTTCTATAGGCTTTGTAATTTGAAATAGAGGCAGTATTTATTTTTCTTTGAGCTACTTTTTAATGTAATATGAGAAATATCTCTAGTTACGTGAGAAGGTTATGTGATAGTAATCATGTCCTTTTTTGATGCCTTTTGGCGGCATATAATGGTCTTGCAACATTGCCGAGTTTAAGTCATTTGGGGGTATTGTACTGTTTGTTTCAGTTTGATGCAGGAACGTAGTTACAAGGCTCTGGGCCTCTGGTCACATCCATTTTAATGTTTATGATTTTCTTGCTGATTTTTCTGAACTTTGGGCTGAGACTTAGCATGTCCAAGCTTGTCTTGGTCATGCTTGTTTCTTTGCTTGCATCATCTTTGTTCTTTGGTGATATATACAACAACAGTTGTGTCACTTGAGAGGTTGGTTCCACATGTTACGATAAATAATAAGGATAATCATCCAATTACCCTGCTGGCTTGATCTAGTATACTTATGGTACCTTTGGTAGATAAATAATGCTCAGTGCCAGCAAAGTATTTGTTGTTTCATTAGAATTTATTTTGTGGTGCAATTTAAGGTTGAAATATCGTTTTCTTGCATATGTTGGTTTGTTAAATGATCTATTATTACTTCTGAGGTTGCAACTATGTGTATATTTTGTGCATGTCTTTCCAACCTAGATTTTACATTTCACATTGTTGTTCTCGTTCAATTTTAAGAACACTATACCGGTCCAGTATTATGCATGAGCTGATTTTAGTTTTGAAGCACTTCTAAAATAAATTGGTCTTGTTTGATGGGTTTCACTGTTTCTAGGAGGTAAACAGAACAAGAGAGGGGGATAAAGTGGTTTCTTTGAATGATCCATCACACTACGAACAAGGTATGATATGAATGTGCGAGTGCTGTTATTATAATTGAACTGAAATGTCTTCTACTAGTAGACAAGATCTTTAAAATCCAAGTTAAAAATTTGGAGAAGTTGCGCCATGCCCACCTGTTTACTTTTGAAACTTGGTATATTGCAAAGTCTCATCTTAATTTTCATGGTCTAAACACCTACCCCTAGTTCATATTGGTAGTTGTTGGTTTATATGTCTAAATTTTCGTAGCTTAGGTGCAGACAGAGTCTAAATTTTCAATTGATCGCGTTAAAACATACAATTAGCTAAGCGCCAAACTTCCATTCCTAATTTGCAATTTTCTAACAGTATCAGTAGAAAGCAGGTAAAAATGGAAAATGTCGCATGCATTATTTTTGTACTGATCCAGATATGCAAAGACAACTTTGAGAACTTTGCAAATCAAGAGGGTGAAAATATGCAAGTCGGAAGAAGTAGAAGTTATTATAATCAAAATATGCTTCAATTAAATTATGTAAACATATGTATCCGGGTTTTTTCTTAACTTGAATTAGCACCTGTATCTTGAATGGTTCTTCCTTCTTTTGGCCTGTTTTTTGGAGTCTGTTGTATGTGCTACAATATGTTTTATGCTATTTTTAACTGATTTATTTTTTATGGTAGGTTTTGGCTTGAGCTTTGTGTTGCTAACAATGGATTCTAAGACCATATGCCAGACCAAAGTCTGTGATGTTGCCAACACCATCAAAGTGTATGTTACTGTTAACTTTTTCCAACTGCTTATTCTAGCTAGTGAGTACTACTTTATATACTAGCTTGGATCAAAATAAGTGTACACAGAATTATTCATGTTTTCTGTAGCATATTAGTGAACTGCAGAATTTAGTATGTACTATTCATGAGCGTGCTTTGGACTATTGCTATAAAATTAAATATTGTTATACTCGTGTTCAATCCTAGCACAATCCACTTGAATGTAGCTACTCTGTTTGACGGTACTTATTCAAGCTGGCCGTGCACCGATCTGAGGAAATAGTTGATGACATTAGAGCACATATACCCGTATTAAATAGCATGCTACAACTACTTAACTACTCCCTCCGTCCCATAATATAAGGATGTTTTTGACACTAGTGTAGTGTAGAAAACGTTCTTATATTTTGGGATAGAGGGAGTACTTTTTATGACAGAAAAATAGGGATATACACATGAACAACTGCTCTCATGTCTTCCTGAACATGCACACGTTATGAAATGCTCAACAAAATATTGTGGATTGGGGATAGTATTTTTATTATAAAGAAATAAATTTATGGAAGCCTTATGTATTTGTTGTTCTGCCATTGATATTCATACTTGTACCTTTTTTGTACCGATGTTCTATAAAGCCAGAACCCCAGAGTAATTTGTGTTTTACCTGTTTGTAGTCCCTCTGTTTGGTCGATTAGTAGCAAGTTCATGCCAACTAGGGAATACCGGAGTGATTTCCTGAAATTTTCACTCCTTCCTGATCCGGAAGATGGTAACCAGGCAAAGGAATGGGAAAGGTTTACAGGCTACCTTCGCGAAAGTGGCAAGGTAAATATTATCTCCACTGTGTGGGTATTTTATTTACTAATAATTGCTAGACATACAACATATGCCACCTCTTTAATAATATTTAAATCACCCTTCTAAAACTAACGGTGTGAGGATTGGGCAACCGTCAAGTTAACATCCTCTGAGATAAGAGAAGCAGCAGTATGTTACATACTACTCCCTCTGTGGCTGTAATAACGTCTTATATTATGGGACGGAGGGGGCATTACGCTAAATTCTCATAGCTGCATTTTGATGTCTATAATGTGACTGCTCCTTCTTACCATGTGTTTTTCTTTGTAGGCCGGTATTGTTAAATTCGGCTCTGGAACCTTCCACATTCTTGCTCCTAAACCTCATTCTTCCTCTCATGTGGTGATCTTGTATGAGACTGGAATAAAAGAGCCTGGAGTCTGCAAAAATATGGCAAGGATATCTGGTGAGAGTTTTTCTATATCATTTATCTAACGGCATATCTTGCTAGAGATATTCGTTATTAACTAGACATGAACATATTTTAGCCAGGCTGCTGTATTATTCCCCTGTTTAATCCTGGGCAGCTCATGGCCTACCAGCACATCTCTAAACTAGCATTTTGTTTGTGTTGGTTACCTGCAAACATGTTAGTTCTACAGTATCATTTGCTAAGTTTTCAGGTGTAATGTGAATGCCATGCTCTAGGTCGATTTAACTTCAATCCTTTTTGTCCAGTAAACAAGTATGACTAGGAATTTTTAGTGTGTAACTTCGCAAACAATAATCAATTGTGTTGTTTTGTTGTAGACTGGTGCTATGAAACTTGGGAGAGATGCATTCGTGCTTACCCAAACTTCAACGTCCAGATCAGTATCCTTTCTATCCCAGTCTTTTAATGAAAATAAAGATGTAAGCAAAGTTCTACTTATCCCTTCATTCTTTTTCTATGGGCATGTTAAAGCTATAATAGTACGATTTTCTACAGAATCTTGAGATCCCTGTGGTGACATATTGCAAGAAAGGTCAATACATGGAAGTTGATTTGAGTGTGCAGTCTGAAGCTACTGCAGAATATAACCTGAATGCTATCAAGAAATTTTCCCCATTTAATGAGTACTTCATTGGAGAAAAGGTGGGCTTATTTGGTGAAGAGGGCACTGGCACACAGGTTTACATATGGAATTTGGATAGATGGGGTACAAATTACACCTTGGAGTGGAACTCACAAAAAACTGATGAAACCCCTGACAGTCATGGTAATGGGGACATATTAATCCGTTCAAAAAGAGTCAGATCGCGTCCAGGACAAACAAATGGCAATGTATGTAATTTGTCATCAATATATTTTTGTACTTTTCTTTTTGAGACAACAGATAACCTCTCAGTTTCATTGCAGAAGCTACAAGTTAGTCACATCATTCGAATAGTTGTGTCAGTGGCAATATATTATTTTGACATTTTGATTCTTTGATATCTAATACCGATTCATTTTTCATATTCTAATAGGTACCGTTGGATTATTCACTTAAAGCTTATGTAGAAGTTATGTTTCTGAATCCTTAGATGAAAATTACTGTCCAAGGGTCTCCGGTAAATACTCATATGCCATGTTCTTTTATGTTGTGACATATTAAATTCATGTTGCTTATGTTTCTTTCTATTTCCTAGGTCATAGTGTGTCATTTGGAAAGGACTCTTCGCAATACTTCGGTTTTGTCTGGGGAAATAATGGGAAGGACCATTCAGCTGACTCTAGGAACAAGTGATGTGGAATGGGGCAGAATGAACCGTGGAATTTTCTTGTATTGGCATGGTCGTCTAATAGAGGTGGGCCAGATGTTATTGTATTAAACTACACATCATGAGTTCATGACCATTTTCATTTTCCTCTGTTCCACACATGGTTCCCCTGACCCATTCGACATTAGAAATAATCAGTCATACTGAGGATGGAAATATATTTCTCTCATAGCTTGTGAGTAGAGATGGAGCTAGAATTTTATCCCCAAGTGTGCTGACCATGGAAAACTATGTGAAATGTAAAATCTATCAACTATTTGCAGGAACTTGATTGAGCTTTAATTGTACAAATAATTCATGATTGCTTTGTTCCAGCAAGCTGTTTGCGTCCTAGATTTTTTGCCATGCATTTTGTGCTTTTTTAACTTTGATTTTGTATACTTTCCCAGTCTTACAAACGAGTTGGAGCTCAAAAGCATAATGCTGACACGGGCCGTGGAATAATAGGAGTTGCAGATATTACAGATCTCATTGCATGGTTCGGAATATCTTGGCCTTTTATCCATGTTCTTCACTTTTCCTAGTTTTACTCTTCTGACCCTGTATTGAACTTATCCATATGTGTTGCAGGATGATAAAAATGGTCATACTTGGGTTCTTAACAGTAAACAGGGGTTTCAAGATTGTGAGATATATGCAGAACTGGAGGAGTGGCTTGGTAGAAAAACCGATGAATACTGGGATGCAAATTTTGACCCTCTTAATTTGGTAAGGGAGTATGAGTCAGTTTATGTTGAAAACATCTTATACATGTCTGGTCATGAAGTACTTGAAGTAATCTCTTTAGACACATACGACATATATTGATATCAGACAACTTTTAGCTGTACTACTCCCTTCGTTCCTAAATATTTATCTTTTTAGATATTTCAAATGGACTACCACATACGGATGTATATAGACATATTTTATAGTGTAGATTTACTCATTTTGCTCCGTATGTAGTCACTTGTTGAAATCTCTAGAAAGACAAATATTTAGGAATGGTGGGAGTATTATTTAGAAAATCACTGCTTGTTATCATGAATTTATTTGACAAGGGTGAAAAAGAAAATGTTAGGGATGGCAACAGAGGGGGCACTCACTATTCTCTCTACAGTGTGACTCCCAAATTGTAGTATTTTTCACCGTCATGACAATCGAAAACAATATAGTTTTTTATTTTGAAACGTGATAGACATGCACATATCAGTGGGACATACATATACCTATTTCCTCCAGATAATACATGCCTTTACCTCCCATGTATTTCTAGAAATATTCTGTTTACTCATTTCAAGCTTATTTACTCTAGTAACTTTCTTTAAACAGGGAAAAAAGCCTGATCACTCAGAGGCTGTTGATGACTGGGTTCAGTGCTGCAAATGCCGTAAATGGAGAATGCTGAATCCATGCTTCAATATAGAGTGTCTGCCATCAGAATGGTGTGTATGCAATCAAGTTCACTTTTATCATGTAGATGCACATTGTTGATGAAAATGCGATGATTTTATCAATATCCTTTTTACAGGTCTGAAGTGTTAATGTTATGAAATTTCAGGTTTTGCTACATGCCACCTTTCAATGGGCACTGTGATATTCCAGAGCAACAAATGGAGGTTGGTGTGATCACAGTTGCTGAGAAGAGATGCGGCCACGATAAGGTAGCCCAGCGGGAGGTCCAGAGATCCAGCCAAGATGAAGACGTGAAGGTAACCAAAATCCAAAGCTTAACGTGTAGTCCTTTTCTTTTTGTAGTCAAAGTTACTAAGAGAAAATATTTGATCCTCTTGTGTGCTCAGAACGTCAGGTTAATCCCACCAGCCGACAGCAAGGGAAACGGGAAGAGATCTTCTTCAGGTTCCATGAGCTTGGAAGGTATGCATGCTATGTAACAGGACAGAGTCTCTAGATGGATTTTCTTACGCGAACTAACAATGTGTGATCCGATGGTTTTGAAGACGATATCTCGCAAGCCGAGTCTGGTACCACTCAGCCCCCTTTGAAGAGGCTGTCGAGGGGTCCGAGAGCAGCTGTAAGAAACAGTGTTGAATGAGTACGCCTAGTAACCGTCATATTTCTTTTTCTTTTGTAACCAAGTTCGTGAAGATTTTATTTCTCATTTTACTAAATCCCTTTTTTCATTCTACTTAGTTGTAGGCACGAGTGGATACCCTATTTTGAAGCTCCACGTGGCCATGTGGGGTCATCGCACGAATCATCAGGCACCTTTGGTCAACGAAATGGAGCTGCAGGCCACACCCTTCTGTTGCTTCTGAATGACTTGATCGCTTTCCGCTTCCTTCTAAATGTTATGCGAAGCGGTGTATTCCTTTTACTCTTTCAAATGTACTGTAGTTAGTGACATAGCTATAAACTTGTCATTACAAGACCAAAATAAGGATATGACACTGCCTCATTCAGCTTGCATTGCATGCAAACAATATGCATACGCCTCGTGCTTCTGAGCTCTAAAACCCTCTCTGTGTCTATTTTGTACTACATGACACATTCCGGTCATATGTCAACCCCTAGAGCAGGTTATGCGTACGAGATGTAATTTGTGGCTGGCCATTCAGATTCAGTACATTTTCTAGTACTATGTGAAGTTTTGGGGTGTATGCATTGCTCTGGTAGTTGACACAGAGCTCACCACAAAGAACATAGACCGGTCGACGTGCAGCTCCCCACCGTCAGACTTATCAGAGATCGAGATGAGTGCAGGCCCCACACATGCCAAACAACACTTGCGAAGGCGTCATCAGATCATCTTTGCTAGTAACTTGATGAAACACCTAGCTTCCTAGGATGCCTTTCATCTACACCTCTGTTTTAGAGCATTTTGCATACTTGTCCCAGTTAGACTGGGTTGGGCAAATGCAGGCTAAAAACCAACATGTGCATGTGGTTTGGTTGCCTGCATTAGGCTCCATGCATGAGGGGAGCAACTAGTCAGCATGCTGTTTGGTTGCATGCATCGCTGTTGTTAGACAAACAACATGTTGTTTGGTTGCAAATGGCTAAGGATATAATCACCACTTCTCACTAGTGGTGATCTTACCGCACACTGAACATTGTCTTGTCCTAGCTAGGAAACAAATGGCAGTTTATCCTAACTGCTAGCAAATGACAGTACAAATTATTAAGAGCCAACATGGCTGAATAGGGGAAAGTTCGACTATGCTAACTAGGTGGAAGTTCATCCTCCTCTTCCTCTTCTTCTGCTACTGCTGTGATGCTTCTTCAGATCCTTGTCTGACCTCTGTTATCCCACATTACCTGAGCCCACTTTAACATTTTGATCTTCCACGCTTCATTGTCGAATGCCTCCACACCATGGCCGAAGCTAATCACCTCATCAGGAGTCACATCTTCCTCCTCTAGCACAAGTTCATCAATTCCCCATTGCATCCAGTTGTGAATGATGCAACATGCAAGAACAAGCTTGACCTGGGTAGGATAAGGGTGGAATGGCTTCTGTTCCAGGATCTTAAACCTGTCCTTCAGAGCTCCAAAGGCCCTCTCAACAATAAATCTAAGGCTGAAGTATCTGAGATTGAACAGTTCCTGGGGAGTCCTAGGATAGTTCCTACCAGAGAACTCATTCAGATGGTACCTGGTTTTCCTAAAGGGTGGAAGAACACCTGGCCGACATGCATAGCCAGCACCTCCTAGGTAGAACTTGCCTCGGGATGTTGATGCCATCATGACGACTCATGTTGTCATGAGAATGTTAGCATCATGTGCTGATCCTTCCCAGCCAGCCAGCACATATGTGAACTTCAGATCGAAATCAACAGCAGCAAGCACATTCTGGCTTGTGTAGTGCTTCCTCACTCTATATGTTGTAGCTTGTGAGCTCGACACTCTGGCAGTGACATGAGTACCATCTATTGCTCCAATGCAATTCTGGAATGGCATTACCAGATGTTGTTAGTGCTCACCTTGAACTATGGCTACAACAGAACAATAACAACATATCAAGGCATGAACTACATACTGCCATTGCTCACCTTAAAGAATGGATACCATCTTGGGCTAGTGCGAATCTTGGTAGGAGTTCGGTTGGTTGGTCACCTGATCATCTCTCCTCCGAGCTCCCCAACAGCATACATCACTTTCTTGAAGTTCTTGGAGATGGACCTGATATTATTTTCACAGATTGGTCTGTGATCTTCATCTGCCTATATCTTTTTGCGCCCAACTCCGAATCAGGTGATTCCAAAGCCCACATTCTCTGTTCGTCGAGCCCGTTCCGCTGGTACCATTTTCATGATGTTCACATCCTAAAAATGACCATTTTGCGCTTGCCCTTATTCATCCCCCTCGGAGAGAGAAAGTTTGCCGACGATTCTTTCTGCGAGCTTCTCGCACCTCTTCCTGATGGTTCCTTCACCCCCAGGCAAGCCACGACAGCCACTTGCATGATGGCCTTGAAGTAGCCATGGTTTTCAACTTGAATAATTGAATAAGTTGTGCATTTAATATTTCCGTGAATGCTTATGGATCCATGCTCGTTCTTATGCCATAATTATTTTCATCTAGTTGATTACATGCTTACTTGCTAATATTGTTATCATGTTCTTTTCTGGTAATTATTTTCCGGTGCTAGTGATCATGTTATGTTCATCTAAAGGGTTATTATATGTGTGCTATTCATGATCATCGGTATGCCATGCTCATGTGCATCAGTAGTATAAAAATTGTTGCTATGATCCTTATGTTAATGGTTATGCTTATCATCCATGCTCATGTTGATATCATGTTCATGTTTATTGTTATTTCATCATGTTATTATGACTTAGCTCATCACCATTCAAGTTAAACGGGACATTAATCGAACTTGAAAAGATCTGTTGGCTAAGTCATAGTGCCATCGAATCGAGCTGACCAGTGTAGCCACACTTGCCTTATTGGGGGCCCTGATTCGGTCTATTGTCATGCCTCTCACCCGTGCCTCGAACTAGGGAAGGTTATGCGAGCGTGCTACCCTGATCAGGTAGGCGGGCGTAAGCCTTGTGTGCCTGAGTTGTTTGCGCGCTTTTGTCCTTGTTTGGGACCGTTTGTTTTGTTTTGCCACGACGGTGGCTGCTGGATGTCACGAGGTGACATCGAGGCCACCCAGGACTGAGCCCAAAGGGGAGTTGGTCGGAACACCGTTGGTCCATTCGAATGGGAGTACGAGGCCATGGGTTTTGCGGTGTGCGTACAACGTGCTAACCTCTGCAGAGTGTATAATCTATCGATAGCAGCGCCCGTGAATATGGTCCCAGTTCGTAGTAGGTCACACTATGGGTCAACAGTAATAATAACCTGACTAATAAACAACCCTGGTTCCATGAGGACAGAAGTTGATTGATCTTTATGTGGTCACGGGAGGATCACCATGGTATTCTTGATAATGATGAGATGATCTTCTGAGGATCACGATGGTATTCTTGATAATGATTGAAGTTATTCCGTGACCACGATGGTAAGTAAGAGTGGCATATCTAGGGTGGTTACGAGGTAACCTCCGAACATAGTAAGTTGGTCCATGGATACCTCAAACATGTTGCATGTTAGTATCATCAGTGTTCATGTCTCGAGTAACATGTTATGCTCATTTCATATGATTCTAGTTGTGTTATGTTCAACATGTTTATGTCATGCCATGCTTATGTTGTCTTGGTGGTATCATGCTCATCATTGTTTAACCTGTAAATGTCATGTTGTTGTTTGTCTTGATTGCTTTTGTTGATGTGAGCTTGCGAGTACATTCAAAGTACTCCCCTAGTGTATCATGACAGTTTGCAGGTCATGCCGTGATTGCTTGCTTTCCGAAGATCCCGAGTTTGCGAGCTAGGATAAGCGTTCCAGCCAGAGTCCCTGCGGAGTGGAGTCCATCGCTATCGTCGTTGTTCCGCTGCTAGAAGTTATTTCGCTGCTTCGAGTTGTTCTGCTGCTAGCACAGAGGTACATTCACAAGCGTAGTGTCGTTGTGCCAAGAGATTCTGTTGTAATACTCGAACCTTTATACCCCGAGTATTTGTAATAAAGAGCTGATTTGTTCTATGCCAAGCAGTGTCGTATTCCAGAAGACTTGATCTCTGGGCTGGAATACGGGGCATTCCGGTCTCTCTGAGCTGGGGTGCCACAACGGTTGGTATCAGAGCAGGTCTGGCTATAGGACACCCTAGTCCGCACGAGCGCTAGAAAATGGTAGTATAGAGTCTTGTCAGTCTGCTGCATTTGATTGTTGCATTTTTTACTGCATAGCATGCATATAGACTTATTATCTTGTCGCTAATGATTGATCTTGTGAGTGTAGGTGGCATCAGTTTCAATCCACTACCTACACCCTTCAGTTTTGCATCCCTGCTTCTCGGTGTTTGGCGTCATCTCTGTCCCAGCGGAGTGATGTCGAGGTACCAAGTGGTATGGAACACTTGCAGGAGTTATGCTTAGGTACCATGTCGATATACTTCCGCCAGCCACACCTATTGTTTCGGTGATAGACATGTTTCTATCTCAGATCGTTCCATTCAATTCACTGCTTTGGCAACCCTTACTGATCTTTGTTATCAGAAAATGGCAATGTCAGCAAGTCTTGTTTTCCCACCGCCATCCTACCATGTCACCCATTCCATGGACGATACGGTTCCCTTCCGTCCTCTTGATGATGATGTGGTCGTGACCCCCTGCGCCTCGCTACATAATCACCAAGTCCGTCCCCACCTCTGTGTCCGTCCCGATGCAACTGGTGTTCAGCCAGTGCTTGGTGTAACTCTGTTTACACAAATCCTTCCACACGTGGATTCACTTTCGTGCACACCGCCACAGCATATTAGATCGTAGCACCAGAGTTTCCACGAGATTTGTGTGCTTAAGTATGCAGGCATATTATTTTTGTGAATAGCAGTAAAATGTGATGTTGCTTGAATATGATATTGTTTGTATGCCTTGTATGCTTTTGTTTCATTCGTTTCTTTTGCTTATTTCTTTGGGCCCTCGGTGTTGCCTTATTTCTGATACGTCTCCGTCGTATCTATAATTTTTGATTGTTCCATGCCAAAATTATTCAACTTTCATATACTTTTGGCAACTTTTTATATTATTTTTGGGACTAACATATTGATCCAGTGCCCAGTGCCAGTTCCTGTTTGTTGCATGTTTATGTTTCGCAGAAACCCAATATCAAACGGAGTCCAAACGGGATAAAAATGGACGGAGAATTATTTTGGAATATTTATGATTTTTGGGAAGTAAAATCAACGCGAGACGGTGCCCGAGGGGGCCACGAGGCAGGGGGGCCCCAGGGGGGCAGGCGCGCCCTGGACCCTCGTGGGCACCCCGTAAGGCGGTTGACGCCCTTCTTCGGCCGCACAAAAGCTAATTTTTGGTAAAAAAAATCACGGCGAAGGTTTCAGTCCAATCGGAGTTACGGATCTCCATATATATACGAAACAGTGAAAGGGCAGCAGACGGGAACGCAGAAACAGAGAGACAGATCCAATCTCGGAGGGGCTCTCGCCCCTCCCACGCCATGGAGGCCAAGGACCAGAGTGGAAACCCTTCTCCCATCTAGTGAGGAGGTCAAGGAAGAAGAAGACGAAGGGGCCCCTTCAACGCTTCTCTTCCGGTGGCGTCGGAACGCTGCCGTGGCCATCATCATCACCGCAATCTTCACCAACAACTACATCGCCAGCATCACCAACTCTTTCCCCCTCTATGCAGCGGTGTAACCTCTCTCTTACCCGCTGTAATCTCTACTTAAACATGGTGCTCAACGTTATATATTATTTCCCAATGATGTATGGCTATCCCATGATGTTTGAGTAGATCTGTTTTGTCCTATGGGTTATTTGATGATCAAGATTGGTTTGAGTTGCATGTTTTATTATTGGTGTTGTCCTATGGTGCTCTCCGTGTCGCGCAAGCGTGAGGGATTCCCGCTGTAGGGTGTTGCAATACATTCATGATTCGCTTATAGTGGGTTGCGTGAGTCACTGAAACACAAACCCGAGTAAGGGGGTTGTTGCGTATGGGATAAAGGGACTTGATGCTTTAATGCTATGGTTGGGTTTTACCTTAATGATCTTTAGTAGTTGCGGATGCTTGCTAGAGTTCCAATCATAAGTGCATATGATCCAAGTAGAGAAAGTATGTTAGCTTATGCCTCTCCCTCAAATAAAATAGCAATAATGATTACCAGTCTAGTTATCGATTGCCTACAGACAAATAACTTTCTGGTGACAAAAAGCTCTCTACTAAAACTAATTTAGTTGTGTCTTCATCTAAACAGCCCATAGCTTTCATTTACGCGCTCTTTATTATCTTGCGAACCTATCCAACAACACCTACAAAAGTACTTCTAGTTCCATACTTGTTCTAGGTAAAGCGAACGATAAGCGTGCGTTGAGTTGTATCGGTGGTCGATAGAACTTGAGGGAATATTTGTTCTACCTTTAGCTCCTCGTTGGGTTCGACACTCTTACTTATCGAAAGAGGCTACAATTGATCCCCTATACTTGTGGGTTATCAAGACCTTTTTCTGGCGCCGTTGCCGGGGAGCAATAGCGTGGGGTGAATATTCTCGTGTGTGCTTGTTTGCTTTATCACTAAGTAATTTTTATTTGCTGTTCTTAGTTATTCTCTATCTTTAGTTATGGATATGAAACACGAAATACCAAAAAATTAGGTGTACTTGCTGCTCATGGAGATGGGGAACCTCCTAAAACCCTCGATGCTCGTTATGTGATAGATATTACGTACTACTTTGATAATCCTGAGAAAACCCCATTCAATTTGGTAATGGGAGTAACGTTGGATCAATGTGAATACTTTAGGGATTATCGCTTGACACAAAAAGGGAAACTATTATGGGATCAAATTTATATATTGAAGTGGTATGCTCGGCAAGTATGCTTGAGTTATGATTATACTTGTTGCTCTAGGATGAAGGCTCCACACCTTCCCTCTTCATACAAATTTAATGATAATAAAACCTTAGCTTCTTATGCTAATGGTATATATGATTACTATGATGTGGAACAAATAGAAGAATTTGTTGCTTTTATGGGTGCTTATGAAATTGAATCTATGTTTAAAGAGTTTGAAGATTTTGATGATGTTGTTTATAGACCTGAAAATTTAGGTATCCTCAAATATTGCTACGAGAATTATGAATACAATTCCGATATTAATGCACTTATTGGGAAAGTCTCCGCTGTCCAAGAAGAGACTAATATTTTGCAGGAATCTATGGAAGAAGAAATTGATGAAACTGTGAGCTCATTGGATGAAAAAGATGAGGAGGAGAGCGAAGAACAAAAGGAGGAAGAGCGGATTAGCTACCCATGCCCACCTTCTAATGAGAGTAACCTTCCAACTCATACATTGTTTAATTTCCCTTTGTGATTACCGAAGGATGATTGCTATGATGATTGTTATGATCACGTTGATTCTCTTGAAATATCCCTTTTTGATGATGCTTGCTATGCTTGTGGCCAAGATGCCAATATGAATTATGCTTATGGAGATGAACTTGCTATAGTTCCTTATGTTAAACATGAAATTGTTGCTATTTCACCCACGCATGATAGTCCTATTATCTTTTTGAATTCTCTCGACTACACTATATCGGAGAAGTTTGTGCTTATTAAGGATTATATTGATGGGTTAACTTTTACTACCACACATGATGATTTTGATGAGTATAATATGCATGTGCTTGCTGCTCCTACTTGCAATTATTATGAGAGAGGAACTATATCTCCACCTCTCTATGTTTCCAACACGATAAAATTGCAAGAAATTGTTTATACTATGCATTGGCCTTTACTTTGTGTGCATGAATTGTTCTTTTATGACATGCCTATGCATAGGAAGAGAGTTAGGCTTCGTCTTTCCTTGATATATGTTGCTTTGTGCTCACTACTAAATGCCAAATCATTGCTAATTAAAATTGTCTTTGATATACCTTGGGATCCGGGTGCATTCATTACTTAAGCACTATATGCCTAGCTTAATGGCTTTAAAGAAAGCGCTGCCAGGGAGACAACCCGGAAGTTTTAGAGAGTCATTTATTTCTGTTGAGTGCTTTCATATAGTTTAAAAACAACAAAAATAAAGAGGGGAACCTAAAACTTTTTCAAAAAGAAAAGCGAAAGTGAGAAAGACGAGTATTGTTAAAGTGGGAGCTAGCCTTGAACTTTGTTCATGATCACGGAAACTTTGTGAATCTTGATTACAGAAACTTTTCAATAAAAATAATTATCCCCTTGTAAACTTCCGTTGTATTATAAAAATAATGTGCCAAGGTTTGCCTTTAGGATGTTTACAATGCTTGTTGGTTTGTACGGTGCAGGACAGAAACTTTGGCTGTAGTGCATGATTTTTAATTTTTTACTGGAACGTCGAATGCTTATTAAACTTATTGCAGTGTCTTTCTATACAAATTGTTAATTTTTCCTAATTTTGGAAGATTTTTTCAAGTATCAGAAGTATGGTGAATGTTCAGATTATTACAGACTGTTTTGTTTTAGACAGATTCTGTTTTTGATGCATAGTTGCTTGTTTTGATGAAACTATTGATTTATATCAGTGGATTAAGCCATGGAAAAGTTATACTACAATAGACACAATGCCAAAACAAAATATGAATTGGTTTGCAAAAGTACTTAGAGTAGTGATCTGCTTTATTATACTAACAGATCTTACCGAGTTTTCTGTTGAAGTTTTGTGTGGATGAAGTGTTCGATGATCGAGAAGGTCTCGATGTGAGAAGAAGGAAGAGAGGCAAGAGCTCAAGCTTGGGGATGCCCAAGGCACCCCAAGTAAATTTCCAAGGAGACTCAAGCGTCTAAGCTTGGGGATGCCCCGGAAGGCATCCCCTCTTTCTTCAACAAGTATTAGTATGTTTTCGGATTCGTTTCGTTCATGCGATATGTGCAAATCTTGGAGCGTCTTTTGCATTTAGTTTTCATTTTTCTTTTATGTACCATGCTGGTATGAGATATTCCTTGGTTTATTTATAGAATGCTCATTGCAATTCACTTATATCTTTTGAGTATGGCTTTATTGAATGCTTCATGTGCTTCACTTATATCATTTGAAGTTTGGATTGCCTGTTTCTCTTCACATAGAAAACCGCCATTTGTAGAATGCTCTTTTGCTTCACTTATATTTGTTAGAGCGTGGGCATATCTTTTGTAAAAAGAGTTAAACTCTCTTTCTTCACTTATATCTATTTAGAGAGATGACAGGAATTGGTCATTCACATGGTTAGTCATAAAATCCTACATAAAACTTGTAGATCACTGAATATGATATGTTTGAGTCCTTGCAATAGTTTTGCAATATAAAGATGGTGATATTAGAGTCATGCTAGTGGGTAGTTGTGGATTAGTATAAATACTTGTGTTGAGGTTTGTGATTCCCGTAGCATGCACATATGGTGAACCGTTATGTGATGAAGTCGGAGCATGATTTTTTTATTGATTGTCTTCCTTATGAGTGGCGGTCGGGGACGAGCGATGGTCTTTTCCTACCAATCTATCCCCCTAGGAGCATGCGTGTAGTACTTTGTTTTGATGACTAATAGATTTTTCCAACAAGTATGTGAGTTCTTTCTGACTAATGTTGATTCCATGGATTATACGCACTCTCACCCTTCCATCATTGCTAGCCTCTTCGGTACCGCGCATTGCCCTTTCTCGCCTCGAGAGTTGGTGCAAACTTCGCCTGTGCATCCAAACCCCGTGATATGATACGCTCTGTCACACATAAGCCTCATTATATCTTCCTCAAAACAGCCACCATACCTACCTATCATGGCATTTCCAAAGCCATTTCGAGATATATTGCCATGCAACTTCCATCATCATCATATACATGACTTGAGCATTTATTGTCATATTGTTTTGCATGATTGTAAGATAGCTAGCATGATATTTTCATGGCTTGTCCGTTTTTTGATGTCATTGCTACGCTAGATCATTGCACATCCCGGTACACCGCCGCAGGCATTCATATAGAGTCATATCTTTGTTCTAGATATCGAGTTGTAATATTGAGTTGTAAGTAAATAAAAGTGTGATGATCATCATTATTAGAGCATTGCCCCAGTGAGGAAAGGATGATGGAGACTATGATTCCCCCACAAGTCGGGATGAGACTCCGGACTTTATAAAAAAAATAAAAGAGTCCAAAAAAGCCCGAATAAAAAAGAGGCCAAAGAAGCCCACCAAAAAAATAAAATAAATAAAATAAATAAATGAGAGAAAAAGAGAGAAGGGGCAATGTTACTATCCTTTTACCACACTTGTGCTTCAGAGTAGCACCATGTTCTTCATATAGAGAGTCTCTTGAGTTATCACTTTCATATACTAGTGGGAATTTTCATTATAGAACTTGGCTTGTATATTCCGATGATGGGCTTCCTCAAATGCCCGAGGTCTTCATGAGCAAGCAAGTTGGATGCACAACCACTTAGTTCCAGTTTGAGCTTTCATACAGTTATAGCTCTCAGTGCATCCCTTGCATGGAAATCCCTACTCCTCACATTGATATCTATTGATGGGCATCTCCATAGCCCGTTGATACGCCTTGTTGACGTGAGACTATCTTCTCCTTTTTGTCTTCTCCACAACCACCATTCTATTCCACCTATAGTGCTATGTCCATGGCTAACGCTCATGTATTGCGTGAAAGTTGAAAAGGTTTGAGAATGTCAAAAGTATGAAACAATTGCTTGGCTTGTCATCGAGGTTGTGCATGATTTAAATATTTTGTGTGGTGAAGATGGAGCATAGCCAGACTATATGATTTTGTAGGGATAACTTTCTTTGGCCATGTTATTTTGAAAAGACATGATTGCTTTATTAGTAGGCTTGAAGTATTATTGTTTTAATGTCAAATGATAGACTATTGCTTTGAATCACTCGTGTCTTAATATTCATGCCATGATTAGATAACTGATCAACATTATGCTAGGTAGCATTCCACATAAAAAATTATCTTTTTTATCATTTACCTACTCGAGGACGAGTAGGAATTAAGCTTGGGGGTGCTGATATGTCTCTGTCGTATCTATAATTTTTTATTATTCCATGCCTATATTGTTCAACTTTCATATACTTTTGGCAACTTTTTATATTATTTTTGGGACTAACATATTGATCCAGTGCCCAGTGCCAGTTCCTGTTTGTTGCATGTTTATGTTTCGCAGAAACCCAATATCAAACGGAGTCCAACCGGGATAAAAATGGACGGATAATTATTTTGGAATATTTAAGATTTTTGGGAAGTAAAATCAACGCGAGACGGTGCCCGAGGGGGCCACGAGGCAGGGGGCGCGCCCCAGGGGGGCAGGCGTGCCCTGGACCCTCGTGGGAACCCCGTAAGGCGGTTGACGCCCTTCTTTGGCCGCAAGAAAGCTAATTTTTGGTAAAAAATCACGGCGAAGGTTTCAGTCCAATCGGAGTTACGGATCTCCATATATATACGAAACGGTGAAAGGGCAACAGATGGGAACGCAGAAACAGAGAGAGACAGAGAGACAGATCCAATCTCGGAGGGGCTCTCGCCCCTCCCACGCCATGGAGGCCAAGGACCACAGGGGAAACCCTTCTCCCATCTAGGTCGGAGGTCAAGGAAGAAGAAGATGAAGGGGCCCCTTCTCCCCTTCTCTTCCGGTGGCGCCGGAACGCTGCCGTGGCCATCATCATCACCGCAATCTTCACCAACAACTTCACCGCCATCATCACCAACTCTTCCCCCCTCTATGCAGCGATGTAACCTCTCTCTTACCCGCTGTAATCTCTACTTAAACATGGTGCTCAACGTTATATATTATTTCCCAATGATGTATGGCTATCCCATGATGTTTGAGTAGATCCGTTTTGTCTTATGGGTTATTTGATGATCAAGATTGGTTTGAGTTGCATGTTTTATTATTGGTGCTGTCCTATTGTGCTCTCCGTGTCGCGCAAGCGTGAGGGATTCCTGCTGTAGGGTGTTGCAATACGTTCATGATTCGCTTATTGTGGGTTGCGTGAGTGACTGAAACACAAACCCGAGTAAGGGGGTTGTTGCGTATGGGATAAAGAGGACTTGATGCTTTAATGCTAAGGTTGGGTTTTACCTTAATGATCTTTAGTAGTTGCGGATGCTTGCTAGAGTTCCAATCATAAGTGCATATGATCCAAGTAGAGAAAGTATGTTAGCTTATGCCTCTCCCTCAAATAAAATTGCAATAATGATTACCGGTTTAGTTATCGATTGCCTACGGACAAATAACTTTCTCGTGACAAAAAGTTGTCTACTAAAACTAATTTAGTTGTGTCTTTATCTAAACAGCCCCTAGCTTTTATTTACGCGCTCTTTATTATCTTGCAAACCTATCCAACAACACCTACAAAGTACTTCTAGTTTCATACTTGTTCTAGGTAAAGCGAACACTAAGCGTGCGTAGAGTTGTATCGGTGGTCGATAGAACTTGAGGGAATATTTGTTCTACCTTTAGCTCCTCCTTGGGTTCGACACTCTTACTTATCGAAAGAGGCTACAATTGATCCCCTATACTTGTGGGTTTTCAATTTCCCCTGACTAAAGTTGCTCATCAACCGACACCGGACTCAAAGAATCAGTGAGGAGCCAAATATTGGGAAGCTCAGCAAAATATTATGGAATTCCACTACCAGGAGAAGTCTTATAGATAGAAATTTAGTAGTAGCGTTGGTTATGGGGCCAGCGCTACTGACACTTAGTAGTAGTGCTGGTTGACTACAAGCGCTACAGGTACCAAAGTAGGAGTAGCGTTGGGACACCACGCATCGCTACTGCTAAGTGGTCCCATGGCCATCGGCAGGGGCTACACGTAGTAGTAGCGGTTGGCTTGAACCAGCGCTACTACTAGGGACATAGCAGTAGCGCTGGGCCACCAGCCCACCGCCACCGCTAAGTCTGCACGATGTGCCCAACTTAGTAGTAGCGTTGGGCGAGCAGCCAACGCTACTGTTAATGCTATCTTATCCTCCCCCCTCGGCCCGTGAACACTCTCCCTTCCCACACTCTCATCGTCCGTTGTCGCCGTCGCCCGGTATGTCTCCCTCCCTCCCTTCTCCTTCCATCCCTTCCTTCTCCCTTCCTCCCCCTCTCCCTCCATCCCTCTCTCCCTCCCAGACCTCTCCCTCTAACCCTCTCCCTCCCTCTGACCCCTCCTACATTGCATGGACAGATGGATAGATAGATGAATGGATAGATAGTTAGACAGATAGATAGATAGATAGATGGTTAGAACTATGATATTTTTTTATATTGTATAGATTGACAAATGGATGGATGCCTAGATGGATGGATATATAGATAGATGGATGCACTACAAAAAAAAAGACACATCCATGACATTTTGGGCCGAACGAAAAAAAATTATGTCATACATATGACACTTCTATGACGATAATAGTGACAAAACCCGGTATCATCATAGATGTGGTGGGCTCCTACTTCTATGACAAAAAATCATGACAGAAAATGGGCTTTTCGTCCTGGGCGGGCCAGAGACGCAGCTGCATGACATTCTTTGGGCCGTCCATGACGGAAAAAAACCGTGGTAGAAGCGAGGGGGAGGAAAATTTCGGGGAGTTGCCGGTTAAGGTGGGAGGTCGGGGGCCGAGCGATGCGCGTTTCTCTCATTCACGTACGCGCGTGTGTGCGAGGCGTTGGCTCTAACTGAACCCGAGCGAGGCGTTGGGCTCTAACTGAACCCGAGCGATTGCACTGCAGGTTACGCGTTACTGAACCCGAGCGATCGATTGATGGTTGTTAACTGAACCCGATCGAGCGATTCCTT
>LR880966.1:744339259-744358334 GCA_904067115.1 Aegilops sharonensis | reverse complement strand
GTTTCATCAAGTAGATATACCCATATCTGCTCAAATCATCTGTGAAGGTCAGAAAATAACGATACTTGCCGTGAGCTTTAACACTCATCGGACCGCATACATCAGTATGTATTATTTCCAATAAGTCATTTGCTCGCTCCATTGTTCCGGAGAACAGAGTCTTTAGTCATCTTGCCCATAAGGCATGGTTCGCAAGCATCAAGTGATTCATAATCAAGTGATTCCAAAATCCCATCAGCATGGAGTTTCTTCATGCGCTTTACACCAATATGACCTAAACGGCAGTGCCACAAATGAGTTGCACTATCATTATTAACTTTGCATCTTTTGGCATCAATATTATGAATATGTGTACCACTACGATCGAGATCCAACAAACTATTTTTATTGGGTGTATGACCATTGAAGGTTTTATTCATGTAAACAGAACAACAATTATTCTTTGACTTTAAATGAATAACTGTATTACAATAAACATGATCAAATCATATTTATGCTCAACGCAAACGCCAAATAACATTTATTTAGGTTTAACACTAATCCTGAAAGTATAGGGAGTGCGCGATGATGATCATATCAATCCTGGAACTACTTCCAACACTCATCGTCACTTCCCCTTCAACTAGTTTCTGTTCATTCTGCAACTCCCGTTTCGAGTTACTAATCTTAGCAACTGAACCAGTATCAAATACCGAGGGGTTGCTACGAACACTAGTAAAATAAACATCAATAATCTGTATATCAAATATACCTTTGTTCACTTTGCCATCCTTCTTATCCGCCAAATACTTGGGGTAGTTCCGCTTCTAGTGACCAGTTCCATTGCAGCAAAAGCACTTAGTCTCAGGCTTAGGTCCAGACTTGGGCTTCTTCACTCGAGCAACAACTTGCTTGCCGTTCTTCTTGAAGTTCCCCTTCTTCCCTTTGCCCTTTTCCTTGAGACTAGTGGTCTTGTCAACCATCAACACTTGATGTTTTTCTTGATTTCTACCTTCGCCGATTTTAGCATCGCGAAGAGCTTGGGAATTGTTTTCGTCATCCCTTGCATACTATAGTTCATCACGAAGTTCTAGTAACTTAGTGATGGTGACTAGAGAATTATGTCAATCACTATCTTATCTAGAAGATTAACTCCCACTTGATTCAAGCGATTGAAGTACCCAGACAATCTGAGCACATTCTCACTAGTTGAGCGATTCTCCTCCATCTTTTAGCTATAGAACTTTGTTGCAGACTTCATATCTCTCAACTCGGGTATTTGCTTGAAATATTAACTTCAATTCCTGGAACATCTCATATGGTCCATGACGTTCAAAACGTCTTTGAAGTCCCGATTCTAAGCCGTTAAGCATGGTGCACTAAACTATCAAGTAGTCATCATATTGAGCTAGCCAAACGTTCATAACGTCTGCATCTGCTCCTGCAATAGGTCTGTCACCTAGCGGTGCATTAAGGACATAATTCTTCTGTGCAGCAATGAGGATAAACCTCACATCACGGATCCAATCCGCATCATTGCTACTAACATCTTTCAACACAATTTTCTCTAGGAACATATCAAAATAAACATATGAAAGCAACAAACATAGGGAAGCAACAACCCGAGCTATTGATCTACAACATAATTTGCAAAATACTACCAGGACTAAGTTCATGATAAATTTAAGTTCAATTAATCATATTACTAAAGAACTCCCACTCAAACAGACATCTCTCTAGTCATCTAAGTGATCACGTGATCCAAATCAACTAAACCATAACCGATCATCACGTGAGATGGAGTAGTTTTCAATGGTGAACATCACTATGTTGATCATATCTACTATATGATTCACGCTCGACCTTTCGGTCTCCGTGTTCCGAGGCCATATCTTCATATGCTAGGCTCGTCAAGTTTAACCTGAGTATTCCGTGTGTGCAAAACTGGCTTGCACCCGTTGTAGATGGACGTAGAGCTTATCACACCCGATCATCACGTGGTGTCTGGGCACGACGAACTTTGGCAACGGTGCATACTCAGGGAGAACACTTCTTGATAATTAGTGAGAGATGATCTTAAAATGCTACCGTCAATCAAAGCAAGATAAGATGCATAAAGGATAAACATCACATGCAATCAATATAAGTGATATGATATGGCCATCATCATCTTGTGCTTGTGATCTCCATCTCCAGAGCACCGTCATGATCACCATCGTCACCGGCGCGACACCTTGATCTCCATCGTAGCATCGTTGTCGTCCCGCCAACTATTGCTTCTACGACTATCGCTACCGCTTAGTGATAAAGTAAAGCAATTACAGGGCGTTTGCATTTCATACAATAAAGCGACAACCATATGGCTCCTGCCAGTTGCCGATAACTCGGTTACAAAACATGATCATCTCATACAATAAAATATAGCATCACGTCTTGACCATATCACATCACAACATGCCCTGCAAAAACAAGTTAGATGTCCTCAACTTTGTTGTTGCAAGTTTTACGTGGCTGCTACGGGCTGAGCAAGAACCGTTCTTACCTACGCATCAAAACCACAACGATAGTTCGTCAAGTTAGTGTTGTTTTAACCTTCGCAAGGACCGGGCATAGCCACACTCGGTTCAACTAAAGTGAGAGAGACAGACACCCGCCAGTCATCTTTAAGCAACGAGTGCTCGCAGCGGTGAAACCAGTCTCGCGTAAGCGTATGCGTAATGTCGGTCCGGGCCGCTTCATCTCACAATACCGCCGAACCAAAGTATGACATGCTGGTAAGCAGTATGACTTGTATCGCCCACAACTCACTTGTGTTCTACTCGTGCATATAATATCAACGCATAAAACCTAGGCTCGGATGCCACTGTTGGGGAACATAGTAATTTCAAAAAAATTCCTACGCACACGCAAGATCATGGTGATGCATAGCAACGAGAGGGGAGAGTGTGTCCACGTACCCTCGTAGACCGAAAGCGGAAGCGTTATGACAACGCGGTTGATGTAGTCGTACGTCTTCACGATCCGACCGATCCAAGCACCGAACTTACGGCACCTCCGTGTTCTGCACACGTTCAGCTCGATGACGATCCCCGGACTCCGATCCAGCAGGGTGTCGGGGATGAGTTCCGTCAGCACGACGGCGTGGTGACGATGATGATATTCTACCGACGCAGGGCTTCGCCTAAACTCCGCGACGATATGACCGAGGTGGAATATGGTGGAGGGGGGCACCGCACACGGCTAAGGAACGATCACGAAGATCAACTTGTGTGTCTATGGGGTGCCCCCTGCCCCCGTATATAAAGGAGCAAGGGAGGAGGAGGCTGGCCCTAGGAGGGGGCGCACCAAGTGTGGAGTCCTACTAGCACTTCCTAGTCCTAGTAGGATTCCACCTCTCATATGGAATAGGAAAAGAGGAAGGGAAAAGGTGAAGGAAGGAAGGGGGCGCCCCCCTTCCCTAGTACAATTCGGACCAGACCAAGGGGAGGGGTGCGGCCACCCTTGAGGCCCTTTTCCTTCTTTCCCGTATGGCCCAATAAGGCCCAATACGTATTTCCGTAACTCTCCGGTACTCCGAAAAATACCCGAATCACTCGGAACCTTTCCGATGTCCGAATATAGTCGTCCAATATATCGATCTTTACGTCTCGACCATTTCGAGACTCCTCGTCATGTCCACGATCTCATCCGGGACTCCGAACTCCTTCGGTACATCAAAACTCATAAACTCATAATATAACTGTCATCGAAACCTTAAGCGTGCGGACCCTACGGGTTCGAGAACTATGTAGACATGACCTAGAACTATTTTTGGTCAATAACCAATAGCGGAACCTGGATGTTCATATTGGCTCCTACATATTCTACGAAGATCTTTATCGGTCAAACCGCATAACAACATACGTTGTTCCCTTTGTCATCGGTATGTTACTTGCCCGAGATTCGATCATCGGTATCCAATACCTAGTTCAATCTCGTTACCGGCAAGTCTCTTTACTCGTTCCGTAATACATCATCCCACAACTAACTCATTAGTTGCAATGCTTGCAAGGCTTTAAGTGATGTATATTACCGAGAGGGCCCAGAGATACCTCTCCGACAATCGGAGTGACAAAACCTAATCTCGAAATACGCCAACCCAACATGTACCTTTGGAGACACCTGTAGAGCACCTTTATAATCACCCAGTTACGTTGTGACATTTGGTAGCACGCAAAGTGTTCCTCTGGTAAACGGGAGTTGCATAATCTCATAGTCACAGCAACATGTAAAAGTCATGAAGAAAGCAGTAGCAACATACTAAACGATCGGGTGCTAAGCTAATGGAATGGGTCATGTCAATCAGATCATTCACCTAATGATGTGATCCCGTTAATCAAATAACAACTGTTTGTCCATGGTTAGGAAACATAACCATCTTTGATTAACGAGCTAGTCAAGTAGAGGCATACTAGTGACACTCTGTTTGTCTATTTATTCACACATGTATTATGTTTCCGGTTAATACAATTCTAGCATGAATAATAAACATTTATCATGACATAAGGAAATAAATAATAACTTTATTATTGCCTCTAGGGCATATTTCCTTCAGCTGGTGGGTCCCAGCTGTTAGGGGGGCGAATCGTTTTTTTCCCGGACGCACTTCCTTGCGTGCGAAGATGTAGCTCGTGGGTCCCAGCAGTCAGGGGGCGAATCATTTTTTTCGCCAAATACGGTGGCCCGTCTGGTGGGTCCCCGCTGTCAGGTGGAGGAATAATTATTTTGTGCGTAATAAGGAGGCACTTCCTTGCGGCTGCCGTGGACCCAGCTCTCAGCCTCTCCACGTACAGTCCACGTCCGATGGAAGTCGTTCCTTGACCACGTTGACCACGCCGCGCCGAGAGCACCACGGCGGTGGACGACGGCGAGGCCTAGGAAGGGGACGATGCGGAGCCGGGGAAGACGCGGCAGTGGATGCACACGCGGAGAGGAGTACGAGGGTTCACTGGTTCTGCTGCGCTGCCGTCGCCGCAGAATAACAGGGGTTGTGGGTGAGTGGAGGGATGGCCTGGCCAGCGGTGGGAGTAGTAGGGGGCGGTGAGGCCTCCGCGGCAGCACAGCCGGCCACGGGAGGCAGGAGCAGGCGGCACGACCGGCGTTGCTTTGGGCGGCTGGAGAAAGAAGACCAGAGGTTGAAGAAGAACGACGGCCGTTGGATGGACATCGTACGGTCACTGCAGCTAGAATCGTTTATATTGACTAAGTTGACAAATCCCTTGGTACGTCAACTTAGTAGGCCCACAGGCCAGCTTCCGAAATGGTGCGCCCCAGATGTCAGTGGGAGGAATCATTTTTTGGGCAGGTGAAGCTAGAATATCCGAGATTGAAGAAGAAGCACGGCATCCGTTGGATGGACATCCAACGGCCACTGCTGCTAGAACCGTGTGTTGACTATAAGTTGACAAAGCCTTGCATACACGTCAACTTTGTTTTTTTAGGGGACGTGTCAACTTAGTAAGGCCAGAAGTGTGTGGCAGAGAACTTATAGCCCATTTGAGATTTGTAAGAATGTGTAGCCCATTTTTGAATTCTAATAGAATTTACTACAGCCCATTTACAATTTGTTAAAAGTACAGCCCATTTCACCCAACCGTTCAAAACAGAATTCAATAAAATTTCCCACATTTTGATGGGATCCGAAATATTTTTATCCCGAAATTTCTAGTCAGATTAAATACAATTTCAATATAAATTTATATTACGTAAAAATCCAACGAAACATTGCGCTCGCAACAATTAATGAAATTAAAAATTTTAATATCCAAAAATAATAATTTATAAAGTAATCACGTGTTTGGTGCATTTTTTTATAGTTACTGCCTAGTTTTTACAATTACATCCCATTTATTATTTCTTAAAGCCCATTTTCTTGTTAAGCCTAATGCATCCCTCCTAGGAAAGATTTGCAGCCCAGCGGGGCGGAGAATAACAACTTGACCTTGCCTGGGTATTCCTAAAAAAAGCATAGCTTGGCTAGCCATTTTCAGCTTGAAAAACAAATTAATATCTGGGCTGCATATCTGGCCTGGGCTAGACGGGCCACAGCCCGCCAAGTTAATACCTGCAACGATGTTTTCGTTGTTTTTCAGAGGAGAAAAATTAATATCTGGGCTAAACATCAAAAAACTTTGCACAAATACTGCTCGAGCTGCTTGGTCCCAGTTGTCGGCCGCTTCTTGTGCAATTCTCTCGTTTATTGACTACTCCAGGAGGTTGACAATGGTGTGGGACCGTGATGTCAGGAAACTAGGAGGAAGCAAAATAAATTATAGTTATATATATAATAAGGAGGCACTTGCGTACGTGAGGCTATGGACCTGGTGGGTCCCCATTGTCATCCTCTCCAAGTAAAGTCATCTCCTCGCTCGCACGCGCTTTCCGCCCAAAACAGTCAGCGCCGCCCGCCCCGCTTCCCGCTGCAGGCGATTGCTCCGCCTTCAAACGACACAAGTGTCGTCCGTCCGTCCATCTGCCGCCCACATTAATGATACGCGGTTGCCGAGGCGGCTACTCCAGCGCCACACGCCCATCCCTCCGCCCGCCCACCATTGCTATATAAACTGTTGCGCCGGCCATAGTCGCAGTCATCTGCATCCGTTCCCTTTCTCCTGTCCACACCACTACTGCCCACCATGGCTTCCTCGTGCTCCAGCCCTCTTCAGGACGGGCGGACGACGGACCACAAGGAGATGGCAGCCATTGCTGTCGACCGGCTGGCGGGCAGGCAGCCGGAGGACGACGACGTCCCAATGGAGAATATGGTAGTCGACGATCCAGCGCCAACCCCCTCCTCCACGCCATCCTCGCCGGTGCATTGCACCATGACCATCGGCGAGGCCCGTGCCCAATATATGGACAGGGTGAGGCAGATGGGTGAGGAGCAGTTCCGAGGCGCAGGCCGACGCCGCCTACAACCACCATCTCATCCAGGAGCACCTGCAGGCGGAGGAGCAGATCGCCGCGGAGCGGGCGAAGCAGGAGGCGCTGCTCGAATCGTACCGCTCCGCCCACAAGGGCCGCCTCGAGCGCTGGCGGTACCGCATGCGGGTGGCGGAGGCTGCGGCCGCCTACAAAGAGGCTAGCAAAGAGGGTGATGAAGCGGGCAGGCGCTGTTTGGCGAGACCGAGGACGAGGCAGAGGACAATGCCGGCTCCGACGAGTCCCCGCTCCGCTGGCGTCGACGAGGCCCTGCTCCGCCGAGGCCTCGCGGCGCCAACACCGAGGCAGAGGACACCGCCGGCTCCGCCGAGGCCCCACCCCGCCAACAACGAGGCAGAGGACATTGCCGGCTCAGCCGAGGCCCCACCCTGCCGGCAACGTGGGGGAGGATTTCCACCGCTCCGCTGAGGCGCTGCCCGCCGGCAACGAGACAAAGGACATCGCCGGCTCCACCGAGGCCCCTCCCCGCTGCCAACGAGGCCGCGCCACACAGAAAATGAGGAAGAGTAGAACACGGTAGGTCGCCACTGCTCGGGTCCAAGTAAGGCCACCGCTGCGACCCTCCGGTTGAAGCCAAGCTAGGCGGGTTGACCATTGACGGCCGGTTAGCTTCTTGGCAGCGACGTGGAGTCGGAGAGCTGCGCTGGAGAAGAACACTGCTTCTACTTAACTGCTGGTGCAGTTGGCTGACTGACACGTGGGCCCAACAGGCCACATGTCAGTTACGCAACTGCACCTGCAGTTAAGTCACTGAAGCTTCTGTTCGGCTCAGCGGGACACAGGTGGGTAGCTTCGG
Source organism: Aegilops sharonensis (assembly GCA_904067115.1). Taxonomy (NCBI): domain Eukaryota; kingdom Viridiplantae; phylum Streptophyta; class Magnoliopsida; order Poales; family Poaceae; genus Aegilops; species Aegilops sharonensis. Next base: position 744,350,578 of record LR880966.1, on the reverse strand, counting down.
TTAATTAATTATACCTCCAGCGCACCCTTTTTAGTTGAAGAATGTATGAAATGTAATGAAATCCGGCATGTTTATATGAAATCCGACCGTGTATTAATGAATTTATTTCGATTAGTTCGAATTCCTGTATCACTGGCATTGGATGAACATGCAAAACAATACGTACTAGCATTATTCCCAGGGTGATCACCTCGTTTGCAGCAGTTTCACATGTACTCCCTCCGGTCCTTTCTAGTATGCATACAAGTTTTGTTTGCAGTCAAAGTATCTCTACTTTGTCCAATCTTATACAAAAAAGTACGCACTTTCACAATGTTCGAAGTAAAAAGGAACAGAAGGAGTACAAAGAGCTTGCGCAGCTTTTTAGCGTTTCTGTACATTGCAATCAAACACATAGGCCTGGCAATTCATAGAGAACATTCAAAACACTCGATTATTATGCATCTCAGCGACTCACATGTCAGAGGCAATATTTACTTCACAACTAAAGAATAAAGAAAAAATTGATCGACGCTGCTGACAGCAAAGGGCGTCCCATTCGAAAATATCAAACGCATGTCTTGCTAAAATCAATGAGCAAAATTTGACAAGCTTGTCCCATTCCAAAATATCAAATGCCTATGATTGTGGAGTGGGCAGGGTTTGCCATCAGTTCAGACATTGACATGGCACCTCGTGCTAAATAAACCAGCTGTTCTTTTTGTGCAGTTCCACCAAAATCAACCAAATTCGCGCGTAGCTTGTATGATTTCGCCCTTATATGTTGCAACGCCCTGAACTTATCGGCACCTCCTTTCTTGTGGTGGAAATGAATGATTTGATGTATTCATGAACATTTTGTGCAGTTCCCATTGAAATCAAGCTGAGCACCCCTACTTGCACAAATACAAAAAAGTGATTAGTATAAAGCAAACTATACTATGATTTGATAGTTTCAACAGGCACAGACATGGTCCATGTAGAGCACACTTTTAGAAAAATGGAACTCACCAGAAAGAATCCTAGAACAACATTGTACTCGCGCATCACAGCAAAAAAATGGAGATTTGTCAGTCCTTCTGAGCTGAAGTTAGTTTGGTCTTGTGGGGAGTAATGTAACCATCCTTCAACCGCTCCTTCTGATGAGAAGATAGACATGGCTTCTTCATCCTGGCATAATCGGAACTAGTCACTTCACGTACTCCATATTCTTCTTCAGAGGAAGATGATCCTGTTGTGCAAAGACAAGAGGACTACTAAATGCTAGCATCGCTGTTTGCTCGAAAAAAGGAAAGGAAATATTTAAAACAGCACAGATGAAGCACTTCTCAAGGACAATACCACTTTTTCATGACAGTATCTAAACAGTAGCACAACACCAATAGAGATGACAAACCTCAATCATATGGATGAAATCAGTGGGCGAGTACCAACCTTTTTCAGGAGGCTGATTGTGTAGAGCATACAGATGAAGCACTTCTCCGGAACCATCTGTTGCTATCTACGGGGGTGGCCATGCTTACTATATACTCCTCGATTAGTTTAATGTTTCCAACATCTTCTTGTGCAGTTCCACTAAAATATATGGTATCTTCAAATAAGATCCCTGTTTGCACAAGTAGAGATAATTACGTATGGCATCAAATCAGTGGCAAAACAATTGCTCGTTCCAGCCATAGCAATAAATTAAGATGCAAAACTATATCATTACTTGTGTCATCACAATTCCAGTGCTTCATTACAGCACCGGGAGTTGATTTTTGTTTTTCTTCCGCTTGTTCTTCCCCTTCATCACTTGGTTCAATAACAGACAAGCTTCGCCTTCAATGTAAGATTTGGCATGTCAATTAGGGAGCACAAGTATATTACTAAACTTAATTTTCTGATGAAAGTGGCAAAATACAGGCCAGCAGTTGTGAAATATCCTTATCTTACCTCAATGGGATATTACGGTGCACATACAGATAGGAAGTCTTGTCTCCATTTGTGCAGTTCACTAAAATCAAGCAACATTATCGTACATGTAGCACAACATATGAAAGCGCACTGCACAATCATGTGAAAGAAGGCTAGTACTGACCTCTCATGATGCGGAATTCAAACAAGTCACAAGAATAAGATCTGAACCAAATTCGCCTTAACAGATAGGAAGTAAGATCTCCTCTTGTGCAGTTCCACTGAGATCAAGCAATCAAGCAACGTTGTCGGTGTGACATTTTGGTTGAACTGCACAAAACACTCTTAAAACAAAAGTGTTTTGTGCAGTGCAACAAAAGGTCAGAATGGCAACAAGGTGAAATAGATAACCCTGTTTACACAGAGGTGCAAAGGAAACAATTAGTGGTCAATAACGGTGGATGACACAAAAGCCAACAAAAAGAAGCATCTACCTTATCTAAATGGGAAAGAAAGCAAGACAGTAGCATTTCTCAAACGGTGGCATTGATTAATATTAGCATAGAGATTATATTAACAATAAAATTCGTTAAACATGTAATTTGCTTTTAAATGTGGCATTGCATCAATTTTCCAGCGGCATTATTAGAGGGTGTTTGTTTACATGGACATTTTGGTGTAGGGACTAAAAAAACTCCGTGTCAATCCCATCTAAACCAAACAGGAGGGACTTTTAGGGACTAAAAGTGGGCATTTGGGACTAAAGAAAGAAGACCCCGAGGGAGTCTTTTTGGGACTTTTTCCAACAGTTGCCCCTGCCATGCATCGCACCTTGTTTCTAATAGTTCATTACTAGGGGTAACATGGTCTTTTAGCATGTCATTTAATAACCTCTAGTCCATGTTTAGTCCCTGGAACCAAGCAGGTAGGGACTAGGGAGTTTTTAACCAAACAGGGCCTTAGATTAACAACAGCTAATGAGTTGCACGGGAGAGTGGACGCACCAGCACCATGTGCATCTACCGATGTACTATGGTCATGCACAGTCTGTTGCAACAAAAAACAAACAACCAAGGAGCATATTTGTGTTGGTCCCAGTTTTGTTATCTTTAGACACCTTTCCCTATGTGAGACACCTTTCTCAAACTCTACAGCCTTGTCCCTTCCTTTCCTTTTTGAACTAGTACTTTCGCCCCTTCCTTTCCTCTTTGAACCACGTCCTAGATTTATGCGATACAACTTTCCCCACTACTTTCCCACATTCCTTTCCTCTTTGAACCACGTCCTAGATTCATGCTATACAACTTTCCCCCTTCATTTCCTGTTTGAACCACGTCCTAGATTCATGCTATATACTTCCTCCGTTCCTAAATATAAGTCTTTGTAAAGATTCCACTATGAACCACATACGGATGTATATAGATGCATTTTAGAGTGTAGATTCATTCATTTTGCTCCGTATGTAGTCCTAGTAAAAGCTCTACAAAGACTTATATTTAGGAACGGAGGGAGTACAACTTTTCCCACTACTTCCCCCACTCCTTTCCTCTTTGAATCACGTCCTAGATTCATGGTATACATGCAGCTAGAGCAATGCATGTGGAGTAAGTAAATTATACCTTAAGGTTCATCGGGCGTGGTTCGGTGGGCGACGGGACGACGGCGAAGAAGAAGGGGTCGGAGGCCCTCCCGCGCCGCCGCTGGGTGGAAAGGGAACAGCTGCGCCGGTAGTGGATTCCCTCCCTCGCCGACGGCGACAGCATTAAGCCTCCTTCCCTTCCTGGCGGACAGATCCTGCCGGCTCTTTGAGCAGCAGTGAGGGGAGAGAGAGAGGCCAACGAAGTCTTGTTTAGATCTGGAGAGGGCGAGAGAGTGTGAAGAGAGCAACTACAAGCGCTGATGCTCCAGCGGGAGAGGGCGAGAGAGTGTGAAGAGAGCAACTATAAGCGCTGAGGCTCCAGCGTGTATATATATACTAGAGAGAGAGTGTGAAGCGTGCAAACCCTAGAAAACATTTTGACCAGTCAAAGAATCCTCCTGGCAAAAATTATGCTCAAGTGTAGTTATCGAACCCGAGACCTCAAGTTTGATGAGCGAATAGGCTAACCAGCTACACAACCCTCCCGTTATGTTCAACGAAAGGAAAATAACCTTTTATACATTCCTGCATTTGTGTGACAAGCATGCCGTATTTTTTGTGTGTGTGGGAGTCATTGGGATTTCAATCATAATCATGTCATGTGGCTTTGGTGGTAAGACTATCCACAGTGGTGCAGAAATAATGAAGCCTTAGTCACCTTACCTCTCTCCACATAGTACGTTGGGTCCCACCAGTCAGAGGGTGAAACAAACAAATTAATAAGAAAAATTAAAAGCGCCAACGGTGTATCTTACCTCACACATCTCGCTACTGCTCGGGAACACTGTCCAATTGATCCCTCTATTCACTCACGTACTATTTTAAGTGAATCCTTATTATAACATGCACACAAATTTTGGGCACTTGTATTCGACTTAAGTCAGTGTGCCACCGTATATCGTATACTTACTACTCCCTCCGTCTAGGTGTAATAAGTCACGTTAGAAGGTGCAACGGGACCAAGGTGCGTGCGTGTGCGTGTGTGTGTTTAACAGCATGTGTGTGTTAGAGAGTGCGACAGATCGACCTACTCCTACAGAGAGATGGTGTGTAGTGTACGATTTTAGCCGCGAGAGTCGGTGCATCCTCTCGTTTCCGGGTGTGTCCGGTAGAGACATGCGGACAGCTGCCACGCCCGCTCCTGACCAGCCTAGCCCACCCAAAGCCCCTCCATCGCCTCCGCGCGCTTCCCGCCCAAAACGGTCAGCGCTGCTCCAAAGAATCGGTGCCGCATTCATGCCAGGCAGAGCAGACGCGACCTCTCACTAGCGCCAGAGTGATGGTTGCTTCGTCCGTCCAACTTACTGCTGGGTCTATGTGATTTGACGGCTCATTGGTCTTTATTACTGAGGTGGTAGGACTGCTGGATGTCCCACGCTTTCAGCGAAAGGAGGTACTACTACTACTAGATTACAATTTTCTCCATTCTTACAGCGGAGGAGTGCAAGAGCAGTGAAAACACGCAGGCTCAGTGATTACATGGCCCACCTCACACTATCACCGTGCGACACCTAACTCTTTACATAGTACTCCCTTCGTTCTTAAATATTACTAGATGAGTCCCCGCACGTTGCCACGGAACAGCGGTATATCTCTCTGCGCAAAATTATCGATTTCCTAGAACTAAAAAAAACTCTATAACCGCATCACAAATGTGGTAGCCAAACTAAATAAACTCCCATCATCATTTAGATCATCTCACTTAAGGAAAAAAGATTAGCCAACTCCTACTGCATAATGTGATTATATTTTTCTTTTTGACATGTTAATGGGACTTAAAAGCTCACTTACATGCATGCTACCGGTGCATGCTTGCATGCAGACATGTTGATGTGATTTAAAACCCACTCACATGCATGTTCCACGGTATTTCTGCATGCTTGCATGTGGCTTAGTGTGGAGCCTCTCTCAACGTCTAGATCAGACGACTATTATGGACTGATTTACTTCATCTAATGGCTACATCAATTTTGATGATGTGGCTCAAGGAGAGGATATTGAATTCCTAGTAGTGGGGGCTAGCTATTACTAGTAGATAAGTCTTTGTAGAGATTCCACTAGGTGAACTACATATGGAACAAAATGAATGATTATACACTTAAAATGCATCTATATACATCCGCATGTGGTTCATGGTGAAATCTCTACAAAGACTTATATTTAGGAACGGAGGAAGTACTAGTATAGTACGTACTGTAATTTATCAGCGAGATAAATTTGTACAATGCTATGAAGCTTCCAGCTTCTGTTACATGTATCTTGCGTCCAAGGTTGCCCATTGCAACATTTCATCAAATACAAAGGAGATTAACATGCATTGTCGTGGGTTTGTCACGGCAGATGTCCTCTTGCAAGGACTTAGTCGTGGAGCCATCACAACTAGGAAGCTTAAAGGGTTAATCGGGACAAATGACACGAGAGGTTTATACTAGTTCGGCCCCTTACGGTGAAGGTAAGGCCTACGTCTAGTTGGGTTGGTATTGCTTGATGTTTTGATGACCAGGGAGCGAGATACGCTATGCCCGGCTCTCGATGAGTTGTTTCTTGCCCTAAGCCGCCAGCGGGTCGCCCCCTTATATACACGGGTGGACGCCCTGCGGCCTACAGAGTCCCGGCCGGCTGATAAAAAGTGTCCGGCTCGGTGACCAGTTAATTCTACCTTATGATACAAGTCATGTAATTATGGCGGTTTACCACCATGGGCCTTAAGCCGCCTGTGGTCCTCAGCCCCTTTATTGAACCGCCATCTTCATGCTTGGCCTTGGGCTTCTTTTTGATGAGTCTTCTTTGCATAACCCGGCCCCTCCTGGGCGGCTTACACAAATAGTTATATCCCCAACATTAGGCCCCAGATTAATTTGAACCGGTTCATGTCAATCTTAAAATACTTTAAGAAATAAACCTTCAGCCTTCTTCCTGTGCAAAGGTTTTTTAACCCGCCATGACGTCATCTTCTGGATCCGGTTTAACCCGCTGTGACGTCATCTTTACTTAAATTCATATTTTACTCCGCCATATCCTCCAACGGATCTTTGCTTTTACTCACCGTTCCGAAAACCGAGGCGTCGGGGCCGCTGGATAATGATGTTTAATCTCCTCGTTTCTCTCGCCGTCTTAGTCGGCCCTTCCTTATAAATAGGCACGACCTAGGTCTTTTTTCCATTCTCCCCCTTCGTTCGTCTTCTTCCTCTCGCTGTCTCTCTGTTGCTCGAGCTTCGCCGCCACCGCCGCCGCAGATTCCCTCGTCTTCACTAACTCAGGCCGCTGCATCAACCTGACTTGACCAGAAAAAACGCGACGGACCTCTGCAGCAACTCTACATCTGTAAGCTTCTTCCTCCCTTTTCCTCAGATCTGCATTAGGATTTTCGAGTTCATCGGTGTTCGTCACCGTCCGTCACGAACCCTTGACAGATTCCACCTCCAACGCCTCTTTCTAATCTTAAGATAGTATAAAACTGCTTCGCACTCATTTCGAATGCAAATAGATCCCTTTTCGCTTGTTCAGAGGCTTCCTTCGAGCGTATGAACTTCTCTGCACTAGTTTTAGGTCTAGAAATTTTTCTTTTCCAAACAACCATTTGATCCAAAGTAACAGCTGCAACTTGTGAAACGTGTTTGTTCCATACTTAGCCAAAAACTGTATCTGTTAAATCTACTTCACACGGTAGCTCATGTGGCCGGTTTAAGAAGACAACACTGATTGTCAGCTTTGCTTGCTTCCCGCAGCTTAAGAAAATTTAACTGCCTTTGATACCTGTAGCGGCTTAAATATCACTACATAGTTACCCATATGTCATTAGGCCCCTTCTTAAGCCGCCATCTTGAGTAGACGTAAAATGTTTTCCTCTGGGTTAAATTTGAACCGGAAACTCTTATTTTGTCATAGGCTTCAATTTATACAATGGCACCCAAGGCTCCCAAAGCTCCCGTGACCTGCAACTGGGTCAAATCCACTGTTACGGAGTGCGCTTTGTCGAAATTTGTGAAATCCGGCCATCTGCCCAAGAGAGAGATCATGTCTTATCGTGCTCCTAACCCGTCAGAGGAGAAGCCTCAACCCAAGGAAGGGGAGGTGATCGTGTTTACTGATCACATGAACCGGGGCTTCGCTCCACCCGGTTCAAAATTCTTCGGGGATGTTTTACATTTCTTCGATCTCAGACCTCAAGACATCGGGCCCAATTCCGTGTCAAATATTTGCAACTTCCAAGTCTTCTGCGAGGTGTAACTTGGGGAAGAACCCAACTTACTTTTATTCAGAGAATAGTTTTACTTAAACCGGCAGAATGAACGCGCCAACGGGCCCAGTTTGGAACTTGGTGGCATCTCGATTCAGCGGCGAAGAGATTGCCTTTTTCCTTATGCTGAACTACCGAGTCATCCAAAGGATTGGAATTAGACATGGTTCTACTGCGAGGATACTTCTCCGGCTGACGAAAATCCTCTGCCCGGCTTCCGCGCCTTGCGCCTTGAATCCAATCACCCGTTGCCGGATAAACTGACTGCCGTTGAACGTCTGCCACTCGCTCCCACCATTAGTAAGATCAAAGCTCTTTTGGGAAATGTCTTAGATGGCATTGACCTGGTCCGAGTCTGGGTCGCTTGGTGAATAATTCCGTTAAGCCGCCGCCCCGGCTTAATGTGCACTTACTCAGGCGAGAAGAATGACCCACTGCATCATAGTCCCGACGACTTACCAGATGATGTGGTGGAGGCTACAACCCAAACGTTGAAGGAAATATGCCCTAGAGGCAATAATAAAGTTATTATTTATTTCCTTATTTCATGATAAATGTTTATTATTCATGCTAGAATTGTATTAACCGGAAACGTAATACATGTGTGAATACATAGACAAACAGAGTGTCACTAGTATGCCTCTACTTGACTAGCTCGTTAATTAAAGATGGTTATGTTTCCTAACCATAGACATGAGTTGTCATTTGATTAACGGGATCACATCATTAGGAGAATGATGTGATTGACTTGACCCATTCCGTTAGCTTAGCGCACGATCGTTTAGTATGTTGCTACTGCTTTCTTCATGACTTATACATGTTCCTGTGACTATGAGATTATGCAACTCCCGTTTACCAGAGGAACACTTTGTGTGCTACCAAATGTCACAACGTAACTGGGTGATTATAAAGGTGCTCTACAGGTGTCTCCGAAGGTACATGTTGGGTTGGCGTATTTCGAGATTAGGTTTTGTCACTCCGATTGTCGGAGAGGTATCTCTGGGCCCTCTCGGTAATACACATCACTTAAGCCTTGCAAGCATTGCAACTAATAAGTTAGTTGTGGGATGTTGTATTACGGAACGAGTAAAGAGACTTGCCGGTAACGAGATTAAACTAGGTATTGGATACCGACAATCGAATCTCGGGCAAGTAACATACCGATGACAAAGGGAACAATGTATGTTGTTATGCGGTTTAACCGATAAAGATCTTCGTAGAATATGTAGGAGCCAATATGAACATCCAGGTTCCACTATTGGTTATTGACCGGAAACAGTTCTAGGTCATGTCTACATAGTTCTCGAACCCGTAGGGTCCGCACGCTTAACGTTACGATGACAGTTATATTATGAGTTTATGAGTTTTGATGTACCGAAGGAGTTCGGAGTCCCTGATGTGATCGGGGACATGACGAGGAGTCTCGAAATGGTCGAGATGTAAAGATCGATATATTGGACGACTATATTCGGACTTTGGAAAGGTTGCGAGTGATTCGGGTATTTTTCGGAGTACCGGAGAGTTACGGGAATTCGTCGGGAGAAGTATTGGGCCTTATTGGGCCATACGGGAAAGAGAGAGGAGCTGCCTAGGGCAGGCCGCGCGCCCCCCAAGGCCTAGTCCGAATTGGACTAGGGGGAGGGGGCGCACCCCCTCCTTCCTTCCCTTCTCTCTTCCCTTTCCTTCTCTCCTACTCCTACTACATGGAAGGTCTCCTAGTTGGACTAGGAAAGGAGGGAATCCTACTCCCGGTGGGAGTAGGACTCCTCCCTGGCGCGCCCTCCCTTGGCCGGGCGCCCCCTCCACCTTGCTCCTTTATATACGGGGGCAAGGGGGCACCCAATGAGACACAAGTTGATCATCGTGATCGTTCCTTAGCCGTGTGCGGTGCCCCCCTCCACCATATTCCACCTCGGTCATATCGTCGCGGAGTGTAGGCGAAGCCCTGCGTCGGTAGAACATCATCATCGTCACCACGCCGTCATGCTGACGGAACTCATCCCCGACACCCTGCAGGATCGGAGTCCGGGGATCGTCATCGAGCTGAACGTGTGCTGAACACGGAGGTGCCGTACGTTCGGTGCTTGGATCGGTCGGATCGTGAAGACGTACGACTACATCAACCGCATTGTCATAACGCTTCCGCTTTCGGTCTACGAGGGTATGTGGACTACACTCTCCCCTCTCGTTGCTATGCATCACCATGATCTTGCGTGTGCGTAGGAATTTTTTTGAAATTACTACGTTCCCCAACAGTGGCATCCGAGCCTGGTTTTATGCGTTGATGTTATATGCACGAGTAGAACACAAGTGAGTTGTGGGCGATACAAGTCATACTGCTTACCAGCATGTCATACTTTGGTTCGGCGGTGTCGTTGGATGAAGCGGCCCGGACCGACATTACGCGTACGCTTACGCGAGACGGGTTCTACCGACGTGCTTTGCACACAGGTGGCTGGCGGGTGTCTGTTTCTCCAACTTTAGTTGAACCGAGTGTGGCTACGCCCGGTCCTTGCGAAGGTTAAAACAACACTAACTTGACGAACTATCGTTGTGGTTTTGATGCGTAGGTAAGAACAGTTCTTGCTCAGCCCGTAGCAGCCACGTAAAATTTGCAACAACAAAGTAGAGGACGTCTAACTTGTTTTTGCAGGGCATGTTGTGATGTGATATGGTCAAGACATGATGCTATATTTTATTGTATGAGATGATCATGTTTTGTAACCGAGTTATCGTCAACTAGCAGGAGCCATATGGTTGTCGCTTTATTGTATGAAATGCAAACGCCCTGTAATTGCTTTACTTTATCACTAAGCGGTAGCGATAGTCGTAGAAGCAATAGTTGGCGAGACGACAACGATGCTACGATGGAGATCAAGGTGTCGCGCCGGTGACGATGGTGATCATGACGGTGCTCTGGAGATGGAGATCACAAGCACAAGATGATGGCCATATCATATCACTTATATTGATTGCATGTGATGTTTATCCTTTATGCATCTTATCTTGCTTTGATTGACGGTAGCATTTTAAGATCATCTCTCACTAATTATCAAGAAGTGTTCTCCCTGAGTATGCACCGTTGCCAAAGTTCGTCGTGCCCAGACACCACGTGATGATCGGGTGTGATAAGCTCTACGTCCATCTACAACGGGTGCAAGCCAGTTTTGCACACACGGAATACTCAGGTTAAACTTGACGAGCCTAGCATATGCAGATATGGCCTCGGAACACGGAGACCGAAAGGTCGAGCGTGAATCATATAGTAGATATGATCAACATAGTGATGTTCACCATTGAAACTACTCCATCTCACATGATGATCGTACATGGTTTAGTTGATTTGGATCACGTGATCACTTAGAAGATTAGAGGGATGTCTGTCTAAGTGGGAGTTCTTAAGTAAATATGATTAATTGAACTTAATTAAATTTATCATGAACTTAGTCCCGGTAGTATTTTGCAAATTATGTTGTAGATCAATAGCTCGCGTTGTTGCTTTCATATGTTTATTTTGATATGTTCCTAGAGAAAATTATGTTGAAAAATGTTAGTAGCAATGATG
>LR880966.1:744274143-744297064 GCA_904067115.1 Aegilops sharonensis | reverse complement strand
TTGGAGGAGGAGCGCGACGTGGCAAAAGCTCGTTCCGCATTCTATCAACAGTAGGCTCGAAGATATCAAAGTAGGGAAGTACGGGCCAAAGCTTATAACGTTGGCGAACTAGTTCTACGCCTGCCGGACAAGAAAAAGGACAAACTCAAGCCCAAATGGGAAGGTCCCTTCATCATCGACCAGGTCCTGACCGGCGGAGCATACCGTCTACGAAACGCATCGGATAACCGACTCGAGCCGAACCCATGGAACGCAGCCCGTCTTCGAAGATTCTACGCCTAAGTGCCGGACTCCAAGTTCGTCTCCTTCCTCCGTCCACATTTTTTATTTTTGCTGTCTTTTGTTTCTCTCCTTCCTCCTTCTTCTTCTTGAAGCATCTAGAGGCTCGTTTGCGCTTTTTTCGCACACACTTGACGCGCTGTCCGCGCTCATTATACCTGGGGGCTTCTTTAACAGAAGCTTATTTATACGGGCTTTCATGCCCAACACATGCGTTAAACTTCCGCATGTACCTTTTATTCACCATTATATGCATCGATATGACTTAAGTTTTGGCCAAGCTGGGTTGCCTGGCTCCTGTGCTTACCCCTACGTTCCCGATTGTTCGGCTAGGTGGTAAAGGGAGCACCTCTACGATTGTTACTGCCGGGTCAGCCGGATGTGTACCTCAGACTGGGTGAAGCCGAAAGCTAGCATTCTTAAGGGAATATTCGGTCGGTGAACTGAAAGATGATTTTTAACTATTTACCCATCTGCCCCCAGATGATTTTCTGCTTTTATAGCAGCTTTGACATGCACTTTAGGGCATGCATCCCAGCGAAAGGAACCCTTAACGGAACTATTCTCCCTGGAAAATGTTTCTTAATACCCATGTAATATAACATAACTAGTTGGGCACTTGTCTGATACAGCAACAATGACCCCTACGCCTGGTCTCCATGCATACCACGGTTCTTATATAACCACGAAGGTATTCGGACACACTCCGGACTATTGGGTCCGGAGGTCGAAGCGAAAAGGTCCGCTATGACAAACGATCTACAATCCGGCTAGAAGACATTCTTTCATGTCATATTTTTATATAGTCAACTCGACTCATTGTATTCCTCCTCAATGCCATCTAATAGGCTATCTAATTTACAATCTTGCTGGGAATACTTGGCGGCCAATTCTACTTGGCCGTACACTAAGCTTGCAGGGATCTCCATCCCATCCGGCCCCACAGGTCCGACCTCGGCCATGTGGTTTGGGTTAGCCTTCGTGTACCGCGTCTTTACCATGGCCCAGGCTTCCATGTGAGTGCCATCAAGTACCTCCCACTCAAGCTTAAAGGACCAGCTCGGCATTGGCTCAACAGCTTGCCAGCAGAATCAATTGGTTGTTGGGAGGACCTGGAAGCCGCATTCCTTGATAACTTCCAGGGCACATATGTGCAACCACCAGACACCGATGACCTTAGCCACATAATCCAGCAGCCAGAAGAATCGACCAGACAATTCTGGACACGGTTCCTAACAAAGAAAAATCAAATCGTTGACTATCCGGATGCAGAGGCCCTTGCAGCCTTCAAACATAACATCTGCGACGAGTGGCTTGCCCGGCACCTAGGACAGGAAAAGCCAAAATCCATGGCAGCCCTCACAACACTCATGACCCGCTTTTGTGCGGGAGAGGACAGCTGGCTAGCTCGAAGCAACAACTTGGCCAAACATCCTGATAGTTCGGATACCAAGGACAGCAATGGCAGGTCACGTCGCAACAAGAACAAGCGCCACATTAACGGCGATAACACTGAAGATACGGCTGTCAATGCCGGATTCAGAGGCTCTAAACTCGGTCAGCGGAAGAAGCCATTCAAAAGAAATACCCAGGGCCCGTCCAACTTGGACCGAATACTCGATCGCTTGTGCCAGATACATGGCACCCACGAAAAACCAGCCAATCACACCAACAGGGATTTTGGGTGTTCAAGCAAGCAGGCAAGTTAAGTGCCGAACTCAATGACAAGGGGCTGCATAGCGATGACGAGGAAGAGCCCCGGCCGCCGAACAATAGAGGACAGAAGGGTTTTCCCACGCAAGTGCAGACGGTGAACATGATATACGCAACCCACATACCCAAAAGGGAGCGGAAGCATGCACTAAGGGACGTATATGCGATGGAGCCAGTCGCCCCGAAGTTCAACCCATGGTCTTCCTGCCCGATCACCTTCGATCGAAGGGACCACCCCACTAGCATCCGTCACGGCGGTTTCGCCGCATTGGTTCTTGACCCAATTATCGATGGATTTCACCTAACCAGAGTCCTGATGGACGGCGGCAGCAGCCTGAACCTGCTTTATCAGGATACAGTGCGCAAAATGGGCATAGACCCCTCAAGGATTAAACCTACAAAGACGACCTTTAAAGGCGTCATATCGGGTGTAGAGGCCAGTTGTACGGGCTCGGTTACACTCGAAGTGGTCTTCGGATCCCCGGATAACTTCCGAAGCGAAGAGTTAATCTTCGACATCGTCCCATTCCGCAGCGGCTATCATGCACTGCTCGGACGAACCGCATTTGCAAAGTTCAATGCAGTGCCGCACTACGCATACCTCAAGCTCAAGATGCCAGGCCCTCGAGGAGTAATCACGGTCAATGGAAACACCGAACGCTCTCTCCGAACGGAGGAGCACACGGCGGCCCTCGCGGCGGAGGTACAAAGCAGCCTCTCACAGCAACTCTCGAGTCCGGCCATTAAGCGTCTGGACACTGTCAAGCGCGCCCGGAGTAACCTACAACAAGACCACCTGGCACGATTCAAGCACGCGTAGCAATCCGGCCCCAACCCCAGCCCTCGCGAAATTGCGAAGCTAGTATTACGCGTACATAATTACGCTCTGGAGATACCATGGGCGTATGGGGAGGGGCAAGACCACGACATGCTAGAGAATGCGGCTCGACCGCACCAGGGGCTCCCGATTGTGTCATTCTTTTCCTTTTTTCCTTTTTCTCCATTTTTCTTACTTTCAGGACTCCGTCTTTGAGAAGTCCTGTCCGGCACTTGAATCGCCGAACTCACGATGCAACAGCCAGGGAAGCGGAAAGCCACGTCGAGTGTTCAGGTGGTCTCTTTTACGAGCATTATACCTGTTTTACATACCATCCCGCAGCTTACCCCTGGAGTGGGACATGTTAGATAGTCCCATCCCTTGCTTATCGCACTATTTGTATCGTTCTGCTTTCATTGCAGTACCCTTTTGAATAAACAATACATAGCTTTTGCCTATTATTGCACTCTTTTATTTATCTATACATATGTTCATTTCACGACATGTTGCAACCGTACACTTTGGTACGACCAATACACCAGGGGCTTAAGTATCCCAAAATTATGGTGTGATAAGTCCGAACACTTTCACAAGTGCGGCACCCCGAACTTATAGCATTATATGAATCGGCTCCGAATCATGTCTTGGGTCAATAGTTGGGTTTGCCCGGCTCCCGTGTTTTGGTACCTTACGTTCCGTTATATTGGCTAAGGTAGCACCGGGAGAATCACTGCGATTGTGCCCCAGTTGAGCTGGGTCGAGCACCTCAGTGGAGAAAGCTAAAACTGATCGTCATGATAGGGCGAGAGCCGGTCGTTGTTCGAGAGGTTTTTTCGGGTCCCTAAAGACTTATGCCGCTTAGAGCGAGGAACCGGAATTGTCCGGCCAAGGCGTGGATAGCGCCCCGAACTCGGTCTTCCGAATACTAGGGGCTTCGCCAAAATTTAAAATTATAGAATTCTATGGCTAAGTGAGAGTGTTCAAGCATTATAAGTCCGGTTGCCTTGTTCGTTGTGTTGAGCGCCTCCCTAGATGGACCCAAGAATGGGAACAAGAGTGCTCAAGTTTATCCCGAACACCCCAACACTCGTGGCATGGGGGCTGAAGCCAACGACTTGCCATCTCTCAAAT
Organism: Aegilops sharonensis; assembly: GCA_904067115.1. Lineage (NCBI taxonomy): Eukaryota > Viridiplantae > Streptophyta > Magnoliopsida > Poales > Poaceae > Aegilops > Aegilops sharonensis. Next base: position 744,293,124 of record LR880966.1, on the reverse strand, counting down.
TTGATAAACGGCCGCACAGAAGGTAATATTTTAAATTAACAAGCGTTGCTTAGCGCATATGAACAAGTTTTCAGCGTACAGGATGACAAATGCGAGCCTATTCAAAATTACATCTTTGGAGCACTCATCCGCTATTCGGCGGGCACCCTTCAGGAGGCCCTCATAGTACATTTCGGGCGTGCGGTGCTCATGGCCCTTCGGTGGCCCGTCCGTCACAAGCTTCTCCGCATCTAGCTTGCCCCAGTGCACTTTAGCACGGGCAAGGGCCCGACGGACACCTTCAATGCAGACGGAGCGCTTGATGACTTCAAGCCGCGGACAGGCATCCACCAGCCGCTGCACCAAGCCGAAGTAGCTCCCGGGCATGGCCTCTAATGGCCACAGCCGCGCTATAAGGCCCTTCATGGCCTGTTCGGCGACCTTGTGGAGCTCGACCAGCTGCTTCAGCTGGTCGCTCAGGGGCACCGGATGTTCGGCCTCAGCATACTGAGATCAGAACACCTTTTCCGTCGAGTTCCACTCCTTGGCGTGGTAGAATGCGGCAGCATCAGACACACTACGGGGCAAATCTGCGAATGCTCCTGGAGAGCTCCGAATCCGGGTAAGTAATAGGTAATTCACTTTCACATGCTTGCTTTGCATAAAGAATGCCTTACCCGCCGCTATCTTCTTTAACGACTCAATTTCTTGGAGGGCTTTTTGGGCCTCGGCCTTAGCAGCTTTGGCACTCTCAAGTGCCGAGGCGAGCTCGGACTCTCGAGTCTTCGAGTCACGCTCCAAACTCTCGTGTTTTTTCACGAGAGCTTGGAGCTCTTGCCGTACCTTGGCCAGCTGCGCCTCCCCCTTCTCTCGCTCGGTGCGTTCCGCAGCCGCTTTGTTTTCGGCCACGGACACCGCTTCCTTCAGGGTCGCCACCTCGTTCGTGGCCCCTGTAGTACCCAAGTTATTCCTGTTATTTTTTGCAACCAAAACCTTTTCTATAAGGTATTTATTTAATAAGGTACTACTTGCCTTCCTTGTCCTCGAGCTGCTTCTTGGCTTGGCCGAGCTCGTTCTCGGACCGCTCGAGGTTCTGCTTCAATGCATTGACCTCCGCAGTCAGTGCGGCAGAGGTCAGCAGCGCAGCCTGCATACCCATATTGACATACTTATGTTAGACTCCTGCGCATATCTTTTTAGATCCTTAGTCCGGCTTTTCTTTCCGAACGCCGAACTAAGCATCAGGGGCTACTGTCTATGCGGTAATATTTTTACATATTCTAAACTTACCTCAAAGCCTGTTAGAAGGCTGGTACAGGCTTCGGTCAGCCCGCTCTTGGCGGACTGAACTGTCCGGATCACCGCACTCATAACAGTGCGGTGCTCCTCCTCGATGGAGGCGCTGTTGAGCGCCTCCAGTAAGCTATCCGGTGCCTCCGTTTGGACGGAGGACACCGGCGTCTTACCCTTCCTGCGAAGGATCGGCTGGCCGGACTTCGGAACCGCTGATGGTTCCGGCATGGAGTCCGGACGAGGGTCGGGCTAAGAGCCCCTGGGGGTCTTGCCCCCCACATGCCTGGAGTCCGGGAGGTTGCCTTGTGGCTCCTCCTGCGCCACCTCCTCTTGACCAAGCCCCCCTTGGGGCACCACCTCGGTGTCGTCCGCAACATGGGGCGAGGAGGCGGTCGGAAGCGAAGTACTCTCCATTTCCGAGGAGCCCAGGGACCCGCTCGATGAATCGGCGAACTCGCCCTTGGGTGGGCTGCACAATTGTTCGACATTAGAGAACACTCTGCAATAATAAAAAGCCATGGGTATCCGGACACTTACGATCTCGCCAGGGGCTTGACCCTCGTAGGCCAATCCTCCTCCTCGTCGTCGACGTTGGTGGAGAAGTCTGAAGGAAGGGTTCTTCCCTTCTTGGACCCTCCGGCCTCCCCAGTTGGGGAGGCCTTCCTTTTCTTCTCCTCCCCCGCTGGAGGAGGAGCTTCTTCTTCCTCCTCCTCGTCCTCAGGAGAAGATTCTGCTTCAGAATCTGGCAGCACCTGGCGTCGGGAGCTCCTTCGAGTTCCCGTGGGCTCCTTCTTGGCCTTCTTCTCCGGCACCACATGGGGTGCCGGAGCCAGCAGCCCCGTCAATCGGGCGTCCGCTGGGTCTTCTGGCAAAGGAGCCGGACAGTTAATCTGTCTGGACGTCGTCAGCCAGTCCTGTCAAAGAATAGGGAGTTTTTAGATCCCACATAGAGTCAATCTATGAAAAAAGAGTCCCGTAAAGGGTAAAATAACTTACCTCGCCGACTGGACGCCTCGAGCTGTATCCGCGATCTTTGTTAGCGGATGCTGGGGCTTCAGCGCCCTTGAACAGCACCTTCCAGGCATCTTCGTACGTAGTGTCGAATGGGCCGGCTCAAGGTTCGGTGCTGTGCCGGATCGAACTCCCACAAGTTAAAGGCCCGTGGTTGGCATGGGAGAATCCGGCGGATGAGCATCACCTGGATTACATCGACAAGCCTGAGATTCTTGTCCACCAGGTTTCGGACGCATGTCTGGAGTCCGGATAGCTCTTCCGAATTCCCCCACGTCAGGCCCGTCTCTTTCCACGACATGAGTCGTGTGGGGAAGCCAGATCTGAATTCGGGGGCCGCCACCCATTCGGGGTCGCGTGGCTCGGTGATGTAGAACCACCCCGATTGCCACCCCTTTATTGTCTCCACAAATGCGCCCTCGAGCCATAGGACCTTGGCCATCTTGCCAACCATGGCGCCTCCGCACTCCGCTTGACGGCCGCCCACAACCTTCGACCTGACGTTAAAGGTCTTCAGCCATAGGCCGAAGTGGGGCTGGATGCAGAGGAAGGCCTCGCACACGACGATAAACGCCGAGATGTTGAGGACGAAATTCGGGGCCAGGTCGTGGAAGTCCAGCCCGTAGTAGAACATGAGCCCCCGGACAAATGGGTGAAGTGGAAAACCTAGTCCGTGGAGGAAGTGGGGGAGAAATACCACCCTCTCATGGGGCCTGGGGGTTGGAATGAGCTTCCCCTCATCGGGCAGCCTGTGCGCGATGTCGCCGGACAAGTATCCGGCCTCCCAAAGTCTTGTGATGTGCCCCTCCGTGACGGAGGAGGCCATCCACCTGCCTCCCGCTCCTGACATGGTTGGAGAAGGTTGAGGTGGGATGTGCGGACTTGGGCGCTGGAGCTCGAGTGCGCGGAAATGGAGAAGCAAAGGAGGAAGAAGGCGTAGGTGAAAAGGTGGATCCTTATCCCCTTATATGGACGGACGGAGCTATGCGTCCCCCACCAGCCTGGTAAAACTCGCTTATCTCCCAAGCGCCGTAATCAATGGCGCGGATGGGTTACCCACGTCCGTATTGATGAGAATCCCGGAATAAGGGGGCACGATCTATGCTTTGATAAGACGTGCCAAGGAAACCGCCTCGCTAAACGCGCTCAGGTGGAATGGTAAAAAACGATTCATATAAAGGCCTGGCCGTGGTGTGATGTCACGCCGCGGAATACGTCAGCAGATCTGTGCAAAAATTATTCTCTCTACGGTGTTATGTGGAACTTGTTTTGCAGAGCCGGACACTATCCTTGTGTTCAAAACCTTCTATGAAGTATTCGGAGGAGGAACCCACCTCGCAATGCCGAAGACAATCAACGCGCCGGACTCGTCGTCATTGAAGCCTGGTTCAGGGGCTACTGAGGGAGTCCCGGACTAGGGGGTGTCCGGATAGCCAGACTATCGTCACGGCCGGACTCCAAGACTATGAAGATACAAGATTGAAGACTTCGTCCCGTGTCCGGATGGGACTTTCCTTGGCGTGGAAGGCAAGCTTGGCGATACGGATATGTAGATCTCCTACCATTGTAACCGACTCTGTGTAACCCTAACCTATCCGGTGTCTATATAAACCGGAGGGTTTTAGTCCGTAGGACGAACAACAATCATACCATAGGCTAGCTTCTAGGGTTTAGCCTCCTTGATCTCGTGGTAGATCTACTCTTGTATTACCCATATCATCAATATTAATCAAGCAGGAGTAGGGTATTACCTCCATCGAGAGGGCCCGAACCTGGGTAAAAACATCGTGTCCCTTGTCTCCTGTTACCATCCGCCTAGACGCACAGTTCGGGACCCCCTACCCGAGATCCGCCGGTTTTGACACCGACAGGGAGAATCAACATTTGCTGTTTTAAAGCTTGCATTCCTCTACAATGGTGAAAAGTTTGTCGAAGACCTGGAAGATTTGACAGTAAGTTTATATATATATTTACTTATAAACAACTTATATGCACAAACTCTAATAATATACTTCTCTTCTCGGCAAAATTTCACAGGATGAGGTCGAAGACTGGAGGGCAGAGGCAATGTACATTCTCTTAAATAGCGAGATGAATCAAGTCAAAGCTAGTGAAATGGGTGAAGAGATTAGCAAGATCTTAAGCAAAAATGAAGACTAAAACTTTTGATTTAGCCCGCGAAGCTAATTCTATCTAGACGTGACAAAACAGTTTGTGAATAACTCACATTTATATGTAATGTAGTTAGAAATTCCGTGTTCATGTTGAAAAAAGAACTATTTCGACAACAGTGCGTCTTACATCATAAGAGAGCGCCAGTAAACTATAAACAACAATGCCTCTTCTTGTTTGTACAACAGCAGTGACTCCAAAAACGAACCCTTACGCGTGACTCTGGAAAGCACCGTCCCGTGCCTCCAGAGGCGACATGGCCTCGTGCCACCAAACCCTGGGTCACCATGCCTCCGGGCAATATCCATACGCACACATAACCTTGCGCGTGACTCTGGAAAGCACCATCCCGTGCCTCCAGAGGCGACATGGCCTCGCGCCACCAAACCCTGGGTCACTATGCCTCCGGGCAAAATCCATACACACACATACCCTTACGCGTGACTCTGGAAAGAACCGTCCCGTGCCTCCACCAAACCCTGGGTCACCATGCCTCCGGGCAATATCCATACACACACATACCCTTAAGCGTGACTCTGGAAAGCACCGTCCCGTGCCTCCAGAGGCGACATGGCCTCGTGCCACCAAACCCTGGGTCACTATGCCTCCGGGCAATATCCATACACACACATACCCTTACGCGTGACTCTGGAAAGCACCGTCCCGTGCCTCCAGAGGCGACATGGCCTCGTGCCACCAAACCCTGGGTCACTATGCCTCCGGGCAATATCCATACACACACATACCCTTACGCGTGACTCTGGAAAGCACCGTCCCGTGCCTCCAGAGGCGACATGGCCTCGTGCCACCAAACCCTGGGTCACTATGCCTCCGGGCAATATCCATACACACACATACCCTTACGCGTGACTCTGGAAAGCACCGTCCCGTGCCTCCAGAGGCGACATGGCCTCGTGCCACCAAACCCTGGGTCACTATGCCTCCGGGCAATATCCATACACACACATACCCTTACGCGTGACTCTGGAAAGCACCGTCCCGTGCCTCCAGAGGCGACATGGCCTCGTGCCACCAAACCCTGGGTCACTATGCCTCCGGGCAATATCCATACACACACATACCCTTACGCGTGACTCTGGAAAGCACCGTCCCGTGCCTCCAGAGGCGACATGGCCTCGTGCCACCAAACCCTGGGTCACTATGCCTCCGGGCAATATCCATACACACACATACCCTTACGCGTGACTCTGGAAAGCACCGTCCCGTGCCTCCAGAGGCGACATGGCCTCGTGCCACCAAACCCTGGGTCACTATGCCTCCGGGCAATATCCATACACACACATACCCTTAAGCGTGACTCTGGCAAGCACCGTCCCGTGCCGCCACCAACCCCTGGGTCACCATGCCTCCGGGCAATATCCATACACACACATAACCTTACGCGTGACCCTGAAAAGCACCGGCCCGTGCCTCCAGAGGTGACATGGCCTCGTGCCACCAAACCCTGGATCACCATGCCTCAGGGCAATATCCATACACACACATAACCTTACGCGTGACTCTGGAAAGAACCGTCCCGTGCCTCCACCAAACCCTGGGTCACCATGCCTCCGGGCAATATCCATACACACACATACCCTTACGCGTGACTCTGGAAAGCACTGTCCCGTGCCTCCACCAAACCCTGGTTCACCATGCCTCCGGGCAATATCCACACACACACATACCCTTACGCGTGACTCTGGAAAGTACCGTCCCCCATTCCTCCATAGGCGACATGGCCTTGTGCCACCAAACCCTGGGTCACCATGCCTCCGGGCAATATCCACACACACACATATCAAGAGCGCAGACCTCCTACTCACACGTGACTTCACATGCTTCAAACCCGTGCCTCCGGAGGCAACATACCAATGCCTTCGTAGTATGCACACATATGCACGCATGCACAAACCTATATATCGTCAACAAAGCATAGCTCTTAAATAGACGTGACTACACATTCTTCAAACCTGTGCGTTCCGAAACAAAGCAGCTTGCCTTTTGCACGACCTGCTAGGAGGTTCCCTTGCACTGGAGGCACCGTGTCACACCACGACGGAAAACGCGCTGCACGAAACAGCACGCTGCACAACCAACACACACTTCGACCTATGCCCCCCTTAAAGATGTTTATGAAAATTAAACGAGCCGAAGGCGAGCAGGAGGTTCCCTTGCGCCGGAGGCGCCGTGTCACACCGCCACGGACAACGCGCCGCACGAAGCAGCACGCTGCACGGCCAAACACACACTTCGACCAACACACACTTCGACCTATGCCCCCCCTTCAAGATGTTTATGAAAATTAAACGAGCCGAAGGCGAGCAGGAGGTTCCCTCGCGCCGGAGGCGCCGTGTCACACCGCGACGGACAACGCGCCGCACGAACCAGCACGCTGCACGACCAAACACACACTTCGACCAACACACACTTCGACCTATGCCCCCCTTCCAGATGTTTATGAACATTAAACGAGGCGAAGGCGAGCAGGAGGTTCCCTCGCACCCGAGCCGCCGTGTCACACCGCGACGGACAACGTGCCGCGCGAACCAGCACGCTGCACGACCAAACCCACACTTCGACCAACACACACTTCGACCTATGCCCCCCTTCCAGATGTTTATGAACATTAAACGAGGCGAAGGCGAGCAGGAGGTTCCCTCGCACCCGAGCCGCCGTGTCACACCGCGACGGACAACGTGCCGCGCGAACCAGCACGCTGCACGACCAAACCCACACTTCGACCAACACACACTTCGACCTATGCCCCCCTTCCAGATGTTTATGAACATTAAACGAGGCGAAGGCGAGCAGGAGGTTCCCTCGCACCCGAGCCGCCGTGTCACACCGCGACGGACAACGTGCCGCGCGAACCAGCACGCTGCACGACCAAACCCACACTTCGACCAACACACACTTCGACCTATGCCCCCCTTCCAGATGTTTATGAACATTAAACGAGGCGAAGGCGAGCAGGAGGTTCCCTCGCACCCGAGCCGCCGTGTCACACCGCGACGGACAACGTGCCGCGCGAACCAGCACGCTGCACGACCAAACCCACACTTCGACCAACACACACTTCGACCTATGCCCCCCTTCCAGATGTTTATGAACATTAAACGAGGCGAAGGCGAGCAGGAGGTTCCCTCGCACCCGAGCCGCCGTGTCACACCGCGACGGACAACGTGCCGCGCGAACCAGCACGCTGCACGACCAAACCCACACTTCGACCAACACACACTTCGACCTATGCCCCCCTTCCAGATGTTTATGAACATTAAACGAGGCGAAGGCGAGCAGGAGGTTCCCTCGCACCCGAGCCGCCGTGTCACACCGCGACGGACAACGTGCCGCGCGAACCAGCACGCTGCACGACCAAACCCACACTTCGACCAACACACACTTCGACCTATGCCCCCCCCCCCCTCAAGATGTTTATGAAAATTAAACGAGCTGAAGGTGAGCAGGAGGTTCCCTCGCGCCGGAGGCGCCATGTCACACCGCGACGGGCAACGCGCCGCACGAACCAACACATTTTTCTTCAATTTAGTAAAGTTTTTCTTCCTAGACCCGTGCCTTTCCTAGTGTTCACCTGTGCCTATAAAGAAGTGACACGATTGAACAATTCTGAACACTGCCGTTTTACATTAAGAAGTTGATTTTTTCGTTACTTGAAAGGTCACATTTGATTTTGTTGGTAGTCCCCGCCCGTAACTACCCCATAAATCTCCATATCCCGGAAATATAATGGGAACAGAAAGGGAACGATAAAGGGAAACAGGAAACCAAGCGCGCGAACTGGTATTTTTTTGTGTTTCGCGCGGAAAGGAAAAACGAAAAAATATGGTAATATGAGGGTCAAAGTGCAAAACACACGAAACCACAAACTAGAAATGGAAAACCGGGAACCAACCCGCGCCACTTGGTTTTCTCTGGCGGGAGCGCTCCGCGCGCAACACTTATCACGCCCGGGGCGCTCCCGAACCGCTCGTCACAAGGAGCGCTCGTTAACTAGTTACTCCCAGAATCGCCTGTCAGTTGGATGGATGCAGATGATAAATGGGCAAGGAACGATCACTCTGAATGGGCCACTGAAGCCCAATCAAGGACAGGGCTTCGAAAAAGTCTCCAAAATAGCTGTCCATCAGGACAGTCAGCCCAGTCGTGAAAAATTAGCTCTGAAACAATAATCTGACGGCTAAAAATGATCTAAAGCACGCATCTAACGGCTGAAATCGCTGAGTGCGTGAGAGTGCTCGCTTTAGGCTCAGTTTTACTGTCCTTAATTCTAAACCGAACCGTGTTGTGTCGACCCCATGGCGTCCCCTCGCCGGTCTCCGCCCCGCCCCCATATTTTCCCACTAGCAGAGTATCCTCTCTGTCTCCCACTCCCACTTCCACTCCCACACGCAAAAGGTCAATCGCGTCTTTTCGCACCGCAGCCGCTAGGAGCAGCTAGTAGTAGCATCCTGCCCTCTCTCACTCCCGCTTCCACTCCCGCACGCAAAAGATCTCCTGCGCTGCTCTGCTCTAGGGCTAGGAGTACTTCTCTATGCAGTCTCATCCACTGCAGGGGCATAATGGAGGGAGTTCCCGATGCTACTACAGTAGTACTAAGCCAACAGCCAAGGTCCACTACTAGTAGTAGTACTAATAAGCCAAAGGCCTCGCTACCAGAACTACTACCACTAGTACTAGTACTAGTTGCTTGCTTCCGTCGCCGGCGGGCACCGGCTGAACGCACCTTCTCCCGGGGCTGCCCACGGCCCACCGATGGTAAGCAATCCAAGTCCGGCCGGGTGATCTCTGCTTGTCCGGCCGGGTGGGACATGCATGTAGCAACCCATCCCGCCCGCCGGCTAATGCTGCTTCCTCCATCTTGCGCCGCCCGGCCGGCCGGCTAATGCTAATGATGATGTGACGGCGGCGTGCCTAGAGTCTTGCTTGCATTTTTCCCCCTCTTTTTTTCCTTTTACCTTTGAGGATATTTACTTTTACCTCTAAAATAATTTTACTCCCTTTTGATGGATTCTGCTGTTTCTAGGAATCGAAAAAAAAAAACAGACACGGGGATAAAGCAATTGGTTGGAATGGGCCACCACCCCGCAAACAAGGTATGATATCAATGTTGGGTACTGTTATTGCAAAGTCCAATAGACAGTCTATTTTGTTGATCTCACCCACCAGTGCATTGCAAAGTCCCACCTTAATTTCGATAGTCTAAACACCTAAGGTAAGTGCATATTCACAAATTTAGTTTTATACTTCTAAATTTCAATAGCTTTGGTTCGTAGAGGGCCTGAATGCTAATGTTAACACGTGCTAATTGCCAAGCACCAAATTTCCCTTCCTAACGTGCAAATTTTGAAAGTTACCTGAAGAAAAGCAAGCAGAAAAAGGAAGATGTAGCATGCATTAGTTTATGGTGATTGCAAAATTAAGAGGGTGACAATCCGTAAATCTGTAGGAGTAGATGTTATAGTTGAAGATTTGCATCTATCCTATAATGTAAACATATGTATCCAGGTTTTTCTTAATTTGAACTTAACACTCTATCGTATCTGGTGAATGGTGTTCGTTTCTTTGGCTTGTTCTATGGGATATGTTGTATGTGCTACAGTTTCCTGTGGAATGTTTTGCCTAAACTATATATTGTTTTATGGTAGGTTGCGGCTTGAGCTACGTATTGCTGGAAACAAAGGGTAAAAAGATATGCCGGACCAAAGTCCGTGACGCTCCCAGTGGTGTCAGAATGTATGTTCACTTTAATTTTTTAAACTGATGATTTTGGCGAGTGACTACCACATATACGAGCTTGATCCAAGACAGTTTGTGTGTACATAATTCTTCTTGTTTTGTGTAGCATACTATCTCCCATCACTGAATCTAGTGTATACTGTTCTTCGTTGGGCTTTGGACTGTGTTATACATAAATCTTGTTGCAACCATGTTTAATACAATGACACTTGCCCAATCCACTTGAAAATGAAGGTACTCCTCTGTTTCATAACACTTATCCAATCCTATCAAGCACCAGATCTGAGGAAATAGCTTGTGAAATTGAACCAACATTCTTTCCATTCCAACTGTTCAACCTCTTTGTTCTGAATGCACGAACATTACAAAAAGACATATGTCGCTGAGACAATTGTCGTCATGCTAACCCTTGTTTGTCTTTTCGGACTAGGCCTACTACTATATAGTTCATATCTTCCTATGAATTCAATCAAAGAAAGTTAAGTTTTAGTTATTATTTTTTGTGCTGAAGTTTTAGACTTTTAGTTAGATAAATAACATGGCAATACAAAGAAAGAAACTCAAATGGCATGAGAGGGTTATCAAGGAAGCAAGTTTAACACGGTATTTGTCCACAACACCATCATAAGCCGCATGGTACACTCAGGTTGTTGAAACAAAATGATGTTTTGATCAATGTTCTTGTATATAAGTTGCCACGGGCCTTCAACTAGTTTTTGTTAAAACAAATTGATGGGAGCATCTGTGCGTGCTATTTATGCATTTATATGCTATCTGTGCATTTATGTGCGTACATGTTTGATTTTTGGACTGGTATTTATGAAGTCAGAACACTGGAGTAATTTATACTTTCCTTGTACAGTCCCTCTGTTTGGTCAATTACCGACTTCGAGCCAGTTTGGAAGTACAAGCAGAAAAAATTCCTGAAATTTTCACTGGTCCCTGATCCGGAAGATTATTATCAGAAAAATGAATGGGAATTTTTTATGAGTTACCTTCGCAATAGTGGGAAGGTAAATATTATCTGCACTGTATATTCTTTTTTTAAATCACCCTTCTAAGGAAACACATTCCGAGTATTGGGCAATCACCTAGTTATTGTCCTATGAGATTTAATACTTAGGATGTTGGTGTGGACATGGTTTAATGTAACAGAGACATCTAGACTAAGAAGTATAAATTTATGGGGTGAGGGAGTGGGATAGTATTTTGTCAGACTTGGTTTGCAATTAACTAAATTAACTCTCGGCATTGTTTCTGTTGCCTAAGAAGTATGTTCTATGTTGTTATACCACATTCTGGCAGCTCCATTTTGCCGTCTGTAATGTGAGGTCCCTTGTTTTCCTCTTATCTTTTTTGTAGGCCGGCTTTGCTAAACACGGGTCTGTCACCTTCCACATTTTTCATCCTGGAGATTCTTTCTCTGCAATGGTCTTGTATGAGACTGAATTGAAAGAACATGGTGCCTGCAAAAATATGGCTGGGATATATGGTGAGAGCTTTTTTTTTTTTTGCAAACCATTTCTCCGCTGAAATTATTTGTTATTAGCTCAGCATCTTACTGTATTCTTCCCTTGTTTCATAGTGAGAAGCTCATTGACTAAGATATTTCTACACTAGCAGTTTATGCATTTTGGTGACAGCACGTTATATCCTAAGAGTCGGATTTGCTTCTTTTTTCTTTTACTTTTTTCAATTGGATCATTACTTGTTCATGTTGTTGATGGAAGTTTTATCCCTAGTTCAAAATTAAGATGTGCATCATCATAGGTCATGCCTGCTGTCAGATCTTGGCTTTATTTTGTTGGCTTATTGACTGTTTTCACTTATCTGCTGTGCCAACAGGGACATCCAACACAAGTGAGGAGACTTGTGATAACATACCACGTATAAAGGAGATGAATTTTTCACGTAAACACCAAAATCCATATATCACAGAATCCTCGCGGTTCAATTCTGTTGAAGATGGTCCTAGAATTTTAGGTCCAGCAGTGAACAAGGGAACATCTACACTTACAAGAAATATGGTTAAAACAAACCCTAGCTATCTCCGAACACTTGGTCAAACACATGCTGGCTGGATCTTTGGAGCAGTAGCAGAGCTCATAGATAACTCCAGAGATGCTGGTGCATCCAGGTAAATCCATGCCTTCAAGGTGTTGTATCAGCTTTTTTGTACTTTTAATTTGTAAATCATTTTGGGGCCAGTTTGACTTCGTGAGGGCTACTTTATGCCCAATTGTGTAAGATTAGTTAGTTAGGAGAGTATTTAATATCTTAGACACACCCTGAAGATTATCTGGAGCTATTTGTTATTTGATTGCACTACTGATTTGTTCTTCTTTTATTTCCTTATTAATGGAAGATTGGATATTTCCATCCAATCTATGTTTTCAAAGAAAGCAAAAGGAAAAGTTCCTGTCTTATGTATATCTGATGATGGCTGTGGAATGAGTTACGAGGAAATGATGAGAATGGTCTCATTTGGTCACGACGGACCTAAGGAATACTGCCAGGATCAGATTGGGAGGTTTGGAATTGGATTTAAGGTAAACATCCATGTTAAAATCTTGTCAAATGGTGTTATTGTTATGCTTTTCTGGGTTCCTGATCATTGTTGCGATCCATATTATCAATGACCTTTAAGTATTTCAATATTTTACATCAATTAGATGTTGTATGCTCTGATTTATTTGAAATATGTTACTGAAACTGGCCCGAGTGTGATAAAAGTATGTTTTATTTATGTCAGTCTATAATTCACTTTTTAAATCTGTAATGCTGTTGGGTAAATGAGGACAACACAAGAATTCCACCACGAGGCTATGGTTGTCTATTAGTGCTCTTTCTATCTTTTCCTGTGCACTGCCAATGCCATGCTCCAAAGTCGCTTTACCTTCAATCATTTCTGTCTTGTGTAACTAGGAATTTCTGATGTTAAACTGCCCAAGCAATAAACAGTTGTGCTACATATTTTGTAGAGTGGGGCTATGAAACTTGGTAAAGATGCACTAGTGCTTACCCAAACTTCAACTTCCAGATCAGTGTCCTTTCTTTCCCAGTCCTTCAATGACAAGAAAGATGTAAGCATGTTTTTAGGTACTGCCTTCATTAATTGTCTATTGGCATGTTAAGGCTATAACAATATTATTTTCTGCAGAATATTGAGATCCCTGTGGTGACATATTGCAAGGAAGGACAATACATGGAAGTTGATTTGGATGTCCATTCTAAAGCTACTGCAGAGCATAACCTCGATGCAATCAAGGAATTTTCTCCGTTTAATGAGTACTTCATTGGAGAAAAAGTGGGGTTATTTGGTGAAGAGGGTACTGGTACACAGGTTTATATATGGAATTTAGACAGATGGGGTGAAGATTATGCCTTGGAATGGAACCCCGAGAAGACTGATGAAAATCCTGCTAGTAATGGTCACGGAGACATATTAATCCGTTCAAAAAGAGTCAGATCAGGTCCAAGACAGACAAGTAAAGTGTTAGGAGCTAGGGTTTTGCCCTGCCTAGGGCGTAGGCTATACGGGAAGGAGGGAGGTGGGCGAGGGCTGGAGCGCGGCGGCCGGCGGCGAGGCGCCGTCCTTGCGGTTGGGGCGGCGGCGCAAGGAGGAGGAGGCGGCTAGGGTTTAGGGTTCCGGCTCCTCTGGGAGTCGGGCAATAGAATAGTCTTATTGCTTAATTCCAAAAAGAGTCTTACAACCTATATTTATAACCTAGATAACTTGCATAAGAATTAACCTAAGATAACTTGCATAAGAATTAACCTAAGATAACTTGTGGGCTAAGATTGCCCGGTGGGCCTCTACGGCCGTAACATTGGGCCTAAGCCTGCCCAGTGGGCCTACGGCGGCCATAGACCTGGCCGGTCATAACATCTCTCCCCGCCTGCGCAAACAGCTCGTCCTCGAGCTGAAAGTCGGGGTAGTGCTGGTGGAACTCCTCGCGCTGTTCCCAAGTATCGTCCTCCTTTGGTAGTCCCGCCCACCGAATCAACACGTACCAGGAGCCGCGGCGCAGCTGGGCCTTGAGCGCCTTCTCCGGTGCAGGAAGGAGACGTCCGTCCGAGGCTGGCGGAAGGGTCGGCGGTGCCGCGGGTGGATCACCGCGGAATGGCTTGAGCAGCCCGACATGGAAGACATCATGAAGACGGTACGCCACTTTCCCAATGCGTTCCAGGATAGCAAAGGGCCCGACATAACGAGGACCGAGCTTCTTCCGCGCGCGTGGGTCCAACGACTGCGTAGAGCGGTGAAGTAGCCGCAGCCAGACCCAATCGCCCACCGCGAACTCCACCTCGCGATGGTGGCCATCATAGTATCGTTTGGCCAACTGCTGGGCCTGGAGAAGTCGTTGGTGGACCTCCGCGAGCATCTCATCACGGCTCCTCAGAAGAGCTCCGGCCGCCTCGGTCCGTGCCGAGGCCGCATCCACCGGCAAGATCGGCGGGGGCGGCCGACCATACACCACCTCAAAGGGCGTAGTACGAAGGGCGGAGTGAAAAGAGGTGTTGTAGCAGTACTCCGCCCACGAGAGCCAGTCCACCCATGCGCGAGGGCGATCACCTGTAACACAACGCAAATACATGGCAATCACCTTGTTAACGATCTCAGACTGGCCGTCCGTCTGAGGGTGGAAGGCAGTGCTCAGGCGGAGCTTCATGCCCTCCAGCCGGAAAAGGTCGCGCCTTACATGGCCCGTGAACACAGGGTCCCGATCACTGACGATCGAAGAAGGAAACCCGTGGAGACGGACAATGCCATCGAAGAAGGCCCGTGCGACAGATGCCGCTGAATATGGATGGCCAAGGGCGATGAAATGAGCATACTTGGAGAAGCGGTCGACCACTATGAGAATGACGGATTTGCCGCCCACCTTGGGGAGGCCCTCGATAAAATCCATGGAGATGTCGGCCCAAACCTGAGATGGAACCTCCAAGGGCTGAAGCATGCCAGCGGGTCGCAGCGTCTCCGTTTTATTGCGCTGGCACGTCACACAAGACCGTACCCAATCACGGACCAGGGCACGATCGCCTGGAATCTAGAAGTCGGCGCGGAGACGGTGGAGCGTCTTCTGCACTCCCTCATGGCCCGCCCCATGGGCGAGACGCAGCACCTGCTGACAAAGATCGTCGTGCGTCGGGACGAAGATGCGGCGCCCATGGAGAAGCAGGCCGTCGGCTAGTCGCCACGGCTCCTCCAGCTCGCCCGCCGCCAGCTGCTGCTGCAAGAGGAGGGCGTCGGCCGCGGTCGCGGTCGCGCGGCGGATGTCGGCGTAGAGGGCGAAAGAGGGCCCGGTGATGATGCAGAAGGCCGTCCCATCGGCCGCTCCGTCGTCCACATCGGCGTCACGCCGGGACAGGGCGTCGGCGACGGTGTTAAGGCGACCCTGCCGGTACTCGACGGTGAAATCAAAGCCAAAGAGTTTACTGATCCACTGGTGCTGAGGGACCGTCGAGAGCCTCTGATCCAGCATGAACTTGAGGCTGTAGTGGTCCGTGCGGATCCGGAAGGAACGACCCCAAAGATAGGCCCGCCAGTGGCGTACTGCCTGCACCAACCCAATGAGCTCACGCTCATATGCCGCCAACTTAAGATGGCGTGCAGCAAATGGACGGCTGAAGAAGGCGAGGGGTCCATCGCCCTGATGCAGGACCGCACCAAACCCCGCACCGGAGGCGTCGCAGTCGACGGTGAAGGGGAGGTCGAAATCCGGCATCTGTAGGACGGGTCCCGTCGTAAGGGCCCCCTTGAGGGCCTCAAATGCGGACGTGGCCTCCTCATCCCAAGAGAAGGAGTCGCGACGGAGTAGGCGCGTGAGCGGGGCCGTGATGAGCCCAAATTCCCGGATGAACTTCCGGTAGTACCCCGCAAGGCCAAGAAACCCGCGAAGAGCCCGTGGAGACTGCGGAATCGGCCAAGCGGCGACGGCCGCCACCTTGTCGGCGTCCATGGCCACACCCTCAGCCGAGATGACGTGGCCGAGGTAAGCGACCGAAGGTGTCCCGAACGAGCACTTCGAGCGCTTAAGATGAAGATGATGCGCCCGAAGCTCGTTGAAGACGATGGCCACATGCTGGAGGTGCTCCGCCCAAGAGGCGCTGTAGATAAGAATGTCATCAAAGAAAACGAGCACAAACCGACGTAAGTAGGGCCGGAGGACATCATTCATCAAGGCCTGGAATGTCGCCGGGGCGTTGGAGAGGCCAAAGGGCATCACCAAGAACTCGAAGTGGCCGTGATGAGTCCGGAACGCCGTCTTGGCGATGTCGTCGGGATGCATGCGCACCTGATGATACCCCGACCGAAGGTCCAGCTTGGTGAAGAAGCGCGCCCCATGGAGCTCATCCAGGAGCTCATCGACCACCGGAATAGGAAACTTATGTGAGAGCATTAAGGGCACGGTAGTCGATGCAGAAGCGCCAAGTGCCGTCCGACTTGCGAACGAGAAGGACCGGTGCCGTAAAGGGTGATGTCGATATCCGGATAATGCCGGTGGCAAGCATGAGTGCGCACTGCCGCTCCAACTCGTCCTTATGCAACTGAGGGTACCGATAGGGCCGTACTGCCACTGGAGCCGAGCCCGGCAGGAGATGAATATGGTGGTCGTAGACCCGGGCCGGCGGAAGGCCACGGGGTTCCTCAAAAAGATCACCGTGCTGCTGCAGGAGGTGATCCAACAGTTGATGCTCGGCCTCCGTGGTCGCCGCGGCTAGCTGGAGTGGGGGGGACGCCGGGGTGCCTCCAACGCCCTCCCACCGGATACGGCGGCCCATGCGCCAGAAGGTCATCGTCAGGGCGTCGAAGTCCCAAAGGATGGGACCGAGAGTCCGCAAAAAGTCGACGCCGAGGATGAAGTCGAAACAGCCCAAATCGATGCCGGCACAAGTGATGGTGAAGTGCTCGTCACCGATAGTAATGGGAACGTCCCGAGCGAGCCCATGGCAGCGGAGGCGGTCACCATTAGCGACGGTGACACGTAGCTGCTCCCCGCCCGCGGGCTGTAGGGCAAGTCGCCGCATAGTAGACTCCGGGAGGAAGTTATGTGTAGAACCCGTGTCCAAAAGAGCCACCAGAGTCTCGCCGTGGATCGTGACCGGAATAAGCATAGTCCGCTCATTGCGGATGCCGGCCAGCGCGTGAAGCGAGACGACAAGGGCCGTAGCCGGCCCGGGCGCGGGTGTCGGCGCGACCTCAGCGGCAGCTGGGTCGCCGAGTCCCTCCTCGGTGACAACGTCCTCCGCCTCGTCGGCGGTCTCCAAGTAGAAGAGGCGCGGGCAGACATGGCCCGGGGCATAGGGCGCATCACAGTTAAAGCACAGCCCCAGGCGGCGGCGCTCGAGCTGCTCAGCCTGCGAAAGGCGCCGGAAGGGCCGCGTTGCGGCCGGTGTGGTCGTCGGTGAGACGGCTGAAGAAGCGGCCATGGCTGGCGAAGGTCGTGGAGGCACGCGGCTCCCCCGAGGTGCTGCTAGCCGTGTCAAGGCCTGGGCGCGCTGCTCGAACGCCCGAGCGTAGTACATGGCCGTCTGTAGGTCCTGGGGGCCCTTCATCTCGACGTCCACGCGGATGTGGTCGGGAAGGCCACCGACGAAGAGCTTCGCCCGCTGTAGAGCCGTCACCCCCGGAGCGTGACATGCCAGAGCCTGGAAGCGGTCGGTGAAATCCTGGACCGTGGAGGTGAAGGGTAGGCGGCCCAGCTTGGACAAGCGGCTGCCGTGCCGTGGAGGTCCGAAGCGAAGGAGACACAGCTCGCGAAAACGATCCCAGCACTAGTAGAAAAAGGGGCTATCGTTGAGGCCTGTTTTGCCCATTAGTCCCGGTTCAATCCAGAACCGGGACTAATGTGAGCATTTATCCCGGTTCGTGAGCCCAGGGGGCCGGCCGGGCCACGTGGGCCATTGGTCCCGGTTCGTCCGGACCTTTTGGTCCCGGTTGGTGGGACGAACCGGGTCCAATGGGCCTCGCTCCTGGCCCACCACTATTGGTCCCGGTTGGTGGCATGAACCGGGACCAAAGGCTTCCCTTTAGTCCCGGCTCATGCCACCAACCGGGACCAATAGTGCTGCCTATATATAGCCCCTCGCGCAAGAGCAGAGCACACTGCTCTGTTTTTTCTGGCCGAGGGGGAGGGGGCTTGGTGGTGCTCTAGCTCACCTCCTATGCACACAAGGTGTTCGATGGAATGCCCGAGCCACACTACTTAAGCTTTCTCCTCTCCAAGCTCGACCTCTAACCTCCATTTTCCTCAATATTTGTCTAGATTTAGCGGTCCGTCACGCCCCGTCCCCGTCTTCACCGCCGTCGATCACCCGCGCCGATCTCATCGCCAGCACCACCGTGGTGAGCCTCTTGTTCTTATCTTCTTTCTGAAAGGAAAAATATTCTTACTTGTATTATTTTCTTACTTTTATTATTGCATCTTATATAGTGCGATGGTTTTGGTATCCGCCGCCGTCGGCCCTCGTCCTGTCTAAGATTCGGATGTGGTATATATTATCTTTTCATAACTATTGGTTCATTTATTGTTTATGGAAATTATGCCGACCAACGTGACATAGATTTTATTTATCTAGGAGGTTGTTGAACCGGAAATTCCAACCGACCCTATTGTCGAGAGGTTAAATTTAGTTGAAGAAGAAAACAATTTCTTGAAGGAAAAAATAAAAAAACTTGAGGAGGAGAAGATGATATTGGAGTTGCATGTTGCGGATGTCGTCGATGATCACAAGATCAAGATGGATGCAATGCGCTTGAAGATG
>LR880966.1:744213883-744257922 GCA_904067115.1 Aegilops sharonensis | reverse complement strand
CGACGCGCCAGTGGCCACCGGTTCGTCGATGCGGAGAGCCGAGGGCGGCGCGCCGTGCTGCAGCATGGGTACCGACGGGTCTCCGGCCTCCGTGTAGACCGGCGGTGAGGACGTGCCGGTGAGCCAAGCGGGAATCGGAGAAGGCGACGAGGGAAACCGCACGTGCTGAATCGGGAGCCCCCCGGTAGGGACCTGACTCGGGCCGGTGCTAGGCGGCGGTGGCGTGGGAGCCGGGGCGGCCGGCGCGGAGGGGACCGGGGCAGGCCAGGCCGGCCACGGTGCCGGGGCGGCCGCTGCCGATGCCGCGGCTGCTGGGGCGGGCCAGTGGGGCCAGGCCGGCGCTGGGGGCGCGGCCGATGCCGCGGTTGCTGGGCCGGCCCAGTGCGGCCAAGCCGGCGCTGGGGCGGCGGACTGCTGGGGTACCGGGGAGCCGCCGGCGAGGGCGGCGGGCACCGAGTACCACGGAAGCGCCGGTGGGGAGGGCGCGGGTGGCTGGGGTGGCGGTGGCGGCCCGTACGGGCTGGCGAGGAAGAGCCGGATGCCCTGGACCGCGAGCACCAGATCGTTGAGGACCCCTGCCATGGCCTCCGGGGTGTAGTTGGCCGGCAGCGTTGATGTAGATGGTGGCGGTTCGGTGGTGGTGCC
Organism: Aegilops sharonensis; assembly: GCA_904067115.1. NCBI lineage: Eukaryota > Viridiplantae > Streptophyta > Magnoliopsida > Poales > Poaceae > Aegilops > Aegilops sharonensis. Next base: position 744,257,277 of record LR880966.1, on the reverse strand, counting down.
CGGCGGCAGGCCGGTGGATGCGCCGGGGAGGAGATCCAGCGGTCCCGTGGCGAGAGGTGATGACGCGGCGGCGGCGGTGGTGGCCAGCGGCAGCGACGGCGATGGTGGTGGTGATGACATAGTCGAACCTGAGCTTGATGATACCAAGGTGTTAGGAGCTAGGGTTTTGCCCTGCCTAGGGCGTAGGCTATACGGGAAGGAGGGAGGTGGGCGAGGGCTGGAGCGCGGCGGCCGGCGGCGAGGCGCCGTCCTTGCGGTTGGGGCGGCGGCGCAAGGAGGAGGAGGCGGCTAGGGTTTAGGGTTCCGGCTCCTCTGGGAGCCGGGCAATAGAATAGTCTTATTGCTTAATTCCAAAAAGAGTCTTACAACCTATATTTATAACCTAGATAACTTGCATAAGAATTAACCTAAGATAACTTGCATAAGAATTAACCTAAGATAACTTGTGGGCTAATATTGCCCGGTGGGCCTCTACGGCCGTAACATTGGGCCTAAGCCTGCCCAGTGGGCCTACGGCGGCCATAGACCTGGCCGGTCATAACATAAAGATGTATGTAACTTACCATCAACATTATTTTTGTAATTTTTTGAGGCGATAAATGACCAGCAGATTTATAATTGAATCCAGAAGCGGTGTTGCACTGTTCTAATGGTTTCTATACAACTGGAGGGATGAGTGGGCTCTTATGCTTGTGCACACCCTAACTGGAATAGAAGAATTGGTAGATTTAGGAGCTGGATGGGCTTTCGGTGTCATTTCCTTTGTACATTTAGGACTCAATATTTTGTCAAAGAATTAGCCATGTTTTGTCAAAGCATTAGTGACAGTTGTTATTAATTTCAATGTGTAATTCGAAAATTAGCCATGTTTTGTCAAAGCATTAGTGACACTTGTTATTAATTTCACTATATTATTTTTCCAATATCTAGCACTAATTCATTTTTCATATTCTACAAGGCGCCATTGGATTATTCGCTTAAGGCTTATCTAGAAGTCATGTTCTTGAATCCTCAGATGAAAATCACTGTCCAAGGTTCTCCGGTATGTTGTAATACTCATATGTCATATTTCACTTATGTTGTAGCATGTTATATTCATGTTTCATTTTTTAGGTCATAACACGTCATTTGGAGAAAAACCTTGATGAGACGTCTGCTATGTCCGGTGAAATAAAGGGAAGGACCATCCGGTTGACGCTGGGGATGAGTGTTGAAGAATATGATAGAGTTAATTGTGGAATGTTCTTGTATTGGCATGGCCGTCTAATAGAGGTGGGATTAACTATTATTGTATTAAATCACACGTAGTTGACTATTCCATGCATTGTTCCACCCTGACCTGTTCCATATTAGAATTAATAAGTCATCGCATGCTCGCATTTAAGGCTAATGTTAGGGTAGAGATATGACACATCTATAAACTGCTACACTTCTGTTCAATTACATAGCACATATATTTTCTTCCATTACTTGCTAGGATAGAGATCAAGAATGAATCTTAGCCCCATCTTTCTGGGCACTGAAAACTACGTTGAATGTAACGACTAGCAACTATTACCGGGAAGTGGATTGAGCTTTAGTGTTGTACATGGCATGCAATAGATGCTTGCTTTGTTTCAGCAAGTTGTTTGCACTCTTTGTCATGCATTTTTTATTTGTTATAACTTTGATTTTGTGTTCTCTTCCCAGTCTTACAAACGAGTTGGTGGTCAACAGCACAGTCCCGACGTTGGGCGTGGAATGATAGGAGTTGCAGATATTACTGACATCATTGTATGATTTGTTTTTCAAGTTCTTTGCTCTACTCTTTTTCTGTTTGTTTACCCTTATGCCCCTGGAATTAACTTCTTGATATATTTTGCAGGATAATGAAGATGGTAGTACTTGGGTTCTTAACAGCAAGCAAGGGTTTCAAGATTGTGAAATGTATGTCAAACTGGAGGAGTGGCTCGGAAGAAAAGCAGATGAATATTGGGATACAAATTTTGACAAGCTTGAATTGGTATGGATGCATGCTTTAATTTATATTGGAAAATATCTTACATATATTGTCCTGAAATGCATTATGAGGTCTCTTTTGCATTGTAAAAGGACAAGAACGACAATGCTGGGTGATAACTCTGTATGCCATAGATTATTAGCACACAGCTCTCGATCATGCCTTTACTGAGAAAAACAATACTCTGTTGTCATGCATTCATTTGAATATTCTAATGAAAGTATTAGTCATGATGAGGTGGGATGGTAACACGGTGGACAGCGTGAGTTACCCATGCCATCATGATAGAGGCAATCAATAACAATTTGTGTTACTATCCATTCAAAACCTACCAGGTCTTCTGTAAATCCGGTAAAATTGACATACAAATATAGATGTGATATGCACGTCCCTTTTTTCTGCATGGAATACATGCATACAAATCTATCAGTTCTTTTGAAAATACATCTACTTACATGTATGTAATCATGCCATCAGAGATTTAGTGTCGGCAGGGATGGGGGTTGCATTTCCATCCTCTCAGGAGCTAAATGTTTATCTTACAGAAGTAATAAGTTATCATTTTACATTATGCATTGTTCCGTATTATTCTAAAGGATTATTCACTCTAGTTAACTTTCTTCATCTAGAGAGAAGACTGTGAGCACATCGAGGCTGTTGCTGACTGGGTTCATTGCAACAGCTGTCGTAAATGGAGAGTGCTGAGAGTGGGCTTCGACAAAGACTCTCTGCCCACTGAATGGTTTGTATGTTGACGGACTATTAAATTTACCAGCTTGCAATTAACATATCATCGCTACGACATTTTTGCTATCGTGGCCAGGGTTTTAAGTTCTTAACTTGAATGATTGACCTGGCCATCCAACAGAGAGTAAACAGGGCTGCAACTTTCCAAATCGTGACCCAAGATCAATTTCATAAAAGAAATGAATCCTGTAGCATTTTAACTTCAAATAACTTAAATATCTTTTCATTGTTAAATCCAGTTATCTTTTCATTTTAACTTCAAGTAACTTAAATAACTTTGTATCACGAAAACTATAAGACTTCAGAACAGGAACTTGAATAATTGTAATTGATACAATCATCTTGCTGTAGCAAAGTTTATACAGCACACGTGTACCTTTTTGACAGGTCTGAGGTGTTGATGCTGTGAACTTTCAGGTTTTGCCACATGCCGCCTTTCAATGGGAAATGCGAGATTGCAGAGCAACAGATGGAAGTTGGGGTGATCACGGTTGCTGCGAAGAGATCTGGTGACACAAAGGTAGCCCAGCCGAAGGTTCAAAGACTCCATCAGGATGAAGATGTTAAGGTAACTACAAATCCAAAGCTTCATTCTTTGTGAAAGTCTTGAGTCATTAATTAGTACGTAGTAAACTTCATCCATTTCGTAAGTCAAGTCATCAAAAGTAAATATGGTTTTCTTTGTGGGAGATTAAGAGTAAATAGTTAAATCCTGTTGTGTGACCAGAATGTAAGGTTAATCCTGCCATCAACTGACAAAGAGGGGAAAAGGCCTTCCAATGCCAGGAGCTGTGAAGGTATGCATGCTCTGTAGGCAAAAAAGAAGCCATGAATCTGCAAGAATGATAGTTTTTGTAACCCCTGTTTTTAAATTGTTTTTTCCTGCACGAGCTAATGATTTGCTATCATATGATTCAGAAGATAATTGCTCACAAGCCGAGTCTGATAGGCCATTGAAGAGGCGGTTGAGGGGGAACTGTAACAAAAAACGGTGAATGATAACGCACGGTAACCGTCTTTTTCTTAGTGTAACCAAGGCCTTAAAAGTTTTATTATTGCATCATTTCGCTGACGACATTCTTTGATTTTTCAGGAGTTTTCAGGCATCTTTGGTCAACGACAATGGAGCTGCAGATATCTGTTGATTCCATAGGACGCTTACCACTACCTTTGGAAGATTCTGCAAAATGGATGTAACATGCTTACTTTTCTTAATCTGATCACAAGTACCTGTACCGAGACATTAGAAACGGAATGCTTTTGTTTCGTTTATCGTTGGCCTCTTTTAAGTAAAATGTGCAATTAAAGCATCTCCAACGGCGTACGTCAAATCGGACACACTAGACATCCGTAGGCGCGTTCAGACTCATCCGTGGATCTGGATATGAGAGCGGGCAATCCAACCCTGTGCAAGGGACACGGCATTTTCCATTAATACTTGGATTCTTTTTTTCTCATGGCAAAAATAAAAACTAGTCTAGCCTGCTCTTTGTTGGATGTGGGCAAGTGTCCCACGTCCGACTCTTTACGGGATGTGGATGGTTTTGTCTCCCATGTCCTACTCTTCATGCACCTTTCTGGTCGTGGATGTCGTCACTCAAGGTAATGTTTTGGCGGAAACAATGTGAAGCTGCCGATGTTGGCAGTGTTTTCATCCGCGATCACATGCGCTGCCTCCTCATCCACCTTTGCTTTGGTTAGAGAATGAAAAAAAAAACAGCGGTTACAGCTCATTATCATTCATCTCTGCTTCTTACAGTTGATCTTATAACCCCTTGTCAGCCTCTTCTTACAGCGGGAAAACCAAAAGACCATAGTTAATTATCTCAGCAACATGACTGACTTCGAGTAATCTATGCAATCAATATAAATTCTGAAGCACTATCTACCAGCAATGACATGCGAGAACTGCACACAAATGTAACCAGAACATGAACTGGAGACAAATACCACAATGTGCAGTCTCTCCACGTAGGGCATCCTCTTGACGTCATTACAAACTCCAAACCGCACATTTAGAGCATCTACTGCCGGACTTGGCAAATCCCCTCAAACGCCCTCATATTTCCTTCCGTGTATCCACATATCTCAAATCCGGACTCTTAAATCCATGCAAATACATGCACGTCCATCATGCACGCAATGTCGCACGTAAATAACAAATGTTGGTATCAAGCATACATAGTGTTTACATAAAATTTATTTGAAGTGCCAAACTCAAGCATTGCCTCCTTGGTTGCCATTGTGGATCCACATGTGCTCCACAAGATCATTGAGTAGCTGCATGTGCACCTGCTGATTTCGAAGATTCTGATGCATCTGCAGAAAGTTCATAAGATGAGCCACATCTTGATCTTCTGGGATTTCAACTTGTTCTCCAGGTGCTTCGAAATCATGGGTTTGGGCTACACCATCGCCCTCATCCTCGACAATCATATTATGCAAAATAACGCAACATGTCATCAGTTGCCACTAAGTTTCTGATTCCCATATCATTGCAGCGCTCCGCACAATTCCCTAACGGCTGAAGCACACCAAATGCCCTCTCCACGTCCTTCATAGCCGCTTCCTGCATTGTTGCAAAGTGGCTCTGTTTATTGCCACACGGCTCGGCTATGGTCTTCACAAACGCCGCCCACTGAGGATAGATACCATCGGCAAGATAGTACCCCATGTTGTAGTCCCGGCCGTTGACGGTGTAGTTGCAGGGCGGTGATTCCCCATTGCAAAGCCTCCCGAACACCGGAGATCGTTGAAGCACGTTGATGTCGTTGTGAGAACCGAGCATTCCAAAGAAAGCATGCCAAATCCATAAGTCATGTGATGCCACCGCTTCTAGTATGATGGTGGCCTCTCTGGTCTGACCTTGATACATTCCCCGCAGACGTTTGGGCCAGTTTTTCCATTTCCAATGCATGCAATCAATTGATCCGAGCATTCCTGGAAACCCCCTTGCCTCTCCAATAGCCAACAACTTCTCCGTGTTCTGCGCATTTGGTTCTCTGAGATACTCCGGTCCAAATACCTCAACCACGGCGTGAGAAAATTTGACAGTAGTCTTGAGGCACGTGCTCTCCCCATCTTGACCATCTCACCAACGACGTCTACAGCAATACCAAGTGCAAGCATCCTCAGAGCAGTCGTGCACTTCTGCTTGGCCGAGAAAGAGAGTTGGCCGTAGCAATCCCTTCTCAGCTTGAAGTAGTTGTCGTATGCCTTCATTCCCTCCACAATGCGTAAAAACAATGGTTTTGCGCATGCGAAAACAACGACGAAACCATGCATCATTCGGAAAAGCAGGTGTGGGAGCAAAATAGTCATTGTGCAGTAGCTTTGCTCCGGACACTCTATCCCGGTTGATCACTCTTCTCCCTTTGATTGAGCCATTGAAGTCGAGAATATGCTTGACTTGCCGGTCCACTTTCTCCCTTTGATTGAGCCATTGAAGTCCATTTCCTCTTGCATCCTCATGAGCATGATCATGTCCACTTCTTCGTCCGAATCCGACGAATCGAAGAAATCATCTTGAATCATTTGGTCAAGCTTCGTCGGGCTATACTCCTCGTCCGACGAAGCATCGGAATCCATCATTTTCCCTAACAAAATCACAATAATTCTGGTTGGTCAATGTGTTGAACACATCAAGCGCAACGCGGAGCCGGAGTGTTGCTGGATGTACCACGGTGTTGTCCGGGCCGGCGACAACGTCCCCCGTGGCAAGGACGGGAGCGCTCTTCCGGAGCTGGTGGCGGAGAGCCTGGGAACAGCTGCAGAGCGGGCGCGGCAGCGGAGCTGCGAGCCGGACGACGCGGAGGAGGAAGAACAGAGGAGAATAACAAATGGATCTGACCGCGCGGGGGGGGGGGGGGGGGGGGGGGAGGGGGAGGGGGGGGGAGAAGAAGAGGAGGGGGGGGGGGAGGGGGGGGGGGGGGGGGAGGGGGGGGGCGGGGGAGGGAGAGAGGAGAAGAAAAAAAAAAAAAAAAAAAAAAAAAGAGAGCGGGGGGGGGGGGGGGGGGGGGGGAGGGGGAGGGGGGGGGAGAAGAAGAGGAGGGGGGGGGGGAGGGGGGGGGGGGGGGGGAGGGGGGGGGCGGGGGAGGGAGAGAGGAGAAGAAAAAAAAAAAAAAAAAAAAAAAAAGAGAGCGGGGGGGGGGGGGGGGGGGGGGGTTTGGTGCAATTTGGGGTGGGGTCGGGTTGTCGGGTCCGACGTGGCGGGTGTGCCATATTTGGGCTGGATATGGGGGGTGTCGATCAACCCGGGCGTTTGAGGACCGTCTGAGAGGCACGTCTGGGTCAAAAAAGCATGACCGGGCGGCCTGCCAGGGCGTTTGAGACGGGTTTGACGGGTCCGGTTGTAGATGCTCTTAAACTCAGAATCCTCACGCTTGTGACCATGGTACATGTGCTCCTAGCGATGAGGGGGTCGACGTGGTTGTGCTCCATGATGGGCAACATATGTCGAGCTCCTGCAGGTGGGGAAAAGAGGCGCCACGCAGGGCGGCCGTGTCCGGTAACTTCCAGAGGCCGACATAGAGGCAGGTGAGGGTGGTGATGGTGTAGACCCGAGAGGGGCACCTCGCGAGGCCACGGGCGGTTGACGTGGACAAGGTCTTGGACGCCCTTGGCGGCGAGGAGTTGGAGCCAGCGCGCGAGCTGAGGACGGTACCCGCTCATGTGGCTGCAGACGAGGCGGACGCAACGGAAAAGCCCCGGATGCGCTTCGAGGATGCTGGAGACGGTGGCGGTGATGGCCGGCGAGTTGGCCGACGTCGGGGGCCAGCCGTGAAGGAGGTGGGCGTCACTTAGGACAAGGTGCGTGGAGAGCCAGAGCATGCGCCATCGAGAGCAGAGAACGGCGGTGCGCACAGCGTCTTTGGCCAGGAGGCGGAAGAGGATTTCGCGCAGGAGCGCGCGGGAAAGGCGGTTGACGCGGTCGGAGGCGGCGAGGGAGGTGAGCCGCCGGTCATGGTAGACGGGGAAGTCGGGGAGGAGCTGGTAGATGTACGTCAGCATGAACTCCGTGACTTGGGGACGTGGATTTTTAGAGCACATGCACCTCGGCACTCCTATCCTGGCTCTCCAATATCGCTTTAAGATCCGTGCGACACAACTAACTTTCTATATGAATTTTTCTTTTTTCGTTACTCTCATATAGAATATGTCTTGAAGTTCAAACTTTTACAGCGTGGCAAAGCTTTCTAACTAGAATCTAGGATAAATGTTTCAGAATTTTTTGTCCGACATAAATACTAAAAATATGATTTTTTTTAATCAAACAAAACTTATTTTGTATATTTATATTTGACAAAATTTTCCAAAAGATTTATGCTAGATTCTAGTTAGAAAGCTTTGTCGCGCTGCAAAGGTTTGAACTTCAAGACATGTTATATGTGAGAGAAACAAAAAAGAGAAATGTATTTACACAAATCGCGATGCGGGAAATGGATGACTAGATAGGAAGAGCCTGGGTACTGATGTTCTATTATACGTTTTCGCGTGGCTCGGTCCAGTTCGTGTGGGTCTGAGCCCTTGAGCCGTGCGTCGTCCGCCGTCACTGGGTCCACGTTGGTGAAGGCTGCCCGCCCGTCCATGGCCGACGGTGAGTGTTTTGGGGATTTGGGATTTCGAGTGGCGTGTGAAATGGTGGAGAATGGAGGCGGATGGTGGGTGGGCGACGGCTGTCTCTTGTGCGCTGCCTAGGCCAGAAGTTGGGCCGAATTCTGGCGCGGATTTCTCTCAGCCCATGAGTCACCCACTTACTACTTGTTCATTTGTATTATCCTAAATTTTCTTGAAAATGCTCTAATTCCGTCGACTGATTCTAGCACAGCTTAAACCATCGCCACGTGCCCCATGGGCCCCTCGCAAGGAATTCTACACACACGGACACACGGTAACGGAGTTCTACGCGGAAGCTGAGCTGGGATCATCTGGTTGGAAGAAATCTTGCGTACCCTATAAATGTCCGTTGGTTTGGAATTCTCGGCCCCTCGCCCTCGCCACTAATGTTATTTTGCTTCTGGTCCTCTCAGGCCATTAGCAGTTTTAACCGTGGAATCTCAAGATGTGGTTGTTCCTGGCCTTTGGATGCCCCTCTAATCCCTCATGGGCTTCCTTTGTTGTTCAGATCGTGCATATGGAGACTTCCTATTTAGCGTGTCGTGCGATGCGAGTCACCCAAATGCGCACCCCCTTCCCCTAGCGCACCCTTTTGGGCTGACCCATGTGTGGTGAGGGGCGGCCTTTTTTCTTTTTTCTGTATTTGTTTTTTCCTTATTTAAATCAAATTCATGAATTCAAAAAACGTTCATGACTTTCAAAAAATGTACATTAATTTTTAAAATATTTCAAAATTTCAAAAATGACACGAATTTAAAAAATGATCACAAGTTTAGAAAAATATTCATGAATTTAAAAAATGATCACAAGTTTAGAAATGTTCACAAATTGGCTGATATGAAAAAGTTTGGTTTGATGTTAGGTTGGTCATGATGGCAAGTAATTTAGAGCAACTCTAGCCGATCCCCTATATCGGTTAGAGGACCAAAAATCATGATTTGCTCCTTTAACCAGCACCTAGCCGAACACTTATAACTGCCAGCGGAGAATAAATTATACTCCTCGGCACCGTGGACTCCTAAATACACTCCGCCTCCATCCGGCCGAGTTAAAGTTGCGGCCTATTTTTCACGCCCCACCTCCCGCTACCTCACCACCGGCGCTGCTGCCGGTGACTATCTGCCACCTCCACCACTACCCCGTTGCTCTCATTCGCCCTCGCTACCCTTCTGCTCCAGTCTCAGCTGGCCGCCGGCCGTAGCCATCACCAAAGTTGAGTTCAAACATCACCGCTCGTTGCATCTACTCCATCGCAGGAAATCGGCTCGGGTCTTCTTCCTCCTCGTAGCCTCACCAGTACATGACCGTGCTTTGTCGGTCATCTCCATGCCTCGCCGACCGATAGTATCCGCTCAACCTTGTCGGTGGGCTGTTACACGTTTGCCGCCTTGCAAGTGTTCGACGGTTTTGCATAGGTGAGTTTTGTTTACTTTTTGGTCAATTGAATTCAACCGAATCATTCAAATTGAAGATCAAGAGGCTGATAGAAATGATCTTCAAGGACTCTTCGTCAGGGGAGGAGGAAGAAGATGATGATGACTTTGAAATTGTCGTTGGCATGATCTCCAACGATGCTCGCAGTTCGTCCGCATACAACTCAGTCGTGATAGAGTGCAAGGCCGTGCCAAGATTATGAGAGATTATTTCAAACCTAATCCAACCTATCTGGAAAGTATTTTCGGCTCCGATTTTGGATGCACACAAGTTTCTTTCTCACCATTGCAAAACCCATGGAGAAGCATGATGATTGGTCAAACTCAGGAGGAACACATGTGGAGAGATAAGCGCGAGCTCTTTTATGAAGTGTATTGCGGCTGTTCGAGTTCTGCCTATGGGTGTTCAGCCGATGCCATTGATGAGCATCTTCACATTGGAGAAGATACAATCTTGGAGGCCATTCAAAGATACACAAGAGTCGTCATTGATATCTTTGGGCCGGAATACTTGAAGGCACCCAACAAGGAAGACGCCGGAGGTTGTTGGCATCGAACGAAAAAAGAGATGGACTGGGATGCTAGGATCAACTACAAGGCGGAAAAGGTCAATACAAAGGCCACTGCCATAGTCCGACTATCATTCGTGAGGCTATTGCATCGGAAGATCTATGGATTCGGTATTCATTCTTTGGATTGTCTGTCTCTCACAATGATTTAAATGTGTTGTCGAGATCACCATTGTTTGTTAGGCCTATTGCCGGAGACTTCCAACTATACGATCAATGGTCATGAGTACACGATGGGTTAGAGCATCTCCAGCCGCCCCCAACAGGCCCCCCGGGCCATTTTTTGCCACCGGCGCCTAAAAACGGCCCAGTCGCGCCCCAGGAGCCTGTTTTTCACCGGTTTGGGCCGAAACTGGCACTGGCAGACCCAGGCCGAACCGGGCGCGCTGGGAGCACCGGGGAAAGCGCTTTTGGCGTGAACGGGAATGGGCCTGCCGAGTCAGCGACACGCGCTTCGTCGTCCTCATCGCCTCAGTTCCCGCGGGAATCAATGCTAAGGCTGCCGCACTGTCGCGCCGGTCAGCCTCCATTGATGCCTCACGAGCGGCGCAGTGAAGGCACCGCGACGCGTGTCCCGCCTGCTGCCGCCACGCGTCGCCCGGCATGCAGGTTCTCACCGCCCCACCTCGGCTATAAAAAGCCGACCTCCCCGCCGGTGAACGCCACAGTCGCCACAACTCGCCTTCTCTCGCCTCTCCCCCCTCTTCCCACGCCGACGAGCATGGCTGAGCGGTATCCCGACGACTCCGCGGCGGCGAACGGCTTCGGCTGACGGCATCTCCACGAGGACGAGGTGCGCCTCTGATAACCCACAAGTATATGGGATCGCAACAGTTTTCGAGCGTACAGTATTCAACCCAAATTTATAGATTCGAAGGGGAGCCAAATAATATTTGAAGGTATTAGCAGCTGAGTTGTCAATTCAACCACACCTGGAGATTAATTATCTGCAGCATCGTGATCAGTAGCAAAGTAATATGACAGTGTTGATAATAGTAGCAGTAGCAATGGTAATAGTAACAGTGATAGCAGTAGTTTTGTAACAAGTGCAACAGTAACAATAGCAGTAGTAACTTAGCAAGAACAATATAAGATAAATTAGTAGGCATTGGATCGGTGACTTGTTGGATGATATTCATCATGAGACAGTTATAACCTAGGGCGATACGACACTAGCTCCAATTCATCAATATAATGTAGGAATGTATTCCGTAAATAGTCATGCGTGCTTATGGAAAGAACTTGCATGACATCTTTTGTCCGACCCTCCCGTGGCAGCGGGGTCCTATTGGAAACTAAGAGATATTAAGGCCTCCTTTCAATAGAGAACCGAAACAAAGCACACACGGTGATTACATGAACTCCTCAAACTACGGTCATCATCGGGAGTGGTCCCGACTATTGTCACTCCGGGGTTGCCAGATCATAACACATAGTAGGTGACTATAACTTGCAAGATCGGATCTAGAACATGGATATAATGGTGATAACATAAATGGTTCAGATCTGGAATCATGGAACCCGGGTCCAAAGTGGCAAGCATTAAGCATGGCAAAGTCATAGCAACATCAATCTTAGAACATAGTGGATACTAGGGATCAAGCCCTAACAAAACTAACTCGATTACATGATGAATCTCATCCAACTCCTCACCGACCAACGAGCCTACGAAGGAATTACTCACTCCCGGTGGGGAGCATCATGGAATTGGCGATGGAGAAGGGTTGGTGATGACGAAGAACGAAGACCACCCTCTCCGGAGCCCCAAACAGACTCCAGATCTGGCCTCCCGATGAGGAACAGGAGGTGACGATGGCTCCGTCTTGTGGATTGCGATAATTCTTTCTCCCTGATTTTTTCTGAATACATAGGTATTTATGTAGTTGGAATCAGGGTCTGCGGGGCCACCATGTGGGGACAACCCACCTGGGCACGCCAGGAGGGGGCGCGCCCTGGTGGGTTGTGCTCACCCACGTGCCCCCCTCCGGTGGTTCTTGGCTCCAGAAATTCTTGTTTATTGTATAAAAATTCCTCGCAAGGTTTCGTTCCATTCCGAGAACTTCTATTTCTGCACAAAAACAACACCATGGTAGTTCTGCTAAAAATAGCGTCAGTCCGGAGTTAGTGTCATTCAAATCATGCAAATTAGAGTCCAAAACAAGAGGAAAAGCGTTAGGAAAAGTAGATGCGTTGGAGACGTATCAACTCCCCCAAGCTTAAACCTTTGCTTGTCCTCAAGCAATTCAGTTGATAAACTGAAAGTGAAAAAGAAAAACTTTTACAAACTCTTTTGCTCTTGTTTGCATAAATAAGCTTAAACAGCACCCAGGTTTTCAGCCAACATTATAACTAACCATGCCGACAATCACTCTTAAAGATTATATTAACTCATATCAATGACATAATCAGCTAGCGAGCAATAATAAGATATCTCAAATAGCAACACGTTGTCAAAACAACCATGATATAATATGACAATATTTGTATCTCGCTAGCCCTTTCTGAGACCGCAAAACAGAAATGCAGAGCACCTCCAAAGTCCAAGCAGCGACTAAACATTGTAATTCATGGTAGAAAAGATCCAGTCATGATGCACTAAACATTAGCTACACACAATGCATATGGGCGTGTTCGGGAACCCTCCTGCTTCTCAAATCTGCAACTCTAGGTGTGGAGTGCAGCCGAACGAGTCAATTCCTAGTTATGAGTGTGGGAAGCTGGCTAAAAACGCAGTGTAATATCTGAAGAGTTGTGGAGTTGAGAAATCCCAGCTCCTCCAAAACCGAGAAGTGGGAGTTGAGGGTATATTACCATCCCTGCCACTGCCAAGTGAGCCCTCTCGTACCGTTTCACTCGATCTTTCTCCTCCACACACCGCACGGGCTATTATTTTTTGCCAAAACAGCTACAGCCGACCGGGCCTATGGGCCATCCCATCATTCCCACACTATTTGGACTATCAGCCTGCTAGAATGTTTATTTGAATGGGCCACAGTAGGGCAATATGCTGGGTCTGAGACTCGTCCCCTCGTGCGAGCGAGAAGCTATGTAGCCGAACAGATCGCTAGATCCCGGCTCTCTCATGAGAAGCTGGCAATCGGAAGCTGGCTGTGGAGTTTAGGATTTTACGGCCACAGTGGAGTACCGAACACGCCCTAAGTCATGACAGCAGTGCTCTCAGGTTCTAGCGCTTGTTTTAGAAGGTGCTGACACAACATAAAAGTAAATAGATAGTCCCTTCGCAGAGGGAAGCAATGATTTGCAGAGGTGCCAAAGCTCAATTTTTTAAAACAGAGGTAGTGATATTTTGAGACATGCACCCTTCTCATTTACTTCACGACCATCAGTTATCAATATCTTCCATGCTAAGCACGCTAGTGGCGGTTCCCAAGAGATAAAAGTAAAGATTTTGACTCCATTGGGAGTTTTTATTTGATTATTTTCTGTTTGCAATTTGGGACTGGGCATCCCTATTACCGCCCTTTTCTCGTGCGATGGCGAGTGAATAAACACTTGAACTGAGAATAACCCGCTTAGCATGGAAGATACTGACCACCTCATGTCGTTCCATGAACGATCCAGGCACACAAAAAGGATATTTATTAGAAGTTTTTAGAGGTGGCACATGCAAATTTACTTGGGGCGGCAGGGTAATACCGCATATAGGTAGGTATGGTGGACTCATCTGGAATAACTTTGGGTTCAAGGTTTTTTTGATGCATGATACGTCTCCATCATATCTACTTTTCCAAACACTTTTGACCTTGTTTTGGACTCTAACTTGCATGATTTGAATGGAACTAACCCGGACTGACGCTGTTTTCAGCAGAATTGCCATGGTGTTATTTTTGTGCAGAAATAAAAGTTCTCGGAATGGCCTGAAAATCAACGGAGACACGTTTTGGAATAAATAAAAAAATACTAGTGAAAGAATCAACACCAGGGGGTCCACACCCTGTCCACGAGGGTGCAGGCCCCCCCTGGGGCGCGCCCCCTGCCTCGTGGGCCCCCTGAGGCTCCACCGACCTCAACTCCAAGTCTATATATTCATGTTCGGGGAGAAAAAAATCAGAGAGAAGGATTCATTGCGTTTTATGATACGGAGCCGCCGCCAAGCCCTAATCTCTCTCGGGAGGGCTGATCTGGACCGTTCGGGGCTCCGGAGAGGAGAATCTGTCGCCATCGTCATCATCAACCTTCCTCCATCACCAATTTCATGATGCTCACCGCCATGCGTGAGTAATTCCATCATAGGCTTGCTGGGCGGTGATGGGTTGGATGAGATTTATCATGTAATTGAGTAAGTTTTGTTAGGGTTTGATCCCTAGTATCCATGATGTTCTGAGATTGATGTTGCTATGACTTTGTCATGCTTAATGCTTGTCACTAGGGCCCGAGTGCCATGATTTCAGATCTGAACCTATTATGTTTTCATGAATATATGTGAGTTCTTGATCCTATTTTGCAAGTCAATAGTCACCTACTATGTGTTATGATCCAGTAACCCCGAAGTGACAATAATCGGCACCACTCCCGGTGATGACTATAGTTTGAGGAGTTCATGTATTCACTAAGTGTTAATGCCTTGTTTCGGTACTCTATTAAAAGTAGGCCTTAACATCCCTTAGTTTCCAATAGGACCCCGCTGCCACGGGAGGGTAGGACAAAATATGTCATGCACGTTCTTTTCCATAAGCACGTATGACTATATTTGGAATACATGCCTACATTACATTGATGAACTGGAGCTAGTTCTGTGTCACCCTATGTTATAACTGTTGCATGACGAATCACATCCGACATAATTATCCATCACTGATCCATTGCCTACGTGCTTTTTACATGTTGATCTTTGCTTAGTTATTTTTCCGTTGCCACTGTTACAATTACTACAAAACTGCTACTGTTACTTTTGCAACCGTCACCATTACTTCCATATTACTTTGCTACTAAATACTTTGCTGCAGATATTAAGTCTTTCAGGTGCGGTTGAATTGACAACTCAACTGTTAATACTTGAGAATATTCTTTGGCTCCCCTTGTGCCAAATCAATAAATTTGGGTTGAATACTCTATGAGGGAGTCCTGGATTAGGGGGTGTCCGGATAGCCGAACTATCACCGTTGGCCGGACTCCTAGACTATGAAGATACAAGATTGAAGACTTCGTCCCGTGTCTGGATGGGACTTTCCTTGGCGTGGAAGGCAAGCTTGGTGATACGGATATGTAGATCAATTACCGTTGTAACCGACTCTGTGTAACCCTAACCCTATCCGGTGTCTATATAAACCGGAGGGTTTTAGTCCGTAGGACAGACAACAATCATACCATAGGCTAGCTTCTAGGGTTTAGCCTCTCTGATCTCGTGGTAGATCCACTCTTGTACTACCCATATCATCAATATTAATCAAGCATGAGTAGGGTTTTACCTCCATCGAGAGGGCCCGAACCTGGGTAAAAACATCGTGTCCCTTGTCTCCTGTTACCCCGCCTAGACGCACAGTTCAGGACCCCCTACCCAAGATCCGCTGGTTTTTACACCGACATTGGTGCTTTCATTGAGAGCTCCTCGGTATCGTCATCTTTAGGCCCGATGGCTCCTTCGATCATCAACAACGACGCGGTCCAGGGTGAGACTTTTCTCCCCGGACAGATCTTCGTATTCGGCGGCTTTGCACTGCGGGCCAATGCACTTGGCCATCTGGAGCAGATCGAAAGCTACACCCCTGGCCATCAGGTCAGATTTGGGAGTTTAAACTACACGGCCGACATCCGCGGAGACTTGATCTTCGACGGATTCGAGCCACAGCCTAGCGCGCCGCACTGTCTCGATGGGCACGATCTAGCTCTGCCGCCGAACAGTGCCCTAGAGGCCGCACCTGCGTCCGCTCCGACACTTAGCTCGGAGCCGACTCCGCCGATCGAGGACGAGTGGCTGGACACCGCCTCGGGGTCTACGGCGATTGAGCCGAACTCCATCCCTGTCCTTTGCGAAGACCGTGACTCCAAGGTGCCGGACTCCTCTCCGGACTCCGAACCCTCCGCGCCCTTGCCAATCGAATCCAATTGGGCGCCGGTTATGGAGTTCGCTGCCGCGGACATCGTTCAACACTCGCCCTTTGGCGACATCCTGAATTCACTAAAGTCTCTCTCTTTATCAGGAGAGCCCTGGCCGGACTACGGTCAGGGAGGTTGGGATGCGGACGACGAAGAAATTCAACGCCCACCCACCACCCACTTTGTAGCCACTGTCGATGATTTAACTGACATGCTCGACTTCGACTCCGAAGATATCGACGGTATGGACGACGATGCTGGAGACGACCAAGAACCAACGCCTACAGGGCACTGGAAGGCCACCTCGTCATATGACATATACATGGTGGACGTCCCAAAAGATGGGAACGGCGATGGAACAACGGAGGATCACCCCTCCAAGAAACAGCCCAAGCGTCGGCGTCAGCGGCGCCGCTCTAAATCCAGCCACAGGAAAAATGGTGATTCCGGCACGGGAGATAATAACACCCCGGACAGTGCCGAAGACAACCTCCTCCAGCAGGATTCAGCACAGGAGGAGGGAGAAGCCAGCCCTCATGATAGAGTGGCAGACAGGGAGGTGGAGGACGATAATTATATGCCTCCCTCCGAAGATGAGGCAAGCCTCGACGACGACGAATTTGTCGTGCCTGAGGATCCTGCCGAACAGGAGCGTTTCAAACGCAGGCTTATGGCCACGGCAAGCAGCCTCAAGAAAAAGCAGCAGCAGCTTAGAGCTGACCAAGACTTGCTAGCTGACAGATGGACTGAAGGCCTTGCAGCCGAAGAGTACGAACTCGAACACCCCTCCAAGATCTACCCAAAACGCAGGCTGCTACCGCAATTAGAGGAGGAAGCACCCAAACCTACATCACCAGCGCATGATGCGGCCGACCGGCCACCCCATGGCCGCGACAGAGAGGCCTCTAGGCCCTCCATTCAAGTCGCACCCCGGCGTCGCTCGAAAAGTACCAAGGCACGGGGAAACGCGCCAGACCTGCGAGACATATTGGAGGACAAGGCAAGGCAAACAAGATCGATCTACGGATCGCGTGGGCGCCCCACGACACGTGATGATAACCGTCACGCCGGATACAGCAATTCCGGCCGGGCCGAACACAGTAGACAAAGCTCATTTGAGCTGCGTCGTGATATAGCTCAATACAGAGGCGCCGCACACCCACTATGCTTCACAGACGAAGTGATGGATCATCAAATCCCCGAGGGTTTCAAACCTGTAAACATCGAATCATACGATGGCATAACAGATCCTGCGGTTTGGATCGAGGACTACCTCCTCCATATCCACATGGCCCGCGGTGATGATCTACACGCCATCAAATACCTCCCACTCAAGCTTAAAGGACCAGCTCGGCATTGGCTTAACAGCTTGCCAGCAGAATCAATTGGTTGTTGGGAGGACCTGGAAGCCGCATTCCTTGATAACTTCCAGGGCACATATGTGCGACCAGCAGACGCCGATGACCTCAGCCACATAATTCAGCAGCCAGAAGAATCGGCCAGACAATTCTGGACATGGTTCCTAACCAAGAAAAATCAAATCATTGACTGTCCGGATGCAGAGGCCCTTGCAGCCTTCAAACACATAACATCCGCGACGAGTGGCTTGCCCGGCACCTAGGACAGGAAAAGCCGAAATCCATGGCAGCCCTCACAACACTCATGACCCGCTTTTGCGCGGGAGAGGACAGCTGGCTAGCTCGTAGTAACAACTTGACCAAAAACACTGGTAGTTCGGATACCAAGGACAGCAATGGCAGGTCGCATCGCAACAAGCACAAGCGCCACATTAACGGCGATAATGCTGAAGATACGGCAGTCAACACCGGATTCAGAGGCTCTAAACCCGGTCAGCGGAAAAAGGCGTTCAAAAGAAATACTCAGGGCCCGTCCAATCTGGACCGAATACTCGATCGCTCGTGCCAAATACATGGCACCCCCGAAAAACCAGCCAACCACACCAACAGGGATTGTTGGGTCTTCAAACAGGCAGGCAAGTTAAATGCCGAACTCAGTGACAAGGGGCTACATAGCGATGATGAGGAGGAGCCCTGGCCGCCGGACAATAGAGGACAGAAGGGCTTCCCCCCACAAGTGCGGACGGTGAACATGATATACGCAACCCACATACCCAAAAGGGAGCGGAAGCATGCACTAAGGGACGTATATGCGATGGAGCCAGTCGCCCCAAAGTTCAACCCATGGTCCTCCTACCCGATCACCTTTGATCGAAGGGACCACCCCACTAGCATCCGCCACGGCGGATTCGCCGCATTGGTTCTTGACCCAATCATCGATGGATTTCACCTCACTAGAGTCCTAATGGACGGCGGTAGCAGCCTGAACCTACTCTATCTGGATACAATGCGCAAAATGGGCATAGACCCCTCAAGGATTAAACCCACAAAGACGACCTTTAAAGGTGTCATACCAGGTGTAGAGGCCAATTGTACAGGCTCAGTTACACTCGAAGTGGTCTTCGGATCCCCGGATAACTTCCGAAGCAAAGAGTTATCTTCGACATAGTCCCGTTCCGCAGCGGCTATCACGC
Organism: Aegilops sharonensis; assembly: GCA_904067115.1. Taxonomy (NCBI): domain Eukaryota; kingdom Viridiplantae; phylum Streptophyta; class Magnoliopsida; order Poales; family Poaceae; genus Aegilops; species Aegilops sharonensis. The sequence continues at coordinate 744,238,305 of LR880966.1, read as the reverse complement.
ACTGCTTGGACGAACCGCATTTGCAAAGTTCAATGCGGTGCCGCACTACGCATACCTCAAGCTCAAGATGCTAGGCCCTAGAGGAGTAATCACGGTCAAAGGAAACACCGAACGCTCTCTCCGAATGGACGAGCATACGGCGGCCCTCGCGGTGGAGGTGCAAATTAGCCTCTCACAGCAATCCTCGAGTCCGGCTACTAAACATGCGGACACTGTCAAGCGCGCCCGGAGTAACCTACAACAAGACCGCCCGGCACGATCAGATCACGCGTAGCAATCCGGCCCCAACCCCAGCCCTCGCGAAATTGCGAAGCCAGTACTACGCGTACATACCTACGCTCTGGAGATACCATGGGCATAAGGGGAGGGGCACGATCACGGCACGCCCAGAATGCGGCTCAACCGCACCAGGGGCTCCCAATTGTGTCATTCTTTTTCTTTATTCTTTTCTCTTACTTTCAGGACTCCGTTTTCCAGAAGCCCTGTCCGGCACTAGAATTGCCGAACTCACGATGCAACAGCCAGGTAAGCATAAAGCTACGTCGAGTGTCCAGGTGGTCCCTACTACGAGCATTATACCTGTTTTACATACCATCTCGCAGCTTACCCCTGGAGGGGCACATGTTAAATAGTCCCATCCCTTGCTTATCGCACTATTTGTATCGTTCTGCTTTCATTGCAGTACCTTTTTGAATAAACAATACATGGCTTTTTCCTATTATTGCACTCCTTTCTTTATCTATATATATGTTCATTCATGACATGTTGCACCCGTACACTTTGGTACGACCAATACACCAGGGGCTTAAGTACCCCAAAACTATGGTGTGATAAGTCCGAACACGTTCACAAGTGCGGCACCCCGAACTTATAGCATTATATGCATCGGCTCCGAATCATGTCTTGGGTCAATAGTTGGGTTTGCCCGGCTCCCATGTTTTGGTACCTTACGTTCCGTTATGTCATATAAGGTAGCGCTGGGAGAACCACTGCGATTGTGCCCCGGTTGAGCTGGGTTGAGCACCTCAGTGGAGAAAGCTAAAACTGACCGTCATGATAGGGCGAGAGCCGGTCGCTGTTCGAGAGGTTTTTTCGGGTCCCTAAAGACTTATGCCGCTTAGAGCGAGGAGTCGGCATTGTCCGGCCAAGGAATGGATAGCGCCCCGAACTCGGTCTTCCGAATACTAGGGGCTTCGCCGAAATTTAAAATTATAGAATTCTATGGCTAAGTGAGAGTGTTCAAGCACTATAGTTCGGTTGCCTTGTTCGTTGCGTTGAGCGCCTCCCTCGAAAGACCCAAGAATGGGAACAAGAGCGCTCAAGTTTATCCCGAACACCCCAGCACTCGTGGCATGGGGGCTGAAGCCAACGACTTGCCATCTCTCAAATTTGATAAACGGTCGCACAGAAGGTAATATTTTAAATTCACAAGCGTTGCTTAGCGGAAATGAACAAGTTTTCAGCGTACAGGATAACAAATGCGAGTCTACTAAAAAATAATATCTTTGGAGCATTCATCCGCTATAAGGCAGGCACCCTTCAGGACGCCCTCATAATACATTTCAGGCTTACGATGCTCCTTCTTCGGTGGTGGTCCGTCCGTCACAAGCTTCTCAGCATCCATGTTGCCCCAGTGCACCTTAGCAAGGGCAAGGGCCCTACGGGCACCTTCAATGCAGAAGGAGCACTTGATGACTTCAATCCATGGACAGGCGTCCACCAGCCGCCGCACTAGCCCGAAGTAGCTCCCAGGCATGGCTTCCGTAGGCCACAGCCGAACTATGAGGCCCTTCATGGCCTGTTCGGCGACCTTGTGGAGCTCGACCAGCTGCTTCAGCTGGTCGCTCAGGGGCACCAGGTCGAGCTCCCCTCCTCGGCGCGGTAGAATGCGGCAGCATCAGACACACTACGGGGCAGATCCGCAAATGCTCCTGGAGAGCTCCGGATTCGGGTAAGTAATAGATAATTCACTTTCACATGCTTGCTTTGCATAAAGAATGCCTTACCCGCCACTATCTTCTTTAATGATTCAATTTCCTGGAGGGCTTTTTGGGCTTCGGCCTTAGCGGCTTTGGCACGCTCAAGAGCTGAGGCGAGCTCGGACTCTCGAGTCTTCGAGTCACGCTCAAAACTCTCATGTTTTTCCACGAGAGCCTGGAGCTCTTGCCGCACCTCCGCCACCCGCGTCTCCTGCTTCTCTCACTCGGTGCGCTCCGTGGCCGCTTTGCTTTCGGCCGTGGACACCGCTTCCTTCAGGGTCGCCACCTCGTTCATGGCCCCTACAATACCCACGCTAGTCCTGTCATTTTTGCAACCAAATCCTTTCTATAAGGTATTACTTTAATAAGGTATTACTTACCTTCCTTGTTCTCGAGCTGCTTCTTGGAAAGGCCAAGCTCGTTCTCGGACCGCTCGAGGCTCTGCTTCAATGCATTGACCTCCGCAGTCATATTGACATACTTATGTTAGACTCCTACGTATATCTTTTTAGATCCTCAGTCCGGCTTTTCTTTTCGAACACCGAACTGAGCATCAGGGGCTACTGTCTATGCGGTAATATTTTTACATATTCTAAACTCACCTAAAGCCTGTTAGAAGGCTGGTACAGGCTTCAGTCAGCCCGCTCTTGGCGGACTGAACTTTCTGGATCACCACACTCATAACAGTGCGGTGTTCCTCATCGATGGAGGCGCTGTTAAGCGCCTCCAGCAAGCCATCCGGTGCCTTCAGATAGACGGAGGTCACCGGCGTCGCAGTCTTGCCCTTCTTACGAAGGGGCCGCTTGCCGGACTTCGTAACCACTGAAGGTTCTGGTACAGAGTCCAGCACAGGGCCGGACTTAGAGCCCTCTGGGGTCTCGCCCCCTTTGCGCCCGGAGTCCAGGAGGTCGCCTTGCGGCGCCTCGAGGACCACCTCCTCCTGGCTGGGCCCCTTTTGGGACTCCACCGCGGTGTCGTCTGCGTCACGAGTTGAGGAGGCGGTCGGGAGTGAAGTGCTATTCATATCCGACGAATCCAGGGAGCCGCTCGACGAAGCGGCGAGCTCGTCCTTAGGCGGGCTACATGGTTATATTCGGCGTTAGAAGACACTATGCGACAAATAAAAAGTCATGAGCTATTCCGGAGTCCGGACACTTACGATCTAACCAGGGGCTTGGCCCTTGGTGGCCACTCCTCCTCGTCGTTGTCGGCGTTGGTGGAGAAGTCCGGAGGAAGGGTCCTTCCTTTCTTGGACCCTTCGGCTTCCCCAGTTGGGGCGGCCTTCCTTTTCTTCTCTCCCCCCGCTGGGGGAGAGGCCTCTTTTTCCTCCTCCTCGTCTTCACGGGAGGAGTCCGCCTCAGCTTCATCGGACGATGAGTCCGACAGCACCTGGCGCCGGGAACTCCTTCGAGTTTTCGTGGCCTTCTTCTTGGCCTTCTTTTCCGGCACCACGTGAGGTGCCGGAACCAGCAGCCCCGCCAATCGGGCGTCCGCTGAGTCTTCTGGCAAGGTAGCCGGACAGTCGATCAGTCCGGACGTCTTCAGCCAGTCCTGTCAAAGGTGAGGGAGTTTTAGATCCCGCATAGAGTCAAATTATGAAAAAAGAGAGTCCCGTAAAGGGTAAAATAACTTACCTCGCTGGCTTGATGCTGCGAGCTGAATCCGCGATCTTCGGTAGCGGATGCGGGAGCCTCGGCGCCCTTGAACAGCACCTTCCAGGCATCTTCGTACGTAGTGTCGAAGAGCCGGCTCAAGGTTCGGTGTTGTGCCGGATCAAACTCCCACAAGTTGAAGGCCCGTTGCTGGCATGGGAGGATCCGGCGGATGAGCATCACTTGGATTACGTTGACAAGCTTGAGATTCTTGTCCACTAGGTTTCGGACGCAGGTTTGGAGTCCCGATAGCTCTTCCGAATCACCCCACGTCAGGCCCGTCTCTTTCCATGATGTGAGCCGTGTGGGGAAGCGAGATCGAAATTCGGGGGCCGCCGCCCATTGAGAGTCGCGCGGCTCGGTGATGTAGAACCACCCCGATTGCCACCCCTTTATGGTCTCCACAAAGGAGCCCTCGAGCCATAGGACATTGGCCATCCTGCCCAGCATGGTACCTCCGCACTCCGCTTGGCGGCCGCCCACTACCTTCGGCTTGACATTGAAGGTCTTCAGCCATAAGCCGAAGTGGGGCTAGATGCAGAGGAAGGCCTCGCACACGACGATAAACGCCGAGATGTTGAGGATGATGTTCGGGGCCAGATCGTGGAAATCTAGGCCGTAGTAGAACATGAGCCCCCAGACAAATGGGTGAATTGGAAACCCTAGTCCGCGGAGGAAGTGGGGGTGTGGATGAGCTGCCGCTTATTGGGGAGCCGATGCGCGATGTCGTCGGACAAGTATCCGGCCTTCCGCAGCTTTTTGATGTGCCCCTCCGTGACGGAGGAGGCCATCCACTTGCCTCCCGCTCCAGACATAGTTGGAGAAGGTTGAGGTAGGGTGTGCGGACTTGGGCGCTGGAGCTCGAGTGCGTGGAGATGGATGAGCAAAGGAGGAAGAAGGCGTAGGTGAAAAGGTGGATCCTTATCCCCTTATATGGACGGACGAAGCTATGCATCACCCGCCAGCCTGGTAAAACTCGCTTATCTCCCAAGCGCCGTAATCAATGGCGCGGTTGGGTTACCCACGTCTGTATTGATGGGAATCCCGGAATAAGGGGGCACGATCTCCGCTCTGATAAGACATGCCAAGGAAACCGCCCCACTAAATGCGCTGAGGTGGAACAGTAAAACGATTCGTATAAAGGCCTGGCCGTGGTGTGATGTCACGCCGTGGAATACGTCAGCAAATCTGTGCAAAGGATATTCTCTCTATGGTGGTATGTGGAACTTGTTTTGCAGAGCCGGACACGATCCTTGTGTTCAAAATCTTCTATGAAGTATTCGGAGGAGGAACCCGCCTTGCAATGCCGAAGACAATATGCGTGCCGGACTCGTCATCATTGAAGCCTGGTTCAGGGGCTACTGAGGGAATCTTGGATTAGGGGGTGTCCGGATAGCCGAACTATCACCGTTGGCCGGACTCCTGGACTATGAAGATACAAGATTGAAGACTTCGTCCCGTGTCCGGATGGGACTTTCCTTGGCGTGGAAGGCAAGCTTGGCGATACGGATATGTACATCTCCTACCGTTGTAACCGACTCTGTGTAACCCTAACCCTATCCGATGTCTGTATAAACCGGAGGGTATTAGTCCGTAGGACAGACAACAATCATACCATAGGCTAGTTTCTAGGGTTTAGCCTCTCTGATCTCGTGGTAGATCCACTCTTGTACTACCCATATCATCAATATTAATCAAGCAGGAGTAAGGTTTTACCTCCATCGAGAGGGCCCGAACCTGGGTAAAAACATCGTGTCCTTTGTCTCCTGTTACCATCCGCCTAGACGCACAGTTCGGGACCCCCTACCCGAGATCCGCCGGTTTTGACACCGACACTCTACCCTCGAAAACTGTTGCGATCCCCTATACTTGTGGGTTATCAAGACTATTTTCTGGCGCCATTGACGGGGAGCATAGCTCTATTATTTGAGTTATGCCTCTCTCTTTATATCGTAGACTTGACTTGAATAAGTTGAAAGATGAAAGATGAAAGACTGTTGGGATTTAATTATATCTATTGATCACTATGAGGAACTTGAAAGATGAAAGAACCAAGACTTTTCCCTCAACTACGAGGGGAGGTAAGGAACTGCCATCTAGCTCTGCACTTGATTCACCTTCTGTTTTGAGTAAACTTGCGACACCTACACCTGCTATTGATTCTGATATGTCGCATGTTATTGATGATGCCACTTCTGCTATGCATGATGCTTATGATGAAACTACTTCTATGCTTGATAATACTGTGCCATTAGGTGAATTTCTTGATGAACTACTTGCTAGGGTTAGAGAGAATGAAATTATTGAAACTGATAATATTGATGAAAGTGATGATGAATTGCCTGATGTGCCTGAGGGTTATGTTATGGATGAAAAAACTGCTAAAGATCTTTTAGCTTGCAAAGATAGATATGATCTTAAGTAACTGTTAGCTAAGCTGAAAGAAAAGTCTTTGAATGCTAGAATGAAATATGACCCTGCTTTTGCTACTTCACCTATCTGTATTTCTGATAAGGATTATGATTTCTCTATCGATCCTGAGTTAATTACTTTGATTGAATCTGATCCTTTTTATGGCAATGAATCTGAAACTGTTGTGGCACATCTTACAAAATTGAATGATATAGCCACCCTATTCACTAATGAGGAAAAAAATCCGTTACTACTATATCCTTAAGTTATTTCCGTTCTCATTAAATGGTGATGCTAAAATAAGGTTTAATTCTCTTGATCCTGGTTGTGTGCGTAGTCCCACCAGGATATGATTTATTACTTCTCTACTAAATATTTCCCTGCTAAGACACAAGCTGCCTTAAGGGAAATATATAATTTTGTGCAAATTTAAGAAGAGAGTCTCCCACAAGCTTGAGGGAGGCTTCTCCGATTCCTTAATGCTTTGCCTGATCGTCCTCTCAAGAAAAATGAAATACTTGATATCTTTTATAATGGACTAACCGATGCTTCCAGAGACCACCTGGATAGTTGTGCTGGTTGTGTTTTCAGGGAAAGAACTGTTGAGCAAGCTGAATTGCTATTGAATAATATGTTGAGTAAGGATAATGATTGAACACTTCCTGAACCAACTTCTAAGCCAACTCCGAAGAAAAGGGGTATTCTATTTCTCAGTCCTGAAGATATGCAAGAGGCAAAGAAATCTATGAAAGAAAAGGGTATTAAAGCTGAAGATGTTAAGAATTTACCACCTATTGAAGAAATACATGGTCTTGATAACCCAACACATGTAGTAAAGGTAAATTCTCTCTATAGATTTAATAAGGTTGAAATCTCATCTTCTAAGTTTGCTAGCCAATGCTTGGATGAGTTTGATAATTTTATTGTTAAACAAGAAGACTTAAATGCTTATTTTAGTAGAAAATTGAAACGTAATGCTTATATGATTGAACACTTGAGTGATTATATGTCTAGAGTTAAAGGTGAGCTTAAACTTATTAGTAAACATGCTTCTATGGTTACCACTCAAGTAGAACAAGTGCTTAAAGCTCAAGATGATTTGCTCAATGAATTAAATAATAAGAAAAATGATAATGTTGTTAGAGTTGTGAGTAGAGGGGGTAGAATGACTCAGGAACCTTTCTATCCCGAGGGCCACCCTAAGAGAATTGAGCAAGATTCTCAGAGAACTGATGTTGATGCACCTAGTCCTTCTAGAAAGAAGAAAAAGAAAAATGATAGGACTTTGCATGCTTCTAGTGAACCTGTTGTTGACACACCTGAGAATCCCAATGATATTTCTATTTCTGATGCTGAAACACAATCTGGTAATGAACATGAACCTAGTGATAATGTTAATGATGATGTTCATGTTGATGCTCAACCTAGCAATAGCAATGATGTAGAGATTGAACCTGTTGTTGATCTTGATAACCTACAATCAAAGAATCAACATTATGATAAGAGAGACTTCGTTGCTAGGAAGCACAGTAAAGAAAGAGAACCATGGGTTCAGAAACCCATGCCTTTTCCTCCTAAACCATCCAAGAAAAAGGATGATGAGAATTTTGAGCGCTTTGCTGAAATGATTAGACCTATCTTTTTGCGTATGCGTTTGACTGATACGCTTAAAATGAATCCTTATGCTAAGTATATGAAAGGTATTGTCACAAATAAAAGAAAGATACCGGAAGCTGAAATTTCCACCATGCTTGCTAATTATACTTTTAAAGGTGGAATACCTAAGAAACTTGGAGATCCAGGAGTACCCACTATACCATGCTCCATTAAAAGAAACTATGTTAAAAGTGCTTTATGTGATCTTGGAGCCGGTGTTAGTGTTATGCCTCTCTCTTTATATCGTAGACTTGACTTGAATAAGTTGACACCTACTGAAATATCTTTGCAAATGGCCGATAAATCAACTGCTATACCTGTCGGTATTTGTGAGGATGTGCCTGTTGTGGTTGCAAACTTTACTATTTTAACGGACTTTGTTATTCTTGATATTCCCGAGGACGATAGTATGTCTATTATTCTTGGAAGACCTTTTTTGAATACTGCAGGGGCTGTTATTGATTGCAACAAAGGCGATGTCACTTTTCATGTTAATGGTAATGAGCATATGGTACACTTTCCGAAGAAATAACCTCAAGTCCAAAGTGTCAATTCTATTGGAAAAACTTCAATGATTACTATTGGAGGTTTTGAATTTCCTCTTCCTACTGTCAAGAAGAAATATGATATCTATATATCCTAAATAGTTCATCCCCACTACATGATTTCTCTTGACATGCAGCCTATCCACCTCATCAATCTGCCACATCAGGATTTTTTTTCATCCACTAACTATTTTTGCTGTTATTTCTCTATAAGCCACGTCACTGCAGTTTCAGCTGTGGAGAGCCGCTTTAGTTTGTAATCGAGGGGGCATGACCATCCTGAACCCGTCGTTTCCTTCCCCACGCGGCGGCTACCCAACTCCTTTTCACCGTGCGCGTCTACTTCAACCGGCGACATCTAGGTGCTCCCTCCGCCGCTATGGATTCTCACTGTTTGTCTTCCTCGAGCATGATGACAGATAAACAAGGCGACCTTCTATCTGCAGGTTATCTCTCGATTTCGATCTCAATCTCGATCCTCATCTATCTGATTTTGATCCCGTACAGGAGCAGATATCACACCGCGTCACTGTCGCCGGGACGCCAGCCTGCGTGCTCCACTTACACCTGGTGGTGTGTTGATTCCGCTGCGGCACATCCATATGTTGTAGAGGTAAAACCTACAGGTTCGGATCTTAAATCCAGTGACTTTCTCAATGTTATTAGTGCCTACTTTTCCTCCTCTACCACTGAATCTACCTCTCCTAGCTACGCCACCAAGCAGGCAACCAACCGGCAACTTATTTCTCTCCTTTTCCTCTGTCTGGATCGAGCCAGAGTAGCTCGAGTTGGATCTCTTCCAAATTGCAGATCTCGGAGTACTCCGAGGCCTCTCTGGGCGTTGGTACACGGGCCGAGCGCCGTTCTGTCGCTGGCCACTTAGAATCGCAGATCGTCGATGAAGGTCTAACTTATGATGCCTCTGCGTGCCGTTGCGCGGTGAGGACTCGGGCTTGATCAGCAAAGGCGACTTCCCAGGGACTCCATCTTCGTGGCTGGCACATCAGTTAATCAGGTGGGCATCACCGCGCTTACTTTCACAAGTGAGATACGAATACAATTGTCGGTCTTTTGGATCCAGTGGGATGGTGCGGAGGTGGACGATGGCCGGACTCCCTGTTAGAGACACCTTTGCCTCTTTGTGGGGCAGGTCAACAGCTTTGAATCGCTCAAGCGACGAGTTTTAAGGAGTAAGAACCTTTGCCTCTCACATCTTATATCAGTATTCTCAAAATAAAACACCGAAGTACCATCTCATTATGTAACCGTAATGCTTTCAGATTTTGGAAGTATAGTTTGTCCATTTTACTATATAATTGTTACTGTATTTTTTCAGAGCTTGGAGTATTCTGTCTCACTATGGAGCTTGGGAGCTTGGAGTACTTTGCTTTGCACCAACACCTCCAGATATTAGTGCATGGCTAGCTGCGGCTCTATGTTTGCTTACTAATCAAACCATCAACCTTTTGAGACTTGGAAAGTTGTCAGTTTTTTTTATGGAGGATAGTTGTCAGTTTGAGGAGCTTGCTTTCCTACATCCTACATCCCTCTCTTTTTTAGATGTTGCTTTTTTTATATCTTTCGTGGATCGGTGCCTCGACGTTAGGAGGGGCTTGCCAGGTCATTTTTGCCTTTTGCAATAAATCAGTGGCATTTGGAAGGCTATAATTCTTTGGTAGCATCAGTGAAAATAAATTAAATGTGCTCTCTCAATTGTTACAGTTAGCTTTGTTTCCTTCGGGCTCTTGATATTGGTAACAGGAAGATATCCAAATAATTGACGTTTATGATGCAAACTTCCTAGTGGGACGGTCTTGAACTTATGCTGAGTCTGCATGGGGGACTTCTCTCAGAATGAATTTTTAATTTACTAATTCACTTGTGTGGGAAATACTAATCAGGACGCACCAATTTAGAATGAAAAGTTCTGTTTAAAGGATGTTCATGCATACAGTTTCCATCTCTTAGTAAGGCCCCTGTATGGTTATGCTAGTTTTACAAGCTAGCCACAAGTGCTAGGAGCTATATGGCGTACTTTCAACTATATCATGGCAAACATATACCAGTTCCATTTTTATGTAGTATAAAACAGTGTAATGCCCATGTAGTGTGGACGATTCTGCCTACTAATGGACAGCAAAAAGATCTGTCCAATAAAAGGCGCATTTTCATTAGCCTGTTCTGGACATTTTTTTGCTTGGAATCTGCAACTGATAGCAAAATATGCTAGCTTCTCTAGATTTCTGGTATTGCATAGTTATAAATGAATACAGTCACATTTCTTTGCTATGCATATTCATACAAGCTTTGCACATTTGGATAACAATTGTTTTACCTGCAGCAATGCCCGTGGGGAATCAGGTTCCTAATTTTTTTTCTTCAAGAATATAGATAAAGTGCGCACTCAACTGTAGTTTTCTTATTACGTTCTAATTGGTGTTTTCTTTCTAACTATACTCTTTTTATAGAGTTCTGACCCGTACTCTTTTTGTTTGGTGTAGGTTTTCATCCTTCCCCTATGATGCTACACATTATAAGATCGTTGCTAATGCCTTTGGTTGCATTGGTTCAGTTTTCATGGTCCAGCCTTAAAGCTAATGCCTTTAGTGTGGACGATTCTGCCTACAAAGGACTTTCAACGACTTTCAGCTTCAATTGAAACTCAACTCTGAAAACATAGTAGATGCAAATTGCATTGGCTTTTAGATCGATCTACCCATTAGGGTCACAAGCTTAGTTGAGCTATTTGTCATGCCTCTCATTGTACCTTCATTTATATGACCACATGAAACTGGCTTGAAATAAGTAAATTGCAGACTAAAATGATTCAATTTTCTGGGAAACCAATAATTACATCAAGTTGTAGACTAATGTGTCCGTAGCAACGCGCGGGGAATTATCTAGTTCTTATTGTTGGGGACGTTCATATCCCAGTTGAGGTAACTTAGTGTTATTCGAAAATTCTCTGGTTTCATGCAATTCGGAAAGAGTTTGTTAACAAGACTTGATCAACCTTGTTAGTGGATTCCTTTTGATGAGCATGAGGTGGATGAAGTTAGAAAGCACAACTCTCCGTACCATCCTTTTACTTTCTGTAATTTAGATTCAATAAAGTAAAAATAGTATTTTCTATCTGTTTTCTGAATTATCCTTGCAATAAAAATTACCCTGAAAATAAAAGTTCTCCAAATGCCATGAAAATGAAATATGATTTTTTGTAGAATATTTAAGAATTATTGGCACTAAGAACACACCAGGGGGGCCACACCACCTGGCCACGAGGGTCCAGGGCGCGCCCACCCCCTGGGGCGCGCCCCCTGCCTCGTGGACCCCACGTGGGTCGCCTCCACTTATTCCAGCACCCACACACTTCGTCTTCCTCCTGAAACAACCATCACACAGCTCAAACCCATGATCTAGCTCATCTTGCTGCCATTTTCGATCTCCTAGCTCAAAGCTCCATTCACAAAACTGCTTTGGAGGATTGTTCTTCGGTATGTGACTCATCCAATGGTCCAATTAGTTTTTGTTCTAGTGCTTTATTTGTTGGAAATTTTTGCTGCTTAGGTGACCCTGTTCTTGAGCTTGCATGCCAAATTTATATGGTCAAAAGTAGTTTTAATGCATGATATAGCCTCTAGGCACTTGTAGGAGTAGTTGCTATCAATCTTGTTGAGTTTGGTTCACTTTTATTTCGTGTCACTAAAAATTTCAGAAATTTTTCAGAGGAAGAAAAATGTTTAGGAAAATGTACCAAGGTGGTTCCTCAAGGAAGCAAGGACCAAGGCTCGCAATATGTGAGCCGGACGATGAACAACCGAGGGAAGCTCAAGTGCGGCCTTGTGAATGGCCGTCAGAGGAGTTTATCGTCCAAGCAGGCATCAAGGATGAATTTGACGCGTATATGCGTAATGCTGATCTTGAGGACTTCGTGTCAGATAAGTGCCGTCAATACCGCTATCTAACTTATTCCTTTGTGAGAAGGTTTAAATTTACATCCTCGCGTAATTCTCACATTGTTTTATTTGATCTTTATGATAAATCATATACCATGGAACTAGAAGATTTTAATATTTCTTGTAAACTCCCGCACTGGGGCAATGTTAGTGAACCTCGCAAATCTGAATATAAAGACTATCTTGCTAGTATTACTGTGGGGGAATCTAGAGAAATCACACAAGCTACCATAGGGAGCATTCATTTCACTTCCATACATTATTTTGCTCTCTTCATTGGTAGATGCATTAGCGGTAAAGATGAGGCTTGTCACATGTGTGTTCCATATCTTAGCGTCCTCAAGAGTGCGGTATTAGGTGATAAACAATATAACTTGGGGGCCATTGTTGCACGAAGGTTGCATCACAACAGTGTAAGTGGAGATTTGTTTGGTGGAATTTATGCAACTCGTGTAGCTAATTATCTTAATATACCCATACATGGAAATGGTATAGAGTTACCTCCTGCTTACCTAGATTAGAATGCCATGGTTCGCCATAAGTTTGTTGAGAGGAATGAACAATTCCTCTAGTACCGACTAATCTCTGACAGACGGCGCACCGTCCATGTTGCCCTCCCTGCTCCTACTTCCTTTGACTTTCAGGCAAAAATGAGATATGTTTGTGGCACCCCGGCTCAGAGAAACCGAAACGCCCAGTGTTCCAGCACAGAGATCGAGGAGAAGTCTTCTGGAATATGGCACAACTTAGCATAGAACAAATCAGCTCTTTATTACAATCTATATGGGTACAAGGGGGTTACATCGGCACGGAGAAACTACGCGTGCCACGGTTGCTCCATGCAAGCAGCAGAACAACACGACACAGCGGAGTGACTACTCGCAGCGGAACAGTGATGACGGTGGTGAACTCCACTCAGCAGGGACTCTGGCTGGAACGCTTATCCTAGTTCGCAAACAAGGAATCCACGGCAAACAAGCAAGCAAATCCGGCATGACCTGCAAACTGGCAAGACACGCCAGGTCAGTACATTGAATGTACTTGCAAGCTCACAGCAACCAAAGCAATCAAGACATACAACACCCTGGCAAGTACAGGTTATGAAGCAATGATGAACACGATACTATCATAACAACACGGCATGTGCAACATGATACAACTAGAACAATACGAGCATGGCATAAACATATGAACATGAGGAGACTAGCATGCAACATGATGAAACTATCATGCACCAGCTTACTCTGCTCGGGTTGCATCATAACCATCACATGCATGACTTACCATCACGGACATCACACGATCATCTCAGGATCCAATCAAGCTTGGTATTAACAATACCGTAGTAATCATTTATGACCACAAGGAGCTTCACCTTTACCCTTGACTCTCGCATAACACCACAAATATCCATCAACTCAATATCCATGATCCATAGTGATCCTTTTCACGATCACATAAATATCAACCAACTTCTTTCATCATCGAACCGGGGTTGTTATTAATCAAGTTATTATGATTATTGTTGACCCATAGTGTGACCGACTATGAACTGGGCCCATATCCATGGGCGCGGCTATCGATAGATTTAATAAACACTCTGCAGAGGTTAGTACACTGTACCCACACCAGGAACCCATGGCCTCGCACTCCCATTCGGGTGGACCAACGGCGTTCCGACAAAACCGATCTACTGCCATGACACTTTCCCGGCCACTCCGACCAGCTCCCCTTTGGGCTAAGTCATGGGTGGCCCCGTGCCTACCAAAGGCATCAACGGCCACCGTCGTGGCAACACATAAACATTCCCAAACCGGGACAAAAGCGCGCAAAACAACTCGGGCACACAAGGCTTATGCTGTCCTACCTGGCCAAGGTAGCGCTCGCACATAACCTTCCCTCGTCGAAGGCACCGGCGAGAGGCATGACAATAGACCCAGTTAGGACCTTCCCATAAAAGCAAGTGTGGTTGCACTGGTCGGCTCGATTTGATGGCACCATAACTCAGTCAACAGTTGTTCAAGTTTTATTTAATCCGGTTAAACTTGAAAGCAATATGCTGAGCCATGGTAAAAATAACATGATGCAATTACAATGCATGAACATGATATCAACATAAGCATGGGGGTGCAACATATATAACTATCAACCATATCAACACTGAATCATATCCAACTGAGCATGGGATAATGATGATCTTGAATATCACAAGCATAACTCTACTCATAACATAACATGACCACTAGCATCAACAATAAATACCATGCAATAACATCATGATAAAACTACCATGCAAGCATTTAACCAACAGGGTGCAAAAGAACATGCATAACAACGGTACTCGGAACAGATATTAGTCATGCACCGAAGCCTACACCAACATGTACTACTACCAAGCATGGCCAATATTAAAGTAATACTAGCATGAAGATCATAATAACATAGTGCAAGAAAACATATCATGACGGTAAGCACCGATCCATACGCATAACCGAAATAACGACAGTAGTAGCAAAACAAACAGACAGTTATTAAAGATTCAAGTTGAAAACCAATGCTTATGCATGGCTATCATGCAAATGGTGGTTATGGCTTTCCAGGGGTGAAGAAAGCTCCGGGAAGAGGTGCGGAACGATCGCAGAAAGAATCCTCGGAAAGGGTTCTCTCTCGGAGGGGCTGATTTGGGGAAAGGGCAAAATGGTCATTTCTAGTATGTCAAACCATAGGAAAATGGTGGGAACAGAACGGGTTCGATGAGACGAAGACGTGGGTGTTGGATTCACCTCAATCGGAGTTACGAGCAAAAAGTTAGGAGGAGTTTTCTGCCAGGGACCTATCTGCAAGAAAAATATTTTCAAACAGGGCCTGGACAGAAAAACTGAAAGCGCATTCCAGGGTCTACGCTTTCGGGACAGTGAAGGCGTATTTTGGCCGAAGTCGCAGCAGTTTACGCTTTCGCTGAAACGAAAGCGCAAAATTGGAACTACGCTTCCACTTTTCCACGCTAGCAGTGGCGAGGTCGGTACTTGTCTCGTTGCCAGGTGGGTCCCACTCCTCTCTCTCTCTCTCCTCCCGGTCCTCCTCTTCTTCCTCCCGACATGGGCTCACAGAGTAGAGGAGGCCGCCGGCGCCGACGCTCGCCCGGCCGTCTCCGGCCACCGTTCGGGGCGCCGCGACCACCGGTGGGCTCGCGAGAGGACGCCGCCTCCGTTCTGTCTGGACCGCCGAGGAGGACCGAAGCGACCACTAGCTTGGGAGGGGCGGATGATGGGTTCGGCTGAAGAGGGGGATCGTGGCCAGAGGCCACCGGAGGAGGGGGAGGGGTGTTGGAGTGGCTCTGGTGGGATGATGGAAGGCTCTGGTGGTGGTGGAACAGAGGGAAGGGCTCGGGTTGTGCCAATTTAGGCGGCGGCCGGCGATGGCCGTGATGGCCATGGCGGGGCAAGAGAGGTCCTGGAGCTCGAATGAGTGGTCGGGGAGGTAGCTGAGAGTGAGGGAAGGCTGATAGTGCTCTTGGAGAGGCTCGGGGTTGGCTTAAATAGGCGAGTGCCGCCATGGCGACGTCCGGCCGAGGCTCCAGCACGGTGCAGGTCTCACGGGAGGGCGCGGGAAGACGACGAGGGAGGGGACTGACGAGTGGCATAGCTCACGGAGACGAGCAATGCTCGAGGACATGAGGAGGAAGATGTCGCGGCGCGAACAGAGCTGGTCGGCTACAGCGCCCCCGTGGGCGCTCACTGTTCGGCGACGGGGAAGATGGCTCCAGGAGAACGGCAACAACGCGGGAAACACGCTACACATGCACGGGACGACCACGAGCCGTGCCCAAGCAAAACGACGCTTTGGACGCGAGCAATGCTGCCAGAGCGCGTGCAAACGACGCGGTCACCACTGTGCCCAGCAAGGAGGGGACACAAGAGACTCCCGCGAGTTGTCTAGTGATTAGTCCTTGCATCACTAAGGCTGTGAGAGGATAAATATAAGCGGAAGAAGCCATACACAGCTCGGATTCATCGAGAGAAGTTTGCTGCATCAAACTTGTCCATGCACTGGTGATCAACAGGGGATTGATTGGGAGCAATGGTGTTGTCTGGGATGATAGACTAAGGAAAGACAAGAGTCCTGGGGGTTTTGGAGGCAAATAGATCAAATCTTAATAGAGTTGCTTTGCAAGTGACCAAAAGGGTCCAGAATCAAGATCATGATGATGCTCTCACGTGGGGTATCCACTTGAGCTCAACTTGGGCAAGTCTGAGTTATTTGATCATATGAAGATGCTGCAAAAGGTTTCATACCAATTGGATAAACCAAAATGGTTCTTGCTTCACAAGCATTTCCATTGACCAGAAACTTGCAAAGATTCTAGAGGAATAATGGCTAGGTAAAATATGCCCAAATTGGGTGGAGATAAGTTATATGAGAAGGATAAGGCTTAGAAAATTTTTCAGAAATAATGGAGCAAGATAAAATATACTTGCTTCACAAACTTAAAATTTGGACAGAATAAAAAATTGAAGATGAGCTCACATGGAGGCATGACATGAGCTCAACTTTGGTGGAGGGCTATGATACGATTGTATTGAGATCATGCATAAATTGCAACTCATTTGAATATGCCTAGCTTGTACCTCCTTCACAAAGTTTCTTTCTGGGAAACTTTGGAAAATCATAAATAAATAATTACTCGATAGGTGAGGTTGCATTTTGGCATGTGGCAATGATATGGACAGGAAATGATGTCCAAGAAGTCTGAGGTCAATTGGGCAAAGGAAAATAGCACTTGCTTTACAAAGTGCTATTTAGGGCAGAATATGAATAGAATTATTGGTGGAATATTTTTGAACATGGCAATGGAAAGTTTTGCATATTTGATAAAGATGTGACCCAAAAAAATTATTATAATTATTTGGGAAATTTAGGAGTGATGGAAATATAGGTTGCTTCACAACCTAGGACAAAAGGATTATTCCTTTAACAGAAAAAGGAATATTCCGTAAAAAAGAATATTGGGTTTGGTCCAGAATGGAAATGGAAAGGTCTTGGGATGGATATGTGGATGACAAGCCACTCTGGAAAGAAAGAAGAGGTCATCTTCTTCAGTTTCCAGACCACAAAGCCATGGAAAAAGAAAACTCAAGCAAAACCTCGGAAAATCAGAAGCAAAAGAAAGGGCCAAAAAAATCAGGCTGTGACAACTCTTCCCCCCTTAAAGAAATCTCGTCCTCGAGATTTGGACATGCATATGCTGACTTAAGGAGACCGTTTTCAACTCAGGTATCCTTTTTCCTTTACTGATTGTTCCCATTAAATTATTCATCTCACTTACCTCACTGACTCTGGGGTTGGTTTGCTTCACTGTATCCACATTCTGACAGATCTTGCCTCTCATGTTCACGCTTATACTGGCTCCATTTCTGTTCATATCTGTTGACTTAGCTGAGATTATCATGACTGAAATACATGCCCGTCTCACAAATCCGAGGTTGATTTTCGATTATTGTGTGTGTACTCACAACCTTTCATGAATTGGTGATAAAATTTTCCTGATGAACACCCAAGCTCTGACTCCTTGCATTGGGTTCCTCCACTAAATGCATGTCCTTTGGGTTCCAAATAGTGAGTCGAGGCATAACCGTTTTCCTGACAGATTCTGACTTATCGCAGGAATTTCTTGAATCATCCTGACTGGCCCCACTGTGTTGAGCCACAGATTCATACCGAATATTTGATTTTCGCCTATCGTGGCCAGCATAAGGGGTATGACCGTATATGATAATATCTTCATCCTTGACTGACGATGGCTCTGGTGGAAAAATTTCTTTCGGGCAGGCTATCCTTCGGTGATTCACATAAGTGAGGGCACATGCTTCGAGACGGTTATTCCTCTTACTGATCATTCATTCTGTCGGTATATCCATGGGGATAGTGGGCTGTGTGATTCTTTACCATAGTCGCTGGAATCAAACTGTTGAATTGACCTTTGGTCTAACTTCACAACCCAGATATTCGATACTAACAAACTTGAGTATATGCGGTTAACTGAGCGGGTTGTCTGGATATGGGTTCCTTTCCAAAATTGGGTAGACCCCTAAAGTGAATATCCATGGCGGTCGATAATGACTCAGACTGTCTGGGGTCCCGACACCATATGGTTCATGCAACCATTTTCATACCTGCACCACTGATCTTGCTCCTTCATTATTGTTTTCTTGGTCTGGATCCTTGGTTGAAAGAGCTTGGTCATATTGCTTCTTCGTGTGACCATAGATACTGTCGGGTGTAATATTCTGACGGGCGTACTTTTATCCTCATCTCCTGACATGGTGGCATCATTCAAATTGTAGGTTCATCATCTCTCAAGTTTTAACCGTAGGGAAATGATCATCCGAACCCTTGCAAGAAATCAGCAAATAAATCAATAGCCACCAGAACGGTCTTTACAACTCAGATCTGGGACATCACTGAAATAGCTCAACCACGGCTCAAGACGACCGAAAAGCAGCTTAGAGCATGAGACTGTGTTGATAAGAAGAAAGTGACAGTTCCCTAAGATGGTCGAAAAACAGCTCAGAGCAAAGGGCCATTGTCACAAAAAGAAACTCAACAGCTGTACGAGACGGCCGGAAAGCAGTTCAGAACTCGTGACAGTTGTTGAATAGAGAAATATAAAGTCCGCATCCACCCCGGATAGCTAGAAACAGCCCAGATCACAGAAGTGGTGCCGTTACTAGCGAAGAGAAGACAAGGGCTCATCAGGATCATATTCCAGGTTTACAGGTACTTGTACTAAGCTCACTGTTGTTGTCAATCTTCATAATCCATTGCCAAACTGCGGTGTATAACTGGCTTTCTTATCTTAACAATCCCCATGTGGCTGTCAGATCTGCGTTCGATTGCCATGTAATACCTTGGTGATTTTCTGACCGCATATATATATATGAGAATCTGATTTCCGAGGCAGACTTGTGTTCTGACTGATTCTTGCTTCTGACCAACCGTTGCGGATCTGATTCTTGCACTGCCATCTGCTGTCAATTAACAATGTACTACCTTGCACCAGTGACGTACTGAATAAGCTTGTGCTAAAGCCATCGCGCTGAGGAAGACTGGGTATCGTGCTACAGAAGCTTCTCCCCTTAAAAACTTGCTGGGGAAGGACTCGGTACCTTATGCCGGAAGCTTTTGCGGTTGCTTGCTGACAAAGACAGAGTATCTTGCACTGTAAGTCATCCATATGTCGTATTGAGGAAGATAGAGGAATCTTGCATTGGAAGCTTCTCTGGTAGCTTGCGAGGGAAGACTGAGTTGCTTACACCAGAAGCTTCTCATTGTGATGTGCGGACTGCCTGCCGCATAGATATCATCTTGATATTCTTGTTGTGGACTACTTGTATGAAATGGGGTTTGTTGGACTATCCTCCCTTCTGAATATTGAATACATGGCATATTATTGCTTGCTTTGACCGATAATATACTGTCGATCGTGCACACAATTTATCTTCTTGCTGATCTGATCATTACTGCCATGGGAATGCACACTAAGGGAGGCTTGATTATCCATACTGTTGCAACGAGTGCACGCTAATGCAAAAATGATACGGACTATCCGTCTAGGATTCCTTTTCCATTCATACGAGATATTCCAAATTTCACTGCAGTCTGCTGATAACTTCATCCCGTTTATATGAGCTTCAAAGTATTTGAATTCTTACTAATTCTTCAGGTCCGGTGTTGGTTGACGAGCAACTTTAATAAAGGGAAAATAATGACCCACCGAAGGCCCAAAGAAAGAGGCAAAATAAACGACTAAAACAAAAGCACACAAGCATACAAATAATATAAATAATCAAGCAACATCACATATTACTACTACTCACACAATAATATGCATGCATACCTAAGCACACAAATCTCGCGGAAACTCCGGTATTGCGGTCTATTATGCGGTGACGGTGTGCACGAAAGCGAATCTGCGTGTGGAAGGAGTTGGTGTAATCAAGACTACACCAAGCGCTGGCTGAACACCAGTTGGATCTGGATAGATACGGAGGCGAGGAAGGACTTAGTGATTATGTGGTGGAACACAAGTTCATGACCACATCATCATCAAGCATACAAAAGGGAATCGTGCATGTCCAAAGAATGGAATGACAGGACAATATAGGGGAGGAAAAGCAAGGCTTGATGGCATTGCCCTTTTCTGATAACAAATATCAGTAAGGGTTGCCGAAGGGACGAGATGGATGGCATGATTCAGGATAGAGACAAGTCTATTACCGAAACGATATTGTGGATGGCGGAAAAGATATCGACGCGATACCTGAGCAGAACTCTTGCAAATGGTGTCTGGAACACTTGGCACCAGGGCATCACTCTGCTGGGACAGAGGTGATGCCAAACACCAAAAGGCAGGCATGCAAAGATGAAGGGTGCCGATAGTGGATCGAAATCTATACCATCTACACTCACAAGATTAACTCTTAGCGACAAGATAATAATCTATATGCATGCTATGCAACATACAAATGCAGCAATCAAGTGCAACAAACCACCCAGGCTCTATACTACTGCATTCTAACGTTCGCGCGGGCTAGGGTATCTGTCGGTGTCAAAACCGGCGGATCTCAGGTAGGGGGTCCCGAACTGTGCGTCTAGGCGGATGGTAACAGGAGACAAGGGACACGATGTTTTACCCAGGTTCGGGCCCTCTTGATGGAGGTAAAACCCTACGTCTTGCTTGATTGATATTGATATTGTGGATGTTTACAAGAGTGGATCTACCACGAGATCAAGGAGGCTAAACCCTAGAAGCTAGCCTAAGGTATGATTGTAAGGGTTGTTGTTGTTGTTGTTCTACGGACTAGAGCCATCCAGTTTATATAGACACCGGAGAGGGCTAGGGTTACATAGAGTCGGTTACAATGGTAGGAGATCTACATATCCGTATCACCAAGCTTGCCTTCCACGCCAAGGAAAGTCCCATTCGGACACGGGGCGAAGTCTTCAATCTTGTATCTTCATAGTCTTGGAGTCCGGTCGATGATGATAGTCCGGCTGATGATAGTAGTCCGGCTATCCGGACACCCCCTAATCCAGGACTCCCTCAGTAGCCCCTGAACCAGGCTTCAATGACGATAAGTCCGGCGCGTATATTGCTTGGCATTGCAAGGCGGGTTCCTCCTCCGAATGATAGAAGATTGTGAACACCAGGATAGTGTCCGGCTCTGCAAAATAAATTCCACATTCCACCGTAGCGAGAATAATATATACACAAGTTCAATCTGCTGACGTTTTCTGCGGCATGACGTCACACCACTACCAAGCCATTATTTAAATCGTTTTTTACTCTACCACCTCAGTGCATTTAGCGAAGCGGTTTCCTTGGCACGTCTTGTCGAAGCAGAGATCGTGTTCCCCCTTAATCCGGGATTCTCATCAATACGGACGTGGGTAACCCAACCGCGCCATTGATGGTGACGCTTGGGGGATAAGAGAGTTTTACTAGGTCGGTGGGGGACGCGTAGACTTCGTCCGCCTATATAAGGGATAAGGATTCACCTTTTCACCTACGCCTTCTTCCTCCTTTGCTTATCCATCTCCGCGCACCCGAGCTCCAGCGCCCAAGTTCGTGCATCCTGTCTCAACCTTCTCCGACCATGTCCGGAGCGGGAGGTAAATGGTTGGCCTCCACTGTTAAGGAGGAGCACATCGCCAAACTGCGCGGCGCCAGATACCTCTCCGGCGATATCGCGCACCGGCTGCCCGACGAGGGGCAGCTCATCCCCACCCCCAGGCCCCATGAGAGGGTCGTTTTCCTTCCCCACTTCCTCCGCGGACTGGGCTTTCCACTTCACCCCTTTGTCCGGGGGCTCATGTTCTACTACGGCCTGGATTTCCATGATCTGGTGCCGAACTTCATCCTCAACATCTCGACGTTTATCGTCGTGTGCGAGGCCTTCCTCTGCATCCAGCCCCACTTCGGCTTGTGGCTCAAGACCTTCAATGTCAAGCCGAAGGTAGTGAAGGGCACTCAAGCGGAGTGCGGAGGCTCCATGTTGGGCAAGATGCCCAATGTCCTTTGGTTCGAAGGGGCCTTCGTGGAATCCGTCAAGGGGTGGCAATAGGGGTGGTTCTATATCACCGAGCCGCGTGACCCTACATGGGCGGCGGCCCCCGAGTTCAGATATGGTATCCCCACGCAGCTCACCTCCTGGAAAGAGAAGGGCTTGCTGTGGGGTAGTTCGGAGGAGCTGACGGGACTCCAAGCCGGTATCCAGAAGCTGGTGAAGAAGCTCAGGCTGGTTAACGTGGTCCAAGTCATGCTCGTCCGCCGGATTCTCCCATGCCAAGAGCGGGCATTCAATCTGTGGGAGTTCAATCCGGAACAGCACCAGGCGCTGAGCGGGCTCTTCGACACGACGTACGAAGACGCCTGGAGGGTGTTGTTTAAGGGCGCCGAAGCCCCCGCATCCGCGACAGAAGATCGCGGTTTTCGCTCGCAGCGCCAAGCCGACGAGGTAAGTGATTCTACCCCTTTACGGGACACTCGCTCTTCATAGTTTGACTCTATGCGGGTTTTAATTTCCCCTTTTCCTTTGACAGGACTGGATGAGGAAGGCGGAGCAGATTATCTGCCCGGCTCCTATGCCAGAAAACCCAGTAGACGCCCGTCTAGCGAGGCTGCTGGTTCCGGCACCGCACATGGTGCCGGAGAAGAAGGCCAAGAAGGAGGCCACGGGTGCTCGAAAGAGTTCCCGTTTTCAGGCGTCCGACGACTCCGGGGCGGACTCCTCCCCCGAAAACGAGGAGGAGAAAGAGGACTCTCTCCCAGAGGAGGGCGAGAGGAAGAGGAAGGCTTCCCCAACAGGGGAGGCCGAAGGGTCCAAGAGGGGAAGGACTATTCCCCCGGACAGCTCCGCCAACATCAACGTTGGCGAGGAAGAATGGCCTTCAAGGGCCAGGCCTCCGGCGAGATCGTAAGTATCCGGATTCCTGAATGATTTATAATTTCTTTTTCTGCGTCACATAGCGTCATTCTGATGCTGCATGCTGCCTGTAGTCCGGCCAGTGATAATCTCCCCGCTTCATCGAGCGGGTCGTTGGTTCCGTCGGATGTAGACTCCATCCCGACCACCTCCACCCCTCGCGACATTGAGGACGCCGAGGTGGGATCCCAAGAAGGGACCCATCAGGGGGAGGCTCCGGAGGCGCCACAAGGCGTCCTCCCGGACTTTGCGCCGGACTCCATATCGGAACCCACAGTGGTTCCGGGGTCCGGCCGGCGGCCCCTTCGAATGAAGGGCAAGACCGTGACGCCGACGGCTTCCATCCAACCGGAGGCGCCGGGCAATTTGTTGGAGGCGCTGCAGAGCGCTTCCATCGAGGAAGAACACCGCACTATTATGAGTGCGGTGATTCAGAAGGTGCAGCTTGCTATGAGCGAGCTGACCGAAGCCTGCAGTAGCCTTCTATCAGGCTTTGAGGTAAGAAGTTAAAAATATGCAATGTAATACCGCATAGATAGTAGCCCCTGATGCTCGGTTCGGTGTTCGGTAAGAAAAGCCGGACTGAGGATCTGAAAAAAAAGAAGATATACGCAGGGTTGCTAAAATATTATGTCAATATGGGTTGCAGGCTGCGCTGCTGACCTCTGCCGCACTGACTGCGGAGGTCGGTGCTTTGAAGCAGGAGCTCGAGCGGTCCGAGCAAGAGCTCGGCCGCGCCAGGAAGCAGCTCCAGGACAAAGAAGGTGAGTAACACCACTTTGAACTTGTACCTTACAGAAAAGGATTTAGGTTGCAACAAAAAATAACAAGGATAACATGGGTACTGCAGGGGCCACGAACGAGGTGGCGACCCTGAAGGAGGCCGTGTCCGCGGCCGAACGCAGTGCGGCCGCGGAACAGGCAGAGCGAGAAAAGCAGGAGGCGCGGGTGGCGGTGGTTCAGCAAGAGTTCCAGGCTCTCATGGAAAAGCATGAGAGTTTGGAGCGTGACTCAAAGACTCGAGAGTCCGAGCTTGCCTCGGCTCTCGAAAGTGCCAAAACTGCCAAGGCCGATGCCCATAAGTCCCTTCAGGAGATTGAGTTGGTGAGGAAGATAGCGGCGGGTAAGGCATTTTTCATGCAAAGCAAGCATGTGAATGTAAATTACGTGTTACTTACCCGAATTCGGAGCTCTCCAGGGGCGTTTGCAGATCTGCCTCGCAGCGTGTCTGATGCCG
>LR880966.1:744165829-744176738 GCA_904067115.1 Aegilops sharonensis | reverse complement strand
GGGCGCTCTTGAGCCCAAAAGGCATAGATACATAGCAGAAGGCTCCAAAAGGGGTGATAAACGCCGTCTTCTCCTGGTCCTTAACCGCCATCTTAATCTGATGATATCCGGAATATGCATCCAAAAAACTCAAACGCTCACAACCCGCCGTAGCATCAATAATCTGATCAATACGGGGGAGGGCGAAAGGATCTGCTGGACAAGCCTTGTTAAGATCTGTATAATCCACGCACATGCGCCAAGTGCCATTCTTCTTAAGGACCAACACCGGATTAGCAAGCCACTCTGGATGGAAAACTTCAACGATAAACCCTGCCGCTAAGAGCCTGGCAACCTCCTCTCCAGTGGCTTTGCGCCTTTCCTCGTTAAACAGGCGAAGAAACTGCTTTACCGGTCTGTACTTGGGATCAACATTAAGAGTGTGCTCAGCGAGTTCCCTCGGTACACCTGGCATGTCAGAAGGTTTCCATGCGAAAATGTCCCGATTCTCACGGATGAACTCGATGAGCGTGCTTTCCTATTTAGGATCCAAGTTAGCACTGATGGTGAACTGCTTGGACGAATCGCCGGGCACAAAATCAACAAGTTTAGTCTCAGCCGCCGATTTAACTTCAAATCCGGATCGTGCTCTGTAGTTGGCTTCTTCAACGGGGTCATATCCGCCGGATCAACATTGTCTTTATAGTACTTTAACTCTTCGGTGGCACAAACCGACTCTGCATAAGCCGCATCACCTTCCTCGCATTCCAACGCAATCCGGCGGCTCCCGTGAACCGTTATCGTCCCTTTGTGACCCGGCATTTTCAGCTGCAAATAAACATAACAAGGCCGTGCCATAAACTTAGCATAAGCCGGCCGCCCAAACAGAGCGTGGTAAGGGCTTTGGATTTTCACCACCTCAAACGTCAACGTTTCCGATCTGGAGTCATGTTCATCTCCAAAGGCTACCTCCAGAGCTATCTTACCGACCGGGTATGCTGACTTGCCAGGCACCACGCCGTGAAACACTATACTGGATGGCCTGAGATGCTTATCCGTCAACCCCATACGTCAAAAGGTCTCGTAGTACAGGATGTTGATGCTGCTCCCTCCATCCATGAGTACTTTGGTAAACTTGTATCCTCCCACCTGAGGTGCCACCACTAGGGCTAGCTGACCCGGATTGTAAACCCGGGGAGGATGATCCTCTCTGCTCCATACAATAGGCTGCTCTGACCAGCGCAGGTAATGCGGTGCGGCCGGTTCAACAACACTGACCGCCCGCTTCTGAAGTTTGCGGTCTCGTCTGTCCAAGCTGGTGGTAAAGACATGGTACTGTCCACCGTTCAACTGCTTTGGATTACTTTGGTAACCCGACTGCTGCTGTTGTTGATTGTAACCCCCTTGGTTCTGATTGTTCTGATTGTTTTGATTGCTCTGATTGCCTTGCCCGCCCGGATTACCACCGAACCCTGGGCCGGAATTTCCTGCACCGTAACCCGGGGCGGACCCTGAACCGCCGCTGGGCCCTTGATCATACCGGAAACCATTATAATTTTTGAACTCCTGCATAATATAACAATCCTTCCAGAGGTGGTTCACTGGCGCTTCCTTCGTCCCATGCTTTGGACAAGGTTGATTCAATAGGTAATTCAAACGATCCGGATTGTGACCTTGTGCACCGCCTCGGTTTGATTGCTTACCTTTGCGCCGCTGACCCTTGTCCTGCGTGTTGGTGTTGGCTACGAAGCCCATGTTACCGTTAGCCTTACGCTTGTTTCCCCCATTGCCTGCCGAATGATGCTGCTGGCCTCTGGAGTTGCTATTCTGCTTTCCCTTCCCTACTTCGTCGTCCTCAGACTCGGGATCCTTGGTACTACCAGAATCAGCATACTTTACCAAAACGCCCATGAGCGTGCCCATGTCATTGCAAAAACGCTTCATGCGACCCAGCTTCAACTTCAACGGTTCGAACCGGCAGTTGGCTTCTAGGGTTAAGATAGCGGAATCAGGGTTGATCCGGTCTGATGAATGTAAAACCTCCGAAACTCGGCGCACCCAATGTGTTGTAGATTCTCCCTCCGCCTGGACACAAGCCGCCAAATCCACCACAGACATGGGCTGTTTACAGGTGTCTTTGAAATTTTGAATGAACCAGGTCCGTAACTGGGTCCACGAACTAACTGGGCCGTACCTTCCAACATCATGGTGAAATACTTCGCACACGCAGCTTCGTCCACATCCAGCATCTCCATGGCCATCTCATAGCTTTCTATCCACGCTTCTGGAGCCAAATCGGCGGTATAATTGGGCACCTAGCGTGGCCCTTTGAAGTCCTTGGGCAAACGCACATTGCGTAAAGCGGGGACGAGGCAAGGCACCCCCAATGAGCCAGACGTGACCCCCGGTTCGAAGATGGTCGGACGAACCGGCGCGAGCTGATGGTCCTCATGTTGTGCTGTTAAGTCGGCCTCCCTACGTGCCCTGGCCCGGTCCACCACCACTTGAGCGTCTTCGAAGCCACCGGCCGGGTTGTTGCCTCGAGGCGGACCGCGCTGCGCGTTGCTTGATACGGCCGGTTCATCTGCGCGCCGGCTATAACTCCGGCTTGGGCGGGGGGTGGAGTGGATCCGATCCCGACTGTATGAATACGCTTCCTGCTGAGCCAGGGCCGTCCTGAGGAGCTCCTTGACCCGGCGTGTTTCTACCGCCTGTGGTGAATCGCCCTCGATCGGAATCGCCTCCAATCGTGCCGCAGCCGCGACAAGGTTATCCATCGGGTTGGAGTAGTGACCCGGAGGTGTCTGCACAGTCTGGGGCGCGCCAGTATGATGGCGAGGCAGATCTATCACACGGGGCTGAACCGGCGCGGCCGTCCCAGGTGCTTCCGACCGGTTTACCACTGGTGGCGGATTACTGGCCCCTGCCCCTGGGGTATTGAAGAGCTCTCTTCCCTCGAAAACCGAAGGCAAACGGGATCTGTACTTCCTTTTCATGACTTCATGTGACGCACTCTGATCCAGCATGAGCCTATAAGCCTATGCATCCAAAGCGGCCCGTTCCGCCGCCATCCTCACGTCCGCGGCTGCCAGATCCGCTTTAGCTTTAGCGATCTGTTCCTTCACCCTTGCAATCTCTGCGTTGTGCAGGTCCTGATCCGCCGGGTTAGCCTCCGCCATGAGCGCAGCCAATGCGTCGAATAACTCTGATAAAACTTGAGCCGGCGGGCGCACAGGGCCTCCTTCCCCGGCTGCCACCACCGCTGCTGAACCGGCGACGATGGGCGCCGCGGTCGAAGAGTGAAGCGTCGCTTGTGTACCGGCCATGAAAATTCCAACCTGGCTGGGTAGATCAAAGGGGTCCGGAATACTCTCTCCGTCGGAACAGCCCCCGATCTGGCCACCTTGCAGCTGGTACAAAGACTCGGTTTCTCCGGCGGATGACTCGTCGCCAGAGTAGACAACGGTTTCGCCGCCAGATGCTGATCCGCCCTCATAGTCTCCGTGGACGACTCCCACGAAAGCATGCTTGACAACCGGTTTAGCCAGGGCAGGACTCTTCTTCGCCCGCTGAGCCGTCTCGACAAGGTCGGTGCAGATGCCCGGCCCAGGCTCTGTCTCGCCGATCTTGCCGATGAATACGTGTATGCCACCAAAGGGAACCCGGTACCCGTACTCGATCGAGCCGGCCTCGGGGCCCCAGTCTGCATCGTCGATGTAGAGCTTGCCGCGACGACTCTTAGTCATCCGGCCCACAGCATAGCCTTCGAGTCCTTCGAACTTGCCCTCTAAGATCATCAAACCATCGTGCGATAGCCCCACGGTGGGCGCCAACTGTCGTGGAATTGTCACGGCAGATGTCCTCATGAAAGGACTTAGTCGCAGGGCCATCATACGGGTTAACTTAGAGGGGTTAAAGCGGACACGAAGACACGGGAGTTATACTAGTTCGGCCCCTTCGATGAAGGAAAAGCCTACGTCTAGTTGTGATGGGATTGATGTGATTTCGGCGACTAGGGAGCAATAGCTTCGCCTAAGCCTCGAATTGTGTGTCCTCAACCCGCCGCCGGGTCGTCCCCTTATATACACGGGTTGACGCCCGGCCGGTCTACAGAGTCCCGATCCGGCTCATACAAGTGTCCGGCTCGGTCTCTTCTCTCTTATCTTACAGCTAAAGTTACAAGACTAAGGCGGTTTACATGAATGGACCCTAATCCGCCTCTGGGCTTTGGGCCTCCTCCGTGGGCCCTGATCATGGACGAGGGTAACCCGGCCCCTTCAGGGCGGTTTACACTTAGTAGTTATATCCCCAACAGCCGGTGAGGAAGAGCTTCACTGCCTCGACCTCGTCGCCGACGTACTCATGCCGACTGCGGAAATCCTCACTCCGCCGCCGCCGTAGCTGTCTTCCTCCGCCAAGTTAGGGCGTGGAAGATCTGAACAGACGAGCTTCACATCTACAACACCCAGTTCGTCGTGTTCTTCATTTAGGGTAAATAAAAGTTACTTTTACTACCCTCGTTGATCCAAATCTTACACTACAAAATCTTCAAAGCTGTTTTATTCTTCAAATCCTCACACACAAACACCTCACAAGTTATATGTTGTTGATTCGTTTCTCTAAGCAATCATTTTCTTCAAGATTCCTCAATTGTGTGGATCCTTGATCTGTACAACTCTGGAACCTAAGACAAAGAACGCTTAGTGAAATTCTTCAAGGCTCATCTGGTCAAAATCCTCAAATCTTGTTCTTTTTGAAAAACCTTCTGAGAACGCATATGACCTCTCCAAATTCCTCGCAACTATACTCTATTCACAGGTACTCATGTCCGCTGCTGGATCACTAGGTTCTCATCAACTTAACTCATTTGCAGCGTTCCTCGAAGAAAAGTTGCATACTTCTTCAGAGAATTCATTTGTTCAAATTCCTCAGCTGAAGAATATGGAAGAAGGAAAGAAGCCACAGAAAGGAGGAAAGAGGCCTGAGGTCATGACCGCATTTGAAATCCCTGAGGAAATTTATGCTGATTATTGCACACCTGATGAAGCCGAGTTCGGCAAAGAGAACAAAAATCAGCGCAAGGTGCGCATACAAAGGACTGAACGGAGATGGGCACGGGAATGGAGGGAGTACAGATATGTAACTCCAAAGTACATGAAGAAATCCGCACTCAATCCTCCATGCCCAAGAGCTCCATTGGCACCTGGTCAAGAAGCTGACCCCACCAGCATCAAGCGTGGTGAAGACTTTCCTGAAGAATGGGCCAAGCGCCAAGCCAAGTTGGCAAGACAAGCCAATGAGGTAGTGAGGAAATTCAATGATGACTCTGCTACTACTGCTGCCCATGAGGCCTCTGTTAAGCCAAGAAAATCTATGCCAAAGAAGCCCGCTCACAAGCCAAGTGCTTCACCAACAGTGCCCTCACGGCCAAGTTCTTCAGCATTGCCCTCACGGCCAATTCCTCATGCTGCTCCTGCTCCTCCAAAATCCTCAGTTCCGACAAAGTCCTCAGCACCTGTGCATCTGGCCACGTGCCAAAGGACTGCAGGCTTCTCCATTGCCTCTGGTGTCTCAGCAAGTTCCTCAGCTGCACCAAAGTCTTCATCTGGCCCGACTCTGCTGAAGACTAAGGCCACAGCTGGACGAGGTCCTCGGCCAAGTCCCAAGAAGAAACAGGTTGCTTTCCAAGAGCCACCTGAAGATGATGAGGCTGATGATGATGAACTTGCGGAAATCATCAGAGATCGCCAAGAAAGGGCCGCTAGAGCCAAAGGCACATCTGTGCCTCTGCTGTTGGATCCGAGGAAAATCCTCGATTATATTGATCTCAGGCACAAGGATCCAAATACCCCTATGCCTGATTTTCATCTGACCCCTGGACAATGTCATATGTTGACCCATTTCATCACTGAAGAGAAATGGAAGTTTGAAAAGGCAAGAGAGATCAAGAAAGCTCAATACAGAAAGGAGAAGTTCCTGAAGAAAAACGTTGTCAAAATGACACCTGAGGAACTTCTCAAGGTCCAGAATGAAATCCAAGCCCTCAGCAAAAACTTTGATGCTTATTATGCTGATTGGCAAGGAGCCAAGGTCAGATTCGTCAACCTGATGAAGAAGTTCACAAATGTTGCTGCCCCAACGCAACATGAAATTCCTCAGGCTGGAGCCTCAGCTCAGCCAACTGAAGAACATGCCAGCACCGCTGATGAAGTTCAGGCTGCTGAAGAAAATGCCAGTTCCAGGGCTGATGATCCCATTCCAGCCGCTGAAGAAATTGTTAGGGCATCCACTAGTGGTGCGCCTGAAGAAACTGAACAAGACAGGGCAACTGCATCAGTTGCGCCTGAGGAAATTCAACCAGATTCCTCAGCTCCTCCTGCGCCAACACCAACTCCAATTCTTCCATCTGCCTCTGATGTGAAGAAAACCAAGGTTGCAGAACGAGCTGCTGTGAAGAAACGGAAAGCATCAGCTGCGTCAAATTCTTCGACTGCGAAGAAAATGAAGCCTATGACCAGCTCCTTTGAAAATCCTATTGATGTCGTTCCAATTTCCTCAATTCCATCAAAGGACCTTGTTCCTTTTGATGAAGATTATGTGATCCCAAGAGGATCTGATGAAGAAAATCATTCTGCTGCTTCGTCAGAGCAGATTGATGAAGAAATTGAAGTGGAAGCAATCCCTTCAAACCCAGTCATTTCCTCACCTATGCCTCAGTTCACAGCTGAAGAGGTCGGTGTTGAGGAACTTGAAGAAGATGTGGATGTTGGAAGCACAACGCCAGTGATGAATGATGACTTTTGGGAAAGTCAACATCCAAATTCTCCACTCTTCACCCCAAACCCACAGATACCTCAGTCCCCTGCTCCTACTGTTCAAATGGGCTCTGAAGAAACTCATCCCACTTCATCTGTCCCTGAAGAAATTCCAGCCACTAGCACTGATGAACCTGCTGCTGCTGATCCTCAGACTGCACCTATTGAGGAACAAGAAATTCCTCAGCCTGAAGAACCTGAGATTGCGATTCCAGAGGTCGTGATGCAACTCACTGACACTCCACTACCAAAGCCCAAGGATCCCTTCTCAACAAAGCAAAAGTTCAAGGCTGAAGACTTCTTCAGCGAGCACGTATTCTTCACTGATTACAATCCATATGATTCTGCTCGCATAAGGAAGAGGCGTTTCTGGACTACCAGCCAAGCCAATTTCTATTCCTCAGTGCTTTTCAATAAAGACAAAGTCTTCGATCATGCTCATATTCCTCATGTGGACATGGAGTCTCTGCCAGGCTTCGAGCCAGTCCTCAGTGTTCTTCACGATGCAGGACTTCTGAATTTCTGCACTGATATCTGTGACTGGAATGAAGAACTCATTCTTCAATTCTATGCAACGCTGCACATCACCGGAGACGCTGAAGACGTGAACTCATGGGTATTAGACTGGATGTCTAAAAATACTCACTACAAGGCACCAGCAACTGAATTGCTTCGTGCTCTACCACTCAGTCCTCCACTTGATGGTGCTCGTTGTATCTACAACGAACCAGAACTTTAAAATCACTATATGCAAGTACTGATGAAGCCTTTGAAGCCAAGGCAGGCCCCAAGAACCAAATTCCTCGTCAAGGAATTATTGTATGTGCCCCGGACTGTCTATCGGATTCTGACGAAGACAATGAGTCCTATCAAAGGCCACGACTCGAATGATGAAGAGGTCGTTGGCATCATGAAGAATATGCTTTTCAACATCATCCATGGCGTTCTCGTCAACTTCCATGATTTCTTCATGAGAACTCTGGCAAACATTGCTATGTCACCATTTGAGCTGAAGCCTTATGCGCCTTGGATAATGAGATTCATCAGGACAAGGTCTTCACTCAATTACAAGGCTGATACTCTGAACCACTGCAGCTACTTGCCCCCGATTGAAGTCCTCAAACGGACATTTACCTCAGCTGATGACAAGGGCAAGGCTACTGCTGTTATCGATGAAGGCATTCGTCCATTGGATGGACAGTTTCGCAAAGCAGCATCCTACTCCACCAATGATGACTCTGCCACACATGACTCCGCCGCAAATACCTCAGTCAAGCAAAGTCCTCAAGCTAGTGCACCCAGGGTGATGACTGATCGTGAGTTACTCCTCAGTCTTCATCAGAAGGTTGATCACAATCATAAATGGGTCAAGCGTCAGTTTGGTTCAATTCTTCACAACATGACCTCAACACATAATGCAGTGAAGAAAAACCACTACTACCTCCATGAAACCTTCAAACGCACCTGGGTTGTTCTTTCACATGTCTACAATGCGGAAGAACTGACGCCAATGGGACTCAAGGAAGAATTTGACTGGTCTGCACCTCCTCCGAAGAAATACAAGAAGGTCAAAGTTCCTTCCTTGGTGGCCAGCTCCTATTCTTCATCGCGCGACATTGATGAAAATGAAGACTTGGACGACACCACGGCAGGCCCTACTACAACAACCGACCCCAACAACGCTGGCGCTCCTTCTTCAACTTGAAATTCTTCAGGGGCGTTAGTCCTCAGTTTCGATCCTTTTGGTTATTCTATGACAAAGGGGGAGAAATTTGAGTTAGTCTTCAAGCGGGTCTATTATATGGGCAATTTATTTTTGTTAAGTTACAACTCTCGTTCTTCTGAAACTTTTATTGGATCGAGTTGTAATCTTAAACCCGATGGTGCTTTGATACTTTTGATGCACTATGCTCTTGCACTATGCTCTGATTCTCTTGAGCTTCTTGAGCTCTGATACTCTTGATGCGTTATTTTGCATGCTTGTTCCTCATTAATGTTATCGCACGCATGCTGAATTACGTCAAGCACCATATCTCATCATGCACTTCAAATTCTTCATATTATATGTCAAATGCGTGTATGAATTACAAGATATAGGGGGAGATCTCCATGATTCAACTCTTCAAATGTGCATTGCCTCAAAAGCAAATTCCTCACTATGCACATCTTCAGGGGGAGTTCTTCTATATCTTGCAATCAAATTCCTCAATATCAGTATTTACACTTCATATGTTTATCCCCGTTGAAAACTTAACCTATATTGTCATCAATCACCAAAAAGGGGGAGATTGTAAGTGCATCTAGTGCCCCTTAGTGATTTTGGTGTATTGAAGACTTATAGGTTAAGGATCTACTGCGTTTGTAAGTGTACACAGGTCTATAAGTCTATGAGGAGTTTGATGTTTACAGAGAAAGTCGACCCCTAAAAATGAAGTTCTTCGACTGAAGACTTTGATATTCTGAAGACTTTGAAAGTGAAGAAATTGGTGTGACCTTGAAGACTTGGTATTCATTTTAGGAACATGAAGCGTGAAGACTTTCGTTTTCGTTGTTTCATTTTCTCTTTCTTGAGTCATAGGAAACACCGTACTGTTAAAGGGGGTCGAGGAAATACTAAGGAAAAATTTCCATGTGATGCTCAACTCAAGATCCTACACCTACCAATCCCTTCGAGTGAAGCCTTAGGAAATCTCATACAGTTCAGTCAATTTCTTCAGTGACAGAGACGAAGTTCTTCTGGTCGCTGAGGAATTTTTTCTGACTGAGGAGTTAGGAATTCGCCAGTGCGGATTGCCTACACAGTGAGGAACATGATAGCCCTGAGGAATTTGAGATTCAAATTTCCGACCGTTGCTGTGTTGCGCGCCAGCTGTCCCAAAATATCTTATCCACCTAACGGTCATATCATTGAAGGGCATTTATGTCTTATCATGTCGGGCTGCTCCCTAGGCTATAAATAGCCGCCCCCTACAACCACTAGCTGGTTGGCTGCTCCGAGAGAAACTTGACAGTTGTCATTTGAGAGCAACCCATCCTCTGAGGACTTTGAGCGAAAATCATCAAGTGAGGAAAAACCCAAAAATCAAACCCCTACAAACCCAAAGTGATTGAGCATCACTGAAGAGATTGAT
The DNA here is from genome assembly GCA_904067115.1 of Aegilops sharonensis. NCBI lineage: Eukaryota > Viridiplantae > Streptophyta > Magnoliopsida > Poales > Poaceae > Aegilops > Aegilops sharonensis. The sequence goes on along the minus strand of LR880966.1, from coordinate 744,166,813 downwards.
CCTGCGTGGATCCGACGCTTGTTACCTTTGAAGACTGTGCTTCTTCCAGACGGTTAGGCGTCATGGTCCAGAGCATCCAAGAGGAATTGTGGATCGCCGAGTGACCAAGTCTGTGAAGGTTTGGAAGTCGCATGAAGACTTACCACGAGTGATTGGAAGAGGTCTGTGTGACCTTAGTTCAAGGAGAATACGGTGAGGACTTGGTGTCCTGAGCTGCGTGCTCAGCGAGTGGGTGTCCGGGACTGTGTGTCCTCGAGTTTAAATACTCAGCCGCTCCAACCAGACGTACAACTGAGACAGTAGTTGGAACTGGTCTACCAAATCATTGTCTTCACCAACCTTACTGGTTCTATCTCCTCAACCCTTTCATTTCCTCATTACTGTGTTGAGTGTTTATTCATATATGTGTTTGAAGACTTTGACTGAAGACTTTCTCAATTTCCTCAGTTCAATTTCTTCTGTTTGTTTGTCTTCATCTTGAGCTATCCTATGTTTACGCTTTTCTGTACTCTTTGTTTGTCTTCATTTCATCATGATGACCATGCCCGCATTCTGTTATGCTTACAGTACTTATTCCGCTGCAAGTAGTTCTTCGCTAAGGAATTTCCTCACCGGCAAATTCCTTAGTGAAGAATTCATAAAAATCGCCTATTCACCCCCCCTCTAGTCGATATAACGCACTTTCACATTACTATTAGTTTACATTGAGTATGACTGTGACTGGATCTCTTTTAGCATGAATTACAATGTTTAGTCAGTCCTTGATCTTCAGAGGTGCTCTGCATTTATGTTTTGCGGTCTCAGAAAGGGCTAGCAAGATACCATCTTGTTATACCATATTATGATTATTTTGAGAAAGTGTTGTCATCTGAGATTTATTATTATTGCTCGCTAGTTGATTATGCCATTGATATGAGTAAATATGAGACCTAAGTGTTATTGTGAATACGGTTACTTCATAATCTTTGCTGAAAACTTGAATGC
>LR880966.1:744121144-744154769 GCA_904067115.1 Aegilops sharonensis | reverse complement strand
AAAACAAAAACTAATTAGACAAACGGTGGAGTCACATACCAAGCAACAATCCCCCGAAACAGTTTCAGAAACGGAGCTTCGAGCAAAGAGATCGAAATTCGCGGGTTTGAGAGTAAGAACGAGAGAGAGAGAGAGAGAGAGAGAGAGAGAGAGAGAGAGAGAGAGAGAGAGAGAGAGAGAGAGAGAGAGAGAGCAATGGAGAATTTTTCTGGACGTAAGTCATGATGAGGTGTGAAGAGATAAGTGAGGGGGCCCGCGTGGGGACCACAACCCACCAGGGCGCGCCTGGGGGTCCTGGCGCACCCAGATGGGTTGTGCCCACCTGGTGCACCTCCCTATGGTATTATTTACACCAGAAATTCAGAAATATTCAGAAAAAATCTTATTAAATTTTCAAGGCATTCTGAGAACTTTTATTTTTGGGTCATTTTTTTATTGCACGGGAAATTCAGAAAACAGAAAAAACATGGCATTTCATTTTATTTAACTAATAGAAGTAGAAAACAAAAAGTAGAGACAGAATATAGTGCTTACTAAATTCATCAACTTCATACCTCTAAAAAATGATCAATTAATAAGGTTGATAAAGTCTTATTAACAACCACTTTCGATTAGCATAAAACCGAAGAACTTTCGTAAATCACTAAGTTACCTCAACGGGGATATGAATGTCCCCAACAATAAGCATTTCATATTTCTTTTTCATAGTAGGTAGAGGTATTTGAAAACTTCCAATAGTGATTGTCGGAGATTTTTCAATAACATTAATACCATTCACTTGGAATCTTGGAATTGTTTCTTCGGAAAGTGCACCGTATGCTCATTACCATAGATATGAAAAATGACATTGCTTTTATTGCAATTAATAACAGCCCCTGCAGTATTCAAGAAGGGTCTACCAAGGATAATCGACATGTTGTCGTCCTCAGGCATCTCAAGTATAACAAAGTCAGTCAAAATAGTAACATTGGCAACAACAACGGGCACATCCTCACAGATACCGATAGGTATGGCAGTTGATTTGTCAGCCATTTGCAAAGATATTTCAGTAGGTGTGAGTTTATTCAAATCAAGTCTTTTATATAAAGAGAAAGGCATAACACTAACACCAGCTCCTAAATCACATAAAGCAGTTTTCACATAATTCTTTTTGATGGAGCAAGGTATAGTTGGTATTCCCGGATCTCCGAGTTTTTAAGGTACTCCATCCTTAAAAGTATAATTAGCAAGCATAGTGGAGATTTAAGATTCCGGTATTTTTCTTTTATTAGTGATGATGTCATTCATGTACTTTGCATAAGGAGGCATTTTTAAAATATCAGTCAAGCGAGTACGCAAAAAGACTGGCCTCAGCATTTCAGCAAAGCGTTCAAATTATTCATCGTCTTTCTTTTTAGTTGACTTAGGTGGAAAAGGCATTGGTTTTTGAACCCACGGTTCTCTTTCTCCACCATGTTTTCTAGCCACAAAGTCTCTTTTATCATACCTTTTATTCTTAGGTTGTGGGTTATCAAGATCAACAGGTGGTTCTATCTCAACATCCTTGCCTAGTTCTTTATTATTTGGTTGAGAGTCTTCATGAACCTCATTATTATCTTTTTCATTATCACTAGGTGAATGTTCATTATCAGGCTGAGTTTCAGCATCAGAGATAGAAGTTTCATTATCATTGTCAGGAGGTTTTTCTATTTCAGGTTCACTAGAAGCATGCAAAGTCCTATCAGTTTCTTCTTCTTTTTCTTTCTAGAAGGACCAGGTGCATCAGTGGTAACTCTTTGTGAATCTTGTTCAATTCTTTTAGGGTGTCCCTCAGGATAAAGTGGTTCCTGAGTCATTTTACCTCCTCTAGTTGCCACTCTAACAGCAAAGTCATGTATATTATGATTCATTTCATCAAGCAACTCTCTTTGTGATTTAGTAACTTGTTCTAACTGAGTTTGAACCATAGAAGCATGCTTTCCAACACCTCTAACATCATTTGAGATTCTAAATAACAAGTCACTCAATCGAGCAATCATATCAGAATTGTATTTCAAATGTTTCATAACATTTGCATTGAAGTGATCTTGTTTTCTAATATAGTTTTCAAACTCATAAAGGCATTGGCTAGGATGCACGTTGTGAGGATTGTCATTTTCATTGAACTTCATTAGAGAATTTACCTCTTCCACCTTAGGAAGTGGTGGTGTATTAAGCCCATGTATTTCTTCAATAGGAGGTAAATTTTTAACATCCTCAGTTTTAATACCTTTTTCCTTCATAAATTTCTTTGCCTCTTGCATATCTTCAGGACTGAGATATAATATACCCACGTTCTTCGGAGTGGGTTTAACCAGTTGTTCAGGAAGAGTCCAATCATCATAATTTTTCAATATGTTATTCAATAATTCTTCAGCTTGACCAACAGTTTGTTCCCTAAAAACACAACCAGCACAACTATCTAGGAAATCCCTAGAAGCATCGGTTAGCCCATTATAGAAGATATCAAGTATTTCATTTTTCTTAAGAGAATGATCAGGCAAAGCATTAAGTAATTGGCAAAGCCTCCCCCAAGCTTGTGGGAGACTCTCTTCTTTAATTTGCACAAAGTTAAATATTTCCTGTAAATCAGCTTGTTTCTTATGAGCAGGGAAATATTTTTCAGAGAAGTAATAAATCATATCCTGGGGACTACGCACACAACTAGGAGCAAGAGTATTGTACCAAGCTCTGGCATCGCCCTTTAATGAGAACGAAAATAATTTCAGAATAAAGTAATAGCGAGTTTTCTCATCATGAGTAAAAAGGGTGGCTATGTCATTCAACTTAGTAAGATGTGCCACAACAGTTTCAGTTTCATAACCATGGAAAGGATCAGATTCAACCAAAGTAATTAACTCTGGGTCGACAGAGAATTCATAATCCTTATCATCAATAAATATAGATGAAGTGGCAAACTTAGGATCGTATTTCATTCTAGAATTCAGAGATTTTTCTTTATACTTGCATAATAATTTCTCTAGATCATCTCTATCTCTGCAAGCAAGAATATCTATAGTTGTCTCCTCATTCATAACATAACCTTCTGGTACCTTAGGAAATTCATATCTAGGAAGGCTAGTTGTAGCAGGTGTTTCAGGAGTTTCGGTTTCAAGCTCATCATCAGATTCAACAACATTATGTTGTATTACTCTAGCGATTTGTTTATCAAGAAATTCACCAAGTGGCACATCATCATTATCAAGCAAGGTACTAGCATCATCATAAGCATTATCCATAGCAGAAGTAGCATCATCAATAACTTGCGACTTATCAGAATTAATAGCATGTGGTGGTATTGCAAATTTACTTATAACAGAAGGTGAATCTAAAGCAGAACTGGAAGGCAGTTCCTTACCTCCCCTCGTCTTTGAGGGAAAAATATTAGTCTTAGCATCCTTCAGATTCTTCATAGTGATAATATGATAATAATTCCAAGTGACTCAACAAATATAGCTATGCTCCCCGGCAACGGCACCAGAAAAAGGTCTTGATAACCCACAAGTATAGGGGATCGCAACCGTTTTCGAGGGTAGAGTATTCAACCCAAATTTATAGATTCGACACAAGGGGAGCCAAAGAATATTTGAAGGTATTAACAGCTGAGTTTTTAATTCAACCACACCTAGAGATTAATTATATGCAGCAACATGATCAGTAGCAAAGTAATATGATAGTTTTGATAATAGTAGCAGTAGCAATGGTAAAGGTAACAGTGAGAGCAGTAGTTTTGTAACAAGTGCAACAGTAACGATAGCAGTAGTAACCTAGAAAGAACAATATAAGATAAATTCGTAGACATTGGATCGGTGACTTGTTTGATGATATTCATCATGAGGCAGTTATAACCTAAGGCGATACAGCACTAGCTCTAGTTCATCAATATAATGTAGGCATGTATTCCGTAAATAGTCATACGTGCTTATGAAAAGAACTTGCATGACATCTTTTGTCCTACCCTCCCGTGGTAGCGGGGTCCTATTGGAAACTAAGGGATATTAAGGTATCTTTTTTAATAGAGAACCGGAACAAAGCATTAACACACGGTGAATACATGAACTCCTCAAACTACGGTCATCACCGGGAGTGGTCCTGACTATTGTCACTCGGGGGTTGTCGGATCATAACATGTAGTAGGTGACTATAACTTGCAAAATCGGATCTAGAACATGGATATAATGGTGATAACATAAACGGTTCAGATCTGGAATCATGGCACCCGGGCCCAAAGTGACAAGCATTAAGCATGGCAAAGTCATAGCAACAACAATCTTAGAACATAGTGGATACTAGGGATCAAGCCCTAACAAAACTAACTCGATTACATGATGAATCTCATCCAACTCTTCACCGACCAGCGAGCCTACGAAGGAATTACTCAGTCCTGGTGGAGGGCATCATGGAATTGGCGATGGACAAGGGTTAGTGATGACGAAGAACGAAGATCCCCCTCTCCGGAACCCCAAACGGACTCTAGATCTGGCCTCCCGATGAAGAACAGGAGGTGACGGCGGCTCTGTCTCATGGATCGCGATAATTCTTTCTCCCTGATTTTTTTCTGGAAAAATACACTACAAGAATCCTGTTAATACATGACAGTTTCAGTCCGTCACAGACCTATGCAAAACTGTCATGCAAGACTATGTGTGACGGAAATAAATTCCGTCATGTATATCACGTCATAATTTGACCACTGTACACTCCTTGACGGATCACCGAAAACCGTCACCGATCATGACGGATCTTGACCATCATGGATGACACCTAACTACAGTGCTCATAACAGCGTTAACTTCTATGCCACATCTTCATATGACATGGATTTGACGTGGAAGCCCATGTAGTAACCAGCCCATCTAAGTTCTCGCCCACTAAATTTTAGACTGGTCCAAAAGTGGCAGCCCATATAATATCAACCCAACTATAATTGAAGCCCATTAATTTCAGGCCAGTAGGTTCACGCATCACTCATTTTTCATGAAAATTTTAAGCCAATAAGAATTTGACAATACGTATATGCTCATGTCATTACAAAAAACAAAGGGTCCCGATAACTGCCACACGTGTGGCATGGATAGGAACCCGCCCGCACGCCTCGTGTGGCATGGACAGGAACCCGCCCGCACGACCGCGTCCGGGCGCGCAATTGCACAGCCTGTACGCCCGGTGTGTGGCAACCCCGCCCGCACGACCCCGTCCGGGCCAGACGACCCCGCTGCCCGCACGACCCAGCAGTTCCCGGCCTCCGATTGATCCCCACTCTCGACTGCCGCCATCATCCCCCACCTCTGGAACCCCTACCTCCGTCGCCGGCCTTCTCTGGTTGCCATGGCAACCAGAGCAGATCCGTAGGGCCTTCCCACCGCAAACCACACCACAACCCTCCCCCACCCGCATCCCCCCACTCCAACCCCGCCCTCCAAAGACGATCAGCTAAAAGCAGGTGAAATCTCCCGATCTCGTACTCCTTCTCATCCTTCTTCTGGGCAGAAAATTGCAAATTTACAGATGAAGGTGGCGACTGGATCCATGCTATAGGGGTAAAACACTACATGGTTTGGTGTATCTTCGCATTTTCCAAGCAGAATACACCAGATCTGCCATGTACTACGCTTGAGATTAACTTAAGCTCCTAGTTTGATTGATGCAAGTAGTTGGTAATGAAATGGATGAGTAGGGATCCCTAAAAAAGGGAGAGGAATGATAAAGTTGGAATAAAGGGGGTGGGAAAAATTAATTGCCACTTGTCTATAACGTCAGTTGCCACCTTTCGTTGTCAGTAACTGCCACCAAGTCGACCTGTTGCTTGCCATCCTATTGTAGTGGCTGTTGCCATCTAATCGAACGGATAGCTAGCACCCAAAAATTTAGAAAAAAGAGTGTCCATGTGCATGTCCTACTTGCCGCGATGTGTTGGTTGCCTACGCATGAAAATGTGATACACTGACGTGTTATCTTCTATGTGCAAGCAGCGGAAGAATACAATTCTTGTAGATTGTTGATGCGTTCTTGTTCATGCAGTGATTGAGAACACATTGGAAGAAGCGAGACGCGGAAAAGAATGAATCACGAAGATGGCGCTGATACTTCGGGTTCTCAAAGGCCAGAAACGCCCCCTTGGGATGCATCTGAGTACAGTCAACTCATTTCTGCAGGGCCGTTGCTGCCACTACTAGAACAGTATGCAGGCATTGGTATGATGCGTGATAACAAAAGAAAATAACAGTTGCCATGTTCGCAACGATGAAGATGACATTCTACTTATGTCGTACAGTGTCATTTTTTCGCAGGTTCTTATGACCAAAACACACTTAGGGGGCTCCGTGGCAAGTTCAGTCACAGGGCGCTAACACTGACAAATGTACGGGCAGCCAACTTCAACTAGCTAATATGGCTAATCAAGGTAACGCATACGAAAAAGAACACATACTGGTCTGGACATGAAAAATAAACTTGCAAAAGTTGGCAAAAAGACTCACGAGTTATGACGGGTGAAAATGCAGAGCCTTCATGCAGCACGTGGCATCAGGCAGCACCCATGTACCTGTCATCGACGTCATACACAGGTGAGTCCATAAAAAAGTGAAGTTGCGGACGGTGAATTAGCAGAAGGAGCATAGTTGACGACTGCAGTTGCCATGACTGGACAACTGCAATTGCCATGGATAAATAACTGCAGTTGTCATCCCTGGACAACTGTTGTTGCCCTCCCTGGACAACTGCAGTTGCCATGGAGGAACAACTGCAGTTGCCATGCCAGGGCAACTGCAGTTGCTATACCAGCACAAACTGTATTTGCCATGTATTGACCAACTACTACGATGCTTATAGGTTATTACGGCGGTGGTAACCCGGCAAACGTCTCATGGCAAGCTTCACAGATTGCAGATAGAGCACATCAATTTGGTTTCACAGACCACACAAGATGGGCACATGCAGCATAACAAGGTAAGGAAAAAATTGAACCACAAAAGAGCACTACATTTGTTTTTGTGGCAAAAAATAGCACGTGACGAAAAAGAAGATTTGTAGCAGTGATGGTGGACAAAACCAAGCCTAAAACGCTAACAATGGTTGTGTGTAATGAGTCATGTATTGTCTTTGAAAATTTGCCAACTGCTAAAAGCATGTGTGCATCACTAATGGTTGATCGCATTTGCCTAGTGAGATCAGGCTTAGAATGCAATAGTTTTGATGCTAGAACACAGTGGTTGCCATGTGTTGGTGGCAGTATTTGCCATGTATGCAGGACTGCAGCTGCCATGCATATGTAACCCAAGTTTTCGTACTAAAAAGGAGCTGGTTGTCGTGCATTGGCAAACAATAGTTGCCATGTTTGTTGGACTGTAGCTGCCATGACTGGACAACTACAGTTGCCATACATGTCCACGCGCAGACTCACGGCTTGCTGTTTGAATGATGTCATGCCAAATCACTCGAAGTTGATGTGATCCGTTGCGATAAACATGTTATTCAAACAAAAATCTTACTCCTGTACCTGTTTTTTCTATTACAGGGCCTACAACTACAGTGAACAGCGGCGCGGGGACATCTACTGCGGGGAGCTCTGAGCGCACGGAAGACGCGTTCCACCAGCCAGCAGAAAATCATGCCACAAACAATGCCGAGTCAGAGTCGGAAATGGCAATCATTCCAGCAATGCTGACAGGCACCCCTTTGAACACAAGCACTGGCAACACTCAAGTAGATGAAACTGCCGCCGATACTGAAGTGAATGATGAAACTGACGACGAAGCACAAGGGGATGAAGATGGTGGGCAATCAGAGATCGTGGTACCTCAGCCACCGTACGTTGGGTAGAGATTTGAATCGTTCGAAGAAGCAAAGGAATTCTACCAGACATATGCAAAGTTTCATAGATTTGCTGTCAACACCGAATACCATAGGAAAATTAAGAAAACTAACGAGTACAGTAGAGGTGAGATGAGGTGCCACAAGGCACGGAGGAACAAGAAGGGGAAAGGTGTTGCGCCTGTCGCTCCGGAACGAAAGAGAGGTATCATTCTCAAGACAGAATGCCCTGTCCGGTGTAAGCTAAACGTAGATGGGGCACAGTGGGTGGTCACTGAATATTTTGATGAGCACAACCACAAACTCATAAAGAAGTTCGACCTGGTAAAATTTATGACCGCCCACAGAGGATTCACCCCCGTCGAAAGGTAATTCGTAAAGCTGCTACATGATTGTAACGTCGGTCCATCAAGAATGGTCCAGATACTATCACTCATCCACAGCAAAAAGGGGACTCTAAGTAGCATGCCCTACATACCAGCTGACGTCACAAACCTACAGGCAAAGTACCGTAGAGAGAGCAAGTTGGCTGACATAGAGGAAACAATGGCCTACTTCGATGAGAAAGCGAAGGAAGATCCAGATTTCTTCTACAGGATAAGGTTGGACGATGAGGACCGTGTCAGGAACATGTATTGGGTGGATGATGCTGCAAGGAGAGCCTACAAACATTTCTGAGATTGCATTTCATTCGACGTGATGTATCTCACTAAGATGTACAAGATGCCATGCGCTCCGTTCATATGAATAAATAACCACAATCAGTCGTTGCAGTTCGGCTGTGGGCTCGTTCGGAACAAAGACACGGATGGGTATGTTTGGTTGTTCAAGACCTTCTTGGAGTGCATGGATGGACTTGCTCCGATGAACATAATAACATACCAGGATTTCAGCATGCGTGCAGGCATAGAGGAGGTCTTTCTATTGGCAGTGCACAGGCACTGCAGGTGGCACATTATAAAGAAGGCTGAGGAGACGCTAGTACCGTTCTTTGCTGACCGTCCAGAGCTGCACAAGGCATTTGAGCTGTGCGTGGACCACATCTTGACGGTGGAGGAGTTTGAAAGGAGTTGGATGGCCATGACTGAAACACATCAAGTCCAAGACAACGAGACTCTTGTTAGCCTGTGGGAGAAGCGAATGACTGGGTGCCGGCCTACTTCATGCAGTGCTTCTTCCCCTTTCTGCAGACTACGCAGCGCAGCGAGGGGTTCAATGGTGTTTCAAAGCGGTACGTGAGCCCTGGCAACTCATTGCTACAGTTTGCCAAGCAATACACAGCTTTGCAACAAAAAATTCTGGGATCTGAGTTACGGCAAGAAGCGACCACAGCACTAAAGCAGCCAAAATTGCTAACGTATTTACCGATAGAGAGGCAAATGAGCAAGATATACACCAACATGATCTTTAACAAGTAAGTCAGTTGCGTTACAGTCTTATTTGCGCAAAAGCACTAAGGCAGTAGGTGCCATATAGAGTGCAATGTAGTTGTCATGATATGCAGTTGCCATGTTTAATGCACTGTACTTCCATTGGGGCATGTTGGTATGCAAATGCCAATGTCAACTGAAAAATGTTATATTGTCGACACATATGTTGAAATGCAATTGCCATGTTTACTAAAATGCAACTGCCATGTTTGCTGAAATGCAATTGCCATGTTTACTCAACTGTAGATGCCATGTTTAATAAAAATGCAGTTGCCATGTTTTATGCAATTTGCTTCCATTGGGGAATGTTGGTGTGGAAATGACGATGTCCAGTTGAAAATGTACTACAGTTGCCATGTCTAGTGTACTGCAGTTGCCATGTCTGGTGTACTACAGTTGCCATGTCTAATGTACTACAGTTGCCATGTTCAAGGTACTATATTTTCCATATTCAATGTACTATGTTTGCCATGTTCAAACAAAATGTATTTCTATTTCCATGACAACATAAGGTGCTACAAAAAAAGAGCGCATGATAGATTAACAGAAAACACACAAAACTTGCAGATTCCAGGAAGAAATAAAGCGTACCAGCATGTTCACGGCTTTCCAGGTGGACGAACATACGTTCAAGGTGTGTTCTATTTTGGGCATGTCAGATTCAGAACCTGAAGACCCGGACAAAGGAAGGAACTACTTCGTCAAAGCCTCGATAGGCGAAGGCGAGTACTATTGCCAATGCTGCAAGTTTGAACGGGACGGTATTGTGTGCTGTCACATACTAAAAGTAATGGACATGAACGCTGTGACACGGATGCCCCGCCATTTCATAAGGCGGCGATGGACTTGGGACGCTGACGACGCGTTGGAGCCGCAGACAACAAACACAGTTCTGGCTGTGCATGACGAGAGACCTGAGTCAACCATGAAAGTCGTGAGGCACGTTGTGCTGACAAAGAACTATGCTGAGCTAATTGATGAACCGTGCAAGAGTGATGAGACAGCGAGAGTTGCAGAAAAACACGGGAAGGCCCTGAAAAGAGAGCTTGATGAGATCAAGAAGAGGAAAGCTGAGGAAGCCTTACACCGGTTCCCCCGCACATCAAATGTGCCTTCATCCACGGGGCCATCATATGAAAACTCGGAGATAGGATCTGGAGCAGCAAGCACACAAACCCAGGTCAGTAAACCACCCCGTTCCATCACAAAGGGTCGTCCAAGAGAGGTAAGGTACAAATCGGGATTGGAGATTCAAGCAAAACACAAGAAAACGAAGAAAGGGACGGGCAATCCATAAGCAAAAATTGGGGCGCTGTGACATGGTCCTTGTGGACATTTTGTTTTGTACCCTAGATGTTGTGAATTTTTTTTAAATTGGGAGAATGACTCTTGAGGGGCATCAGAAGTTGAAGGAAAATACATTGAATGGATAAATGCAGTTGCCATGTTATGGGTACTTAATCTGCCATGTTATGTGTAGTTAATCTGCCATGCTATTTTATACTAAATATGACATGTTAGCTGTACTGGATCTGCCATATTAGTTGTACTGGATCTGCCATGTTAATTATACTGGATCTACCATGTTAATTATGCTGGATCTGCTGTGTTGTTTGTACTGAATCTGCCATGTTAGTTGTACTGAAATATGACATGGTATGTGTAATGACTCTGCATCGCATATATTTCCATGATAATTCGACGCGGTTTAGTCACACATAGTGTGTTGTGTGCAATGTATGGGAAGCAAATTGAAAAAACGTAACGTGCATCAACCACAGGAAAGGTTACGGCTACATGATCAAACTACCATGCTAGCCGGTACAGTTAGCGATGAAAAAGAAGAAGCAAAACAGCCAAATGAAAAACGATGATGACTTTCATTCACCATATCTGATGAACTACATTTTTCCATGTTTTAAAACATCATAGACGCATTCGAAGCAGCCAACTGTTGCTACAAACGATGAAACCATAGTAATAATGATAAACATAAAATGTATCTGCTGTCACGCCTAAATAGGTTCACATCCACACATATATTACAGAAAATATTCAAATGTCGCTCACACACCACCACTACATACTAGGCTACGCGGGGTTGCAGTCATAACATAGCACGCGAACATAGTTTTGACGAGAACAAAAGATAGTACCTTACATTCCTCGGCAACAGAATGTAAGGTGTGCATCCCGGTGTGTAACGCCACGTGATCACTTGTACTTCTTGATGAATTTCTTGACAGCTTCCTCCACGAACTCGCGTGCTCCAGACCGCTTGTTGAAATCTTCATTTGTCAACCAGTTCCATGTGTAAATTTTCCGGAGCTCAACGACCGTTGCAGCTGTGACAGCAGAGACAAGTCTACCTTCCCACTTTGCAAAATATTCCAACGTGTGAAAGCCAAAGTCCATCCTGCACAAGGAAAAGAGTCAGGTGAACTCGCAAAAAGGACAGACATAGCAATGATAAACTTCAATTCAGATGTAACAACAAAAGAGGGGTGGGATTGATGTAAATGGCACATGAAGGAGGGGTAGGAAATTACGTGTTCCCTTGATTCGTAGTCGCAACGTACACAGTCGGGAAATGTCTGATCTGGACCTTTGAGTTTTCGTAGTGACGGTTCCATGTCTCTTTGACGTTGTTGATGAAGAATTCAGCATACGAAGTAAGGTCTGCATCAGCTGCCGAACGCATTGAATCAAGCACCCAAAACGTTGGATCTTCAGGTCATGATAGATCGCATAGTGGTGACCACATTGTCGTGTGGGTCGTGTGGTGCAAGCTCCTGGAACATGGGGAACATGACCTGCATGTAAAAGTGAAGGAAATGAGAAGCAGAGTTCACATGAAGAATAGCAGAGGGACAAAAAAGTAGAATCATGTAGAATGTTTTAGTTATGGTGGGGGTAGTTGAAAGAAAGTTGCCGTCCATGTATGAACAAAATGTGTCGTGTATTTTACTATGAAGTTGCCACATAGTTTGCACGGGATGCAAAAATCAAAAAGTCAGTTTGCACGGCAGCTATTGCCACGTGAAACATCTGCCACATAAACAGAGCGCAGATGATGGCAAAAAACCATACCATGTGAAAAAAAATGCAAACAGGGAAGGATTACTCACATATTTCTTCATTGTGAGCTTGAATTCACCGTGTTGAGCGAAATTCTTCCTCGGGATTTTGTGGTGGAAGTCACCATCCCATATTTTGCAGGTCACACTGTAATGCATGATTGTTTTGTCGGCACACACATCCATATGATTGTTGATGTAGTCAATCCCGCATGCAACTACATTCGCCGACATTTTATCATTTGGCCTCACGGACTCGGCAAGATCACCCAGGTCGACGTACGTCGCTTCGCATTGAATGACCTTGGTTCTGTCCAAACATGAGCTGTATGAAAATGATATAACATGAAAGAATCATGCCTACTAAGTAAAAAAATATAAAAAATAAAACGTAAGCGGATCATGTATAGAAAGTACGAAGAAGATGAATGGTAAAAAGAGAGCAAAGCAAACTGAGAGATTATGTGGTGTGGTCATTTACGCTTTCAGCTCCTTCATGTGCTTGCTGCTGGCCCTCGCATTTCCAAACCGCTTGACAATATCGTACATCTGGGTCTGTTCTTTTGTGGCCCTGAATTCGGGCTCGTAATCTTCCGCGGGAGGTGGGTGAACTACCCTCTGCTGCCTCACAGAACCAGGGGTGGCACTCCTAATGGTATCCTCAGATACCGTATTTGCAGGCACGTTGGAACTTGATTGCCCCTGCCCTCTTGAGGTCCTCCTCTGCAATGCTGCCTCCTCGATCCTGTGGTAAGCTTCATCAAGTGACGGTGAAATCTCCTCAGGGGTGCCTGCAAGGATCAAAAAAGTGGATTAGGATACCTAGAAATCAAAAACAGATGGATTGCGAGAAGATAAGGTGCATGATGTGAAATGTAGGCACAAAAGGTGAGGAGTTGCCATGTGTGGTGCAACTACAGTTGCCATGTCACAGCAACTACAGTTGCCATGTAGTTGCACTGTAGTTGCCATGTCACAGCAACTATAGTTGCCATGTTGTGTCAACTCCACTTGCCATGTGCTTGCCGTATGGAAAAATGCAGCATGGAAACAAAAAATGCAGGTGGCATGGTGCAGCAAATCCAGTTGCCATGTGTATTGCACTGTATTTGCCATGTGACAACAACTACAGTTGCCATGTTGAATCAACTTCAGTTGCCATGTGGTTGCCCAATGTAAAATGCAGCATGGCAGCAAAAAAAATGTAGGTGATATGGTGCATCAAATCCAGTTGCCATGTCATCACATATCAGTTGCCATCACAAGTGAGAACTCCAGAAAATATGATTGGGACAAAAGTCAAACTACAAAGATGTATACAAGAAAATGATAAGGACATGATAAATGTACCTTGGACTATCGGCTCTGCGAACTTGACAGCCTTCCTGCCCTTGACCATTGGCTGCGCCATCATTGCGGGCATGCCTCCCGGGAAAGCAAAGGCAACTGGCATAGGATCTGCCACCACTGGTTGATCTTGACTGATGCCAAGGCTGAAGCTCGGTGGGGTGAAGGCCATTGGGTGCCTCTCATGCCTACTGGCCGGACCACGAACAACTTGCGGGGCAGAATCCAAGGGTGAAAGATCAACAAACATATCTGCATCGGCCGCTACAGAATGACCGGGCTTATTTGTAGGGCGGGGCGTGTTCTCAGCGGTATCAGCCGTAGCTTTCTTGACAATCTTCTTGTTTGGGCTGTAGGGGACACCCACATTGACTGGGAGCCTGGAAGTGCGCAGATTTAAGCTGGGGATTTCCACTACGGGTAAAGATGCAGTCTGCTCCGGACGTTCACCTCCGTCACTCGTGCCCGGCTTGACACCTGCATTAGTTGTGCTCCGGTCTTCCGGTTTCTCCATCACATTGCTTTTGGCAGGTGGCAGGAACAGTGTGGACGCAGGAACATAACCAGACTCGTCTCTGCTGCTCTTAGCTACAGCTGGTGCGTTGGGTATGTCTGTTGATTGCTTGCGGGGGCTACGAGGCCTAGGTGGAAGACCAGCATGCGAAACAATCGCCTTAGCAGTATCTGCACCGACAGGAGCTGGAGTTGTTGTGCCAAGACTCTCACCTGTAGATGGCATATCACTACAAGAAATATGTCAACTAGTGACCTTCTGTCAGTGACCCTGGAAGAATTGGTCATAGATCTATGACCATTTCAGACCAATTGGTCAAAAGCTGTTCGAGGGGCTCCAAACCCTAAACCATTGCGACCATTTTGGTCAGAAAGGTCGTAATTTCCTTACACGAAAAGGTCATAAAGCAAACAGCGCTAGTCTGCTGCCTTATTTCTAGTTGTTAACGACCAATATAGATGGTCATAGCCTTGTAAATTGTGGTGGGTTGCTATGACTAGGCGCCACCTCATCAGTTTTGCCTATGTGTCATGTCCATGTGGCAGTTTTTGCCCTAGGTTGTGAAGCAACCTATATTTCTGTCATTCCCAAAATTCCCAAAAAAATCTTATAAATTCTTTGGGTCATATCTTCGTCAAATATGTAAAAACATTCCTTGCCTAGTTCAAAAATAATTCGAAAATATTCATTTTCCTATTCTGTTCAGAGCAGCACTTTGTGAAGGAAGTACCACTTCTGCATGTCCAAATGGTATCCATTTTCCACAGTGCTTTCCTATGCCCAAATAACTATCCTCCATCAAATTCCAGCTCAGTCCATTCATTATTTTGAGCCCAGCTTCAACATTCGTATTTATGTCCAGTGTGGTAGTTTGTAAAGCAAGTACCACCTAGGCTCCTCCTTTTGAGGTGAAAATTTGTGAAGACGGTCTTCTTAGTAACTGATCATCCTCAGCCAAAACTCACGCCCATTAGCCATGTGCATTTCCCGTACCACAAATCAAACACTTGGCTGCTTATTCATGTTTGAGCATCGATCGGTCTCCTCGTGAGAATCTTATGTTGTGATTTTATTCCTAGAACCTACCTGGGGAGTTCCCAACCCACTAGACATGCCTAGGCCGCCCAGAACACATGGCAACGCCACGGTCACGCGGTGACCACGCGGCGGGCATGCGAGCTTACGCGCTCTAGAGTTGGGGCCCTCGGCCACCGTCCAAACCTCGATGTCTCGCGATCAAACCATGTATTTATGATTAAATAGATACTTATGTACCTAGAAATGATTTTTGGAAAAAATAAAGAGCAAACTATGAGGCAGCTACAGTTCAAATTTGACCCGTTTCCAGCTGAATCGACGGCAATTTGTCTTTTTCACCAGAGGTAGATCAAAACTTTTTTCACCCAACCATTTTGTCAATTGTGCATTATATATGGCCTAGTATTTTATAAAAATGATTTGGTCCAATTTTGCAACAATTATTTGGTAGTTCCTTCACAAAAAAACCTCCTTTTGGGCACTCGGAAAATGAAAAATGAATTTTCCGTGCAAAGAAAATGAAAACTTCCTTAGGCAACATTGTTTGGAATTCCAAGATGCACCCTTGTGCACAATATGAGATCATTTGAACAAACTATGCCATGAATGTGGCCATAAGATTGATCATTTGGCTTGAAAGCCATGAATCTTCACGCATGATAGCTCATTTCTGAGAACACTTTTTTAAAATAATTACCGTATTACAAGTTTATTATTTTTACTAGAAACTTGGTCACATATAATGACACAATGCGAAGGTTTTCCAATTTTTTGATTTTTTTGAATTTTTTATGCTTGTTTCAAAATGCGGTCAAAACGGCGGGCTTGACCGTTCCTAGCTAGTGGTTGAATCTTGGAATTTTTTGGTGTTTCTATGATTAAATAGATACTTATGTACCTAGAAATGATTTTTGGAAAAAATAAAGAGCAAACTATGAGGCAGCTATAGTTCAAATTTGACCCGTTTCCAACTGAATCGACGGCAATTTGTCTTTTTCACCAGAGGTAGATCAAAACTTTTTTCACCCAACCATTTTGTCAACTGTGCAATATATATGGCCTAGTATTTTATAAAAATTATTTGGTCAAATTTTGCAACAATTATTTGGTAGTTCCTTCACAAAAAAACCTCCTTTTGGGCACTCGGAAAATGAAAAATGGCTCTTGTGTGCAATGAAAGTGAAAACTCCCTTAGGCAACATTGTTTGAAATTCCAATATGCACGCTTGTGCACAATATGAGAAAAAAACTATGCCATGAATGTGGCCATAAGATTGATCATTTGGCTTGAAAGCCATGAATCTTCATGCATGATAGCTCATTTCTGAGAACACTTTTTTTTAAATAATTTCCGTATTACAAGTTTATTATTTTTCCTGGAAACTTGGTCATATCTAGTGACACAATGCGAAGGTTTTCCAATTTTTTGATTTTTTTTGAATTTTTTATGCCCGTTTCAAAATGCGGTCAAAACGACGGGAATGACCGTTCCTAGCTAGTGGTTGAATCTTATAATTTTTTTGGTGTTTCTCTGATTAAATAGATACTTATGTATCTAGAAATGATTTTATGAAAAAAAAAGAGCAAACTATTAGGTAGCTGCAGTTC
Organism: Aegilops sharonensis; assembly: GCA_904067115.1. Taxonomy (NCBI): domain Eukaryota; kingdom Viridiplantae; phylum Streptophyta; class Magnoliopsida; order Poales; family Poaceae; genus Aegilops; species Aegilops sharonensis. The sequence goes on along the minus strand of LR880966.1, from coordinate 744,137,925 downwards.
AGATTTAACCCGCTTCCACTTGAATCAGCGGAAATTTGTCTTTTTCACCAGAGGTGGATCAAAACTTTTTACACCCAACCATTTGGTCAATTATGCATTAAATATGACCTAGTATTTTAGAAAAATAATTTGGTGCAATTTTGCAATAATTATTTGGTAGGTTCTTCACAAAAAACATCATTTGGGGCACTCGAAAAATGATTAAAAATAGCTAGAAAGATGAGAAATGCGTACAAATTGGTCCTTATCCATAAAATGTGGTCTAACTCTAGTGAAAATTTGTGTGGGGTACCCTTTTCCAAAATATTTTTGATAGCTACTTCACAAAATCCCTCTAGTTTTTGTACTTGGAAACTCTTTTAAATCACTGATTTTCTGAACCAATCAGAACCATTCCCACGGATCGATGACATGGCACTCATCCATCCATCCATCCATCTCACCATCCCACATCCATCCGTCCATCCATCCGTCCATCCACCCCAGCGCAGCACAAACCCTAGCTCACATCACACCCCTTCCCCCATCGCACCCTTCTCCCCCCATCTGCTCGCCGCCGCCGCCACCTCCCGATCCAATCTCACCCCGTCGCCTCCCGATCCACCGCCGACCTTGCCGTCCTCCTCACTCACCGTCGACCTCGCCGTCCTCCTCACCCACCGTTGTCGACCTCGTCCCTCCCTCCCCTCACCATCTCTCCCTCGTCTCACCTCACCGCGAGCCCCGCAACCCAATCCATTGCCGCCTCCCTTCCAGATCCATCGCCGCCACCGCCACCTCCCTCCGGCGGAGCTCGCCATCGTTCATGGCCTCCCCCAGGCCCCCCTCCTCTCGCCCCTCCCCTTCCCTCACCACCCAACTGAACCGACCAGCCCACCAACCCAAAGAGAAAAGCGAGCGGAAGCGAGATGGCGACCGGACGCGAGGTCGGCGAGGCGGTGCCGGGGGAGGAGGAGGAGCAGAGGGAGTGGGCGGATCCGCCGCGCGCTCCCGGCCGGCGCTCTTCGCCGTGGTCGACCTCCGCCCGGCTTTCGAGGCCGTCGGCGCTGCACTTCTGGGCGGCACCAGCGTCGTCGCGAGGGGGCCGGAGGAGGCATCTTCCTGGCCATCACCTACTTCGACCGCTTTCTTCCTCCGGCGATGTCCCGATTCCCTTGTTCTCTCCCTCCCCGTCAACTCCGCCCACGCCCTCCTCTCGCGACCCCGATCCCAACCCCACCGCCGGTGATCTCCTCCTCCCCCAGCATCACCGCCCCACCTTCTCTTCCTCTCCCAAGGGAAGGGAACTCCGCCGCTGTCTCGTCTCGTGCGCCCCTGCACCGCCATGGAGGTCGCTGGCTCCGGCCACCACAGCCGCGGACGGTACCCCTCCTTCCTCCGTGCCGTGGATGGTTCTAGCAGTTCCGGGTGGTTGCACTGTTACGACCCTCGCCCTTCCCGTATGTGATGTTCAACTATGTGGCAACCATCACCCAGATCAAGTTCACCCCTTACATTTGTGGCTCGGTTCTTGGAATGGTACCTGACGCATCGGTCAACATCTACAGGTATGATTCAGAGTTCAGATATCCAACACCACACTAACTAGGATATCGACAATTATCTTGGATTACAGTATAAGCAGACAGAACAACATTTGGGTTGTTCATTAGTACTGAGCAACTGGCCTATCAAATACTCCCTCCTAACCAATATCATTTTGCTGCCTTGTCCTGCTTTTTGTGCAGTGGCCGGCTGATCCTCGCACTCGCGGACCTGAAGTATGACCAGCGTCGGATGACAGCAGTGAAGATAGTCTACAACGTCATCTCTGCCATCGTCGCCGTTCTTATCGGGGTCGGGTTTACAGTCTATGCAAGAAGAGCCTTGGATGGCATACAAAGCGCGGATGGCATGCGACAACCTGAACCTGCTGGCGTCCCTGCTATACCCGCATCAGAACTCGGTGGTGATCTTCATCGAAGTTCTAGCTCTGTGCCGGTTGATGTTGTGTAGTGGCATACTGGCATGAAGTGGATTCTTCAACTGGATGAAGAACTGCAAGTGCTTGAAAGATCTGCATGAAGAACATCGTCAAGGCAAGTGACCGACCCATCCATTTTCTTATGCATGAAGCTGCTTTCCAGTTATATTATATATGCAGATACTACCTCCTTTGCTTGTTTCCAGTGTTGCCTTACATTTTCTCTATTGTTTCCTTTGATGCAGGTACACTGGAATACCTGTCGGCATGCCCTCGATAGGTTCAGAGTTTAGCACTGAGACTCTCACACCGCAAGTTTGCCACTGACAGGGAAGTTGGTAAAAATCAATCCTCTGTGATGTTTTTCTTGCACATGTGCCGGTGAGATAAATAATGGCAGCTGTATTACCTAAGCATATCTGACTACCTGAGCTGTATGCATTGCTTGTGGAAGGCGATAGATGCTGAGACCATGTTTAAGACAATGTATATGATATATTTGCATTGCACCTGTCACTTTTAATCTGCCACTAATTCAAATATTCTTGCAAGGGGCCAGTCCTAGCTAGTATTTCTCCGACTAGGCTAAGTCGATCTGGTTGGCATGCTCTTACTCTCTGCTAGCATACTGAACATACCTGTTACCAATTCCATACATCATATGCCTGTTAACTGAATATAAGATCCCATTTATGGAGTTTCTGAACTGGTGAGAAACAAAGTTAAGAGGATTACTACTGGTCGATGCATCTTTGATTTTGTTTTAATGGAGTGCTATTCAGCTTGTGTAATGAAACTGTTAATTAATCCCAAAAACAGTTTACTGAAACTTCTGCTACTCTGGTTCAGTTAAGACTTGGGAGTTTGTCTGACCTATTGTGTTTGATAGAAGTAGAAGTAGTTGAATGCTATACAGTGGTCTGAAGCTAATTAGTTGATTTGAAAATTATTGGTTTTGAACTGTCCATGATTTGGTTGAATCCAGTTCTTCAATTTAATCTATATATGCCGTAAGAAACTTCAGAACTTGAAAACCCAAATCTGGTTCAGTCATCATAGTTTAGCTTTACAGATAAGACACTAATTTCTAATTGATTTAGCTAGCCTATTGTATTAATTGTTGTGAGTAAGATGTGAACAAAATTCAGGATGTATCTCACATCACTACATGAAATACATTGTTTTCAGGTTTTGTACATCAGCTGCATGTCTGCTATTGCAAGGCAGATCATATGCCTGTTAATTGATGTGCTTCATTCATTCATTCTCTGATTGTTCTAGGAGTCGGTCATCATTCATTCATTCCCTTGTACTGCTTTGTTTGTCTGATCCTCACAAGTTAATGCTTCGCTCGTCCGGGTGTGTGATAATGCCATGTGTCTTGTGCAATCAGATTACATTTCTGTTTGTTATGGTAATATAAAAAATATTCATGCTGTCAAAATTTTCACAGTGTGTGCCTTTCATTTCTTTAGTTTGATTGTTTCCCTTGTATTCAATATGCTTCTAGTGGCTGATCCTTCCATTTTTGTTGTGCCATGTTTATTTTCACAGGTGTTGTGTGCTCTGGAAGATGGAAGAGGAAGAAAACCTATTTTTGTTGAACTAAATTTTCTGTATTCTGTTTTGTTGTACGTATCATTTGATAGTTTTGTATAGGAACAAGTGATACTATTTTTAGGGCTTTATGGCCTGTGATGTAAACATATTTAGTGCTGAAATATGAAATTATTTTCAAAATTTGTCAAAAAGGTGGATCATATGTATGAATATGTGAATGGGCTGAAAAGTACTAGACCAACTTCAGGATTGAATTAATATTTGAATGTATAAAAAGGCCGAATGTAAACCAGAAATGGGCTGCAGAAAATTGTACAGATATTCTTGAAAGGCCAAACGTGCATAAAAATTGATGGGCTGACCAGTTGGGCTTGGCCCATGTAGCAAACATAAATTAACAGAAATAAATATACCAAATGGGTTGAATTGATGGGCTCGGCCCATGTAAAAAATCGAATTGGACCGGGCTGAATCTTGTGCCACATCAGCTTGCCATGCTGGATGCCTACGTGGCCTGGGGAGGTTGCTAGTGACCAAAACGCCACAGTAGGAATATTTTGGTCGTAAACGTCCACGACCTTCTCACAGAGAAGGTCGCTATAGTCAGTTAACGACCCTCAGCTTTTGACCTTCTGTTTTTGGTCAAAAAAAGGTCGCAAATGATAAACAATGACCTTTCAGTGACCAATAGTCAAGGTCACAAGTTGACATATTTCTTGTAGTGTATCATTGTGAACTGCCGCCTCAGCCACTTCTGTCGTGGACACAGGAGTGCCACCACGCACGCGCTTGGAATCAGTGTCAGATGAGCGGGAATCTTCCTTACTTAGGTCGGTCTCAGGAGCGTCCACTTCAACGCTTGCTGATGGGGTGGCATGGCTCACAGCAGCATCCTTCATTGCCAGAAGAGTTCGCAATATGTCAGCTGTCCTGGCAGATACCGACTCGTCACTCCCCGATGTACGGATGCCTGTTGTTCTAGCCTGCACATCTGCAACCGGCGGAGATGGTCGGCCACTTGTGTCAGAGTTAGTGGGAGCAGTTGACGGTGCAGCAGCAGTTTTGTTGCCTAGCGCCTCATGAACATCTGAGTTGCCCCCTGTTGACAACTTTGAATGAATACGTTTGAGTTGGTCTTTGCTGATATGCTTGGCCCCGCGTGTAGTAGTCTTCTTCACCCTGCAAAAAAAGAAAGCACATGAAAAGGTATTAAAAGTGAACAAAATATATTTGCCATGGTATAAATCTAAAAAAATGAAAAATAAGTGGAAAAGCTGGTAGTTGCTATGTGAGCAGAATATGAGTTGCCATGCAAATCCAGCAATAGTTGCCATGTTAGCCAACTTGAAGAATGATAAAAATGTCTGATCTGCCATGAATGCAATTTCAAAACTAGGTATGGGATGAGCACACAAGCCAATGGAAAAGATGGCAGTTGCCATTAGGTACAATAAGAGTTGCCATTTGGCCTAGATGGCAGTTGCCATGTAAAAACAAGTAGGAGTTGCCATGCACTTAAAAAAGGAAAAAAAATCATTTGAAAAACAGCAGTTGCCATGTGGGGATGATGACAGAAGCCCATGTGACAAGCTGAATGGATGCATTGAAAAATCAAAAAAAAATATAGCACTATGTCAATGGAAGCGCATGGAAAACCTACTTCTTGACTGGCTTTCTCAAGTCTGGCAACACGACAGGATCCCCGGTGTTGGACGTTGTCGTATGAGGAGATGACCTGGTGGAAGGGGTGTCACCAGCAATGGGGGCACCTTTGTTCAACCGAGAAGAAACACGGGTTGGCCTTGGCGCCTGTTTCTTCATAACTGCTCGTCCACCAGCTGTCGGCTCACTGCACGTATGAGATGGAGGAAAAATAAGGTGGCAATTGTCAGACAGCAAACTCGTTGCCGCGCTTGGCAAAAACAAGTGCAAAAAGGGATCAGTATGTTCCAAAAATATAGACAAAGCAAAAAAACTAAAATTAAAGTCGAACCTCCTCCTGGCAGCTACGGGATCGGTCCTAGACCTCTTGCCAGGAGAACCCTTCCCAACATCCTCTGGAGCCCTCCCCCTCTTTGATACCGGCCACGGCAACCAGTTGGCCGATGTGTCCGTTCTGGGACAAATGAAGTGAACTGCCTCGCAACCGCGTTGCTATCAGAGCCACTGAGGGACGTCCACCCCTCAACCAACTTCCCGAGCAAGCCGGTCATTCCGGATGCAAACTGCCCAATTAGATGCTCAACAGGTGCCCTCGCCTGTGCACGAAACAAGAAGCACAATAACCACCCATATTACAGTCACTTTCACGACATCAAAAATAATCCAAGGAAACCATAGATGTAGATCTTTTGATTACCTCAGTAGGGCAAGACGGAGCTGAGTGCACGTCCATCCACTTTCCAAAGTTTTGAGGCCCCCCAAACACGCTGTAGTCTATAGCATGCTTGGCCATCAGCTGGAAAGGACAAAAAAATAGCTAGGATGTAAGAGAGAGAATGATTAAGACTGACTAGCAGTTCATGTGTTGCAAAATGCAACAAAAAAAGAAGACGCGAATATAAGTTTCAGCACGAATGGCAGAGTTGCCATGTGGAGTGAGATCATGGCAACAATACGCAGACAGCCATGGCTAACAAGGGTAGTCATCTCTTGTGAACCACAGACGGTTGCCGCATGACGTTTTTTTCATATGTTATGCGCAAAAATTTGTAAGCATGCCGTGTAGAGAAAGAAACCAGAACTAACCTGCAGTTTTCCATATTTGGTATCAGTTACCCTGTATGCAGCAAGCACAGCCTTGACAGCATCGATAGTCCACACAGAAACAACAAACTTGTGCGTAGGCGGCGGGCCTCCTGTCCCAGTGAAATCCACGGTGGACAGATCAAGACAGTCGACATACATGAGCTGATGTACAACAATTTTAAAAAGAAAGAAATATCAGTTGCCATCATGGTACTTTGAAAAAAAACCAGGATAATCTATGTTCCCATGATAATCAAGTTGAAGTGCATGAAAAAGAGAAAAATAAGAAGTTGCCATCTGTTTGTGCCAGTTGCCATGTTGTCATGATGGCAGTTGCCATCATAGTATGTTGACAGTTGACGTCATAATATGATGGCAGTTGCCATATTGTCATTATGGCAGTTGTCATATTGTCATTACGCCAGTTGCCATCTTGTTATGATCAGGTTGCCATGCATGAATAGAAGGTGTTAAAAAAAGTGTTCACAGAAAAGGACTAGTAAAAAAATACCATTAAATGCAGTCGACAACCCTTTTGGTACATCTTGCTTGATAATGCATCATGCAGGAAGTCGGCAATAAACTTACACCAATTCATGTTCTTCACATTTTTCAGTTCCACCTGCACCGCACAAAATTTCAGGACAACGAGTTGCCGCAACAGAAATCAAATGAAAAAAAACATCAAAAAACACTAGCAGTGACTAGCTTTACACATGACATCGGAGTCAAAAGATTGAAGAAAAATAAAGTAGTAAAGATGGATCATTCACCAGGATGGGGAAGCATTTGTTGCTTGGGCGAAGAGAAGTGGTCGGCGCGAAAACAGCTGAGATGAGGTACATGAGTAGCTTCATCTTAAAAACATCTCCATGGGTTGTCATGGCCTGCAGCGAATCTGCCAGTATAGACGTGTTCGGCATGGATGCCAACCCAGGAAACAAACGAGGGAACAGCGCTTCCTCAATCTTGTTATTGACCTCGTACGGGACTTTGATCTGTCCACGAGGCACCCCTAAAGTGCAGAACACGGGTTCCTCATTCAACGGTAGTCTTCCACGTCCCAGAATCACAAATTCCCTGGAGGCGGGGTCGTAAATCTCACCAAGCCAGTCGCATACAGGGTTGACAAGATTCGTGCACCGGACATTCATCAGAGCCTGCATACCCATCTCAGCAGCCGCTCCCTTCTGATCGTCGGTAAATCTGTCAGTCAATGTAGTCAGTCGTTCTTGGGAGGCCCTGTTGCGAATATGTTTCTTCTTCTGCAAAAGCCAGACAAAAAAGTGATCAGTTGTTGCCATGTTTTGCACTGTCATGAAATTTTAGTTCATGACAAACGACTGCAAGCTCGAGGTGGCAACCAATAACATAAACAAGAGGAGGAGGGGTGTGTGGACAGTTACCTCATCGCCCTCTTTTCTCCGTCCAGTTGCCCGATTCTGCTGTGGTGGATCCATGAAATCATCATCATCATTTTGATGATCACCGCGAGCCATTCTGCTCAGGTAGGAACAGACCAAATTGTCACGGTGGAAATGAAAATGCAGGATGTAAGCAGTTGCCACCTAACAGAGAATGTCAACTAGTGGATGCAAAATATCACATGAACACGCACGCACCCCCCCTATGATTGTCGAAAACATAAATGTGGCAATTAAGCACATTGGTTACATTTTGAAAAAAAAAGTGTACATGTCGTAAATGCACTTGAAAACAAAAATATTGAAGTTGCAATGTTAGCCCAAGATAGTACGATAGAAAGTCACAAAATCCTCCACTGCACAAAAACTAAGATGTGGCAGCTCACACCCTGTCCTAAATACACCAATGAAATGCCATGTGTTCAGCGGCAAAAATGTGCTAGGTTGAAATTGCCATGTTAAAATGCAACACATAATACAAAAAAGCGATGAAAAACATCTAATGAAGAACCTGAAAATTGCCACAGTGTGTCCAGATATCACAAGTCATCATGGCAAAACACGAAAATTGCGTTTGCAGTACAATGAATTTGCCACATTATACTAACTGTAACATGGCAACAGGCATGCTGTGGTCAGACAAAATACTTGCCACATGGAAAGCATATGTATGGCATCTGACACAATTGATGTACAAATTAGTTGCCATGTTATGCAGCCAATTTGTCACATTGTCCTGTCTACAATATGGCAACACACACAGTGTGTTCACATTCTATTTGCCACAAGAATATACTATCCATGTGGCAACAGGAACAGTTGATGTGCAGATTAGTTGCCATCCAGTGCAGTTGGTTGCTGAAACTCCAGTGACTACCGATTTACTACACTTTACCATTTATACAGTGTGGCAACTATCACAATCATTCAGGAAAATTAGTTGCCACCATGAAAAAGCATGTTTGTGGCTACTATCACAGTAATTCAGGAAATTAGTTGCCACATGGAAAAGCGTGTGTGTGGCAACTATCACAGTCATTCAATAAATTAATTGCCGCATGGGAAAGCTTGTTCGTGGCAACTATCACAGTCATTTTAGTAAGTTAGTTTCCGCATGGGAAAAGCATATTTGTGGCAACTATCACAGTCATTCAGGAAGTTAGTTGTCATACAGTCATGATAGTTACTCAAACTACCACGTTTGCCTTCATACTGCAGTTTCAAAAACAACTAACTAGATCTAGGGTTCAATGGCAACTACAATGACTTCAAATTCAACCTCAAAATTCTCCCCGAACTGATTACAAATACCAATGTGTGCATCCGGACATGCAGAACCACACCGACGAGGCCGCCGCCGTGGCGGCAACAAAACTGCCCAGTGCCACCAAAAATGGCTAGCACAGGACTCCGCTGATGCATCGCCAAATCGCCTGAATCTCTACGAATCTCGAGCGAAGAATTGAACAGGGAGGGAAGGGGGGAAATGCAGGAAAGGATTGTGAGAGTTGGAGCGAGCATTACCCTCAATCTGCAGGCGCTCCGGCGAAGCCACTCCGGTCCGTCGAGCACCACCGACGGCGGCGAACACCGTCGACTCTTCCGCCTCCACAATCGCCTTCTCCCCTCGTCTTCTCCAATGGTTTGAAATGCGAAGTGGGTTGTGTGAGTAACTGCGGGGGTGAGTAAATGGAACCGTGAGCGGGCGAAGTGCGCGACGTGTTTGACGTCAACCACGGTCGGCGCGTGGCGTGCGAGCGCGTAGCAATTCCACCGCACGCCCCCGAGTGGCAACCGCTGACCGCAGGAGGGCAACGAACATGCGGGCGAACTGTCTCACACACCACACACGCGCCTTGTCCTACGTGGCGTAGAAAATCGACTAGATTGTGCCAAGATTCGTGTATAAAGTACTCAACGGTGATGGATGCGTGTGGTTAAGATGGTGAACGCCCACACGTGTGGGCGTTAACATTTCTGAAAACAAAATTACAACATATCCAAAAATACACCTATACACAAGCGAAAAGAAAAGACCCAAAAAACATTAATTTTACAAGCATGTCCCAAAGAACACCATGCTACTCTACAGCCAACGCTGCCACCATCAAGCAAGGCACCTCTTATCAGGACGCTACACACCAACCAGGGGTCATCCAGCAGTTATAGCAGCAAATCCACCCGTCCACGCCAATGTTGTCAAAACACGTGTCTTTGTTGTTGAACATGCTCCCATAACCAACATCTGCCACATGATGAAAAATATGTCGCATTATTTGCAGTCAGTACGTTACACTACAAGTAGCTTACTACACATTATAAAGTTCTATATTGTTTCACTCACAGAATGCAAAGTAGTGCAACAAATTAACAAAAGTGTGAAAAGAAACAACTGGTGGCACAGAAAGGACTGATGAGCATACATAGATCAATATAATTGGTAGTAACCTGCGTTGTGCTTATTTTATACTATCACTACACTAAACTCGATAAGAAATGTAGCATGTCTGAATATTGCACATTAATGAAAATTTCTAGGCATTGTTTCTCAACAGGTAAAAAAGAAATGTACCAATTCCATGCTGATTATGTCTTACTGGAATATGTGTCCTATCTGATATGATATGGCACAGGAAAAAGATTTGGCATTTGTGTCTTACATATTTACGTTAAAATAACCTAAAAAGTTAGCATAACACATTCTGACTGTATAGCATTCAATATTTATACTTCACTCCCAAACAATCAAATGCTTGGTACACTCGTTAGCTTTTTTTAGGAAAGTACACTCGTTAGTTATCATCAATACAAACAGTTTTGATCATTATAAATTTATAGTTCACCATATCTAAGATTAACTTTGGTATGTTAGTCTAAGGAGATCATCTAGGGATTCAATACAGTGACACATGATTTCTAGGAACTACACAATTAGGATGTCCTAATATATTAGCATTGATATGTCATATCTCAACTAAATAACGCACATATTTTCACAATGCTAGCTAATTATTTGCACAATATTTCAAGTGTCTTCTATTGAGTGAATCTACGAGGCAACATAGAAATAGTTGCTAGTGACATTAAAAGACAACTCTAAGTGAAGACAATGTAATTACAGTATACGATCTGTCATTGGTAGTAATCTCATTCAAAATGGCTTGAACATAAAAAAAGGAAGTTAATCGAGCCACAAAGAAGATAATATTTGGCATCCAAACAAAAAGATATATGCAATACACAATGACTGGCAATGTTTTAGTTCTAGCCTACTTATCACGTAATAATTTTTCTCCCTTTTCAATAAGAAAATACTATTACAGTGGTCTACATATATTTGTAAGACAATCTAACCTACAATATTTCAAGTGTCTTCTATTGAGTGAATCTGCAAGGTAACATAGAAACAGTTGCTGGTGACATTAAAAGATAACTCTAAGTGAAGACAATGTAATTACAGTAAATCGTTGTTTCCCATTCCATACCACTATCTATCATTGGTAGTAATCAAGTTCAAAATGACTTGAACAGAAAAAAGGGAAGTTAATTGAGCCACAAAGAAGATGAATTTTGGTGTCCAAACAAAAAGATATATGCAATACACAATAACCGGCAATTTTTTTAGTTCTGGCCTACTTATCACATAGTACTTTTTCTCCCTTTTCAATAAGAAAATACTATTACAGTGACCTACATATATTTGTAAGACAACTCTGGAGCTATTCCTGTAGCATTAAAAGGAGGTTTTTGGGCATCATGAGAAGGTTAATTCCAATTTCATAAGTGCAGACACGGTTAACAACAATTTTTAAATCCATGCAAGTTAAACATGTCGAAACTAAGTTGAAATCCAGATATATTATTTTCCTTTTCATATGTGTATATCTATGAAATCAAACAGACTAATACATGGATATTGTGGTACGTATATACAACTACTTACAATGATACATAATCCAGATAAACGGCTTGCACATTTTTTATGACGTTCAAATTTATAGTTATTCCCAGTTAATAATCAGAAAGTGTTTCAGGGTGCGTTTGGATGCAAAGTATTTTTGCAGTTTTTACAAAATACTGTGGTTTCTGAAATAACCTTGGTATCAAAAACTTTGGGGTGTTTGGATGAAAGAAATACTTCACTTTAAGATACCATGGTATCTCTTATACTGTTGTATTTTTGTAGTATCTAAAAAAGAGGTCCCGACAACTTTTTTGTTAACTGAGTCGAGAGAAATCGAAGGCCTCCCACTCCTCCTCTGTTTATTATCTATTAAACAAGGTGCAAACTCTCTCCTGATTATTAATCTGATTACTAGGCATTTAAGGTTGGGTGATTAGCTTGCATTCGCTGGTTTGTGAGTCTATGTTCTTCCAGCCGTTGTCGTAAGTCTAACTGATTACTAGACATTTCAGTTTACATGATCATATGGTATGGCATGGTTGCTTGTCAATACAAGAGGTAGTTGTACTCTGTAGACTGCTACAACACCTAGCATCCTGGAGAGGCCGAGAGGACTTGTGTGCAAGGCATGGCTGCATGCATTGAGCGATCATTTTTGCAGGCAGATCAGTTCCTTGAGTGTAGCTCAGTTAGGTGCAGTCAGGTCAAAACTACAGTAAAACTACATTTACCAAACGAACTACTGGTTTTGGCAAAACCAAGAAAAACTGCAGTTTTGAGAAACCATAGTATTGATTGGCCAAGCGTTGAAAAACTGAGGTTTCGAATTACCACAGTTTTAGAAAAACTATGCTGCCAAACTAGTCCTCAGTTAATAATTAAGTTTTTTCTCAAGTACTACATACACACATCTGCAAAACAAGTGCATTCTGGCGAGACAGAGTCACGGCTGAATTTATATCTAACAGGCTCAAGTTTCCGAATTAAGTCCCAGAAGATATTTACCAAAGCAATCAGAAGTTAGAAAAAAATTAGCTATATCATACTATATGGATTAGCATTAGTTTGCCCTGATTAAATTATGTGTAAAAGTGCAACAGATCCACAAAACAATCAGCAACTAATCAAGCTGACATGTTCATCTCAGCAATTTAATTCACCTCTAAACTGAACAAAAATAGGATCCGTATTCACATTGCGAGTATCTTTAAGATTTGGGTGTAAAGGGGGGAGATGGGAGAAGCTCACCACGCTGGGAGGGCAGAACCCAGCCGGTGAGCTCGTCCAAGCGCTGCAGGACAGGTGGCCAAGGGGACGCTGGACTTGCTGCTCCACCTCTTCCGGCAAGAGAGCTTGTTGGGGACGGCCGCATCGAGGAGGAGCACGTCATGTACGCCACTGGATGGGCTAAGAAAGGGGATAATTCAGGGGCTGGGCGTGCTTGTGCTATACCGGCGCTCCTCCTTGGAGGTCGAGGAGGAGAGAGAGCACCGGCGTTCGCCGCCACCGCCGACGAGAAGGACAAGGCCGCCGTGCCCGCCCTAGCCCGGGACCGGCGTCTGCAGGGTGCGCCGCGCCCGTGGATCCTGCGGGAGTAGCTCCTCCGCGCCGCCCTGCTGGACGTGGACCATCAGAAAGATAGTGAGCCCGTGGGGGCGCTATAGACGACCGAGAAGAGTCTCCGGAGATGCGCCGACGATGAAGGCGATGCCGGAGGCCGAAACCCTAGTACTGGTGTGGGTTTTTGGGAGAGCGGTAGAGGTCGGGATGGCAAAATCTTGCCGGATGGGAGGATGGAGCCGACCGAGGAAAGCTCGGCGGTGTGCACCGCGCCGACGATAGCCGCCGGAATGGCCGGAATCAAGAGTGGGGGCAGTTGTGGCGGCTGAGGGAACGGAGCAGAGAGTGGGGATTAGGGTTAGAAGGGCATGGACTGTGACTTAAATAGGCTGTTTGTAAAAAAAATCCACGGGCCGCGTCGGCCACTTCAAATTTCGATGCCCACGCGCGCTCTCGAAATTTCTGGCGCATCCCCCTTTTATTTTGAGCTTCTTTTATTTTTGGCTACACATTCAACTAACATATGGACCAACCAAGCCAATCATACACCACACATCAGCGGGAGCCATCGATGACGGTCCGGATGATGCATAAAAAAGAAATAGACTAGACCAACATGTTGTTATGTGACAGTTTTCGTGACGGTCCATCGATGTCCATCATAAATGGGCTACCTTTTTCGGAGGGCAGTCACATTTTGGTGATCCATGACGCTCTCCGTGACGGATAATAGAAAACCGTCATTGTTCGTGACGATTTCTTAGAACGTCACCAGAAATCCGTCATGTATTAACAAGTTTCTTGTAGTGATAGGTATTTATGGAGTTGGAATCAGGGTCTGCGGGGCCACCAGGTGGGGACAACCCACCTGGGTGTGCCAGGAGGGGGCACGCCTTGGTGGGTTGTGCTCACCCAGGTGCCCCCCTTGGTGGTTCTTGGCTCCAGAAATTCTTGTTTATTGTATAAAAATTCCACGCAAAGTTTCGGTCCATTTCGAGAACTTTTATTTCTGCATAAAAACAACACCATGATAGTTCTGCTGAAAACAGCGTCAGTCCGGGGTTAGTTTCATTCAAATCATGCAAATTAGAGTCCAAAACAAGAGGAAAAGCGTTAGGAAAAGTAGATACGTTGGAGATGTATCAGCCTCCTCTACGAGGCGGACTATCTGGCGCCCCCACACATGCGGGTGTCGGGTTCGTGGAAGTTGAGCGCCGGCGGCGTCCCGGTACCACCGGTGCCCACCGGGGCTGAACGGCAGGCGGAGATCGCCCGCATCCGCTCATCGCTGACGGAGGCGCAGCGAAACGAGCCGAGGTACGCAGCCGACAATCACACGCTGTGGACGATGTACTTCGAGCGCCGCCGCGAAGACTAGATCGCCTCCGCCAATGGCATCATCCCCCGCGGCTGCCTCTACGCCGACGGGCGGCGCAAGTGGTGGGACGTGCCCGGCCGCACCCACGAGGTCGTCCTCGACCACATCGTCGGGCTCGAGTACGCGCCGCGCCCGTCATTCTCTCGCCGCCGTTGCAGCTCCTGGACGCCGTGGCGAATGGAGGCGGGGACCTCCTCATCGCCGGGCTCCGACTCGCTCTCCTTAGGCTCGCTGGCGCTCCGCCTCGTCAAGCCAGAGCCGCAGGAGATGCCGCTTGGGCGCCGCACCTGGATCGGCGCCCTCGACATCAACGAGGGTGGGCACCCCTCCCCGCGTTCGCTCCGCCTAGTCCGGCCAAAGACCGGGCCGAGGCTGCTCCCCGTGAAGCCGGAGCACGTGGAGATGGCCACCGCCGATGAGACCGCCCTCAAGTGGGCGAAGGCGGACTACGTCCGCGAGCAGGTGGCGCCCCAGCGTCGCGCGTACCCGGAGATCAAGGCCTGGTGCCGCGGACGCAAGGAGGGCGGCGTCGTCCTCCTCGACAGTGACGACGAAGACGAGCCCAGGCCGTCCAACCCCCCGCGCGTCGGCGACCCTGGTCAGGGGTGCAGTAGGGACGGCGGCGGCTCCGGCGGGGCGCAAGGCGGCGACGACGACGACTATGGCGGCGGCGACTACACCCGGTTCTACAGGCTCCTCAGCATGTAGAAGGCAGGCGGCGGCCGCGGCGTAGTAGGGCCAGGCGTAGTTCTAGGCGTAGTTTGTATGTTTCTCTATTTTTGTACAAATTTTAATGAAAAATCATCGAGTTTGTGCAAGATTCGTATCAGATCGCCGAGTTTGCGCGGAATGCAATCGCCCCCATGCCGAAAGCAAACGCCGATTCGGCCCTAGGCGGCGCTTTTTGGCGTCCCGTGGGGGCGAACGGCTAGAGATGCTCTTACTACCTTTTAGATGACACCTACTTTTTATGGATCACATTTGTCAAAAGAAAATTCCGTGTCTAAAAGGTAACAAAAGATCTCACTTTGCAACACATCAGTAGTAGTCGAAGGACGTGGCGTCTGTCACTCACTTGCCACATAAATGTTGGTGATTTGTGATTTTTGAGAAAACGGATGACATCATCATTTTATCCGATCTATAAGTGTGGTGGTTTTGCGGAAACTCAATTCTGCTCACGGGCCCAAAAATAATTTTTTAATGTAAAAGAAAAGACAAAATGTTGATGAATTGACTGTTCATCCAGCCAAAACGCCCCTAAGCGGCAGAATTTCGTGTTTTGACCCTTTTTGGAAAGTATTTCAGGATCTGACCCCTGTTTGAATTTTTTTCGAGATTTGACCCTTTTGCCTACCGCCAGGGCCTCTGGCGGTAGGGTTAGATAGCCTACCGCCACGTCCCATGGCGGTAGGAAACTTATCCACGTCAGCGCGCGGAGACGGCGCCGTCCCCCTCCGTCGCCCCCTACCGCCAGGGGCCCTGGCGGTAGGCTGTCTAACCATACCGCCAGGGCCCCTGGCGGTAGGGTCTGGGCAGTTATTTGCCCCGAAGCCCCCGCGCCCCTTCCCTTCTCCCCACCCCTCCCCCTTCCCCCCGTCGGCAGTTCTTCCTTTTCTCCCCCAAGTCGCCCCTCTCTCCCTCTCTCATCTCCTCCACTCCCCCCATGGATCTTCACCGATTCTTCACCGTTTTGGCGGATCGAGATGGCCCCGAGGAGAGAACCGTAAGCTCCTCCGATCCCTCCAATTAGTTTTTCCAAACATGCTACCGATTCGACGCATTATTTGCTTGAAATCCCTCATGTCACTAGTAGAAAAAGGGCATATAGTCCCGGTTGGTGAGGGCCTTTAGTCCCGGTTCATGAACCGGGACTAAAGGTTCGGTACTAATGCCCTGACCCTTTAGTCCCGGTTCAATCCAGAACCGGGACAGATGGGCCTCCATGTGGCCTGTCCGCTGAGCCTAGGCAGGAGGTCCTTTGGTCCCGGTTGGTGGCACCAACCGGGACCAATAGGCATCCACGCGTCAGCATTTCTATGGCTGTGGTTTTTGTTTTTTTAAGGGGGGGGGGGTTGGGGGATTTTGGGGGGTTAATTTAGGTGTTTCATATATTGTGCTATAGCTAGCTAATTAATAGAGAAAAGTGTCATCTCTTTTGTCCGTGCTTGGTCGACGCTACGTATTATACATACGTATAGAGAGGACTAGCTAGACACGCTAGCTAGCTAGTAATTAAGCAAA
>LR880966.1:744095288-744107240 GCA_904067115.1 Aegilops sharonensis | reverse complement strand
GATCTTCACCGATTCTTCACCGTTTTGGCGGATCGAGATGGCCCCGAGGAGAGAACCGTAAGCTCCTCCGATCCCTCCAATTAGTTTTTGCAAACTTGCTACCGATTCGACGCATTATTTGCTTGAAATCCCTCATGTTTTTGAACTTAGATTGATTTTTTTTCACCTAAGATTGATTGTAGTTGTAGTTCTTAGTTCTTTAGTAAGTAGTGGTATTGGATATGTACTCTAATCAATAGTTCATATGTTAGTGTGAAGATGAACCCTAGTTCATAATTTTTTTTGTTAAAAATATTATGATGTAATGTTGATAAAGGGATGAACCCTAGTTTGATGATGCATGTGATATGATGATATGATCTAGTGTGAAGATGAACCCTAGTTTGATGATGCATGTTGATATGATGATATGAAGATGTTGTTTGGAAAATTTTGTTTAAAAATATGAAGCTATGATGTATGTTGGAGGTTTTTTTTGATATGATGCATGTTGATATGATTTGATCCATCATGTGTAGTAGATGTTGTTGGAGGAATATGCTTAAAATTTTATGTGGATATGATTTGAGTTCATTGTTTGTTTATGTATGCTTATGCTTATGGTGCTTTTGTTTATGAAACTCTATTAAGGCGGCCACCTCTTGCGGACAACATCGGCCCACGGTACTGCATGCTGGACTGGGCATTCGACAAGGGTCATCATGCCCGCTTCATAGAGAACGGAGAGGTAAGTGATATGAAAGAAATTTTGATCAAAGTTCTCGGATTGATCAAAATGATTTCCTAACTTTTTGGCGTTCACTTTTTGACAGACGCTCCAGCCACTGCGCATGAGGGGTCACGGGGTTCATGGGCACATGGACTACGACGAGCGCTACGCGCCGTTCTTCAAGAGAGCCCGTCTGTTGGGTTTCGTGCTGCAGTTCAAGCGTCAGCCGCCGACGCTTGTCCACGCGGCTCTCACAGCTCTGATTGACCGTTGGAGACCGGAGACCCATTCTTTCCATCTGCCATGCGGGGAGATGACGGTGACCCTAGAGGACTGGGGGATGATTACTGCAATGCCGATCGAGGGTCATGCACTCACCGGTTGAGTGGAGAGGGCCAACTGGCAGGAGAGGGTCACCACCCTCATCGGCGACTGCCCCGGTGCCAAGAGTAACCGTAAATCCGGTGTGCCGTTGATCTGGCTCTCGGAGCACCGGAAGACATGCCCCAAAGGCGCAGATGAGGCGACTGTGGAGTTGTACGCGAGGGCCTATCTGTGGTATATTCTCTCGGAGGTCGTGTTTCCAGACAGCTCCGGGAACTCTCCCAACTGGGCGTATCTGTTCTTCCTAGCGGACTGGGATGCAGGGTACAGTTGGGGGACGGCATCTCTCGCCTACCTATACCGTTCGGTAAGAGAGTGTCTAATTGCGTACCTACCTACGAAAGTGTGTCCATGACATTTTCTTATATCTGATCCTCATTTGATGTTTTGCAGCTTGACGACGCAACGCAGAGGACGGGAGACAAGTCCAATATGGGTGGCTTTGTCTGGGCCTTCTCCATTTGGATGTGGGAGCGGCTGCCGATGGGGCGTCCGGAGAAGTTGCGAAGACGCCCATGGGAAGACTATGGTGAAGAAGGCGACGAGACTCGAAACCCCACCGTAGCTTACGAGTGGGACGTTGTCAAACTCTACACGGGCCTAAACAAGACTTCGTACAAGACCTACACCAACGAGTTGGACGCTTTGACGCATACGCAGGTATATGAACTCGCCCAACACCTTTCTCTTTGATTCCACTATTGACCGAGAGTGTGAACTTACCAAGGTATATGTAATAGGTAATCTGGTGGCCGTATCGACAAGAATGAGAGTGGGACTTTGATCTGTACGTGATGTGCATAGCGGGCCGTGGTCTCTGGCGGTGCATCGTGCCCATGATCTGTGTGTACGTCGTCGAGTGGCATTTGCCACAACGCGTGTCCACGCAGTTTGGGATTTATCAGCATACCCCACCGGGCCAGCCCACCAATACCGACGGCCACGCGCTCCACCTGTGAGCTCTTTGTTCTTCGTGAGATTATCATGTTTCTTGTTGCTTATGATGATCTCATTGCGCTTATGATGATTCTTGTTGCTTATGCCTCGCAGGATGAGCCGGCAGAAGAATCAGTCGATCACAGACTGGGGAGAGGAGCATAAGACTCATGTGACGGAGTGGAACCGACGGAGGTACCGTAAATACGTGAAGAGGAGAGTGACTAACTGGGATGATTACCTGGGCCGACACATGAGGTGGTACGATGATGGCCAGAAGCACCGTCTTCGTCTCAGGCCTCGATGGACGGCGGAAGACATCCTTCGCGGAGCTGGAGTGGGCTGACCCCGATGAACAGGCATACCAGACCGGCATCAGAGACATGCACAGTGGATTTAGGGAGTTTGCACCCCTCATCAACAGAGTGGTAAGTTTGAACCGACGGTCGTATTTAAAATATTTTATTCGTCATCGTGACTGACTTATGCCGTTGCAGTCCGGTGAGCTGAACAGATGCATCTTTGAAGCCTCAGATGCACTAGGTGATCTTTCCGGGAGCGTACAATCTGAGACCAGAGTCAGGGGGGCGATGAAGGTACAATTTCAGCCTCCTCGGAACAGATGCATCTTGCTCACTTGTAGTCAGTCGATCTGATACTTATTATGACCTTGCTTCATTGTGAGTGCAGAAGTTCGTGCAGCGTTGTCGCAAGCTGGTAGGGCTGCTTGGGTGTGCTGGAGCTGGGTCAGTTGAAGCTTATCAGCCTGTAGCCACACAGGGTATCATCGGCTCATCGAGCCATGCTCCCTCGTCGTCTAGGTTGGTTGGGGAGGAGGAGGATGAGGAGGAGGAGGAGGAGGAGGCCACATATGAAGAAGGAGAGGAGGAGGATGAGAGCAACGGGGAGGAGGAGTACGATGAAGATTATGGACCTCCAGCAACTCAAACGTCTCAAGCATCTCAGCTGCCGAAGAAGAGGAATCCGAAGACGAAGGATTTGCTGAGTCCGGAACCTTTCCAGAGATCGGTTCCTCGACGGCCCAAGAAGAAGACCGAAGAGAATCGTTCAAAGAGTAACGAGGACCGTACCTCCAAGAGGGGAAGGAGCAAGTGATTATGCTCTTCGATACTTGGCTCTTTTAGTTTGGTTGAACTTTTCTAGTGGTTGTGAAACTATGTGTTTGCTATTTGTGGATCTATGTGTTTGAAATGTTCTATGCACTTCAAGTTATCTTAATATGGATCTACGTGATGCCCAAATTTAATTATTTAAAATCTATGATATTGTTGTCATATTTGTGAAACTTGCTGTGATATTAAATTTGAAAACAAGCAACCAAATGAACTTGAAAAAAACAAAACAGAGGACCCTACCGCCAGGCAACCTGGCGGTAGGGTTACACAACCTACCGCCAGGGCCCTTTGCATATTTCGTTACAGAAACTTTATACGTCAAACGCAGGACCCTACCGCCAGGCGCCCTGACGGTAGGGTCAGACAGCCTACCGCCATGGGTCCTAGCATATTTCGTTACAGAATGCATACACGGCAAAACCCTGCCACACCTTACCGCCAGAGCCCCTGGCGGTAGGGTTAGACAGCTTACCGCCAAGCTCTATGGCGGTAAGGTACTTATCCACGTCAGCGCGCGGTGACGGCCGCCGTCCCCCTCCGTCACACCCTACCGCCAGATACGCTAGCGGTAGGCTGTCTAACCCTACCGTCAGGAGCGCTGGCGGTAGCGAAAGGGTCAAATCTCGAAATTTTTAGCAACAGGGATCAGATCCTGAAATTCTTTCCAAAAAGGGTCAAAACACGAAATTTTACCCCCAGCTTTGCATCTTTACTCCTCACCGCTCCCTCTCCGTCATAAATCTTGCTGCCCTATTCCAGTGGCAGTGGGAAAGCGGAGCCTCAGCTCCGGGCTCCCTGCACTGCGCTCTCTCTCCCCAACTTGACAGCTCACATTCTCCCCCCGAGGCCAAATCCCCTTTCTCCCGGAGCCTCACCAATTTCGATCGACGGCGCAAGGCGGCCGGCCGGAACCCAGTCGAGTCGAGTCGTGCTCCTCCCGGCGCGGCCTTCAACCGTGCGCGGCGCTCGAGCTCGTCTTCATCGTCCAGCCCGAAGAACATACAGGTATATATAGATAAAATCCTGTTGATCTGAACGCATCCATGGCCGTGGCCCTAGCTTAATTTGCAGATAAGCGACCCAGTCTTCTGATCTGGATCTGAACTAAACTAGTAGGATAGGGAAATTAGTCCGATGAGGCGAAATGCCAGCCGCTTGTGATCTCCGACTCGCAATTCCTTTAGGCGAAATTCCAGCTGCAGAGTGATTTTCAGAAACAGAGCTGCTAGAATGTCCAGAAATCGCTGCTTTGCCTCCCGCAACACTACCTATAACATAAACTCCTCCTACATTTGCCTAGAAACATGACATTTGGCATAATCGCAGCAGCATCCG
This sequence comes from Aegilops sharonensis, assembly GCA_904067115.1. Classification (NCBI taxonomy): domain Eukaryota; kingdom Viridiplantae; phylum Streptophyta; class Magnoliopsida; order Poales; family Poaceae; genus Aegilops; species Aegilops sharonensis. The sequence continues at coordinate 744,102,740 of LR880966.1, read as the reverse complement.
TAGTCATACGAGTGTGGTTACTACAGTATTTGATTTGAGTCTCCCATAGAGTTGACTGGTGCGACAACAAATTAAAAGCTGCATGCAGTTTAGGATGTCAGTTAGCACCCAGCAAGCCTTGTCCTTGTGAATAAGACGAAAATTAAGTCAGCTTTCCACCTCCAACCTTGCTCGTCGAATTCTATCTTGGATCATGTCATGTGTTTGGTTTGCAAACTCGATCTCACTTTACAATAAGAATACCAAGGGAGGCGTTTTGACATACTAACCAGAATGAGCAGCCCACTGTGCACATAACATAGTTTTCAGTCAGCCATAGTTCCCTGTCACAACCTGAAAGAACAATGGTTAATAGTAGATCAAACTTAGTACTACAGTCTACTCAGCACTAGAAATTTTCAATGTACCACCAGAGGATTGTTTAAACAATAATAGTATATAAATGTTCCTGGAAGCTACGGGACTCGAGAAACGCTCTCGCGTTCAGGAACGAAGACCACTCTCTCAGAATTACGCTAAGAAATATTGTAGCAGATTTTTCTCTCTGGGTTTTCCGATTCAAAAAGACTGAAGATAGCAACTCTGCTAGACAGTGGCTACACTTTCTCTCCTCTGCAATCCCTTCTAGCTGAAATTGTAACCATACTTCTGCTGTAATCCTCTGACCTTCCATTTGAGTGGTAATATATTCAGGTGGGGAAGCTCTCCCCCCTGGTGACCGTTCAAAAGAAAAATGTTGCTGAGAAATACATACAGACATCATGGTGATGTTGCTAGCCTATACTATACTAGGTCTGCCTGCCAACTAGTGGGAACAGAGATGGGCTCGACCAGAGCTCGAACCGACTTAACCTTTATTTGACAAGCTAGCTAGGATCTGTAACTCCACAAACACACGCATCTGAGCATATTATAGGCGCGATCATGCTCAGGCTGAACTCTAAGGATTATTACTCTGTAAATATCATATGCTCAACATGATCGAACTGAATGAGGTATGGGTTACGACAAAGTTTTGCTGTATTGTGCAGTCTGTACTTCCAATCAGCAATAATGCACCAGCCCTTGCTCTGCATTTCGCTTCAGCAGACTAATTTTGCTCACCTAAACGTACTGAACTATGACTTCCCTGCAGTTGGCCGGTGGAAACCAAAGATGAAGCCGAGCAGCCTCGCGTGCGCGGCCATCGTTCTGCTCGTCGCGTTCGGATGGCTGGCAGCTGCTGGAGAGTGCAGTCTCTCCCTCAAGTTCTGCGTCATGAGGGATTGCAAGACCAAAGGTGAGTTCTGGAAGTGGAAACCGGACTGCTTCTGCTGCATCGTGCTGCCGGGCGTTCCGTGCTGGCACACGGTTAAGGAGTGCCAGGCAAATTGCCGCTCCTGCAACCCCAAGTGCTAGGTAGGTCGAATTTAGCTATTGTTCAGTGCAATTTGAGTTTGAAAGACATGTGTGGAGTTACATGTATGAGGATGACTGATAGCACTCCTCAATGCAGACTCAGCAGTTGTCCGTTCGGATTTCGTGGCTAACCCACTTCTGATTTCTGCGAAAATTCTCCCAGTGCCGACAAGTGCTGGATGCCGGCTGGTCCCTAGTTCATGCCTCCAACTAATCGATTTGAAGCCTGGTGAAGCTGTGAAGGAGGGTGATGCTTCAGATTCCCCACTGATCAATGCCAAAATACTGTTGTAGCGTGCAAGATGGTCCTGAATCTGAAGAGTAACTAAATACTTGAGTCAATTGTGGAGCGATCATAAAAACCATGATGTAGAAATATTTGCATTTCAATGAGTGGTCGCTGAAGAGGCTTGTGTGTCCTGAAAATAAGTATGGAGATAATCTTCATATCACTGCTGCTATAAACAATCGTTATTGGGAACAGAAGGATGGTGAGTTGGCAAGTATAAACTGATTGTCAAAATGGATAAGCAGCTAAGGCACTCCAATGTATTATCACATAAGAGATGGAGGAAGGGACAAATAACTCACATGAAAAAAAAAGAAAAAAAATACAGCAGGATTGCTCTAGGGAAGTAGTGATGCAACATTGGGGTTGCGGATACATATTTGATTCAGCTCGGTAGTAGTCAGCTAAAAATGTTTTTGTAACTAAAGAAGAGATAAATAGATGACGGGTAGAAGATTAGTTCTTTGTAATTCTTTAGCTACGATGATCAGTCATTTTAGGACAACGATCAGTCAATCGCACAACATAAGAAACAAATTGGCAGCTACTGGCCAGAGCTAGTATTATGTGTCCATATATCATGTTTTCCGAGCAGATTATAGCAGGAACCTCAAACATATGACCTTTCACAAACGCATTATAAGGAACACCGACATTCTGCAAGTCATGAGTTACTACATTGTATATATGAGACTGAAAACATCAGTTTCGGGGAGATGAACTAGATAATAAAATTAGGAAGAGTAATCTGCTTGCAGTAGTATGATAACTTCCAATTTTTTGTATATCATCATTATTTTTCATAAATAACTTGCCTTGATATTTTACCTTGATTCAAATTAATGGAGGTTTGTGCTCTGATTTACTGGTTGCTGGTTGACTACACTTTTCAATCAGATTTCTTGCCTCAAACTGAAGATAAACCGTTTCCATTAACAAAGGAGTTTCGGCAGACTAAAGAAATTATCAAACACCACATGCTAACAAGAAAAGGAACAACATCTGAAGTTTTAAACACAAAATAGGAAAAGGGATAGCATTTCAGTTTCTTAAAATGTTCAAGAACAGAGGCCTGAACATTAGGTTCGACATCTGCATCATCTTTCAACACAACCTACATATTCCAAACCGTGAGGAACCAAGAAGCACTTACTTAAATAAGCATTAAGTAAGGGGTGGCATATCTCCGCGTACATCAAATGTATTTTGTGTGGCCTATACAGGTATCCCTGTTTAAGGAATACTCCCTGTGTTCCTAAATATAAGACGTTTTGGCAGTTCTTCAGGAACGGAGGGAGTATATATTAGAAATGAGAAAAATTTAAAGACCACAATTATGTATTGTTTGATATGTTTTGGTTTTGCTTCAGGGAGGTTTCATGATTTGGTTTCTAAATTCTAAAATTAACTTTTGTTTTCTAACAGGAGAACATGCTTTGTTTTTTCTTCAGAGAGGTTGCAACTGATGCGAAAACCCATTTCAGGGACCTCTTACAAGCAATTCATTAGAAGGCCGGTGCAAATTAAGCTTTTTTCCCTTGAAAAACATGAATTTCAAAAGGAAATCACATATTACCTGAGTCTCAATGAGGCATTCATGTACATGAACAACTAGTAATTGTTTCCCATGGTTTAGTTGAACATTAAATAAAGGCACTTTCCATCTAAGATGGCCAGAAATGAATCACAAGACATGTGTAGCAAAATAATGTACCGTCAGTCTGTACCGCAACTTCGAGGTACTGATTTCTGCATATTCAAGTACTAACAACTATTCCCTCCGTTCTAAAATAAATGACCCAACTTTGTACTAACTTTGTACCGTCAATCTGTACCGCAACTTTCAGGTACTGATTTCTGCATATACAAGTACTAACAACTAAAAAAAACTAAGTACTTATGTGGAAACGTTTTCTTTAATTGGCACAACGACATGCAACCCCGCAAAAAAAAAAAAAACTACATACAAATATGAAGGATCTAGAGTATTTTTCAATTTGCTACTGCAACTAAGGATAAACTTTTTACCCTTATAATTGAAGATCATATTTCGATTTGGAGCGCATTATATGTGTATTCCCAGTGCCACTGATTCCAAACGAGTTGGGACAGAAATTACGCCCAAATTGAAAAGACAATACAATCGTAAATCATGGATAGAGGAAGAAGAGAGCATATGGTCACCTTGCCCCACATCATGTCCCTCTCTTTCTAATCCAAGTTTGACTCTGGTTGGATCAGAGCAGCTTTTTTATAAAAAAAAAAGAGGTTAAACCCCCGGCCTCTTCATCAATCGATGTATTCAATCATCTTTATTAATTATTCCACAACGGACTGACAAGAATATATATCAATCCACCTGAAGCCATCACTCACACCTACAAACTCGATAATATGGAGTACTCTCACTTTCCATATTTAAAACCGGTGTCGTCACCGGTCCATCCACATAATATATCAGGACCAACAGCTAGTGCAGCCTACCAAAGCGCACACCCCATGTACATGTTTTAGAAGCCGCCATCATCATCGGACCACTGACCCATCTTCAGAAGAGAGATCCGCATCATCCTTGCCAGTTCGGACATCCGTCGACGCCGCCACGGCACCACTACCATGCGCTCGTCCGTCCAGGCGTGAAGACTTTGGAAGATCTGTCGTGGGTAGCACCTGCCAACTAGGCATGATTCAGCATAGCACCCGTCGGCCAGACATGACTTGACAGCTCCATCGAAGCTCCGTGCAAGACGAAGGCACTCCACCTCTTGCCTCTGTCTTCCAGCGATGCTCCACGAACGATGCTCCCAAGAGAGAAACAACACCCACTAGTGCAGAACCGGGCAATAGCACCGGTTTGTAAGGCCCTTTAGTGCCGGTTCCATAACCGGCACTAAAGTGTGGGCACTAAAGCCCCCCTCCCCTTTAGTACCGGTTCAGCACGAACCGGTGCTAAAGGGCAACCACGTGGCACGAGCCAGCTCCGGGGGCCGGGAGCCCAAGGTTTGGGGGGTTTTTGGTTTGATGATTTCTTTTTCATTTAATTTTGTGTTTTCCATTTAATTCTTTTTCATTTGCTGGTATTTTACGATACTACAAAGGCCCACAGGGCAGAAGACGTGCAATAGGCCCACAAAGGCCTGCTTAGAGAGGAGCTCGACACGGTAGCCACGGCGGGGCTTATAAACCGGTGCGAACTCCTATCAACTAGCGAGGTGGGACTAAATATTGTGCACTGCCTGTGGCAGCGCACCCTTTTAGTACCGGTTGGTGGCTCCAACCGGTACTAAAGGGGGGGTCTTTAGTACCGGTTCGTGCCACCAACTGGTACTAAAGGCCACCACCTCTTTAGTACCGGTTCGTGGCACGAACCGGTACTAAAGGTTCGCCACGAACCGGTACTAATGAGAGCGGCCCGGCTAGCCGTTGGAACCGGCACTAATGTACACATTAGTGCCGGCTCAAATTCAAACCGGCACTAATGTGCTTCACGTTTGACCCTTTTTCTACTAGTGACCGTAGTACCGCCATCGTTCGATTTGGAAGACCAGATCCTAGGATTTCTCTCGAAGCAGCACGAGCGAGTCGACAACAGTTACACGACAATGCCTTCATTAAGGTAACGATTCAAAAAGGCCGCCGTCGCCCACCAACGGCTCGGATTTCACCGGCAACTATGTCTCCCGACTCGTAGCCAGAACTAGATGACGGATCTCGAGATCCGACCACCTAGCCGCAGGCCGACCACCTCTGACGAAAGAGATGACCACCACCGCCGGCTGCACCGGTGAGAACAGATCTGACCAGAGGTGCCACCGACGCGAGCACTAGGTTCCCCATGCCGCCGTCGATGCAAAGGCAGATGGCGCGCTGCCATCATCGTCTTTTTAACAGGGCTGGCTACCGTGCTCGCAGCTGCACCGCCTCGGACGCCGCCGTGCCACAACCATCGCCATTGCCGATCGGATGGGGCGCGCCTCCACACGATTCGGGGCCCCGCACAACCCCAGATCTGCGGGAGAGAGGCGATGTCCTCCGGCACCGTTGTCGGCCACAGGCTTAGACCGACGACGGTGGAGGGAGGGGAGGAGGGAGTGTGCGCCCCCGGCGGGTGGGTTTAGGGTGCCGCCCGAATCGCCCTAGCGGGGAGGACGCGTGGGTGATAGATTGAGATATTGGAGAAGTAATTGTTGTATTGATCGGGGCCTCAAGGGCTGTTTATATAGATTACAAAGCTTGGGCTCCAAGACTAGACTAATAGAGATAGATTACAATATGAATAGACTTATACTCTAAGATCCCCCCGCAGTCTCAACGTCAGGGTGAAACAATGTTGAGACTGGAGCTTATGTCGGTGAACGATGTAGTCGGGAGTCCTTTGGTAAAAATGTCAGCAAATTGGGCACTTGTAGGAACATGAAGAACGCGAACCTCACCTAGAGCCACCTTTTCACGAACAAAGTGAATGTCAATGTCAATGTGCTTTGTGCGACGATGTTGAACTGGATTGGAAGCCATGTAGACTGCAGAGATGTTATCACAGTAAACAATGGTAGCACATGGGAGCGGACGATGAAGTTCAACGAGAAGCTGCCGTAGCCACACCGCCTCGGCCACAGCATGAGCAACCGCCCTATACTCAGCCTCAGTAGAAGACCTGGAAACTGTTACCTACCTTTTAGAACACTAAGAAACAAGATTATCACCCAAATAAACGCAAAATCCGGATGTAGATCGTCGAGTATCTGGACAACCTGCCCAGTCTGCATCAGAATAAACTGTCAAGCTTGTAGGTGAAGAAGAATTAATAAGGAGACCGTGATCAAGAGTGCCTTTTAAATAGCGGAGAATGCGTCTGACATGAGCCAGATGAGGAGCACGAGGATCATGCATAAAGAGACAGGCTTGCTGAACAGAATAGGAGATTTCAGGACGAGTAAGAGTGGCATATTGAAGAGCGCCAGTGATGCTACGATATAAAGTAGGATCAGAAAGAGGATCACCATCAGCCGACAGTTTAGCACCAACATCGGCTGGAGTACGAGAGGGTTGACAATCAGACATACCAGAACGAGAAAGCAAGTCCAAAATGTATGATCGTTGAGAAAGAAAGAGGGAAGATGTTGTGCGAGAAACATGAATACCTAGAAAATGATGAAGAGGACCAAGATCTGTCATGGGAAACTCCCGATTGAGAGAAGAGATGGTATGTTGAAGAAAAGAATCAGAACTAGCCGTGAGAATGATATCATCAACATAAAGCAAGAGGTAGGCAGTGTGAGTAGGAGACTGATAAACAAAGAGAGAAGAATCGGATTTGAAGGGAATAAAGCCTATGGTTTGAATAAAAGTAGCAAAGCATTGAAACCATGCACGAGGAGCTTGTTTAAGGCCATAAAGAGATTTGTGGAGGAGACAAACAAAATTTGAAGAGGAGGGATTCTCAAAACCAGAGGGTTGCTGACAATAAATAGTTTCATTGAGAGTGCCATGAAGAAAAGCATTTTTAACATCAAGTTGATGAATAGGCCAAGAAGAGGAAACAACAAGACTAAGAACAACATGAATAGTGCTTGGTTTAACAACAGGAGAAAAAGTCTCATCAAAGTCAATACCATGCTGCTGGGAGAAACCACGACACACCCAACGAGCTTTGTAACGAGCGAGAGTGCCATCGGAATGAAATTTATGACGAAAAACCCATTTGCCAGAAACAATGTTAACACCAGAAGGTTTGGGAACAAGAGTCCATGTATTATTTTGCTGAA
>LR880966.1:744054589-744093110 GCA_904067115.1 Aegilops sharonensis | reverse complement strand
TTGAATAAATCGAATTGGCAAGCCAAAGTGTGTGATTACATATTGTCGAAAGTTGAGAAAGATTGCAGGTACTTCAGATTTAGCGCGAAGAGGAAAGGTCCAAGTATAGTGAGAATAATCATCCAAGATCACAAGATAATATTTATAACCAGAAACACTAGGGACTGGAGAGGTCCATAAATCACAGTGAAGTAACTCAAAAGGAAAAGTACTAATGGTAGTAGAGGTTCCAAAAGGTAATCTAACATGTTTGCCACATTGACATGCATTACAGAGAGAGGGATTATGAGGACTGCTAGAACTAGGGATACAAAATTCTTGGAGTAAAGACGTCAAAGTGTTTTTGCTGGGGTGACCGAGACGGCGATGCCATAGATCAACAGAGACGAGCATGGCACGAGAGGTGGATGTGGGCGCGCTATGAAGAGGATAAAGATTGCCCGTGCTATTGTACCGAGCGAGGACCGCCCCCGTTGTCAGATCCTTCACAGACAAACCAAAAGGGTCAAAGGCCAGGATAACTTTGTTGTCAATGCAAAATTGTCTAACAGAGATAAGATTTTTGATGATGGAAGGAACCACAAGAATATTGCGTAGAAGAAAATTGGCATGAGAGGAAGGGATGTAAGAGTGACCAGTGCATGAAACAGGGATGGTGGAGCCATCGCCAATGGTGATAGTGGAAAAAGCAGAAGGAAAACAAGCTGACAATAAATTCATATTTGAAGACATATGCATTGATGCACCAGAATCGAAAATCCAATCCGTACCTGCGTCGTTGAGGATAAAATTGTTCATGGCGTTGATGAAGGTGGCTTGGTCCCAAGCCGGCTGTTGGGGAGGAGCAGAGGGGCCAGGAACTTGCATGTTGACGTAGGGGATAGCGGATGGGTAGTATGCGATTGGGGCCTGCATGTTGCCGTAGAAGGCCGACATGGTGTTGTAGGGCGACGGTGGTCCTGGCGTGCTGGTAGGCGGAGTAGGAGTGGCGGTGTATACGTGCACCGGCGGCCTGGGTCCAAGGAGTCCCGGAGAGCCTGTGGCTGGACGAAGACCGGGGCTCCACGTGCCCGTGTACGCAGGAGGAGCACCATACGGCGAGGGGGCCGACCATGGCATCGACCAAGCCTGGGCGAGGCCAGTCCAAGGATCATGCTGAGGAGGCCATGGTGGCGGAGCTGGTGGCGCGGGAGCGGTGGATGACGAGGCTGGTGCAGGTCCGACAGGACGAGATGCAGGAGGCCGGTAGACGGGATTCTTGCCCTTGTAGTTGGGACTCGGGCGCCAGCCTGGTGGTGGTGTTGAGGCCGCGGCAGCCATAGCAGGAGTTGGAGGGGCGGTCGGTTGCCGTGGCAGCCCAGGCGTGGGAGATGCAGAAGAGGGCGCGGCAGCATGAAACACCTGCGGCGCCCGTTGCGCCTTGCGAGCCTGGTTCTTCTCTTCTTGCTGGAGGATCGAGCGGACTTCCTTGAAGGTGGGGTACGGCTTGAGCATGGGGATGAAGGACTGCTGCTTCTCGAATTGATCGCCGAGACCTTGGAGGAGGGCGTTGATGAGAGTGCGATCCTCGACGTGATCACCAAGTTCACGGAGTTCATGGCCAATAGCCTTGATTCGCTGGCAGAAGATGGAGACTGGGACATCTCCCTGCATGGTTGTGCGTAGCTCGGTGTTGAGCGCGTTGATTCGCGCGTCGGAGTTGTCCTGAAACAGCTGTTGAAGGGAAGCCCAGAGATCGGCGGCGGTGGTGTCATCGTCGGACACCAGATTGAAAAGCTCCGTGGAGATGCGTGTGTAAATCCACTGGATGATGGCGAGATCATCTTTCACCCAGCGAGGATCAGCGGACTGTGGCGGGTAGGAGGGATCAATGTGGTGGCGTAGGCCGCAGCGCCCGAGATGGATGATGAAGAAGTGGCGCCAATGGTAGTAGTTGTGGATGCCGAGGTCTAATGAGATTGGTATGAAGGGAGAGACGTCGGCAATGGTGTCGGCTAGGGAGAACATAGGGTTTGGAGGGGGAGGTGTTTGAGTAGTTGTAGAGGAGGAGGTAGGGGGTGGGGCACCGGCGGCGCGGAACTCGGCCATGAAGAAGAGGGGCTGAATCGGCCGGGGCGGCGGCGCAGGTGACGGAGCCATACCAGGTGCGGAAAACCTAGCGTCGGATACCATGATAGATTGAGATATTGGAGAAGTAATTGTTGTATTCATCGGGGCCTTAAGGGCTATTTATATAGATTACAGAGCTTGGGCTCCAAGACTAGACTAATAGAGATAGATTATAATACGAATAGACTTATACTTTAAGAGTGGGCTCTAATCCCTGGCGTGGCTTCACGGTTGGTGCACGAGCGCGTCCGTTTCACAGGATACCCTCTCCTTTCTCCTCCCCGGCTGCTGCCCTATTCCTATTCCAGCGGCAGTGGGAAAAGCATTATTACATCCCTGCACTGAGCACACTCTCCTCGACAGCTCACATCCACATCCTGCCCCCGAAGCCGAATCCCCTTTCTCCCGGAGCCTCACCAATCTCGATCGACGACGCAAGGCGGCCGGCCGGAACCCAGTCGAGTCGAGCTCCTTCAACCGTGCGCGGCGCTCCAGCTCGTCTTCACCGTCCATCCCGATCAACATACAGGTATGGATAAAATCCTGTTGATCTCAACACATCCATGGCCGTAGCCCTTGCTTGATTTGCAGATCAGCGGACTAGTCTTCTGATCTGAACCCCAACAAAAATAGCAGGACAGGAAAATTAGTCCGCTGAGGTGAAATGCTCGCAGCTTGTGATCTCCAACTCGCATTTCCTTAGGTGCCACTGTGCCAGGCCGAGTGCTGCAGAGTAAAAAAAAATTGTAGGGTCTGCAGTGCAGAGTGACTCTGAAATACAGAGCTGCTAGAACATTCAGAAATCAAGACTTTGCGCCCGCAATATGACGTTTTGTCAGTTACAGTACCTGCTATAAACTCGTAAATTACATTTGCCTAGATAGAAACATGGCATCTGGCATAAATCACAGCAGCATCCATTTCCCTCTCCCATATGTACCATCAAGAATTCAAATAGTCATACGAGTGTAGTTACAATTTGATTTGAGTCTAATTGGTGCGACAAAAAAATTAAAAGCTGCAATTTAGGATGCCACAAACTAAAAGGGAGGCTTTTTGACATAACCAAAATGAGCTCACATAACATCGTTTTCATTCAGCTATAGTTCCCTGGCACAAATATGAATAGCAGCACATCAAACTGAGTACAAGCCACTCAACACTAGAAATTTTCAATGTACCCCAGAGGATTGTTTAAGCAATATAAATTATTGTTGCTGAGATATATCGTCATATACTACTATGCTAGGCCTGCCTGCCAACTAGCGGGAACAGAGTTGGGCTCGATCAAAGCTCGAATTGACTCAACCTTTATTTGACAAGCTAGGATCTGTAATTCCACAAATACACACCTGTGATATATTATAGGTGTGATCATGCTCAGGCTCAACACTAAGGCCAATTACTCTGTAAATGTCATATGCTCAACATGATAGAACTGAATGGGATGCATTATGCTTGAAGTCCCTGCAGTTGGCCGGTGGAGACCAAACATGAAGTGGAGCAGCCTCGCGTGCGCGGCCATCGTTCTGCTCGTCGCGTTCGGATGGCTCGCAGCTGCTGGAGAGTGCAATCTTTCCCTGAACATTTTGGCTATAGGGATTGCAAGACCAAAGGTGAGGCCTGGAGTACCCACTGCGTCTGCTGCCTCGTGATGCCGGGTGTTCCGTGCTGGCATTCGTTCATGGAGTGCCAGGTAAATTGCCGCTCCTGCACCCCCAAGTGCTAGCTAGGCCCTAGGAGTTACATGTGTGAAGGTCGAATTTAGCTTACCCGCAAAAAAAAGGGTCGAATTTAGCTATTGTTCTGTACAATTTGAGTTTCAAACGCATGTGGTGATGCACACTGCTTTTGTTCTACACTCTACTATGTCTGCATCGTATCTGCGGAAACATGGGTTCGAGTTTGATGCAGCAACAGATCATGCTCCCGGGGTGATATATATATAGCCATGGCTTGAGATTTAACTTCAATTAGGATACACCTTTTCTTGTACTAAGACCAGCACCGTGCGCACCTGCAAGGTCAACAATGTTAGTGCCACTATGATTTCCAAGCCCCCCACCCCCGGTTAACTAAATTATATGCAAGTCGAGAACAACAAATGCTAAAGTCCTGCACATTAATTTGGTCATCATCACATACTCAGTTATGGGCAAATCTTGCTGATTTGAATGCATCCACATTTATGGGCATTCATTAAAAAAATCAGGAACATATCTTGCAATATATCGTTCGAAAAATATGTATATACACAGTACAATAATTCTGAGATCTATGGTAATAATCACAAGAACGCATGTTAATGCTCTCCATAAGATCGAGGCGGGCGGGGGGTTCTAGTCATATGGGCACGTCTATATCTCGAGACTGTTTTTTCTAGCAAAGCATAGCTAGTCTGTATTGACCAATGAGAATGTTTACAGGAAAAACTATTGGGTCATGAGGTGAACCTAACCAAACATGTCTCCCCTGAGGAAGAGACACACCAAATCTAGCTATGTTATGAGATTCAAAATTTGAAGCTCAAGATTCAAATGCGAAATTATAGGAAGTAAAAACACTAACAGTTTCTACAATCTCTTTAATTATGTCACCATGGTTTCCCCCAGCCCTTTCATGAATATGATTTGACCTGCTTGCAATCCGTGGATACTTGAATATGTTGCATAGCTAAGTCTTGTGCCAAAGAAAGAGCTACCCTACACAGGGGCGGATCTGGGCCCCAGGCCCCCAGGGCCCAGGCCCGGGGCATGGCTTTTTCTTAGTTATTACCTAGCCATGTTTCTAATTGGGCCCGGGGCTTAGCCCAAAACACAGCCAGGGCCCAGGCTATCGATCTTCACACTCGCGCAGGGCGCACGCCGCAGCCCAGCTCGCCCTCGACGCGCAGACCTAGCACGCCCCGACTCCCCGTCCCCTGCTCGCCTGCGCCCTCCGCCGCTCGTGACGGCCGCCGGTGACTCCGCCGCTCGCCCGTGCCCTCCGGCCTCCGTCGCTCGTGAGTCGTGATGGCCACCAGTGACTCCGCCGCTCGGTCCCGCCCCTGTCCCTGCTCTCATCTGGACAGACCGAGTCCGACAGCACCCCTGCCCTCCGCCGCTCATCCGCCTGGCCTGCTCCGCTGCTCGCGCTGTCGCCCGTCCCGCCGTCCGGCCGTCCCCTGCTCGCTTGATGCCCTGCTCCGCCGCTCGCGCAGCCCAGCTCGTTGTCTCCCTGCTCTGCTGGCTCCTGCTCTCGCCACGCGCTGGACTGCTCTCTGCTGCCCAGATTGGTAAGTGGCTGGGCACACCAAGACTATAACTTGCTGTTTTTTAAACATTTTTTTCTGCTATACCGCATGTAATGTTTGGATTTGCTACTACTGTACTACAGTACTGCTTATGGTTCACTGCTGTTGTCAAACATTCAATTTCATTTCGTTTTGTAGAAATAAAAGATGAAGTGATATTTTTCATCTGTGGCCGCAACAGAAGTGTCTACCTCCTCGTAGTAGTAATTATTTTGTAAATGTTAGTTGTTTCACTTGATGTTTATGTCTTCACTTATGAAAGTTTGCTTCTCATTTCTCTAAGGGCATGTACAATAGTTTTATCTTAGGCATGCCACGTAGGATAAATGATGAGGTGGAGGAGAGAGAAAACATAAGAAAAGGCAAGAGAAGACAAGAGATGATCTCTTAGCATAATATGTCTCACCACGTTTTTAGGAATAGCTAGTTATTGAAGATAAGGCTAAGAGATGACCTATTGTAGACATGTTTTTTGTCATCTCTAAATCACATGCAAGACTTACGATAAGACTATCTTATCAACCATTGTACATGCCCTAAGGTGATGACTCTTCTTCCACCGTTGATCAAGTTATGGAAAAGACACCGATGAAGCAAGCCATTGATTTGGTATTCTTTTTTATCTATTTTGTTGTATCTCTAAGCATTGAGTTTAAATTCCAAATTTTTGGTAGAATTGAGCCATATTTGAGGTAGCTATAGTTTGATGGACGTTAAGTTTTTCTCTCGCGTCGAAATTTTTTTTTGGGCCCGGGGCTTGTTCCAATCCTGGATCCGCCACTGACCCTACATGCTAGGGCTTCAAACGCAGAAGGATCCCCCTACACGCTAGGGTTTCAAACGCGGAAGGGTCCAACAATCCTTATATAACCAGAACCGAAGAGCCCAGGTAGGTGCCATATATATCGCGACAAATTGCAGCAGCAGTGCCCACATTCGGTGGCGGAGCTACAGTAAGGCCGGATGGGACATGGCCTGCCCAACATTTTAAAATTTATACACGAGTTTTTTTTTACTGTTGGGCCTTAGAACACTAGCCCACAGGCTATTTCTTTCATTTTGGCCCGCCCAGCTCATCCAGAGTTGGGCTTCAAGCTCCGCCACTGCCCACCTTATGGTTCGCCGAGACATCAACATCAACATTTATTTTCAAAAAATCAATACATAGCTGAATCCTCTAGTGGGCCGGTCTAGTAGAAAATTCCTTCTGTGTTGTTTCATTACGTACCTATGATTCGTTTCTCTTTTATTTATTTTTAAGCTTTTTTCAACATTTATTTATATTTCTAATATATATGAACATACTTGAACCCTGGTGGACTGAGGATACCCCTGTACTCGTAATCATCCAACCACAGGTTGTTTTGCGGCATGAGAGAAGTCAAACTGTCTCCAACAGGAAGGATCTCTTGCACTTTCTGGAACCATGGTGTCTGACCACTTGGCCCCACCAGGACATCAACGGGACAAAAAAAATCTACCTATACAAGTTATGTTGGACTGATGGTAGTGTGGAGGTGGTCTTTTGTTGTTGTTTTAATTATTACGTTGAGTGCTAGTGTAGTGTGCCTATCCATGGACTGCTTGCCACTAGGCCCAGATGCGAATGAGTTGAGCCAAGGGAACATGGAGTGTCCGAGACAGACAACAAAGGTCTACCTCCACTTGATTGACTATTCCCCAGACCCACAATAAACCCCCAGGCCCACAATAAACAGTGACCGTACTCTCATGGTCAAGTGACGCAAGGGAGTTCCTAAAAGAACATCAAAGAGACCACGTGACACATGTGGTAAGCAATTCAAACTATTCAAAAAATAAAATAAAAAATAAAACACCAAAGTGACCTACGTGTCAATGGCTCACAAAACCGCTGGCCATCACAGGCCACGCAGGATACATGTAATTGTCTAAATTTTTGAAAGGAAATGTTTGAAATTTTCATATATGTTTTGAATGATGGCTTTCAGTTACATAAGTGCTTGAACATGGTTTCTTGTTTCCAGTTAGTGGCCATTTTTACGGTACATGCGAGTCAAATTTCAAATATATCAAGTAAATACATAGAAATGTTGTTAGTGCCTCAAAAATAGAAATGACTTAAGAAAAATATCTAAGGGCTCTTTTGATTCAAAGGAATTGAATAGGATTTTTAGAGGGTTAGAATCCTTAGGATTTTTTTCCTATGTTGGTCGTTTGATTCACATGATTGAATCATATAGGATTTTTTCTGAAGGAATCAAATGTACTACATTTAATTGGAAATCAAGCATCCACTCCATCCTCCTTTTACATTTCCTTTGTTTTTCCTGTTGCATCAAACACTCTATGTTAATCCTATAGGATTCAAATGGACATGTCACTCAAATCATGTATTTTTTTCCTATTCCTACGTTCTAAAATTCCTGCAAATCAAAGAGGGCCTAAATTTGGCATGAACAAACAAATAAGGTATGTCACATGTAGAAAAGTTTGGGCAGCTGAAATCAATAGTTTTTGTTGGAACCCCACATGGTATGTTGACCCGGTGTGTTCAAATAAAATAAAATAAGAAATACAAATCATTTCATAAAAGAGATGGAATATGGAGGTATATTAGTGTACGTTACCGCAATATCTAGTGGTAGTACAAAAATCAAGTGAATAATGATGAACAAAACGTGATGTGCACTGTAAACTTCCTACTTCCCTTTGAATGTTAAATCACTTCTCGGGAGATGATTAAGTTATAAATCGATGTATGTTTACACTGTTATGAAAATGAATGGATTTTTTTAACGCGGCCTCATTAGGTAATATGATGACCCCATACAAAATTTCATCATATTTAAACCACACTTGGATTTTATCTAAAGAAAAGCAAATAGGATACTTGTAATTGTATGGAGTTTTTAATGAAATTATTTTAACTTTGTAGTTTTTTTTTGAAAGGAGGCTTTGAGCCACATAAGTGCTTGAACATGATTTTTTTTCATTTATATTGGAGACCATTTTAAAGTACATGTAGTTCAAATTTCAAATATATCTAATAAATAGATACAGATGCATTTAACTCTTAAACAATGCAATTGGTTTCAGAAAGATGCCTAAATTTGATATTTAGTCCAAGCCCTAACCCTACCACAAACCCTTATTCCCAATACATACCATACCATAATTAATTAACTTAAGCCCATTTTACAGGTGACGTGCTCTCTTGGCTTGACTGTCATGGTGCACGAGGCTAATAATGTCTAAGTCCAGAACGACCCATTGCCGATACATACCCTATAAATTTAACATGTAACCCTAACTCCCGATCTTAAACCCACCCCTCTCTCAATCTCCACAACTGGCGGTGATTCCCCACTTCTCCCTCTTCCTCCCTAACACCCACTCCACAGAGGCCTCTGGTGAGTGGTATTTTGACACTCATTTCACCTTTGTTTAAACCGAGATATTGCATTCAAAAAAAGATATTCACTCCGATATTGGTACTAGTTACTAGTGAATGCAAAGGGTTCCACAAATCCTCTTTTTGATGTGTTTCCACCGGAAATTGGCTAAAAGGGAAGACATCATGTGTAGAAATGGAATGGAAGGAGAGAGAGGAAGAAGGAATCAACATGAGGCATTTTTACAAAGACAGAACAAAAGACGGTGTTCCATATGCCCGTATGAGCGCCCACATGGTGTGGATTTCGAGGCAGATCATCCACCTGAACAATTTTCATAAAAGGGACCCCGTCAAAATATCAACAGAACAACGAGCACAGAAGCCAGAACCTCTTCAGCATCATCTTCATCCACAAACCCTAGCCGCCGTCATCTCCATCGCCATAGCTATCTCTACCACCACCATAGTGCTCTCCCATCTCATTCATACTTGTAATCGTGCATTGCACAAGGCATCCATTGTAAGACATATTGCAATCAATCAATCTCAAGATGTGTTCTTTAATGTTTTCTTCCCGCGATCTGATCTCCATGTTTGAGTAGTTTGGTAAGGTATGAGTTGAGGCATGAGCCTTGCAACCCGAGGTATTTGTTGAGGAGATCAATGGAAGACTTTGACATAATGTCCCGTATGTGTGAAATAAAATTGTTTCGTGAAGATGTCTCTTGTCTTTTGCACGGTCTTCATCCCCGTAGGTACCCAGGATCATGAAGATCGAGCACCGGTGAGGCTACGAGCAAGGATACCGTGAAGTTTTATACCGAACACCGATGACAGAAAGGTTTAGTAGGGTAACATGGATCATATCCTTGGGGATAAACGAGGTGTAGTCATTAAATGCTCAAAGCTCTTGTCTGATTTCATTATCTTAATTATTGAGGCAACCCCACGTGATGGATAGGGCATGTGGTAGGGCAACTGATTCTTGATGCAGGACTTGTGCCGGTCAAGATGTTATTTGGACACATCCCCCACTTCGATCCGTAATAAGCACATCTCGATGGGTGACTTCCAGCGCACAAATTAATATCCTATTTGATCCGAGCGCAAATACAAGGTTGTAAGCATAAGACCTCATACCCGTACCTCTTTTTATTACAAGTGTTTGAATCACTGTTTGCTTGTTGATCTGGTCAAAAGTTGGATTTGGCATTTTGACAAAAGCTTGCTAGAGACCATCGGTTCAAGCGATAACCATGGTGACCTCTAGGGAAATATGTCCGAGATACTCTTTTCTGCTCCAATACCGGATCAATAAAAGGAGGTATCAGCCTCCCTACACATTTGGCAATGCCTCACTACACAGGGTGGCCATGATGACCGCTTGTTCAATATTCACGGTGGCCGTAACCCGATGATCCCGACGGTTGCACGCGCGAGGGAAACTTTGGATCTCAGCCTAGTGGCCAACGATAACCAGATTTGGCAGTAGGAACTATTGTTCTGAGATGGTAATTAAGAGAGAAGTCAAACTTTCTCCAAGAAAAAGGATCTCTTGTACCTTATGGACCCATGACACCTGACCACTTGGCCCCACCAGGATATCGATAGGACTAAAAATCTACCTGTACTCGTTTGTGTTGCAGTGCTAGCTATTACCGGTAGTGTGAAGGTGCTCTTTTTGTTGTTGTTTTTTTAGGTTGAGTGCTAGTGTGCCTATCCATGGACTATTTTCTACCAGGCCCACATGCCAGTGAGCTGAACCAAGGGAAAATGGAGAGGCCAAGAGTGACAGCGGAGTCCTACCTCCACCTGACTGATTACCCCCTGGCAACAATAAACGGTGACCATGCCTAGTGAAGTGATACAAAGGAGTTCCTCAAGGAAAAAAGTGTCAGCAAGGAGGCTTATGCTTTAGTGGCCCACACACCCCTCGCCACCTGGGGCTAGGCAGGATACATGTGATCGGAGACGGAGTCAGGGAAATTGTATGAGGGGGTCCTATTGCTGCAACACCATCATTGGGGAGGGCAGGAACCACGAAAATACATTTTTTGTTCCCAAAACATCATCTTATGAGCTCTAACAATGTTGGTTTATCAATGTTGGCGTGGGCCATGGCTCTAGCTCCCCCCCACTGCCTCCGTCACTACATGTGATAGACTAAAAATTTCAAAGCAATTGTTCAAAATTTTCATATATGTTTTGAATGATGGCTTTTCGTTACATAAGTGCTTGAACATGGTTTCTTGTTTCCAGTTAGAGGCCATTTTTATGGTACATGCGAATCAAATTTCAAATATATCAAGTAAATACATAGAAATGTTGTTAGTGCCTCAAAAATAGAAATGACTTAAGAAAAAATATCTAAATTTGACATGAACAAACAAATAAGGTATGTCGCATGTAGAAAAGTTTGGGGCATTTGAAATCAATAGTTTTGATAGGCATCCCACATGGGACCTTAATTTGATGTGTTCAAAACAATAAGAAGTACAAATCATTACATAAAAAGATGGAACCTCTATTTTTGAGTCGCCGAGTCAAGCCAAGTCGCCGAGGCTGTGGCTAGTGGCTTGCTGGCTTGAGTCAGCGACTTGGCTTGATTAGTCGCCCCAAGTCGCCATGGCTTAGAATAGGATTTAGGGGTAGAATTAGGAGTGATATTACCTTGTAATCTTTTATAGTTGGCAATGGAAATCCCTTTCTGACCTTGTGCAAGCTCGTGTTTGTTGATTGCAGGTGCACCTTGCAGTATAAATGTAATAGCAAGCTTGAGCATCAAGTTGTTTGCACCTTGCAGTATATATGTAATAGGAAACTTGCACATTTGAGTTGAAATAAAGAGGAGAACTTACTTCTTGTGTGTCCATCTGTCCCAATTTGTTTTCCTTGATGATCCTTTTCTCTTTGCACCTGATCACCTGATTCAGATAAGGAAAACAACAACAGTTCTACATATAAATACCATCACAGATCACATCAACAAGTATTACAACAGAAATTAAGCATTAGTTCATTACATTTAACTACGAACTACCAAGTTCTTAACTCTTAACAACCAGCCCCAAATCGACCCCAAATCCTATGTCCAAAATAAGGGATAAGGCACACCAGCCCAAGCCCCAAGCCCCCAACTCCATATGTCCAAAAAGAAGCCACAAGGTCCACACCAGCCCCAAATCCTATGTCCAAAATGAGGCACACCAGCCCCAAGAGCCCCCAACTCCATATGTCCAAAATGAGGTACACCAGCCCCAAGAGCCCCCAACTCCATATGTCCAAAATGAAGCCACACCAGCCCAAGTTCCATCAATCGTCCTAGTAATCCAGATCATCATCAAAGCCAATGGAGCCTCTCTCTTCACCTCCACCTTCACCTTCACCTTGATTTCCCTCTTGATCATCTTCACTTGTTGAATAATCTTCAAGCTCAACCTCCTGATTTGCATCATCCTCCTCGTCCTCATCTTCTCCAACTTGGTGCACTCGAGATCGAGAATAGACATGAGTAATAGCATCCTGGCTCCCACTCCCACGGCTTCTAAGGTTGCGCAATGGACCTTCAGATGCACCGACAGCTTCGTCAACGTGAGCCCAAGTGATAGCAGCCCCTTCATAAACCGGCTGGGCATTATGGTCAACCCATTCATTGTCCCATTGTAAGTCTTCTAGGACTAATGGGTCAGACCTAGTCCCTTTGGAACCTTCCTCACGAATCTTTTGGAACCTATCGGCATTCTCCCGGTTGTATTGAACATATGACAAATCATTAAGTCTTTGGAACTCCAACCTATTTCTCTTTTTGCTATGGATCTGAAAACAACATACAAGAAAACAATTAGAAAGGCTACCATAAGCACCCCACCAAAGAACTACAGAAGTACAATGAACATCAAGTTGGTACTTACTACTTACATTTTGAAAGCAAGACCAATTTCGTTCGCAACCGGAAGCTGAAGCACAAAGGCTAACTATGTGCTTTGCTAAATGTTGCAGCTCATAAGCAAGGCCACCATAAGCACCCCACCAAAGAACTGCATGAGTACAAATGAAGAAAATGTTAGAATTCTTATTGTCCCACCGGTGAGATTGACAACTTCTTATTGCTATGCCAAACATCACCCACAAACAATTCTTTGAGAGCTTGCCTATGTTTGTGCAAGCTTTGCAAGTTGAGAAAATTTGTCGCAAAGCGAGTAGCTCCAGCCCTCACAAGATCACGGTTGCCTGTCTTCACTCTCATTTCATCTAAAACCTTGCCATGCCTGTAGATGAATGTAGACACCCTTTTTCCATTTGTAATACACTCGCTGAATTGCTTGATTTTGCAAATGGCCTCCAACATAAGGTTCAAACAATGGGCTGCACAAGGGGTCCACCATAATGTAGGGATCCTCTCCGTTAAGAGTCTACCCGCTGCCTTGTAGTTAGCACCATTATCCGTGCAAATCTGAACCACGTAGCCTCTTCCAATGTCGTTGATCCTTTTCTCCATCAAATCTGCCAACAATTCTTTGCTGGCTACTAGGGCTGATCTATCAACGCTATCAATGAAGAAAGTCCCGGCTGGACTATTGACAAGGAAGTTGACCAAGTGCCTAGTCCTCCCATCGGTCCACCCATCGGACATTAGTGTGCAGCCATACTCTTGCCAAGCCAGCTCATGTTGCTCTCTCAATGCATGTGTCTTCTTCTCTGCTTTCACAAGAAGTGGAATCCTAAGAGCATGAATAGTTGGGGGGATGTAGCCTGGACCATATTGCCCGGTGGACTCCAATGCAATCTCAAAGGCTCTTGATCGGGTAACATTGAAGGGAATGGCATTAGCATAGAAAAACGCTGCCCAATGATCATCAACTCTATCCTTATCCTCGGTGGTCCTTTTGAAGCAACCTGCGTTCAATGCGGCTTGAGAAGGATTCTTCGAGTGCCTTAGCTCAATGACTTCTTCCGGAGTCTTCCTAATCATCCCGGCAATTGTTCTTGAAGCCTTTTGTGTCGGTAATTCAGTTTGGACAGTCTCGGCCTTCCTTTTTGCTGTTGTCCTACTACTAGTTTGAGTTGCTGTTGCATCCTCTTCTTCATCACCAGTTGCTGTATCTTCTTTATCAGACTCCCCTGGCATATTATGCTTCTTTGCGTAGGCCTTCATGAAATCCAGCATCTCCTTTGAAACAGCCTCTGGCACCTTCTTGCATTTTATAGAATTCTTCTTCCCTTTAGTACTAGCCCCAGCTAGGTGACACTTGAACCTTGCTATTCCAGCATGCACATCTGTCCCGCAAAAAGTGCATCGTATCCTATCCCTCCTGTTCATATCATGCCAATACCCATACTTCCACCCAGGGTCTCCCGACTTTGCCTTCCGCTTAGGATCCTTGGATGGATCATACTGCTCAGGCTCAGGCCCATTGCCACCGGCTGCACTATTGACAGTTTGGTTAGTCATCCTCTAGCTGCAGCCAAGGTGCCTGCAGAAAAAACAGAGCAACACAAGTAGTAATCAGTAATTACTAATTAGAGCAGCGGGGCACATCAGTACATAGAGCAGTAGAGCACATCACTACATCAGTACATAGAGCAGCAGAGCACATAGATCTACATCAGAGTAAATATAGAGCCCACCCCATGCTATCTTTCCTTCGGTCCTTCTACTTCCCCAGTCCCCACAGCAGCAGCAGGAGAGCACGCAGCAGCAGAAGCAGAGCACACAGCAGCAGAAGCAGAGCAAAGAGAGGCAGAGGGGGCGACGAGCCATACCTGCAGTCTTTGCTGGCGCAGGCGCAGGAGAAGATGGAGGCGGAGGTGGAGGAGGCTAGTGGGGGCAGGTCACCGGCGGAGGAAGCTCTTGGGGGCGCGCGTCACCGGCGGATCTGGAGGGGCACGTCGCCGGCGGCCGACGATCTGGAGTCCTAGGTCAGGAGACCCGCGTGGTTTCCCTCCATTTCCCTCTCTTCCTATGTAGTTCCCGCGTGGCTCTCTATTTATCCCCCCACCCCAAAATATCTCTGGCAGGTGGGCCGATCTGGAGCAAGCCACGCGACTGGGCTATTTTTCTTTAAATAATACATTTTTTTATTAATATTCATACACACATTTAACAATTTTTATACACACATTTAACAATTTTTAAATACATGATTAACACTTTTTAAAATATACTTTTTATGTCAACATTTTTGCTTATATATTGTACATTTTTTTATACATAAGGAACATTTTTTTATACACGTTTAACTTTTTTTAATTACATGATTATCAATTTTTTAAACATATATTTTTTATGCCTATTTTTTTGCAAAAACAATTAGCCCACAGCGGGTCAATTAGCTCCAGTCAGCCCACAGTGGGCCGACAGGACCCAATCAGCCCACAGTGGGCCGACAGGGGCCAGTCGGCCAGCTGTAGGCCGACTGGAATCCAATCGGCCTGCTGTGGGCTGACTAGGCCCAGTCGGCCTGCAGCGGGCCGACGGTGTATTATTTTTGAAAAAAAATTACGCAGCGTAATATTTATGAAAATTAATAAAAAAATGTATTATTTAAAAAAATTTAGCCGCGACTGGAGGCTATTAGCCGCCGACTAATCGCGGCAAGTCGCGGGCGAGCCAGCGAGTCGCGCGACTCACTTCCTGAGCCAAGTCGCCTGCGCGAGCCAGCCACGCTGCGACTCAAAAACGTTGGATGGAACATGCAGGTATATTAGTGTACATTACCACAATATCTAGTTGCAGTACAAGATCAAGTGAAAAAGATGAACAAACCATGATGTGGACTACATACTTCCTACTTCCCCTTCGAATTCTCAATCACTTATAGGGAGATGCTTGAATTATAAATCAATGTATGCTTACACCGTTACTAAAATGAACGGATTTTTTAATGCAATCTCATTAGGTAATATGATGAACCCATACAAAATCTCATTGTATTTAAACCGCATTTAGATTTTATAGAAAAATAAAACAAATAGGATGCGTGTAATTGTATGGAATTTTCATAAGAAATATTTAAAAAAATTCATATGTTTTGGAAGAAGGCTATGAGTTACATAAGTGCCTGAACATGATTTTCTTTTAATTTAGATACCATTTTAAGGTACATGTAGTTCATATTTCAAATATATCCAGTAAATAGATAGAAATGCATTTAATGCCTACAAAATTGCAGATGGTTTTCGAAAGATGCCTAAATTTGGGATTTAGTCTAGTACCAGACATGAAGCCTTAATTCCCATACCCATACCATACCATACCATAACTTTTATTTGAGCAAAGATAATTAACCTAAACCCATTTTACCAATAACATGCTCTCTTGGCCTCCTATCACTGGTCCGCGAGGCTAACTGTGTGTCAGCCCAGAACGGCCCATCGCGTCCCGTATCCTATATATTTGACCCCTAAACCTAACTCTCAACCTTAAATCAACCCCTCTCCCAATCTCCACAGCCGACGGCGATCCCCCACCTCCACCTCTCCCTCCCCCACACCCACTCCACCGCAGCCTCCCTACAGATCTAGCGACGCCTCCGCTAGGCGAGATGGCCACGGCGTCCACGTGCTCGGCATCCATGGTGGCTGCACACCGGACGACCCCAACGGCCGTGCGCTTGATGGCCACTTCAGATCTTGCCCCAGTGGACAACGACGACCAGATCTACCGGCAGGGAGGATCTCGGTTGCCTCCTCGGCGACCTCTCGTTAGTCACAACCATATAATTTGGGAGGTTGGTTCATAATGAATAAGAATAATGTCCGATTACCTTTTGTGCAATAGATAATGCTAACTACCACCTAGTATTTGTTCTCGCATTGGGATCTCTTTTGTGGCCGTGCGCGTGATGGCCACTTCGGATCTTGGCCTAGTGAACAACGACGACCAGATCTACCGGCAGGGAGGATCTCGGTTGCCTCCACGGCGGCCTCTCGTCGGCCACAACCATATCGTTTGGGAGGTTGGTTCATAATGAATAATGATAATTTCCGATTACCTTTTGTGCAATAGATAATGCGCACTACCACCTAGTATTTGTTCTCGCATTGGGATACCTTTTGTGGCCATGCGTGGGATGGCCACTTCGGATCTTGTCCTAGTGGACAACGACGACCAGATCTACTGGCAGGGAGGATCTCGGTTGCCTACTCGGCGACCTCTCGTCAGCCAGAGCCATATCATTTGGGAGGTTGGTTCATAATGAATAAGGATAATGTCCGATTACCTTTTGTGCAACAGATAATGCTCATTACCACTTAGTATTTGTTCTCGCATTGGGATCTCTTTTGTGGCCATGTGCGGGATGGCCACTTCGGACCTTGGCCTAGTGGACAACGACGACCAGATCTACCGGCGGGAAGGATCTCGGTTGCCTCCTCGACGACCCCTCGTCGGCCACAACCATATCATTTGGGAGGTTGGTTCATAATTTACAAGGATAATGTCTGATTACCTTTTGTGCAATAGATAATGCTCACTACCACCTAGTATTTGTTCTCGCATTGGGATCTCTTTTGTGGTCGTGCGCGGGATGGCCACTCCGGATCTTGGCCTCGTGGACAACGACGACCCGATCTACAGACACGGAGGATCTCGGTTGCCTCCTCAGCAATCTCTCGTCGGCCACAACGATATCATTTGGGAGGTTGGTTCATAATGAATAAGGATCCGATTACCTTTTGTGCAATAGATAATGCTCACTACCACCTAGTATTTGTTCTCGCATTGGGATCTCTTTTGTGGGTAACTTTGAGGTTAGAATATCATTTTGTTGCATATGTTGGGTTTGTTTAATGGTCCCTCCATTTGCTCTTGTGATTTTTTTTAAGAATGTTCTATTTTTGCGTACATGTCTTGCCTACCTATAATTTTTGTTTCACGCTATTGTTCTTGTTCAACTTAAGAATACAACACCGGTTCCGTGTAATAGACCTGATTTACTTTGGGAGTATGTGCGTCTCACGCTTTGCAAAAGAATGTTACTCGTATTTTATGTTTTTTTTGTTTTGTTTATAGGAGTAAAAAATAACTAGACGAGGGGATAAAGCAACTGATTTGAATGAGCCACCATGCAGCGAACAAAGGTATGATAGTCTCTCCCAGCATGTTTAATCTCAACAATGACTGGTAATTTCAGCAGCTTCTGTATGCACCAACTACAATTATTACAATGTTTCTTGTGTAAGTACCAAATACCATCCAAAGCAATTTAAAGAATGGACACCCAAAAATGGGTAAAAAGATATGCACAATGAGTATTAGTAGGAACTAACAAGTACACAACTTATTGACAAAATTTGTCACCAATATCAACAGATATAGCAAGCAGATAAACCAATTCTTTGGATTACTGAAATTTTGGGTATGGATATATCTCTTGTTTTGGGAAAGGAAGGCAACCAGATTCAATCTGTACACATGTACTCCTTGCTGCTGCTGGCTATAGTCGCTACTCACCATCCTGATTTCCCGTGTCCCGCTGCGACGCCTAGGTAGCTCGCCGTGTATGAACGCCCCCTCCCCCCTCCCACCAACACTTTCAACATTCCACCTCGCTTCCACGGTGACACTACGGACAGCCACGCCGTCCCTTGTCTCCGGCATTGTACTTGGCATGGCCTCATTGGGGTCGTCGCCGCCTAGCTAGGTGCCTCGCCTATCAATTTCAGGCGTTAAATAGCAACACACTAAATCCATTGCACTCTACTTGTTCTCTAACCAAAGTGCCAAACATACCCTAATAGAACGCCATGAGAATTGGAGCATATTTTAGAGAAGGGCTCGTCTCTTCGACTTGCACTGCTATCGCATGCACGGAAAAGGAATGAGAAGCTGGCTCCGGCTGAAACTAATCGAAATGGATGCCGTTCTACTAAGCACTAGCAGTAAATCTTAGAGCCACGGTGTGGCAAAGAGCGTACCCTGATTTCAGTCATGTAGCTGCAGGTGTGGCAAAGCTCATCGCGCGCCAAGTTAGCAACAACTTTGCCTCCAGCAGCGCCCATATCCCATCACCATATCTCATCCATCCACGTGAGAATCTCGCTTGCCCCAACTGAAGCAAACAGTCCCTGCAAAACAGAAATCCATGGCGGCTATCGGCAGGAGACAGCGCCCACAAAGCACAAAACCGGCAGTGCAAAAATCAACCACGAAGAAGCAAAACGATGCAAACGGAACAACAACGACGAAACGGAGCGAAAAGGTTTGTTTCCTCTTCCAAGCTCTTCCCTAGGCTATGCAATTAGTCTGGAACCAAGTCTGGTAAATATGCATAGCCCGCCGCCACCCCGGCCCCCACCATGGAGGCGCGGAAACAGCGGCGGCGGGCTTCGACCGACCATTTGTAAACCAACGAACCGTCTGTCATCGACGACACGAACAAACGAAAGTCTTCAGAGAAGGAAAAGAGCCGAATGCCGGCTAGAGTTCTTTTTTGGTATTTTTGTTTCGACTGACGCTGATGGAATGCCCATGAATCTACTGCTGCCTTCAACCCCTCTTCCTCCGGCTACCACGCTCCTCCGCATTGGTGATGCCAAAATGGTTTTTCTCTCCCGCTGCATCATCGTCGGAGTCGCGCCTCTTGGACCTCAGGGAGTCCTCCTCCGCCATTGCTCGCAGGCCGGGGCGCTGCAAAACAGCACAAAGATTATCAAGCTTGGCTGCTGAAAGAGAGAAACAGAAACAAAGCCCTCCCCACTAAATTTTTTTAATAATTCTGAAATAGAAACATGCAACGGGGCCTTGGCTACCCAGACCTCCACGACGGCTGGCCACGTGTAGACATGACAATCTCTGTGCTGGACACACCTGCACGTCCGCAGTCAACCACATAGACAGGCTAGCCCGAGCTCGCATGCACAGTCAACAATGGTCCGGGCCCACGTGACATCGACTAGGACCATAAATAGTAAACCGGTCCCTTCTTCCCCAAACCCTCTGGGCTCTATACAAATAAGTATCCAATCATCTATGTACAGTATAGCACTAATCGTCATAAGTATCTACTAGTCAATGTGTACGTGTAATGCACGTTAATTTAAAAGTATATTTAGTGCATGCGGATATTAAGTAGGATACTATTTACGTGTTATTATCTGATTAGCACTATTTTTGTCATGAAATTAATTGCATGTAAACGTGTTCAGCGCTCGACATTGAAGCAGTCTAGGTCGTTGGATTGACATGATTTGATGGCCAAGATTAATTGGATCTACACCTTTGGGTCTTTTTATATTGGTATAGATATAATTCAATTAATCTTGGTCATCAGATCAAGTCAATCCAACGACCTATACTGCTTCAATGTCGAGTGCTCAATACGTTTAGCGTTGCAGTTAATTTCATGTCAAATATAGTGCTAATCACATAATAACATGCAAATAATATCCTACTTAATATCTGTATGCACTTAATATATTTCGAAATTCACGTACACATTGACTAGTCATCCAAATATCTGAAAAGTTTAAATAATCATATAAAAACTAATGCCATTGTTCTAATGAGGAAATGACGGTGTGGTGTAAATGTAAGTAAGAATAAAGCTGGCTGGTAAAAAAAAAGTGTGCAGTGGCAGGAGATGGAGCGGTACCTTCTTTTGCTTCTTCTGGCGCACCATGTACCTGGCCCTGGTCACCTCAGGCAGCGTCTTCCCCGGGAACAGTTTCTGCGCCAACACATCGCCGATCGTGTCAGCCTTACCGCTCGTAGTAACACCGAGACGAATGCATGCATGAAAGACAGACAAAAAAGAATGGCGGTGCGTGGAGTACCTGGAGCTTGTCCTCGACGGCCTTGGGGCGGCGCTGCTGGGGTCGGTAGGGCAGCCTGCCGCCGGTCATCGCGAACCAGTCCTCCTCCTTCTCCTTGCGGGTGAGCTGGGTCGCGACGAACGGCACGGGCGGCCGGGCCGCCGCCGCCACGTTGGCGGCCGCCCTCTGCGCGACGTGTGGCGCCACCACGGGGGGCTCCTGCACCATCGGCGCCTTGCCTTTCTCCTTCATCGACGCCTGGCGTGGTGGCTGCTGCCTCTGCGGCGTCGGCTGCCTAGGCTCCGCCTTGGGTGCCGGCTCCTGCTCGCCGTTGCTGCTGGCGTGAGCCGCCTTGTCCGCCGCCTGATGGTACGGCTGCCGCCTCGGCTGCTGCTGCGGCGGCTTAGGCTCATGCACCTTGGGCGCCGGCTCCTGCTCGGTGGTGCGAGGCGCCTTGTCCGCCGCTTGCTGCTGCTCGCCGGCAGCGGCATGAGGGTCCTCCGCGGATGATCTGGTCACCGTCATTTTCGGCATCATCGGTAAGCAAGGACGACGGACACGACCGAAACTGAGCAATGCTTATGCGATCTAGTCTGCCCAGCGACTACAAGTACACCGCATATAAAAGGAGACCTCTACAGATGGATGAATAGATGGTTGGATCGATATGCACAAGCAAGCACACTAATGCCACTAATGCATGCATCAAATCTCTACTACTAATGCCGATTTAGCGGCGATATCACCAGTTCCTCTGGCCAGCACGGCGTATACATACAATAGAAGGAAAGTATTAATGGCATTAGTGCCAGGATAGACACTGCTGTTTGCATGTAGAGTGATCGCCCAGATTATCAGTATCTATCCCGGAGATAATGAGGTTCCGATTAATGCGTGTGGCGTTACTTACTTTGCTGTACTGCTGGCGTATAAAGGGTACAAATGGTGTAATTGAGTAAAGAAACGCGCGACTATTTCTAAAAAACGGAGGGGGACCCACAACGCCACGCAAGCGAGACCCGGCCCGGCCCTGACCCAAGCCCACGAGCAGCGGCTCGGACCCGACCGAGACGGCACAACACAGACGGAGTGGGGACGCTGCCGCCGTGGACGACGGGCAGGTCCCATGGTGGCTACCTAACCTGGCGTCGACACAGAATGGGGCGTGGCGTGCGTACCTGTGCTGCGAGAGGGTGGCGGCGTGAGGAGTGTGTGGCGATGTGTCGAGGATGACGGGGCCGCGGGTGCTCGGCGGCGGCATCAGCTTCTCAGCCTCCGCGTGCGGCTGGGCCTGGCCTTGCGCTGTCGGGCGTTTCTTCAGCCTTAAGATGGTCCGGCAACGCGCCTGAGCGGGGATCAGCTCGAGCTCAGGCCGCTCAGGCGCGGGGGTGGGAGTGAGCACCGGTGCTGGCGCGGGAGTAGGCACCGGTGCGGGCGCGGGTGCGTGCGGCTCGCGGCGGGCACGCGAGCGTTTCTTGCGGCCCCACTTGAGCGGCGTCGGGTCTTCCGGCGCGGTGATGGCGATGCGGCTGCTGCTGCCGCCACCGAGGTCGGTTCCCTGGATGGCCTGGGCGGCGAGTTTGTAGAGCCCGCCGCCGCCGAGGTCAGCTCCTTGGGTAGCCTGGGCGGCGAGGTTGTAGAGCCCGCCGTCGAGGCTGTTGTATGGTTGGGAGGCTTGGGCGGCGAGGTCGTAGAGCCCGCCGCCGAGGCTGAGTCCCCGTGAGGAGTGCGCGGCGGCGGCGTTGTGCAGCTGGTGGTCGCTCACGGTGGCAGCGGATGAGGACGTCGGACGCCCTCCTGGGCGGTACTGCTCGAGCGAGGCGCGGGCAAGGTAGGACGCGAGGCTCGAGTTGTCGGCGTCCACCGCCTGGTCGCCGTGGCGTTCGTCCATGCTTGGTGTGGGTGACGGCGCGGGTTCTGCTGGCTTGCTGGTGGCGGTACTGCCACTGCTGCTGCCATTGGGGACCGGAACGGATTCCGGGTTGATCCTCTGGTACCTGCACGGAAAACGAGATAAGACAATCCAGATACTTCCTCTGTTTTTTATTTAGTCAGTGTATTAGTAAAGTCAAGCTTTGTAAACTTTGACAAAGTTTATAAATCAAAATATTAAGATACACAATAACAAATCAATACCATTAGATTCATTATTGAATGTACTTTAACATTATATATATTTGTTATGATAAATGTTTATATCTTTTTCTATAAACTTGATCAAACTTTACGAAGCTTGACTTCAGTCAAATCTAATATGTAAAGTAAATAAAAACGGAGGAAATACGATTTTAGCCAGCGATTTGGATCGCACGAGAACCAAGTCAAACACTTGGGATACAACATGAAACCAACAGCAAAAACTTCTTCCCCTCATCGCGAGAACTGCAAACCAAAACCAAAATTAGTTCTAAAACGCAACTACATCTACCAACTGCAGAACTGAAGTGCAGAACCCGAGCACTCGAAGATCTGCTCGACGGAAATCCGCACAAAAAAGCACACACGGAACTGCCTGCAGCGACGACATGAAAACAATCGGCCGAAAGCATGAATCTTCCGCCAAGACAGACCAAACAGAAATCCTAATACAGAAAAAAAATCGACGGAAAAACTCTACAACCAGTCACAACAGGCGTCGAGTGGGGAAAGAAAAGAATTTGAGGCAGTGAGACGAGAAAGATTGGTAAAATCCAGTAGTGAGACGAGACAGGCAACCAAACTGGGAAAGATTGGTAAAATCCGCTGGCTCCTCCTCGGTGGTGCGAGGCGCCTTGTCCGCCGCTTGCTGCTGCGGCTGCTGCTGCTCGCCGGCAGCGGCATGAAGGTCCTCCGCCGATGATCTGGTCACTGTCATGTTCGGCATCGTCAGTAAGCAAGGACGACAGACACGACCGAAACTGAGCAATATGTATGCGCTCTTGCCTGCCCTGCCAGTACGAGTACACCGCATATATATAAAAGGAGACCTCTAATCTACAGATGGATAGATGGATGGTTGGATATGCACAAGCAAGCACACTAATTAATGCCACTAATGCGTCAAATCTGGAGTTTCTACACACAGGACCAAATGCTCCAGGTGTGAACAGTAAAACAAAAAACAAATTTAAAAATATCTAAAATTTTTGTGTGGCATACTTTCACAAATGTTTATTGTGCATGCAAAATTTTATCATGAAATCACATTGTTGGAGGCGTGGTAAAAAAACAAAATGGATGCTATAAAAATGTTGCTTACAAAAGCATTTTGGAGCTTTAATTTTATTTTTTGGCACAAATTCCACCAATATGATTTCGGGATGAAATTTTGCGTGCATGATAAACATTTGTGAAAGTATGTCACACAAAAATTTAAGAATTTTTTGAATTTTTCTTTTCTTTTTTTGATTTTACTGTTCACACCAGGAGCATTTGCTCCTGGGTGTAGAAAGACACTTTCGGTCAAATCTCTACTACTTACTACTCCCTCCGTTTTTAAATATTTGTCTTTCTAGAGATTTCTATAAGTGACTATATACGGAGCAAAATAAGTAAATCTACACTTTAAAATATGTCTATATACATCCGTATGTGGTAGTCCATTTAAAATCTTTAAAATGATAAATATTTAGGAACGGAGGGAGTAATACGAATTCAGCGGTGATATCAGCAGTTCCTCTGGCCTACACCGCGTATATATATACAAACAATAGAAGAAAACTATTAATGGCATTAGTGCCAGGATAGACACAGCTGTTTGCACCCAAAAAAAAAAAAGACACTGCTGTTTGCGTTTAGAGTGATCACAACACAACACAGACGATGCTGGAGATCGCCCAGATTATCGGTATCTATCCTGGAGATAATGAGGTGCCGATTAATGCGTGTGGCGTTACTTACTTGTACTGCTGGCGTATAAAGGGCAAGAATACAAAAGGTGTAATTGAGTAAAGAAACATGCCACTATTTCTAAAAATGGAGGGGGACCCACAACGTCACGCAAACGAGACCGGGCCTGGCCCTGGCCCAAGCCCATGGACAGTGGGTCAGGCCGGACCGACCCGACCATGACGGTGCAACACAACTCAACATGGACGGAGTGTGGACGCTGCCGCCGTCGACGACGGGCAGGTCCCATGGTGGCTACCTTACCTGGCTTTGACAGAGAATGGGGCGTGGCGTGTGTACCTGTGCTGCGAGAGGGTGGCCGCGTGAGGTGGCAGTGGCGAGAGGGTGGCAGCGCGAGGAGTCTGTGGCGAGGTGCCGGGGATGACGCGACCGCGGGCGCTCGGCGGCGCATCAGCTTCTCCGCCTCCGCGCGTGGTTGGGCCTGGCCTTGCGTCCTCGGGCGTTTCTTGATCCTTAGGATGGCCAGGCGACACGCCAGTAGAACCCGCGCCGTCCCACACCAAGCATGGACGAGAGCGACGGCGCCCCAACCGTGGATGCCGATAGGTTGAGCCTCACGTCCTACCTCGCCCGCGCCTCGCTCGAGCAGCACCGGCCACGAGGGCGTCTGTCGTACTCATCTGTTGCCATCATGGGGGACCACCAGCTGTACAGTGCCGCCGCGTACTCCTCCTAGGGACTCAACCTTGGCGGCGGGCTCTACAACTTGGCCACCCAAGCCTACGAGCCATCCAACAGCCTCGGCAGCGCGGTCTACACCTTCGCCACGCAAGCCTCCCAGGCATACAACAGCCTCGGCAGCGGGCTCTACAACCTCGCCTCCCAGGCCACCTAGGGAGGTGACCACGGCGGCGGGTTCTACAACCTCCTCCCTGGGTGGCCTGGGCGGCGAGGTTAGAACCCGCCACCGAGGTCGCTTCCCTGGGTGGCCTGTGTGGCGAGGTTGTACAGCCCAGTGCCGAGGCTGTTGTATGGCAGGGAGGCTTGCACGGCGAAGGTGTAGACCGCGCCGCCGAGGCTATTGGATGGCTCTGGGGCTTGGGTGCCCAAGCTGTAGAGCCCGCCGCCGAGGTTGAGTCCCTAGGAGTGTGCGGCGGTCTTGTACAGCTGGTGGTCCCTCATGGTGGCAGCGGATGAATACGACGGATGCCCTTGTGGCTGGCGATGCTCGAGCGAGGCGCGGGCGAGGTAGGACGTGAGGCTCGACCTGTTGGCATCCACAGCTGGGGCACTGTCGCACTCGTCCATGCTTGGTGTGGGTGACAGTGTGGGTTCAGCTGGCTTCCTGGTGGCGCCGATGCCGCTACCACCGCCATTGGGGACTCAGACGGATTCCGGGTTGATCCTCTGGTACCTACACGGAAATGAAAATCAGACAATCCAAAGACGGCGTTAGCGAGCACGAGAACCACTTCGAACACTTGGGATACAGATTGAAACAAACAACAAAGAAATTCTTCCCCTCATCACGAGAATTCTATCTAAATCAAAATTAGTTCTGAAAAAGCAACCACATCTACAAACTGCGAAATTGGATTGCGAACCCCGAACATTCAAAGATCTGTTCGACCAAAATCTGTACAGAAACAATTGGGCGAAAGCATGAATCTTCCACCATGATCATGTCGCCGCTGTGAACACATACCAAACAAAAATCCTACTAAAACAGAACAAAATCGGCAGGAAACTCTGGAATCTGTCACAACGGCCATCTAGTGGGGAAAAAGGAAAGAATTTGCGGCCGACAACCAAACCGGAAAAGATTGGTAAAATGAATCCAACAGTGAGATGAGACAGTAAAGCAAGCAACAGAACCAGATCTGGAACCTAATGGAGCACCGGCGACCTGAAGATTAGATAAACTCTGCTCCAGGCAAAACAAAAAACAGACGCACACCGAAAGAAAGGACCACCTCAAACAAAACAAATAGAACCCGGAATCGATCTCTCGGCAGGAAGGAACGAACAACCCAGAACACGGCATGGGAAGAACGCCGGGAGCGAAATCTCGGCGGCGAGAGGGAGATTTTGGCCATGGCATGGCCTATGATTACCGTGGGATTTGAGAAGCAAAAGTTATGTCAGATCTCACCAGAGTCGATCGTCGTGGTGCAGAGCGGTGGACCTGGAGGAGGACGCCGCGATGCGCGAGTAGCTGACCAGTAGGGCTTGGCCTCTAAGAGGCACACCATCGCAATCCCCACAAATTATTTGGCAGCCAGAGCGACGAGGCGAGATGCGTCGACGATGGGTGAGGGTAATAGGGACGGGCGGAGAATAGATCTACTCGAGGATATGCATCACCATCTTCCTGGACGGGTGGCGAATGGTGGTAGGAGGATCGATTTGGGAGGGAGAGGTTGGGAGAAGAGAGAAGTGTTGGTGGCGGCTACGAGAGGACATAGGAGTCAAATGTGGATTGATTTAGGGTTCCATCGTGGGATGGATGGATGTAGTATTTTTATAAAGGAGAAATGCTAGGGCCCACATGTCGGGCCTAACTGACGGCACTCGTGGATATCAGGTACAGGAGTGGTGGAACGTACACACCCCCACGATACCTGGTGGGGACAACATTTGGCCCAAACGCATACCCGTGGGTTGCAAATTGAGCACACATAAGGTAATTAGCTGATGGCGTGCCTCCTAGGACATGCGTGTGCGGTGCCATGGAGGCTATGCTTGATGGGCATGTCCATAATCTAAAGCACCGGTGAGGAGGTCACCTATTAGTGTAACGAGAAACGAAGGAGTAGGAGAGGGATCCAAGGGTGGCCAGGAGAGAGGAGAGAGAGAGTGAGCACATACGTGAGGTAGTGAAGATATGGTTGATGGTGGCCGTGCCGACGATTGAGAGCATGAGAAGGGGGATCCAGGAAGAGGGAAGGGTTGGGAGAAGAGAGGGGTTGGCGGCGGCTAGGGAAGGAAAGAGGACTATTGTGCGGTTTGATTTAGGGTTCTGATGTGAGTAGGCTGGGTGTGGTATTTTTATATAGGAGAAATGATAGGGCGCACATATCGGGCCTAATTGATGGGCCCATGGAAATCAGGTACGGGGAGCGCTGGATTGTACCCATTCCCAGGATACCCTTCGAGGACTACATTTGGCCCATACACATACCCGTGGGTAGTAAATTTAGTCCAATAAGGTAATTAGGTGATGGTGTGCCTTCTGAGATGTGCGTGTGCAGTGCCGTGGAGGCTATGCTTGTTGGACATTTCCATGATTGGACGCACCAGTGAGGAGGTCATCGGTCGATGGAACAAGAAACAGGGAGAAGTAGAGAGATCTAAGGGCGGCCAGGAAAGAGCACACCCAAGGTAGTGAAGATCTGGCCAATGGTGGCCACACCAGTGAATGAGAGCAGGAAGAGGGAGATTCACATCCTCACCTGGCCGGTGAACCCCATCAACGATGGTGCATAGAGGGGCCCACTGGAGAGGCTTCCTGCAGTCTGTCCTAGTGGCGTGCTGCCCCAGATCTTGGTCCCTGTAGCCTTGGCCGAGTCGAGAAATGGAGGAGGAGGCCGCAGCACGAGGTGACATTGAGGGTGTGGCGCAACCGTGACTAAGGGAATACCTCTGAATTCAATGGGATTTTTTTGGCAGAATAGGCACGCACAATTATCCTTGTGCGGTCTTAGGCGCGACCACCCCTACGTTCACATGACTCATCAAGGCATGACATGGCAATGGGAGGATAAGAACTCGCATCTCACCTTCCCCATCTCAGTCGTTGGTTCAAGAACCCATGGTTACTGATCTATTCACTACTCTATGACTCGCTGCGAAGAGAAAGAAACACACATTCCTCTAAATAAGAAACACATATTCCTCTAAAAAAGAAACAAACGCACATTTCTTTCCAAACAAAAAACCAAACGTTGAACACATTTTAAGGTTCATAACGGGTAAGACATTTATGCTACTATCATTTTTCACATATGAAAATGGGAGGCCTTTCACAGTTTCACTTCTGTATAAGTTTGAATGGATATGTGTATAATGCATATAAAATTACTTATTTTAAATCATGACATGCAATCGTAACTTGGTATATATTAGTCTTAGCTTGATATGTATTATTGTGGGATAAATGTGACACCATCAATTACTTGGGATCCGGAACACACCACTAGGATAAGACATTGTAGATGAGGATGCACACCTACCACTATCCGGTGACGGCTCAAGGGTTAATGGTTAATGTGACTGCACATAGAAAATAATGAAGATGCATGAAATCCCCTTCTGATTTCTAGTTAATCATATGTTGTGCCATGGGCCAGGTTATATATTAGATGAATGAACATTTTCTTAATCACATGGCATGCCATGCGTCGGGCTCGTGGGACTTGGGGTACCTAGGCCCATCTTCCTGCGGCCCAGTGCGTGGCCCAAAACTAAGGTTCGTGAGCAAGATCCTCGCGCAGCCTTCGCCCTGTGTGGTACACGTCAGCAGCGCCCCAGGCGGATCGGAGGCGCCGCTAGGAACCTCGCGAGGCAGTCTCCCGAGGTCGCCTCCCAAGGCCCTCACGAAGGCAAACAAGTCAAGAGCCGCCAGTGAGAACACTTTTATCTTGAAATTTAGTGAAGGGATCATCTTATAATGCTACCGCCGTTCTAAGCAAAATAAGATGCATAAAGGATAGACATTACATGCAATCAAAATATGTGACATGATATGACCGTCATCATCTTGTGCTTTTGTTCTCCCTCTCCAAAGCATCGTCATGATCTCCATCGCCAACAGCTCGACACCTTGATCTCCATCGTTGCGTCGAGGTCGTCTTGCCAACTATTGCTTCTACAACCATTGCTAACACATAGCGATAAGGTAAAGCAATTACATGGCGTTTGCACTTCATACAATAAAGAGACAACCCTAAGGCTCTTGCCGGTTGTCGATATTACAAAAGATGATCATCTCATACATCAACATATATCACATCACGTCTTGACCATATCACATCACAACATGCCCTGCAAAGACAAGTTAGGCTGCTATGGGCTTCTAGCAAGAACCGTTCTTACCTACGCAAAAACCAAAACGGTGATTCATCTAGTTTGCTGTTTTAACCTTCTTCAAGGACATGCCTTAGTCAAATTCGATTGAACTAAAATAGGAGAAACAGACACCCGCCAGCCACCTTTATGCAAAAATAGTTGCATGTCAGTCGGTGGAACCGGTCTCATGTGTGTGGACATGTAAGGTTAGTCCGGGCCGCTTTATCCCGCTATACCGCCGAATCAAAATAAGACGTTGGTGGTAAGTAATATGAATATCACCGCCCACAACTCTTTGTGTTCTACTCATGCATATCATCTACGCATAGACTTGGCTCTGATGCCACAGTTGGGGAACATTGCATGAAAAACAAAAAATTTATACGCACACGCAAAATCTACCCATGGATATGCATAGCTACGAGAGGGGGAGAGCATCTACATACCCTTGTAGATTGCTAAGCGGAAGCGTTTATTACGCGGTTTATGTTGTCGTACTCTTCGCGGTCCGATCACGATCCAACCGATCTGGTGCCGAACGGACGGCGCCTCCGAGTTTAGCACACGTGCGGCTCAATGACGTCTCCTCCTTCTTGATCCAGCAAGCGGGAGAGGATAAGTAGATGGCATCACAACCAATGCGACGGCGTGGAGGTGATGGTGGTGGTGGAAAACCGACAGCGGTTCGCTAAGCGTCGCCGGGACGAGGCGGTGGAACTACAGAGTAACGGGAGAGAGAGGGGCACCAAGGGCTTGGTGTGTCCTCTTGGGGCGCACCCTCCCCTCTATATATAGGTGGAGGGGCATGGGAAACAACCCCTCCAAGCCCTAGGGGGCAACTAAGGGGCAGAGGACTTGGACTCCAAGTCCAATCCTATTCCTACTAGGACTCCTTCATTTTTTGCCTTCCCTAGCCACATGGGCTTTTGAGGACTTAGTGCGTGATAACCCACAAGTATAGGGGATCGCAACAGTTTTTGAGGGTAAAGTATTCAACCCAAATTTATTGATTTGACACAAGGGGAGCCAAAAATATTCTCAAGTATTAGCAGTTGAGTTGTCAATTCAACCGCACCTGGAAACTTAGTATCTGCAGCAAAGTGTTTAGTAGCAAAGTAATATGATAGCGGTGGTAACGGTAACAAAAGTAAAGACAGCAAAAGTAATGTTTTTGGTATTTTTGTAGTGATTGTAATAGTAGCAACGGAAAAGTAAATAAGCGAGAACCAGTATATGGAAAGCTCGTAGGCACCGGATCAGTGATGGATAATTATGCCGGATGCGGTTCGTCATGCAACAGTCATAACATAGGGTGACGCAGAACTAGCTCCAATTCAGCAATGTAATGTAGGCATGTATTCCGAATATAGTCATATGTGCTTATGGAAAAGAACTTGCATGACATCTTTTGTCCTACCCTCCCGTGGCAGCGGGGTCCTATTGGAAACTAAGGGATATTAAGGCCTCCTTTTAATAGAGAACCGAAACAAAGCATTAGCACATAGTGAATACATGAACTCCTCAAACTATGGTCATCACCGAGAAGTATCCCGATTATTGTCACTTCGGGGTTGTCGGATCATAACACATAATAGGTGACTATAGACTTGCAAGATAGGATCAAGGACTCACATATATTCATGAAAACATAATAGGTTCAGATCTGAATTCATGGCACTCGGGCCCTAGTGACAAGCATTAAACATAGCAAAGTCATAGCAACATCAATCTCAGAACATAGTGGATACTAGGGATCAAACCCTAACAAAGCTAACTTGATTACATGATAAATCTCATCCAACCCATCATTGTCCAGCAAGCCTACGATGGAATTACTCACGCCCCGCGGTGAGCATCATGAAATTGGTGATGGAGGATGGTTGATGATGACGACAACGACGAATCCCCCTCTCCGGAGCCCCGAACGGACTCCAGATCAGCCCTCCCGAGAGAGATTAGGGCTTGGCGGCGGCTCCGTATCAAAAAACGCGATGATTCCTTCTCTTTGATTTTTTTTCTCCCCGAAAGCCAATATATAGAGTTGGAGTTGGCGTCGGAGGGTCTCCAGGGGGCCCACGAGGTAGGGGGGCGCGCCCAGGAGGGGGGGGGCGCCCCCACCCTCGTGGACAAGGTGTGGGCCCCTGGTCTTCATCTTTGGCGAGGATTTTTTATTGTTTATTCTAAGATATTCCGTGGAGTTTCAGGTCATACCGAGAACTTTTGTTTTCTGCACATAAAACAACATCATGGCAATTCTACTGAAAACAGCGTCAATCCGGGTTAGTTCCATTCAAATCATACAAGTTAGAGTTCAAAACAAGGGAAAAGTGTTTGGAAAAGTAGATACGACGGAGACGTATCAACTCCCCCAAGCTTAAACCCTTGCTTGTCCTCAAGCAATTCAGTTGACAAACTGAAAGAGAAAAAGAAAAACTTTTACAAACTCTGTTTGCTCTTGTTGTTGTACTTATGTCAATCCAACATTCAGGTTTTCAGCAATGATCATAACTAACTACATTTGCAATAATTCTCAGCTCTCATGTTTACTCATATCAATAACATAATCAGCTAGCAAGCCATAATAATGAATCTCGGATGACAACACTTTCTTAAAACAATTATAATATGATATAACAAGATGGTATCTCGCTAGCCCTTTCTGAGACCGCAAAACATAAATGCAGAGCACCTTCAAAGATCAAGGACTGACTAGACATTGTAACTCATGGTAAAAGAGATCCAATCATAGTCATACCCGATATAAATTAACAGTAATGAATGAAAATGACAGCTGTGCTCTCCAGCTAGTGCTTTTTAATAAGAGGGTGATGACTCAACATAAAAGTAAATAGATAGGCCCTTCGCAGAGGGAAGTAGGGATTTGTAGAGGTGCCAAAGCTCGGTTTGGAAATAGAGATAAATTATATTTTGAGCGTCATACTTTCATTGTCAACATAACAACTACGAGATGACGATATCTTCCATGCTAAACAAATTATAGGCGGTTCCCAAACAGAATGGTGAAGTTTATACTCCCCCTCCTCCACAAGCATCAATCCATGGCTTGCTCGAAACAACGAGTGCCTCCAACATTCAACGGGTTCCAGGGGGAGTTTTGTTTGCAATTATTTTGATTTAGTTTGCATAAAGCATGGGACTGGGCATCCCGGTGACCAGCCATTTTCTCGTGAGTGAGGAGCGGAGTCCACTCATTTTGAGAATAACCCGCCAAACACGGAAGATAAGGGCAGCCCTAGTTGATATATGAGCTATTCGAGCATGCAAAACAGAATGTTTATTTGAAGGTTTAGAGTTTGGCACATACAAATTTACTTGGAACGACAAGTAGATACCGCATATAGGAAGGTATAGTGGACTCATATGGAATAACTTTGGGGTTTAAGGGATTGGATGCACAAGCAGTATTCCCGCTTAGTACAAGTGAAGGCTAGCAAAAGACTGGGAAGCGACCAACAAGAGAGCGACAACAGTCATGAACATGCATTAAAATTAATAAACATTGAATACAAGCATGAGTAGGATATAATCCACCATGAACATAAATATCGTGAAGGCTATGTTGATTTGTTTCAACTACATGCGTGAACATGTGCCAAGTCAAGTCACTTCAATCATTCAAAGGAGGATACCACCCCATCATACCACATCACAACCATTTTAATAGCATGTTGGCATGCAAGGTAAACAATTATAACTCATAGCTACTCAAGCATGGCACAAGCAACTATGATCTCTAATTGTTATTGTAAACATGTTTATTCATAATAAGCTGAATCAGGAATGATGGACTCATCATATTTACAAAAACAAAAGAGATCGAGTTCATACCAGTTTTTCCCATCTCAGTCAGTCCATCATATATGTCATCATAATTGCCTTTCACTTGCACGACCGAACGACGTGAATAATAATAAGAGTGCACGTGCATTGGACTAAGCTGGAATCTGCCAGCATTCAATAAACAGGAGAAGACAAGGCAATATGGGCTCTTGGTTAAATCAACAATGATGCATATAAGAGCCACTTCAACAATTTAATCATGGTCTTCTCCTAGTGACCCCCAAAGAAAAGAAAAGAAATAAAAACTATTTACACGGGAAAACTCCCAACAAGCAAAAGAAGAACGGGAAATATTTTTGGGTTTTCTTTTTAATTATTACTACTACAGCAGGAAAAATAAACTACTACTAATTTTTTTTGGTTTTTCTTAAGGTTTATTAAACACACAAGAAGAGAGCAGGAAAAACAAAATAAACTAGCATGGATATCACAGTGAAAAAGTATGAGCACCGACATCTAGCAATGAGTGTGTGTGAACATGAATGTAATGTCGGTGGGAAGTACGTACTCCCCCAAGCTTAGGATTTTGGCCTAAGTTGGTCTATTGTCAGGGATAGCCTGGCTGATACCCGTAGATGTAGCTGGGGTCGTACTGCGATGAATAATAGTTGGGATCATAATATGATGAAGAGGACTCTGACAGCCACTGGCTGGCAACCGCCTCAGGATCCCAAGAATAAACAGACTGTCGTGGAGCTCATCTTGTGGTTCCAGTTCCGGGGCTGGTGCAGGATTCCGATAGGCTTGAACAGCCACCCATGGAACAATGTAAGGACCTGTAGACAAGTTAAACAAATAGGGAGCAGGCAAAGTAATAGTCTCAGGGTGATGTTTATCAAAGTACAATTTATATTTGAGCTCCCCTTCGCGACTCTTAATAAGAAAATCATGCGCTAGCATACTCTTATAATCTAAATAAGCACGGGGCAACGCTGTTTCTTCTTTCTCCTCATGCCTAATAGGTATTTCAAAATATTCAGCTAGGCGTGAAGCATAAATGCCTCCAAAGA
The DNA here is from genome assembly GCA_904067115.1 of Aegilops sharonensis. Taxonomy (NCBI): domain Eukaryota; kingdom Viridiplantae; phylum Streptophyta; class Magnoliopsida; order Poales; family Poaceae; genus Aegilops; species Aegilops sharonensis. Next base: position 744,058,813 of record LR880966.1, on the reverse strand, counting down.
TGGGGCCCTTAGTACGGTTCAGACTTAACCGTCTAGCAACAATTCCACCCATACTAACAAAGTTATTGCGGTATAAACCATGGAACAAAATAATAATATCAGGAACACTACGGTTTTCACAGTTCCCGCGACCAATCAAGCAACGACTAGCAAATAAGGCAAAGTAGCGCAAAACAGGAAAATGTATGCTAGTAATTCTTGCATCAGAAACCTTCCTGGTTTCTCCCACAGTGATAGTGTTAATAAAAGCTTCCACTTCATTACGGTGTGGTTTATCTAAGGTGCCCTCAAAGGGTATTTTTCAAACCTCGCAAAATTCAGCTAATGGCATTTCCTTAACAACGTCATATAAATGAAAATCTACTGTTGGAGGTGATTTCTTAGGGAAAAAGTAGAAGTTTTGCACAAAAGTATTTGTGAGTAAGAGATACTGATGATGTTGGTCACGGAGGAAGTCGGTGAGGCCGGCGTTCTCAATTAATAGATAGAAATCCTCATAAATCCCGGCTCTCCTCAAGAAGTCATCGGAAGGCCATTCACACGGCCTCACAGGAGCGTCTCTTGGTGGTTCCTCGTCAGCATCACGCATTGCAAGCCTGGGACCTTGCTTCCTTGAAGAACCACCTTGGAACATCTTCCTAAACATATTGTTTTCTCTGAAAAATAATTCTGAAATTTTTAGTAACTTCAAACGAAAGTGAACCAACTTCCATAAAACTGATAGCAACTACACATACAAGTGCCTAGAGCATATATCAAGCATTAGAACTACTTGGAATCATATAAATTTGACATGCAAGCTCAAGAACATGGTCACCTATGCAGCACAAATTTGCAAAGAATAAAGCACTAGAACAAAAACTAATTGGACCAATGGAGGAGTCACATACCAAGGAACAATCTCCCCACGCAGTTTTGCGAGAGGTGCTTTGAGCAAGGAGATCGAAAATCACAGCAAAAGTGGTTGGAACTCGAGCTTGAGTTGGTTTTTCTGGTTTGTGTGAGGCAGAGGATGAAGATAGGTGCAGGGATAAGTGGAGGAGGGCCACCGTGGGCCCACGAGGTAGGGGGGCGCGCCCAAGGGAGTAGGGCGCGCCCTCCACCCTCGTGGCCAGGTGGCAGCTCCCCCTGCGGTAATTTTTGCACTAAAAATCCTCAAATATTCCCGAAAAAATCATATTAAATTGGCATGGCATTGTGAGAACTTTTATTTTCGGGATATTTTTATATTGCACGGATAAATCAGGAAACAGACAGAAAAACACTATTTTTACTTTATTTCTACTAAATAACAGAAAATATAAAGAGGGTACAGAAGGTTATGCTTCTAGTTTCATCCATCTCATGCTCATCAAAAGGAATCCACTAACAAGGTTGATCAAGTCTTGTTAACTAACTCATTCCGACTAACATGGAACCGGAGAAATTTCGAATAACACTATGTTACCTCAACGGGGATATGGACATCCCCAATAATAAGCATATCATATTTCTTCTTGACAGTAGGGAGTGGAAATTCAAAACCTCCAAATATAATCGATGGAATTTTTCCAATAGAGTTGATACTATGAACGTGAGGTTGTTTCCTCGAAAAGTGTACCGTGTACTCATTACCATTAACATGAAAAGTGACATTGCCTTTGTTGCAATTAATAACAGCCCCTGCAGTATTAAGGAAAGGTCTTCCAAGAATAATAGACATACTATCATCCTTGGGAATATCAAGAATAACAAAGTCCGTTAAAATAGTAACGTTTGCAACCACAACAGGCACATCCTCACAAATACCGACAGGTATAGCAGTTGATTTATCAGCCATTTGCAAAGATTTTTTGGTAGGTGTCAACTTATTCAAGTCAAGTCTACGATATAAAGAGAGAGTGTCGGTGTCAAAACGGGCGGATCTCGGGTAGGGGGTCCCGAACTGTCCGTCTAGGCGGATGGTAACAGGAGATAAGGGACACGATGTTTTTACCCAGGTTCGGGACCTCTCGATGTAGGTAAAACCCTACTCCCGCTTGATTAATATTAATGATATATGTAGTACAAGAGTAGATCTACCACGAGATCAGAGAGGCTAAACCCTAGAAGCTAGCCTATGGTATGATTGTTGTTCGTCCTACAGACTAAAACCCTCCGGTTTATATAGACACCGGAGAGGGTTTTGTTGGGGAACATTGCAGAAAATAAAAAAAATTCTACGCTTTCACCAAGATCAATCTATGAGTTCATCTAGAAACGATAGAAAGGAGTGCATCTACATACCTTTGTACATCGCGAGCGGAAGCGTTCAAGAGAACCGGGGTTGAGGGAGTCGTACTCGTTGTGATCCAAATCACCGATGATCCTAGTGCTGAACGGACAGCACCTCCGCGTTCAACACACGTACAGAGCAGAGATGTCTCCCGCGCCTTGATCCAGCAAGGTGGAGGGAGAGGTTGAGGAAGAGAGCTCCACCAGCAGCACGACGGCGTGGTGGTGGTGGAGAGGCAGTACTCCGGCAGGGCTTGCCAAGCTCTTAATAGAGGAGGAGAGGTGTTGGGGAGGGGAGGGGCTACGCCTTGGATGTTGTGTGTAGCCCTCCCCTCGCCCCTCTATTTATATGGGAAGGGGGAAGGGGGCCGGCCCCCTCTAGATGAGATCTAGAGGGGGGGGGGGGCCCCCCCCGGGGGGGGCCCCCCCCGGGGGGGGCCCCCCCCGGGGGGGGCCCCCCCCGGGGGGGGCCCCCCCCGGGGGGGGCCCCCCCCGGGGGGGGCCCCCCCCGGGGGGGGCCCCCCCCGGGGGGGGCCCCCCCCGGGGGGGGCCCCCCCCGGGGGGGGCCCCCCCCGGGGGGGGCCCCCCCCGGGGGGGGCCCCCCCCGGGGGGGGCCCCCCCCGGGGGGGGCCCCCCCCGGGGGGGGCCCCCCCCGGGGGGGGCCCCCCCCGGGGGGGGCCCCCCCCCCCCCCGCCGCGGCGGGGGGGGGGGGGGCAGCCAAGGGGAGGGGGCTTGCCCCCCAAGCAAGGGGGGCGCCCCCACTAGGGTTTCCCCCCAACCCTAGGCGCATGGGCCCAAGGGGGGGATGTGCCAAGCCCTCCAGGGGCTGGTTCCCTGCCCACTACGGCCCATGAGGCCCTCCGAGAGAGGTGGCCCCTCCCGGTGGACCCCCGGAACCCCTCCGGTGGCCCCAGTACAATACCGATATGCCCCCGAACCTTTCCAGTGACCGTATGACAACTTCCCATATATAAATCTTCACCTACGGACCATTCCGGAACTCCTCGTGACATCCGGGATCTTATCCGGGACTCCGAACAACATTCGGTAATCACATACAAGTCTTCCTAATAACCCTAGCGTCACCGAACCTTAAGTGTGTAGACCCTACGGGTTCGGGAGACACGTAGACATGACCGAGACGACTCTCCGGTCAATAACCAACAGAGGGATCTGGATACCCATGTTGGCTCCCACATGCTCCTCGATGATATCATCGGATGAACCACGATGTCGAGGATTCAAGCAACCCCATATACAATTCCCTTTGTCAGTCGGTACGTTACTTGCCCGAGATTCGATCGTCGGTATCCCAATACCTCGTTCAATCTCGTTACCGGCAAGTCACTTTACTCATAACGTAATGCATGATCCCGTGACCAGACACTTGGTCAATTTGAGCTCATTATGATGATGCATTACCGAGTGGGCCCAGAGATACCTCTCCATCATACGGAGTGACAAATCCTAGTTTCGATCCGTCTCAACCCAACAGATACTTTCGGAGATACCCGTAGTATACCTTTATAGTCACCCAGTTACGTTGTGACGTTTGGTACACCCAAAGCACTCCTATGGTATCCGGGAGTTACACGATCTCATGGTCTAAGGAAAAGATACTTGACATTGGAAAAGCTCTAGCAAATGAACTACACGATCTTGTGCTATGCTTAGGATTGGGTCTTGTCCATCACATCATTCTCCTAATGACGTGATCCCGTTATCAATGACATCCAATGTCCATAGTCAGGAAACCATGACTATCTGTTGATCAACGAGCTAGTCAACTAGAGGCTCACTAGGGACATGTTGTGGTCTATGTATTCACACGTGTATTACGATTTCCGGATAATACAATTATAGCATGAATAAAAGACAATTATCATGAACAAGGAAATATAATAATAATCCTTTTATTATTGCCTCTAGGGCATATTTCCAACAGTCTCCCACTTGCACTAGAGTCAATAA
>LR880966.1:744029636-744054181 GCA_904067115.1 Aegilops sharonensis | reverse complement strand
ACTAGGGACATGTTGTGGTCTATGTATTCACACGTGTATTACGATTTCCGGATAATACAATTATAGCATGAATAAAAGACAATTATCATGAACAAGGAAATATAATAATAATCCTTTTATTATTGCCTCTAGGGCATATTTCCAACAGTCTCCCACTTGCACTAGAGTCAATAATCTAGTTACATTGTGATGAATCGAACACCCATAGAGTTCTGGTGTTGATCATGTTTTGCTCGCGGAAGAGGTTTAGTCAACGGATCTGCGACATTCAGATCCGTATGTACTTTGCAAATATCTATCTCTCCATCTTGAACATTTTCACGGATGGAGTTGAAACGACGCTTGATATGCCTGGTCTTCTTGTGAAACCTGGGCTCCTTGGCAAGGGCAATAGCTCCAGTGTTGTCACAGAAGAGAGTGATTGGCCCCGACGCATTGGGTATGACTCCTAGGTCGGTGATGAACTCCTTCATCCATATTGCTTCATGCGCTGCCTCCGAGGCTGCCATGTATTCCGCTTCACATGTAGATCCCGCCACGACGCTTTGCTTGCAACTACACCAGCTGACTGCTCCATGATTCAACATATACACGTATCCGGTTTGTGACTTAGAGTCATCCAGATCTGTGTCGAAGCTAGCATCGACGTAACCCTTTACGACGAGCTCTTTGTCACCTCCATAAACGAGAAAACATATCCTTAGTCCTTTTCAGGTACTTCAGGATATTCTTGACCGCTGTCCAGTGTTCCTTGCCGGGATTACTTTGGTACCTTCCTACCAAACTTACGGCAAGGTTTACATCAGGTCTGGTACATAGCATGGCATACATAATAGATCCTATGGCTGAGGCATAGGGGATGACACTCATCTCTTCTTTATCTTCTGCCGTGGTCGGGCATTGAGCCGAGCTCAATCTCACACCTTGTAATACAGGCAAGAACCCTTTCTTGGACTGATCCATATTGAACTTCTTCAATATCTTATCAAGGTATGTCCTTTGTGAAAGACCTATGAGGCGTTTCGATCTATCCCTATAGATCTTGATGCCTAATATGTAAGAAGCTTCTCCAAGGTCCTTCATTGAAAAACACTTATTCAAGTAGGCCTTAATGCTGTCCAAGAGTTCTATATCATTTCCCATCAAGAGGATGTCATCTACATATAATATGAGAAATGCTACAGCGCTCCCACTCACTTTCTTGTAAACGCAGGCTGTTCCAACTCCGAGATGCTTGCACCAGTCCATAAATGGATCGTTGGAGCTTGCATACCTTGTTAGCATTCTTAGGGTCGACAAAACCTTCCGGCTGCATCATATACAGTTCTTCCTTAAGATAGCCGTTAAGGAATGCCGTTTTGACGTCCATCTGCCATATCTCACAATCATAGTATGCGGCAATTGCTAACATGATTCGGATGGACTTCAGCTTCGCTACGGGAGAGAAAGTCTCATCGTAGTCAACCCCTTGAACTTGCCGATAACCCTTAGCGACAAGTCAAGCTTTATAGATGGTAACATTACCATCTGCGTCCGTCTTCTTCTTAAAGATCCATTTGTTTTCTATCGCTCACCTATCATCCGGCAATTCTGTCAAAGTCCATACTTTTTTTTCATACATGGATTCTATCTCGGATTGCATGGCTTCAAGCCATTTGTTGGAATCTGGGCCCGCCATCGCTTCTTCATAGTTCGAAGGTTCACCGTTGTCTAACAACATGATTTCTAGGACAGGGTTGCCATACCACTCTGGCGTGGAACGTGTCCTTGTAGACCTACGAAGTTCAGTAGCAACTTGATCCGAAGTACCTTGATCATCATCATTAGTTTCCTCTCCAGTCGGTGTAGGCACCACAGGAACATTTTCCTGAGCTGCACTACTTTCCGGTTCAAGAGGTAGTACTTCATCGAGTTCTACTTTCCTCCCACTTACTCCTTTCGAGAGAAACTCTTTTTCCAGAAAGGATCCGTTCTTGGCAACAAAGATCTTGCCTTCGGATCTAAGGTAGAAGGTATACCCAATGGTTTCCTTAGGGTATCCTATGAAGACGCATTTTTCCGACTTGGGTTCGAGCTTTTCAGGTTGAAGTTTCTTGACATAAGCATCGCATCCCCAAACTTTTAGAAACAACAGCTTAGGTTTCTTCCCAAACCATAATTCATACGGTGCCGTCTCAACAGATTTAGACGGAGCCCTATTTAATGTGAATGTAGCTGTCTCTAGTGCGTATCCCCAAAATGATAGCGGTAAATCGGTAAGAGACATCATAGATCGCATCATATCCAATAGAGTGCGATTACGACGTTCGGACACACCGTTACGCTGAGGTGTTCCAGGCGGCGTGAGTTGTGAATCGATTCCACATTTCCTTAAGTGCGTACCAAATTCGTGACCTAAATATTCTCCTCCATGATCTGATCGTAGGAACTTTATCTTTCGGTCGCGTTTGTTCTCTACCTCATTCTGAAATTCCTTGAACTTTTCAAAGGTCTTAGACTTGTGTTTCATCAAGTAGACATACCCATATCTAATCAAGTCGTCAGCGAGAGTGAGAACATAACGATATCCTCCGCGAGCCTCAACGCTCATTGGGCCGCACACATCAGTATGTATGATTTCCAGTAAGTTGGTTGCTTGCTCCATTGTTCCGGAGAACGGAGTCTTGGTCATTTTGCCCATGAGGCATGGTTCGCATGTGTCAAATGATTCATAATCGAGAGACTCTAAAAGTCCATCAGCATGGAGCTTCTTCATGCGCTTGACACCAATGGGACCAAGGCGGCAGTGCCTAAAAGTATTGGGACTATCGTTATCAACTTTACATATTTTGGTATTCACATTATGAATATGTGTAACATCACGTTCGAGATTCATTAAGAATAAACCATTGACCATCGGGGCATGACCATAAAACATGTCTCTCATATAAATAGAACAACCATTATTCTCGGATTTAAATGAGTAGCCATCTCGTATTAAATGAGATCCGGATACAATGTTCATGCTCAAACTTGGCACTAAATAACAATTATTGAGGTTTAAAACTAATCCCATAGGTAAATGTAGAGGTAGCGTGCCGACGGCGATCACGTCGACCTTGGAACCATTCCCGACGCGCATCGTCACCTCGTCCTTCGCCAGTCTCCGCTTATTCCGCAGCTCCTGCTTTGAGTTACAAATATGAGCAACGGCACCGATATCAAATACCCAGGAGCTACTACGAGAACTGGTAAGGTACACATCAATTACATGTATATCACATATACCTTTAGTGTTGACGGCCTTCTTGTACGCTAAGTATTTGGGGCAGTTCCGCTTCCAGTGACCCTTCCCTTTGCAATAAAAGCACTCAGTCTCAGGCTTGGGTCCATTCTTTGACTTCTTCCCAGCAACTGGCTTACCGGGCGCGGCAACATCCTTCCCGTCCTTCTTGAAGTTCTTCTTACCCTTGCCTTTCTTGAACTTGGTGGTTTTATTGACCATCAACACTTGATGTTCCTTTTTGATTTCTACCTCTGTTGACTTCAGCATTGAAAATACTTCAGGAATAGTTTTCACCATCCCCTGCATATTGTAGTTCATCACAAAGCTCTTGTAGCTCGGTGGGAGCGACTGAAGGATTCTGTCAATGACCGCCTCGTCCGGGGGGTTAATATCCAGCTGGGACAGGCGGTTGTGCAACCCAGACATTTTGAGTATGTGCTCACTGACAGAACTATTTTCCTCCATCTTACAACTATAGAACTTGTCGGAGACTTCATATCTCTCGACCCGGGCGTGAGCTTGGAAAACCATTTTCAGCTCCTCGAACATCTCATATGCTCCGTGTTGTTCAAAACGCTTTTGGAGCCCCGGTTCTAAGCTGTAAAGCATGCCACACTGAACGAGGGAGTAATCATCAGCACGCGACTGCCAAGCGTTCATAACGTCTTGGTTCTCCGGGATGGGTGCTTCACCTAGCAGTCCTTCTAGGACATATGCTTTCTTGGCAGCTATGAGGATGATCCTCAGGTTCTGGACCCAGTCCGTATAGTTGCTGCCATCATCTCTCAGCTTGGTTTTCTCTAGGAACGCGTTGAAGTTCATGTTCACATGAGCGTTGGCCATTTGATCTACAAGATATTTTGCAAAGATTTTAGACTAAGTTCATGATAATTAATTTCATCTAATCAAATTATTTAATGAACTCCCACTCAGATTAGACATCCCTCTAGTCATCTAAGTGTTACATGATCCGAGTCGACTAGGCCGTGTCCGATCATCACGTGAGACGGACTAGTCATCATCGGTGAACATCTCCATGTTGATTGTATCTTCCATACGACTCATGTTCGACCTTTCGGTCTCTGTGTTCCGAGGCCATGTCTGTACATGCTAGGCTCGTCAAGTTAACCTAAGTGTTTTGCATGTGTAAATCTGTCTTACACCCGTTGTATGTGAACGTTAGAATCTATCACACCCGATCATCACGTGGTGCTTCGAAACAACGAACTGTCGCAACGACGCACAGTTAGAGGGAACACTTTCTTGAAATTATAATGAGGGATCATCTTACTTACTACCGTCAGTCTAAGTAAACAAGATTCAAAAACATGATAAACATCACATGCAATCAAATAGTAGTGACATGATATGGCCAATATCATATAGCTCCATGATCATCTTCGTCACCAGCATGACACCATGATCTCCATCATCGTGTCTCCATGAAGTTGCTCGCCAACTATTACTTCTACTACTATAGCTAACGGTTTAGCAATAAAGTAAAGTAATTACATGGCGTTAAATCATTGACACGCAGGTCATACAATAATTAAGACAACTCCTATGGCTCCTGCTGGTTGTCATACTCATCGACATGCAAGTCGTGATTCCTACTACAAGAACATGATCTCATACATCACAATATATCATTCATCATTCATCACAACTTTTGGCCATATCACATCACAAAGCAATTGCTGCAAAAACAAGTTAGACGTCCTCTAATTGTTGTTGCATCTTTTACGTGGCTGCAATAGGGTTCTAGCAAGAACGTTTTCTTACCTACGAAAAAGCCACAACATGATTTGTCAACTTCTATTTACCCTTCATAAGGACCCTTTTCATCGAATCCGCTCCAACTAAAGTGGGAGAGACAGACACCCGCTAGCCACCTTATGCAACTAGTGCATGTCAGTCGGTGGAACCTGTCTCACGTAAGCGTACGTGTAAGGTCGGTCCGGGCCGCTTCATCCCACAATACGGCTGAAGCAAAATAAGACTAGTAGTGGCAAGAAAGTTGACAACATCTACGCCCACAACAGATTTGTGTTCTACTCGTGCAAAGAGAACTACGCATAGACCTAGCTCATGATGCCACTGTTGGGGTACGTTGCAGAAAATAAAAAATTTCTACGCTTTCACCAAGATCAATCTATGAGTTCATCTAGCAATGATAGAAAGGAGTGCATCTACATACCTTTGTAGATCGCGAGCGGAAGCGTTCAAGAGAACCGGGGTTGAGGGAGTCGTACTCGTCGTGATCCAAATCACCGATGATCCTAGTGCTGAACGGACAGCACCTCCGCGTTCAACACACGTACGGAGCGGAGACGACTCCCGCGCCTTGATCCAGCAAGGTGGAGGGAGAGGTTGAGGAAGAGAGCTCCAGCTGCAGCACGGCGGCGTGGTGGTGGTGGAGACGCAGTACTCCGGCAGGGCTTCGCCAAGCTCTTAACGGAGGAGGAGAGGTGTTGGGGAGGGGAGGGACTGCGCCTTGGATGTTGTGTGCAGCCCTCCCCTCGCCCCTCTATTTATAGGGGAAGGGGGAAGCGGGCCGGCCCCCTCTAGATGAGATCTAGAGGGGGGCGGCGGCCAAGGGGAGGAGGCTTGCCCCTCAAGCAAGGGGGGGCCCACTAGGGTTTCCCCCCCCCCCCAACCCTAGGCGCATGGGCCCAAGGGGGGATGCGCCCAGCCCTCTAGGGGCTGGTTCCCTGCCCACTACGGCCCATGAGGCCCTCCGAGAGAGGTGGCCCCTCCCGGTGGACCCCCGAAACCCCTCCGGTTGCCCCGGTACAATACCGATATGCCCCCGATCCTTTCCGGTGACCGTATGACAACTTCCCATATATAAATCTTCACCTCCGGACCATTCCGGAACTCCTCGTGACGTCCGGGATCTTATCCGGGACTCCAAACAACATTCGATAATCACATACAAGGCTGCCTAATAAACCTAGCGTCACCGAACCTTAAGTGTGTAGACCCTACGGGTTCGGGAGACACGTAGACATGACCGAGACGACTCTTCGGTCAATAACCAACAACGAGATCTGGATACCCATGTTGGCTCCCACATGCTCCTCGATGATCTCATCGGATGAACCACGATGTCGAGGATTCAAGCAACCCCGTATACAATTCCCTTTGTCAGTCGGTATGTTACTTGCCCGAGATTCGATCGTCGGTATCCCAATACCTCGTTCAATCTCGTTACCGGCAAGTCACTTTACTCGTACCGTAATGCATGATCCCGTGACCAGACACTTGGTCACTTTGAGCTCATTATGATGATGCATTACCGAGTGGGCCCAGAGATACCTCTCCGTCATACGGAGTGACAAATCCCAGTCTCGATCCATGTCAACCCAATAGATACTTTCGGAGATACCCGTAGTATACCTTTATAGTCACCCAGTTAAGTTGTGACGTTTGGTACACCCAAAGCGCTCCTACGATATCCGGGATTTACACGATCTCATGGTCTAAGGAAAAGATACTTGACATTGGAAAAGCTCTAGCAAACGAACTTCACGATCTTGTGCTATGCTTAGGATTGGGTCTTGTCCATCACATCATTCTCCTAATGATGTGATCCCGTTATCAATGACATCCAATGTCCATAGTCAGGAAACCATGACTATCTGTTGATCAACGAGCTAGTCAATTAGAGGCTCACTAGGGACATGTTGTGGTCTATGTATTCACACGTGTATTACGATTTCCGGATAATACAATTATTGCATGAATAAAAGACAATTATCATGAATAAGGAAATATAATAATAATCCTTTTATTATTGCCTCTAGGGCATATTTCCAACAGGTTAGGGTTACACAGAGTCAGTTACAATGGAAGGAGATCTACATATCCGTATCGCCAAGCTTGCCTTCCACGCCAAGGGAAGTCCCATCCGAACACGGGACGAAGTCTTCAATCTTGTATCTTCATAGTCCAGGAGTCCGGCCAAAGGTCATAGTCCGGCCATCCGGACACCCCCTAATCCAGGGCTCCCTCAGTAGCCCCTGAACCAGGCTTCAATGACGACGAGTCCGCCGCGCAGTTTGTCTCCGGCATTGCAAGGCGGTTTCCTCCTCCGAATACTTCGTAGAGGATTTTGAACACAAGGATAGTGTCCGGCTCTGCAAAATAATTTCCACATACCACCGTAGAAAGAATAATATTTACACAAATCCAATCTGCTGACGTATTCCGCAGCGTGTCATCACACCACGACCAAGCCTTTATTCGAATCGTTTTTAATATCCCACCTCAGCGCGTTTAGCGAAGCGGTTTCCTTGGCATGTCTTGTCAAAGCAGAGATCGTGTCCCCTTATTCCGGGATTCTCATCAATACGGGCGTGGGTAACCCAATCGCGCCCGTTGGCACGTCTCCTCTATCGAAGGCGAGTCCCAAACGGCCACGGGGGAGGGCTCTTGGTATTCAACCTCTTTATAAAGAGACCAAAGCTCTACTCCTTTCTTTCAATCTCAATCGAATCCGCCCCTCGCTTCGAGTTCCAACACCCAAAGCTCCAGATTCAGGCGCTTCGGACCTTCGATGATGTCTGGCTCCGACCTTCAAGGCCGTTGGATGCCTTCCTCCGTTACGGAAGAAGACATGCTAAAGCTGAGAGATGCCAGGTATTTAACCGGCGAAATTTCGCATAGGCTGCCTGCTCAAGGGCAGGTTATTCCCACTCCCAAGCCTGGTGAGAGCGTGGTGTTCGCGTCTCACTTCCTTCGGGGGTTAGGCTTCCCGACGGACCCCTTCATGAGGGGGCTCATGTTTTATTATGGGTTAGAATTTCACGACTTGGACCCGGAGTCCATCCTCCACATCTCATCGTTCATCGTCGTGAGCGAAGCCTTCCTCCGCATTACCCCTCACTTTGGATTGTGGCTCAAGACCTTCAAAGTAGAGCTGAAGATGATCAAGGGGCAGCAAGCGGAGTGCGGAGGGGCTGTTACAAGCAAGAATGCTGACGCTCCATGGCCCGAGGGCTCTTTTCAAGAGGAGTTCAGCTTATGGCAACGAGAGTGGTTTTATATCACAGCGCCCAGGGGCACCAAGTGGGTGGCGCCTCCTGTCTTTCGCTCGGGTCCTCCCCCACGGCTGGCGTCATGGGTGAATAAAGGGCTCGACTGGGGGCCGTCCAAGGACGTGCCCTTGTTGCAGGGCCGCATTCAAGATCTCCTGGAAAGAGACATCAACCTGGCCGTAGTGGCGCAGGTCATGTTGATTCGCCGCACTTTGCCCTGCAAACGCCGCCCCCTCCGCCTGTGGGAGTTTAATCCGGAGGGACCACGAGCTCTCCAACACTTTACGGGCATGACGCCCATGGAGATGTATAAATTGTTCTTCGGATCACAAGCAATGTGTCTGGTGACTTGACCGAGGATGCAGGTCTAAGCTGCAATCGCCCGGATACTCAAGTAAGTAGCCCTGTACCCGGACACGCTATCCGTATATTCGTCACAAAATTGCCCTTAAAGGAGCTATCCCTTTAAACAGGAGTGGATAGCGAAAGCAAAGCTGATCAGGTGTCCGGCCCCCCTCCCCGAGACCACGCCGGATCCCGTGTTAACCAGGATGCTGTAGGTTGCGCTTTTGGAAGAAGGCGAAGGGGGGAACAAGGAAGCTACCGTCTCCTTGAAGGAGGCTATCCGGAAAGGAGGGATCGAGAATCCCTCCATACAGGGAAAGAAGAGGACCACCTATGGAGACCCGGAGACCATGGTCTCAAAGCGGGGGAAGAGATCTTCGTCAGAGGGTCCTGTGCCGGGAAGTGCCTCAGCCGCACCGTGCCCTCAGGGGATCAGCCCTCCAGCGAGCCGTAAGTAGAGAGGGGAGTTTCAAAATAAGAGACATCCATATTTCATTCCTGAGAATGACAACTAAATTTTTACCTTGTAGTTCGGATCTCCGCCCTTCGCAGCAGAGCTCATCTTCAGGGGATCTTTGTCCGAAGATGATGGAGAGCGGAACGCCCCCTCCTGCCATACCACCTTGCGAGGCGGGCGACCCTGTCGTCGCAGAGGGTTTCTCCGAATCCGGCAGGGCCGGAAAGCAGCCGTATGGCTCCCCAAAGCCCTATGTGTCCGACCTTCGGAAAAGGACATCAGCCGAGTCCGGCACCGTCCGGTGCACGGTCAGAGGAGCTGAAGGATCTGGTCGGGCGAGCGTCTATCTCAGAAGAACATCGTGCATTGATGGGCACAGTGATTGAAAGGATTTCATCCGCGGAGAGTGGGTTGCACGAGGCTGTCTGGAGTTTACTGACAGGTTTTGAGGTACGCGAAATGATGTACCTTTTGACAGTTCCGCATATAAAAGATGCGCCCTGTATAGATAGTAGCCCCTGAGACTCGGTGCATTGTCAAAGATGACAGCGCGCCGAGGATCATAATCCCAGGTATAACATGTCGCTCTTCCTATGTAGGTGGCAAAGTGTCCGGTGGCTAGCCGGACTGATGAATTTGCCGAGTTAAAGCGGCAACTTGACGTGGCGGATGCCGACATCGCGCTTGTCAACAAGCGGTTGGACGAGTCGCAAGGTATGAAATTTTCTCCGCGGACACCTGGTAAGGGGGCTTGATGACCCTGCCTTACAACATGTATGCTTGATGCAGATGGTGCCGCTGCGATGGAGAACCTTCGGGCGGAACTCGCCCGAGCCAAGGAGCAGGCCAGAAAAAGTGATGCGGCTGCCTTGAAGGTTGCCGAAGAGCTGAAAGCCGAACAGGCTGCTCACTGCCGAAGCAGGAAGGAAATGGCCGAGATGGCGGTGAAGTTGAAGGATGCTGCTGACCGCTGCAAGCTTCTTGAAAAAGAAGATCGGGCGGAACAAAAGGACCTAGAGAAGGCCACTAGCGAGGCCAAGGATGCTCGCTCTGCAATGAGAGCCATGAAGCAGGAGCTACGTCAAGCCGGAGATATCGCGGCTGGAAAGCTCTTTATGCTGCAGATGAAGTTCGGAGATCCTAAGTATGCTCAGTTGGACCAGCTGTGGAGTGCGGCGGATACTTATCTGGATTTGGCGGCAAGTGCTGCGGACGCGGCCGAACACTTCCGAGATCAAAAGGATCACGAAGTGGAAAAGCTTTTTTGGTCGCAGTTCCACAATCTAGAGCGCCCACTTCCATTATCCGAGCGATTGGCCGAATGGGCGGAGCTGAATAGGTTATCCGGACTAGCCATGAAGGAAGTGGTGGGTCATCTGTGGCCGGAAAGGCCTGAGCCGAAGAGTTATTTTGGTTTGGTGCATCAGTTCCTTGGTGCGGTGCCCCATATCAATGCAATGAAGAGGTCAGCATGCATAGAGGGTGCGCGGATGGCTCTATCCCGTGTCAAGACATACTGGGCGGAGATGAAGACCACCGACGTTGCATCCCAAGATTCGGACGGGAGCCGAGTACCTGCCGAGCACTATTTTCAGGAAGTTCTGCAGGGCGCTCGTTTAATAGAGACGCGGTGCTCAAAGGACATCATGTTCGAATAACATGTATAATTGTAAAACAATGTTTCGATGGGATATAAAAGCTTTTTATACTCGTGCCTGCAAGAATTGAAATACCTCCTGTGCGGCCGTTAATGTATATGTGTATATAACCTGAAAGATGGCAGTCTTCGGCTTCAGCCCCCATGCATATAATGCGGGGGTGTTCGCAAAAAGCGCATTTTCACACTTGAACGAACGTCTTGGTCCTATAAAGGAGGTGATAACGTGCGAACTAGGTAACCAGACTATAATGCTTTATCACTTTCATTTAGCAATAGGAGTTTGACAGTGGGGCTACTATATAGCCCCTAGGGGCACCGCGCTCGCCTGAATTCGGGGCGCGTGTGTGCCTGACCGGGAAACGGCCCTTCGTTAATGCGGAGGAATCCTAAAGATTCCGGTGGGTCATCGAGTGGTTGACCAGTCTCACGCTACATCATGACAGTCAGTTTTCGGCTTTCTCTACTGAGGTGCTCGCCCGGCCGAACCGGGGCACAATCGCAGTAGTTCTCCTAGTGCCGCCTTAGCCGATAGAGCAGAACGTAAGGCAACAAAACACAGGAGCCGGGCAAACCCAACATTTGACCAAAGACATGATTCAGAGCTGATGCATATAAGGCCAAACTCGCGACACCGAACACTCCCTAAGGTATTCGGTCTTTATGAAAACGGGTTGAACAACGCCCTTAGTAATAAGCCCTTGGTGTCCAGGTACGCGCAAAGTTCTGACGTGGCCAATGCCAAGACGCCAGCCTCCACCTCGGTTATAGAAAGAAACCGAGGGATGTGTATCAACAAGAGACAGTAAAAAAGATTTACACATGGTCTTAATCTGAAAAGAATCCTTGCAACGGGTCCCTACTGCACGTCTGCACCTGTGTCTCCGTTGTGCCGTATCCTGGACGGGTGTAGCACGGTGTTCATCTGTAAAAGAGAGGAACTTAGTTGAAAAAGATCGTGCGAAAATGTACGTTACATTAAATAAATAAAGTACATTTTAAAAAAAATGAATAAAATTGAGCTTTATTGTCTCTTGTTGTACATGCGCGGAGCCCCTTGAACGGGGGTATGCGGCTAGTAAGCCCTTACGGCGGGCTCGTCTAGCCGTGTCCGGGGTCTGAACGACCTGTTTAGGTGCTTTGCCTAATGAAGCCGGTTTAGTGTGTGGCTGTTAATGCAGCCGCACAATCTTCTGTGCTCGAGGAACACTCGATATTTCCCTTTAATGAGATGATGACTCGTGGACCGGGCATTTTAAGTATAAGGGATGCATAATGCGGTATTGCGTTAAAGCGGGCGAAAGCTTCGCGTCCCAGTAGTGCTTGATAGCTGCTTGTAAATGGTGCGATGCAGAAGTTTAGCTTTTCACGGCGGAAGTTGTTGGGTGAGCCGAACATAACTTCTAACAGGAGAGAGCCCATACAATGGGCATCTGGGCCTGCCGTTACCCCTTGAAAGGAAGTGTTGCTTTGGCGAATTGTTGTTGGGTATATCCGCAGTTTGCGGATTGTGTCCAGATATATCAGGTTTAAATCACTGCCGCCATCCATTAGGACTTGTGTGAAGTGGAGTCCGTCAATTATCGGATCTAATACCAAGGAAGTCCAGCCTGCGTTCCGGATACTTCTAGAGTAATCCTGATGGTCGAAGGTGATTGGTTTTAACAACCAGTGGCGGGACTCCTCTGGGATAGGCCGTGTGGCGCGTATCTCTATGGGCGCCACTATGTTCTCCCTTTTTGTCACGTGAAGTGAATTTACTGTTTTGACTTCTTGTGGGAAGTTCTTTTGTTTTCCGGTGCTCTGCTTGTGGGGTTCGTCATCGTCCTCGCCTGGTGTGTCGAGCCCTTGTGTTCGGCGTTGGGTTTGCCGGATTGCTTGAAGACCCAACAATCTCTGTGGGTATGGTTTGCAGGCTTCCCGGGAGTACTGTGATACAGCGGCTATCGCCTCCTGAGCTGCAGCGTGGCGTCGAGCCGCCTCCGCTCTTCTCTCGTACTCATCTGCCTCCTCTCTGGTAATAATATATCTTCCTCTTGTCTGAGAATCAAAGAAGGTAGTAGCAGGAAGACTAATATGGACAACATGCCGTTTGTTAAAGATTAGTCGATACCGGAGAGGTGGTTCAGTCCTCTCAACAAACTGGTGGGAAACCATAGAATCAAAATCTAAATAAATAGGGGGTAACTCCATATCACCCTCACGAATGTCTATCTCAAGAAAATTAGCTAAGCGGGTTGCATAAATTCCTCCTAAGAAATCTCTGTTATGTCTATTATGATTCAACCTACGTGCTACAATGGCTCCCATATGATAAGATTGGTCTCCTAACACAGCACTCCTGAGAATGCTGAGATCAAGGGCATACATGTGACATGCTTCATCCTTAGCATTTATGCATCTACCTATGAAGAGAGCAAAATAATGTGTAGCAGGAAAGTGAATGCTCCCTATAGTGGCTTGTGTTATATCTCTAGATTCCCCCACAGTTATTCTAGCAAGAAAGTCTCTAAATTCAGATTTAGGGGGATCCCTCACACTACCCCAAGATGGAAGTTTGCAAGCAAAATTGAAATCCTCTAAGTCCATGGTATAAGATTTGTCATAAAGGTCGAACATGACTGAAGGAGAATTACGCGAAGATGAAAACTCAAACCTCCTCACAAATGAACTTGTGAGATCATGATACTGGGGGCATTTGTCAGCTTCAAAGTCCTCAAGACCGGCTTTACACAAATATGCCTTAGATTCTTCTTTGATTCCCGCTTGATCCATAAAATTTTCCGAAGGCCATTCACAGGGCCTCACAGGAGCATCTCTTGGTGGTTCCTCGTCAGCATCACGCATTGCAAGCCTGGGACCTTGCTTCCTTGAAGAACCACCTTGGAACATCTTCCTAAACATATTGTTTCCTCTGAAAAATTTCTGAAATTTTTAGTAACTTCAAACAAAAGTGAACCAACTTCAATAAAATTGATAGGAACTACTCCTACAAGTGCCTAGAGCCTATATCAAGAATTAGAACTACATGGAACCATATAAATTTGACATGCAAGCTCAAGAACATGGTCACCTATGCAGCACAAATTTTCAACGAATAAAGCACTAGAACAAAAATTAATTGGACCAATGGAGGAGTCACATACAAGGAACAATCTCCCCAAGCAGTTTTGCGAGAGGTGCTTTGAGCAAGGAGATCGAAAATCACAACAAAAGTGGCCGGAACACGAGATTGAGTTGTTTTTTTGGGTTTGTGCAAGGCAGAGGAAGAAGATCGGTGCAGGGATAAGTGGAGGAGGGCCACTGTCGGTGTCAAAACCGGCGGATCTCGGGTAGGGGGTCCCGAACTGTGCGTCTAGGCGGATGGTAACAGGAGACAAGGGACACGATGTTTTTACCCAGGTTCGGGCCCTCTCGATGGAGGTAATACCCTACTCCTGCTTGATTAATATTGATGATATGGGTAGTACAAGAGTAGATCTACCACGAGATCAAGGAGGCTAAACCCTAGAAGCTAGCCTATGGTATGATTGTTGTTTTTCCTACGGGCTAAAACCCTTCGGTTTATATAGACACCGGATAGGTTAGGGTTACACAGAGTCGGTTACAATGGTAGGAGATCTACATATCCGTATCACCAAGCTTGCCTTCCACGCCAAGGAAAGTCCCATCTGGACACGGGACGAAGTCTTCAATCTTGTATCTTCATAGTCTTGGAGTCCGGCCGTGACGATAGTCCGGCTATCCGGACACCCCCTAGTCCGGGACTCCCTCAGTAGCCCCCGAACCAGGCTTCAATGAAGACGAGTCCGGCGCATTGATTGTTTTTGGCATTGCGAGGCGGGTTCTTCTCCAAATTCCATACACTTGTTGAATAGTTTCCGGCTTCTGATAAATGCTGCGCTCCTTGGCTTCTACGCCCAATAAAGGCCAACTTCCACGTGTTTGAATGAATGCGAAAAGCCAAGGTATTTTTAGAATTACCCCCCTAGCTGCGCAAATGAGCCGCCTATAAAGGGGCGAGGTTCTAGATCTGAGTCACACCATCCCCCCTTCGCGAGCTTTCATCGGAGCGCCTCTGACCAAAGCCCATTCCATCATGGACAGTCGACGCAGCTCCTCCTCTCGCACTCCCAGCCCTCAACCTGGAAATTGGGAGAAATGCTCAGTCCCGCATAGCGAGCTAGTTATACTCCGAGCCAAGGGATTTCTACCCCCGGCCTTCATGGTTCCGGTTCGAGCCGGACTTGCCACCTACAAGGGCGGGAAGCAAGCGGAGAGCGTCCCCGATCCCTCTAAAGGAGAGCGGGTATGCTTCGTCTCTTATCTAGTAAGAGGACTCGTATTTCCAATCCATCTGTTTCTCCGGGGGCTCTTGGAGTTCTACGGCCTCCAATTGCACCATCTCACTCCTGCCTCCATCTTGCACATCGCGGACTTCGTGGCCCTTTGCGAACTGTTCTTGGGCGTCGAGGCTCATTTCGGGCTGTGGAAGAGAATATACTGCCTAGTACCCCGTTCTTACGAGGGGTCAATATATCAAGTGGGCGGAGCCGAGCTATGGCGCATCGCCGGGACCGGATACCTATCCGGAACCCCACAGAAGGCGTCCGAAGACTGGCCTTCGGAATGGTTTTACATGGAGGACGTCTCGCTGCCGGATCCTGTTCGGATCGGCCCTCTGGAGTTCAGCAATGCTCCTCTGAAGAAGCGCCTAAGCTGGCGCCCTCGGAGCCCCCGGAGGGAAAATGACCGGGATGTCCTTTATTTGATGAGCCGAATAAGGTTACTGGCTCATGCCGGATTGACCATGATTGGAGTCATGGCAATCTGTATTATGAGGGGAGTGCAGCCGCTCCAATACAGGGGCCACCCCAAGTGGGATTTCAACGGGGAGGACGATGCCACCCGCCACGGCCGCAAAGTGCCGGGATCGGTCACCGAACTGGTGAAGATCTTGTCTGCCATGTATAAAGGAGAGGAGGAGGATTTCCTCCGCGTCAATCCACTGAAGGAGTTTTCTTCGAATAATAGTCGAAGCTGGGTAAGCAAACATCTTTGCGACCTGTACGATCCATGTTCCCGTGGTTAAATATCTCATTTCATGGTTTTTGCGCAGAACTGCGCCAGACTGTGGAGAAGATACACAGCCGGCCCCCACAACCCGAGGATCCGGAGCGGTCCCTCGATCCGACCTCCGACGAGGATCCGGATATAAAGGTGGAGTTGATCGACGGGGTGTCCTACCAACTTAGCATCGACGATGCTTTGGTTGCCATTACGGCTGATTACCCCGGAATACTTCCAGCCTCACAGGCAACTGAGACCGAGATCCCAAAGCCCTGATAATGACCCATCCATGCTTATTTTTTATCACCGTATTCCAATGGTGCTTCGCAGGGGGTACCTTCGAGGCAGGAAGCCGAGCCCGCGGCGGCTGGCCAACAAAGGGCAGTGCGGCCCCGCAGGCTAAAACGAAGTGCGGTCCGGATCGAAACTCCACCGCAACGGTATGGCGTGTCACCATACTCCCAGGATTGATTCCTGGAAGGCGTACTAACGCTGGTGCTCTTTTCAGGAAAAAGAGCGCTCGCCGGACTGAGTCCGGAGAGGTTGCCAATCGAACCTTCACCGGCCAGGCTTCAAAGCCGGGTCCGGAGGCTGAGGCGAGCACGAGACGTGCGTCGGATGCTCCTCCGACAGAGGATGCCGACAGGTTGTCCGCCACCAACTCCGAGGTGGAGAGCGCCTTGAATCGCAGGCGCCGCCGGACAGTTCTTCGTGGCACATGTTTCTCCCAGGAGGCCTTGAATGCCTTCGATTCGGGAGATGCGCACCTCCGTGCCGCTCAAGATGGTCTAGCCAGAGCCACGGAGCAGTATGTAAAGGACATACGGGTAAGGAAATTTGACAGTTATATATGCCAGTAGCCCCCGAGACTTAAAATAGTTAGAATAACCGATTTAAGGATCATTTGTTATGCAGGATCTTACAGAAAAGAGTACCCGACTGTCCCAGGAGCTTGAAGAGTGCAAGGCCCAACTTGAGGCCGCACTAGCCGCTACAGGGGGAGCCACAGAGACCCCCACTGGTAATATACACTTTAAAAGATAAATAGTTTATGAAGTGCAGCGGGTTTATAAATCTGACAAAAATATTGCAGATGGCGCCGGACTAGATCCGGACAAGCAGCAGCTCTTGCGCCAGCTAAAGGCCGGCGAGAGCGTGCTTACGAGGGTGCGGCAGGAGAAAAATAACCTCCAAGACGCCAACACCAAGCTGGGTGAGGAACTGAAGGATGTTCGTGCCCAGTTGTCTGACTCCGTAAAGGAGAATCGGTGGCTTCGTCACGGCATTTTCAGTAAGTGCTTGAGCGAACTTTAAAATAGTTCGGCGAGGAAGGCGACTAACATAAACATGTATGTAGGTTTGCTCACAGGCCGTCCTAAGGAGGAGATGCCCAGTTCTTCGGGTGATCTTCTTCCCGAACTGCGTCAGCTGCACGAACGAGTCCGACAGGTGATGAAAGGCATCGGCCAGGCCTTGTGGCCATCTATCTCCCTGCCCGAAGGCATTGGGGAGTTGGCGGAGCGGCTTCAAGGAGCACGGCGGTGCTTCCGACTATGGAAGATATCGGCCTGCCGTCAAGGCGCTAGGGAGGCCTGGGCCATGGTAAAGACGCGGTACACGAAGGCTGACCCAAACCACATGGCCGAGGTCGGACTTGTGGGGCCTGATGGGATGGAGATCCCTGTAAGCTTAGTGTACGACCAAGTAGAATTGGCCGCCAAGTATTCCCAGCAAGATTGTAAATTAGATAGCCTATTAGATGGCATTGAGGAGGAATACAATGATTCGAGTTGACTATGTAAAAAATATGACATGAAAAATGTCTTCTAGCCGGATTGTAGAACGTTTGTCATAGCGGACCTTTTCGCTTCGGCCTCAGGACCCAATAGTCCGGAGTGTGTCCGAATACCTTCGTGGTTATATAAGAACCGGGGTATGCATGGAGACAAGGCATAGGGGTCATTGTTGCTGTATCAGACAAGTGCCCAACTAGTTATGTTATATTACATGGGTAGTAAGAAACATCTTCCAGGGAGAATAGTTCCGTTAAGGGTTCCCTTCGCTGGGATGCGTGCCCTAAACTGCATGTCAAAGCTGCTATTAAAGCAGAAAATCATCTGGGGGCAGATGGGTAAATAGTTAAAAATCATCTTTCAGTTCACCGACCGAATATTCCCTTAAGAACGCTAGCTTTCGGCTTCACCCAGTTTGAGGTACACATCCGGCTGACCCGGCAGTAACAATCGCAGAGGTGCTCCTTTACCACCTAGCCGAACAATCGGGAACGTAGGGGTAAGCACAGGAGCCAGGCAACCCAGCTTGGCCAAAACTTAAGTCATATCGATGCATATAATGGTGAATAAAAGGTACATGCGGAAGTTTAACGCATGTGTTGGGCATGAAGCCCGTATAAATAAGCTTCTGTTAAAGAAGCCCCCAGGTATAATGAGCGTGGACGGCGCGTCAAGTATGTGCGAAAAAAGCGCAAACGAGCCTCTAGAGGCTTCGAGAAGAAGGAGGAGGAAGGAGAGAAATAAAAGGAAGAAAAAATAGAAAATGTGGACGGAGGAAGGAGACGAACTTGGAGTCCGGCGCTTAGGCGTAGAATCTTCGTAGATGGGCTGCGTTGCATGGGTTCGGCTCGAGTCGGCTATCCGATGCGCTTCGCAGACGGTATGCTTCGCCGGTTAGGACATGGTCGATGATGAAGGGAACTTCCCATTTGGGCTTGAGTTTGTCCTTTTTCTTGTCCGGCAGGCGTAGAACTAGTTCGCCAACGTTATAAGCTTTGGCCCGTACTTCCCTGCTTTGATATCTTCGAGCCTGCTGTTCATAAAATGCGGAACGAGCCTTTGCCACGTCGCACTCCTCCTCCAATGCGTCCAAGCTGTCCTGCCGATCGAGCTCGGCTTCTCTTTCTTCATACATGCGCATGCGAGGTGAGTCATGTATTATGTCACAGGGCAAGACTGCCTCTGCGCCGTACACCATAAAGAATGGTGTGAATCCGGTAGTACGATTCGGCGCGGTCCGCAGCCCCCAGAGTACGGAGTCGAGCTCCTCAACCCAGTGCGTGTTAGATTCCTTGAGGGACCGCACTAGTATGGGTTTAATGCCGCTCATGATTAGACCATTTGCTCGTTCGACTTGGCCATTGCTTGGAGGGTGATAGACTGAGGCGTAATCGAGCTTGATGCCCATGTTTTTGCACCATAATTTGACCTCATCGGCCGTAAAGTTGGTGCCGTTATCAGTGATGATACTGTGGGGGACACCGTAACGGTGCACTACCCCTGATATGAAGTCTATCACTGGTCCGGATTCGGCCGTTTTGACAGGTTTGGCCTCTATCCATTTGGTGAATTTATCCACCATGACCAATAGGTATTTTTGCTTGTGGGTTCCTCCCATAAGGGGTCCAACCATGTCAAGCCCCCAGACTGCGAACGGCCAGGTGATGGGTATAGTTTTGAGGGCGGTGGGTGGCATGTGGCTTTGGTTAGCAAAAAGCTGGCAACGGACGCATCATTGGACTAAGTCCTGTGCGCCTGCCCGGGCCGTCGGCCAATAAAATCCTGTACGGAAGGCCTTGCCTACAAGGGCCCAGGTTGCGGCGTGGTGCCCACCTAGTCCGGCATGAATTTCAGCCAGGAGGTTTCGCCCTTCCTCTTCGGAGATACACCTTTGAAGGACTCCGGTAGTGCTTTTCTTATAAAGCTCTCCCTCATGGACTTTATAGGCTTTAGATCGCCGTACTATGCAGCGAGCCTCATTTTGGTCTTCGGGAGTTCCTGCCTAGTTAAGTAGGCTAGGAATGGTTCCATCCACGGGGCGATAACTGCCATTATTTCGTGGGCAGAGGGTGTTATCTCGGTGGCAGGGCCTCCGATTGTGTCAGAGTGTTCGGCGTCAGGCAGTGCGGTTGGGTCCGGATTGTTACTGCCGGACTCCCCTTCCCATAGTATGGATGGCTTGAACAGCCGTTCCAGAAAGATATTGGGTGGGACTGCATCGCGTTTTGCACCGATGCGTGCCAATATGTCCGCTGCCTGGTTGTTATCCCGGGCTATATGATGAAATTCGAGCCCTTCGAACCGTGCTGACATTTTTAGGACCGCATTGCGGTATGCTGCCATTTTCGGATCTTTGGCATCGAAGTCTCCGTTTATTTGAGATATCGCGAGGTTCGAATCCCCGCGCACCTCTAGGCGTTTAATGCCCATGGAGACTGCCATCCGGAGGCCGTGCAGAAGGGCCTCGTATTCGGCTGCATTGTTGGAGTCTGTATACATTATCTGAAGGACATATTGGACCGTGTCCCCGGTTGGGGACGTCAGGACGACGCCAGCCCCCAGACCGGCCAACATTTTGGAGCCGTCAAAGTGCATGATCCAATTGGAGTATGCGTCATAATCTTTAGGGAGTTCGGCTTCGGTCCATTCGTCCACGAAGTCGGCCAAAACCTGCGACTTGATAACTCGTCGTGGCTTGTAATTTATGTCGAATGGAAGGAGCTCTATGGCCCATTTAGCAATCCGGCCCGTCGCGTCGCGGTTGTTTATAATGTCATTAAGAGGTACTTCGGAGGCTACCGTTATCGAACACTCTTGAAAGTAGTGTCGCAGCTTCCGGGATGCCATGAACACCGCGCATGCTATCTTTTGATAGTGTGGGTAACGGGACTTGCATGGAGTTAGGACAATGGACACATTGTAAACCGGTTTTTCAAGAGGGAACCGGTGTCCGTCCGTTTCTCGTTCGACAACGAGCACCGCGCTGACAACTTGATGTGTTGCGGCGATATATAATATCATTGGTTCGCCCACATTGGGCGCGGCCATGAACGGATTGGTTGCCAATATGGCTTTTATCTCCTCGAGTCCGGCCGTGGCGGCATCCGTCCACTCGAAGTGTTCGGTGCGGCGGAGGAGGCGGTAAAGGGGTAACGCATTTTCTCCCAAACGGGAAATAAAGCGGCTTAGAGCCGCTACGCATCCCGTCAATTTTTGTATTTGCTTGAGGTCTTTTGGAATATCCAATTGTGACAGAGCTCAGATCTTGGCTGGGTTTGCTTCGATTCCTCTACCGGACACAATGAAGCCTAGGAGCTTTCCGGCTGGAACGCCGAAGACGCATTTTTCCGGATTGAGCTTGATGTCGTATTTTTGAAGATTGTCGAATGTGAGCCTCAAGTCGTCTACTAGAGTTTCGACATGCTTGGTTTTGACGACCACGTCATCTACATAAGCTTCCACTGTTTTGCCGATCTGGTCTGCCAGACATGTCTGAATCATGCGCTGATATGTTGCGCCGGTGTTTTTGAGCCCAAAGGGCATTGTGTTGAAGCAGAACGGGCCGTATGGAGTGATGAATGCTGTTGCAGCTTGGTCTGGCTCCGCCATCTTGATTTGGTGGTAGCCGGAGTATGCATCGAGGAAGCACAATGAGTCGTGTCCTGCTGTAGTGTCAATAATTTGGTCAATTCGAGGGAGGGGGAAGGGATCCTTTGGGCAAGCCTTATTAAGGTCTTTAAAATCAACACATAGGCGCCAGGATTTATCCTTCTTTGGTACCATCACAAGGTTTGCTAGCCAGTCCGGATGTTTTATATCTCTGATGAATCCGGCTTCCAAAAGTTTGGCTAGCTCCTCTCCCATGGCCTGTCTCTTGGGTTCGGAAAAGCGCCGAAGAGCCTGTTTGACGGGCTTGAATTCTTTTAGGGTATTTAGGCTGTGCTCGGCCAGCCGACGTGGGATTCCTGACATGTCTGAAGGGTGCCAGGCAAAGATGTCCCAGTTTTCTTGTAGAAATTCTCGTAGTGCGGCGTCTACATCGGGGTTTAGTTGTGGCCCAATGGAGGCCGTCTTTGCTGGGTCCGTTGGATGGACTTGGAATTTGACTATTTCATCCGCTGGTTTAAAAGAGGTGGACTTGGATCTTTTATCAAGTATCACATCATCCCTGTTCACCGTGGAGCGCATCGCGGTGAGTTCCTCGGCCGCTAGGGCTTCGGATATTGCCTCGAGGGCTAGTGCGGCTGTCTTGTTTTCGACGCGGAGTGCTATGTTCGGATCACTAGCGAGAGTGATGATTCCGTTAGGTCCGGGCATTTTAAGCTTCATGTACCCGTAATGGGGTATAGCTTGAAAAATTGTGAATGCCTCTCATCCTAACAAAGCATGATATCCGCTGTTGAACGGGGCCACTTGAAATGTGACCTCCTCGGACCTGTAATTGTTCGGCGAGCCGAACACTACGTCCAGTGTTATTTTTCCTGTGCAGCATGCTTCCCGGCTAGGGATTATTCCTCTAAAGGTCGTGCTGCTTCACTCAATGCGGTTACAGTCTATTTCCATTTTTCAGAGGGTTTCCTCATAAATGAGGTTTAGTCCGCTGCCGCCATCCATGAGTACCTTAGTAAGG
This sequence comes from Aegilops sharonensis, assembly GCA_904067115.1. Classification (NCBI taxonomy): domain Eukaryota; kingdom Viridiplantae; phylum Streptophyta; class Magnoliopsida; order Poales; family Poaceae; genus Aegilops; species Aegilops sharonensis. The sequence goes on along the minus strand of LR880966.1, from coordinate 744,031,925 downwards.
CGAAAGCCGTCCACTATCGGACTGAGGACCAATGCGGCTGGTGCTCGGGCTGTTTGGAATTTAGGTTCGTCACTGGCATTAAAAATAATAGCCGTGTCACTCCATGGATTTATTGTTGCTACTTGGTAGACTTCGGCAAGGTTGCGGAGTGTTCGTTTTCGCATGTTATTTGATGCGGAAGTCTCGAAGACTATTAACACCGTACTGGTGTTGCTGGGCTGGGATTCCGAAGCTAGAAGCTCCTCGCCACTTTTGGCCACCTGCCGTAGTATCCAACATGCTCGAAGGCTATGAGTTGGAGTGGCGTCCTCTGTGCTATGAATTTTGCAGGGTCCGTTTAGCCAACCCTCCAGTACGGTTCCATAACCTTTAGGGGGTTTTGGTTTTTTGGTATTTAACCCAGGTGCTTGATAATGATACACCCTTTTATTTCGGACTAGGGATGTATTCGGGGCCGGATTATCCCAAAATTTACTTTCGGTTTTCCGAGCGCTCTCCATCGCACAGTACTTTTGTACTATGGTTGCCAAGTCCGCAAAGCGTGTAATTTCGCGACGACTTATGGCGTTTAGGATTCCTTTGTCCGTGCAATTATTGCAGAAAATTGGGATTGCGTCTTCCTCTCGGCAGTCCTTTATCCTGTTCAAAACCAGGAGGAATCTGGCCCAGTAATGATGTACTGTCTCAGCGGGCTCTTGCCGGATTCGACAGAGATCGCTAATGTTTGGGTGGGCGGGTGGAACTAGATCCGGAACCCCGTCCAATTTAGGACTCAGGGGCCGAGGAGTTTCCGAACTCGGAAGTTTGGATTTTTGAGTGTTATCCAATGAGTCTAACCCGCCGCCTGACTTTAAGTTCAGGGCTTGGTCGACGTCCGTCCCTCTGCGGGAATCCGGCATGGAGGGATCGGGAATCCGGACGTAGCTAGTCCTTAAGATAGAAGAAGAATCACCGTATTGCTCCTCTATCACAGCAACGTGATGAGTAGCCTGGGGAGAGTTGATCTCTCTCAGATCGGTTTTATGCCCGATTCGTTCGTAGTTTGCAGTGACTCCCAGGGCGGCGATGCGATCCAAGAGCTCGTTTACGGAGGAAAGCTCAATCGGATCTAGCTGTTCGGCAAGTTCCGAATTAACATGGAGATTGGTTTCGATGACTCGAGAGGTCATCGTCGGCGCGGTGGCCGGACTGGCGGTCATAAGAAAACCACCTAGCCGAAGAGTCTGGCCAGCAGCCAAGGCTCCTTTGGCGATAGTGTCGTATTTAAATACGAGATGAGGCATCCTACCTGATGGCGACGGCACAGAGGAGCTCTCAATGAAAGCACCAATGTCGGTGTCAAAACCGGCGGATCTCGGGTAGGGGGTCCCGAACTGTGCGTCTAGGCGGATGGTAACAGGAGACAAGGGACACGATGTTTTTACCCAGGTTCGGGCCCTCTCGATGGAGGTAATACCCTACTCCTGCTTGATTAATATTGATGATATGGGTAGTACAAGAGTAGATCTACCACGAGATCAAGGAGGCTAAACCCTAGAAGCTAGCCTATGGTATGATTGTTGTTCTTCCTACGGACTAAAACCCTCCGGTTTATATAGACACCGGATAGGTTAGGGTTACAAAGAGTCGGTTACAATGGTAGGAGATCTACATATCCGTATCGCCAAGCTTGCCTTCCACGCCAAGGAAAGTCCCATCCGGACACGGGACGAAGTCTTCAATCTTGTATCTTCATAGTCTTGGAGTCCGGCCGCGACGATAGTCCGGCTATCCGGACACCCCCTAGTCCGGGACTCCCTCAGCCACCATGGGCCCACGAGGCAGGGGGGCGCGCCCAGGGGGTAGGGCGCGCCCTCCACCCTCGTGGCCAGGTGGCACCTACCCCCGCGGTAATTTTTGCACTAAAAGTCCTCAAATATTCCCGAAAAAATCATATTAAATTGGCATGGCATTCTGAGGACTTTTATTTTCAGGATATTTTTATATTTCACGGATAAATCAGGAAACAGACAGAAAAATACTATTTTACTTTATTTCTACTAAGGAACAGAAAATATAAAGAGGGTACAGAAGGTTGTGCTTCTAGTTTCATCCGTCTCATGCTCATAAAAAAGAATCCACTAACAAGGTTGATCAAGTCTTGTTAACAAACTCATTCCGATAATCATGGAACCGGAGAAATTTCGAATAACACTATGTTACCTCAACGGGGATATGGACATCCCCAATAATAAGTATATCATATTTCTTCTTGACAGTAGGGAGAGGAAATTCAAAACCTCCAAATAT
>LR880966.1:744010078-744022659 GCA_904067115.1 Aegilops sharonensis | reverse complement strand
TGTCGGTATGTTACTTGCCCGAGATTCATCGTCGGTATCTCTATACCTAGTTCAATCTCGTTACCGGCAAGTCTCTTTACTCGTTCCGTAATACATCATCTTGCAACTAACTCCTTGGTCACTTTGCTTGCAAGCTTCTGGTGATGTGTATTATCGAGAGGGCCCAGAGATACCTCTCCAATACACGAAGTTACAAATCCCAATCTCGATTCATGCCAACTCAACAGACACCTTCGGAGATACCTGTAGAGCATCTTTATGATGACCCAGTTACGTTGTGACATTTGATAGCACACAAGGTATTCCTCCGGTATCCGGGAGTTGCATGATCTCAGCGTCGAAGGATTATGTATTTGGCATTAAGAAAGTAGTAGCAATAAACTGAACGATCATATTCTAAGCTAAGGATGAGTCTTGTCCATCACATCATTCTCCTAATGATGTGATCCCGTTATCAAATGAGAACTCATGTCTATGGTTAGGAAACCTTAACCATCTTTGATAAACGAGCTAGTCTACTAGAGGCTCACTGGGGACACGGTATTTGTTTATGTATCCACACATATATTTAAGGTCAATACAATTCTAGCATGAATGATAAACTTTTATCATGATTAAGGAAATATAATAATAACCATTTTATTATTGCCTCCAAGGCATATTTCCATCAGTTCTCCCTTCCGCCAATGCCCATCCGCGGAGGCGGGAGAGACCCTTGCCTTGACCGAAGGACCTCGTCCGATGACAGAATGGGTGTGCATGGCCATTCTGGTGAAACCTGACTTTGCAGCAGTAATCACAGCTCTACGTGGCCGTAACCGGACAATTGTTCGAGATCTCCATTTGTTTCCGGATCTCCGTATCCACAAGGCCAAGAGAAAGTGTGACTTAGCTGACCATGAGCTGCCCACTTTGCATATAGGAATATGTGCTGGCAGCGCATCATTCGGTCGCACCCGCGGATATCGTATGGCAACTTACGCTCGATGGTAATGGTTTTATGTTGTATGAAATTAAACTCCACCTTTGCCCGCATAAGGAAGAAGAAGCAAAGCTGCGTGCACAAACACAAGCGATAAGGATTGTAAGCTTTCGAGAGTTGTGAGATTACAGAGTAGATATGGGAAACTTATAGATGTCCAGGTGAAGTTATTTATGTTATTTGCGTTGCTTTAGTGGAAGCGGATAATGTGGTTGTGGCGCCATGCCCACTTTTTTATTACTCGACAGTTCTGTCTCATTTTCTATGGAACCGGGAGCCCATACTCCTTGATTGGAAAATATATATGAAGTAAACATGGGTTAGAGGAGAGTTTTCAGAACCTATTACACAAGACCGTTTTTTTTTCTTTCAAATTTGGTAAAATTTGTACTTCTATTAAAAGTACAAAAACATCATGCACATAGTATTAGAATATATATACATACCCATGTAAATTGTCATAAGCAATTATGACCATCCCCAACTTATTAGAAAAACAAAAATGAGAAAACCACACTGCAAATTAGTGCCTTAGGTTGTAGCTTTACTATTTTCTCATTTCCACTAGGGTGGCAAATGCTAATTTCCTTCAAATAACAGTGCACTTGTTTTATAATAAGTTTGTTGAAGTTAAAATTATAACTTCTAGAGGGGCTACCGTGACATCTGGCCGTCTCGGTTAGTTTCAAGTCTTCCCGTTTTGAGGTAGAGTTTTCGAGAGTGTCTTTTCCACCAAGCATGGGATATACCGTGGATACATGATACATCAACACTCCGTCGTTGCTTTGAGATTCGTTTCATGTATTCACCGTCCATACATCCACATGATGTTTTTCTCTCAGAGTGCATCATAATGTTTTATTGTGTACCGACAAACAAGAGTGCACTTGTTTTAGATCAAATTTGTTTGTACACAACGAGATAAAATGATACTCTTTGAAACAAAAAAAAAGACTGATGAAACATTCTGTAGCACCGTAATTTTTTGTGGTCAGAGACTGAAAAGAACATGGCACGGATATTGAAGCAATGAGTGACGGGTGTAAGCGTCAGGAACTCGTGTCCATGGATGATTGGTGTCCTCACGATGAGTCACTGGCGCCTATCTAACTGAAGTTGCCACGAAATACGAGTTTGACAAATACATTTGTAGGTGAGTACAAGCAGCGGGCGGTGTGCCAGTGCACTCCCAACGTCGCATGCAACAGCTGCGACCGAGCGTGTGCTTGAAGCTTCGAGTGGGACTTTCTTTTTCTGTATGTACAGTAGGACGCGCACATACGGGCATGCACACCGCGTCACTGAATGTGTACTCGTCTGCAGATGTGGTTGAGCGTGTACTCGTCTGCAACTTCAGTGACTCATCGTTTGATCATCATCTATAGACTCGAGCAGACGCTTAAACCCAGCCTGAGGATATCAAGGGCGTCACTCGCATGGACGTGCATGCACCTTGCTACGTTCACCGCTCACCTGCCAACGCTCCCGGCACGCAAGCAACCAAAATCTGCTAGCAAAGCGGCATACTATTTTTCCGCAAAACAGGAGGCATGCTATTCTTTCCATGGAATCAATTGTCGGTATCTCTTAGAGCTAGCATACCATACTTGTTTGACATATTCATAACAGAAAGTGTGATCCATTTGTTGTAGCTGATAAAGCCAAGCTTTCATGCATGTCGGTGCCCAAAAAAACTTTTCATCTATGCATATGAAATACCCCAAATATGCATCATCATGCTTAGTGAAGTGAAAGGCATTTTCCTTTATATGTAAACAATGTCACTAGTATATACTCCTGTGATCATAACATTAGTACATATATGGGCATACTTTACAATGAAGATTTCAATCACAAATAATACTTGGTTATAGTTAATCATGTGTTAATCAAGAATGATGATTCACTTTTGCTCTTGGATACTTCCACATTGGAACACCTTGTTGGTAGAGATAGGAATGTAGCATCCTTCCAAATGTCTGCATGATGGCAAGGTTTGGCCGATCTCGCATAATGGTGCTCTATCATTTTTTCTTCATTACAAGACGAGAATGCATCAGCAATATTAGTTGTGCGCCGATCGAGCACGCGACGTAACGAGCACCGTTTGTCGCCAGAGAGATAGTTCAAGGCTGTGCAGCTGGCGCGCGCACCGCTATGTCTACAGTGACACAAAGTACAATTGTAATCTTCCTTTAACATTATGAAAGCGGGTATGTATGCATCCATGCTCTGTATAAAACTTCTCTTATCGACTCACTTGTTTTTTCTTTTCTGAAAGAATACAACTTTTAAGGTGCCATCGAGCGTTGGTAGTTGGTAGCAAAGTGACACACAAACGCTGGAATCCTAATGAACACAAAGACAAAGAAAATCAAAGAAAATAAAATCAAACGACATATATTATTTCATTATAATGTTATTATGCTACCAAATTAAAAAAATTCTACTTTGCTTAAACTCTTTTTGCACTAGACATATGAATAGTGCCACTATTTTTTTCGTACTTTTCGATGAACCAAAGAGAGAACAATGCAATGTTCGTAAGCGATTAAACACTGCTGCACGCCGAGCACACGACGCAAGCCGCAAACGCCCTTTATCGCGATGAGTTCTAAGGCGTGGCACGCCACAGTGTAGTCTACCATCTGCAGTGACGCGATTGCCGTTTCGGTCAAAGCCAATGCTCCCCGGCCGGCCTTGCCATCCTGCGCGGCGACGGCCCACCCTCGCCTTCGGTTACTACTACAGTTTCTGTCATTTCCTGACGCTGCCTGGAGCGTTGGCATATGAGCGGCTGTTTCGGTAAAAGTAGCGCCGAGATCTCGCCGTCTGCGCGGCGCCGGCCGCTCCTCGCTCGCCTTGCGTCAGTTTCTTGCTTGCTGACGAACGGGGATTGTTGTTCTTTTCTGGAGTAGTAATTAAGTAGCAGCACTTTTCCAGGCAGCACTGCAACAAGTAACTGAAACTCACTGACTAGAGCGCCCTCGGCTTATTTCTTCCTTAGGCTGTAAGCTTCATGTCTATAGATGAATGTTGATCTCACGGTGAGTCAGTAGGTGTGTAACACCCCAGTGTCATGCTACAGTAACCCTCTATGATTAAGCCTAATCATTTGGCTAAAGAGTGCTTAATCACCTTTGTTTGATATCTGTTTTCAACTCCCATCTGAATTCAAATTCAAATCACAAGTGAAATTTGATGTTGCACAAAAGTTGCTGGAAAAATGTTCATCATTTAGAAAATATTCCAATACCATTTGATGTAAATAAAAACAACATCACTCCTATGCTAGAATGGATACTAACATTTATAACAGTGCCATTCCAGCAATTTAAAATACAAATTCATTTATGAAAATTCCAAATGAATCTAAACCTCTCTCAAAAATAATTGTGGCAGTGCCTAAAAATGCACTGAACTTTTATGATCCAGTTCCACATTTTACCTAAATTATTAGGGTCCCCAGATAAATCATTTTCCTTCTCTGCTATTTAAAAAAATAGAAAAGGGAGAGAGAGAGAGAGAGAGAGAGAGAGAGAGAGAGAGAGAGAGAGAGAGCAACCTCCTTCCTGGACCGAACCCACCTAACCCACTCCAGCCAGGCCCAGCCCATCTTCCTCCTCGGTCGTCTTCTCTGTTCACCCGACCCTGTGCGCGCCCGAGTCCCGTCCCCGCCGAACCCACCTCACCGTCGGCGCCTCGGTGGATAAGGTCGAGCCCCCCCCCCCTCGACGCCTCGGCCTCCTTCCCACCTACCTCCACTCCGCCTCTCCCTCTCCCCACCAGATCCCTCCCTGCTCTCCCCCTCATTCCCCACCGCATCCGAGCACCGCCATGGCCTCGCCGCCGTAGAACCTGCGGCCACCAGCGCTCGTTCGTCCTTCCGTGCTGCCTCGGAGCTCCGCTGGCCTCCGCCTCATCGTCCGGCGCTGCTCGCTGGATCTGACAAGCCCTGGAGCGTCGGATCCCCTTCTTCCTCCTCCGCGGGTCGTCGGACGCCGTCGTCGTCGATTCGACCTCCCCTGCGCTCCCGAACCCCCAAGGGGCCTACATGTGCCCGCGCTGTAAGCTCCGCCCCTTTTCCTCCTTCTCAGCGCGCTGCTGCACCGCCCTAGCTAGTAGTACGCGTCGCCGCCGCCATTGACGTAGCTCGCCTCCGCCACCGTACTCATCACCGTGGCCACAATCACCGTCAAGCTCAAACGAGCTCGGGTTCTTGCTCAGCACTCCCGTGCGAGCCCGGAGCACCCCTCTCCGCGCTCTGCCGAGCTTCGTAGTGCCAAACCAGAAAGCGGCCGAACTCCGGCGACCGCCCCGCCTCTCGCCGGCGTCGTTCCGGTCATCCCCGAGACCAAACCGTAGCACCGTGCGACGCGCGACGTCGCTAGCTTTCGAACGCGAGTTGCCATGCCCGTTTGGGGCCACCGTGGTGAAATCCCGAGGCTCGTCGGCGCCGTCCGTCGCGTTTTGGCTCGCCAGAGCCAACTCCGGCGCCGGCGTCCGACGTGGCCGGCCTGGGGCCACCCCAGGGCCACTGCCAGTGGGCCCCGCGGGTCCCAGTTGACTGGGTTGACCCAGTCAACTACTGACCAGGCAGCCAGTGCCACTGACACGCGGGCCCACCGCCTATTTTAGTTAATTAAAATGTTTTAATAACTAAAACCTAATTAGTTACTAATTAGAGACTGACATGTGGGGCCAAGTAGCTATTTAACCTTAGTTTAGTTTAATATAAACTCTGTTAATTACAGTGGCTGACATGTGGGCACCACCTGTCAGGTTTGACTGGTCAGCCGACCTGTTGACCTGCTGATGTCAGCATTGCATCATGCTGATGTCATAATTCCCTTTTCCGTTAATTTAGATAATTCCAGGATATTGTTTAAACTTTGAAAATTTATAGAAATTAAACCGTAACTCCGATGAAAATGTTTTCTATATGAAAGTTGCTCAGAAAAATCCAACTAATTCGAATACGCGGTCCGTTCATCTGTCACATGCCTCTAGCGTGTTGAACATGGAACATTTCTCCGCCGGTCATCTGTCTGACACAGGTCCGGAATCGGGAATACATTCCCGATTGAATTCCCCCTTCACCTATGTCGTGTAGCCATACGGTAGGTCACACCCGGCACAGCATATTGCCATGTTACGCTTTTGTGATGCTAAGTTTGCTTTATATTTACTGTTTCTTCCCCCTCTTCTCTCCGGTAGACCCCGAGACCGATGCTGCCCCTGTGATCGACTACGTCGACGACGACCCCTCCTTGCCAGAGCAACTAGGCAAGCCCCCCCTTTGATCATCCCGATATCGTCCATTCCATTCTCTCATGCTTGCATTAGATTTTGCTACTGTTATTGATTGCTCCTATTCTGATGCATAGCCTGCTTTTGTAACCTGCTGTTGTACCTTACCTGCTTATCCTAAACTGCTTAGTATAGGTTGCTTAGTGACCCATCAGTGACCCCCCCACCTTGTCCTTGTTGCCCCCGCTTCATCATCAAAGACCAGGCCCCGGCACCGCACATCACTTTCCCCTTAGTTGTTCGACACTACTGGGTTACTATCGAGTACCGAGGGTGAGACCTCTTCAGCACTTCTGATGTTAACCCTGTAGTGTAGTCATTCGGTCATGGTCATCGAGGGTGATTTCCTCCTTAACCACTTCCGATACGACTTTGTCATGCAACCCCTCAAGTGTGAACCTCGGGGGTGATTCCTCTTACGTTCACCTTGATGATTACATCTAGTGGAATTCATCGGGGGTGATTCCTCGGGTTTTTCCCTTGATGTTTGGACACACGGTTACTTGGACTTTACCACTGTTACTTGGAAAGACGGGTCGACCCTGAGGGGTACCCGCGTGAGCTTAATTGCGAGCGATGTGGAGTCGGGTTGACCTGAAGGGTGCCCGCGAGATGATTACGAGGCGTGGCCGGGCATTCCTAGCCCTTGCCGCAAGTCCTCAACACGGGGCAACGGGGTCACATCTTTCGTGAGTCTCTGCTTGTTACCGCGCGTTCCTAATCCACTACGATTTGGATATTTATCCGAGGGGCCTCTGGCCTGATAGCACTAACCATCACGTGGGCATAGTATGGGCGTTCTGCGTCGTATACATCAGCCGAAGCTTAATAGACGTCAGCGACTGAGCGGCGCGAGCCGGGTTGGACTGCGTAAGCGCCTGCCTTGTTGAAGGAGGTAGCTAGGTCTGCTCACCGGCCGCCCACGCAACGTGCAGGAGTTTCCGGGGAGATGGCCCATGACCCCTGGGGGCATAGTTTTAGTCTGGCGTGCAGGCCTCTCTATTAAGCCTAAGTCGGGTTGCGGCGTATTGTTTGGCCGAGGCCGGGCATGACCCAGGAAAGTGTGTCCGGCCGGAGTTAAGCGAGCGTGGTGGGTAAGTTGGTGCACCCCTGCAGGGAAGAAAACAACTATCGATAGCCTGTCCTACGGTAACGGACACTTGGAGTTGTATCCCGATCGATACAACTAGAACTGGATACTTGTGATGAGAATTGGATGGTGATGAGTAATGGATTGTGATGATAACTGGATAGTATGGCTCTGGGATTTCTTTCTCGCAGGGAGTCGAGAAAGGATCTCCGGCCGAGGTTGATAACACTACTTCTACCTTGCTTTGCGCTACTCTATTCCCTCCTATTTGATGCAAGATGGTGGTTTCCAGAAGATGCTAGTCTTCGATAGGACTAGGCCTTCTCTCTATTCTGGCATTTCTGCAGCCCTGTCCACATATACAGCCTTCCTTTGATAGTGTTGCATATGTAGTGTATATCCTTGCTTGCGAGTACTTTGGATGAGTACTCACAGTTGCTTTGCTCCCCCTTTTCCCCCTTTCTTCTTCTTTCCGGTTGATGCAACCAGATGACGGAGCCCAGGAGCCAGATGCCACCGCCGATGCTTACTACTACGTGGAGGCCGCCGATGACCAGGAGTAGTTAGGAGGCTCCCAGGCAGGAGGCCTTGCCTTTTCGATCGATGTTGCTTTTGTGCTAGCCTTATTAAGGCAAACTTGTCTAACTTATGTCTGTGCTCAGATATTGTTGCTTCCGCTGACTCTTGTGTATTCGAGCCCTCGAGGCCCCTGGCTTGTAACATAAAGCTTGTATTATTTTAATTTGTGTCTAGAGTTGTGTTGTGATATCTTCCCGTGAGTCCTTGATCTTGATCATACACATTTGCGTGTATGATTAGTGTATGATTGAATCGAGGGCGTCACAAGTTGGTATCAGAGCCGACTGCCTGTAGGTAGCCCCCTTTCCAACTCCTTGGCCGAAGTTGAGTCTGGTCACATAAAAACTTTTACTAACATTGGTTGTGTGTCTTACGGGCCCACGTCGCCATCGGGTGGTATTAGTATCTTTTATTCCTCGCCTATACTCTGGGATTCTGATCTCTCTTCTATTCGGGTTAAAGAATTTACTAACTCTGACATTAGGTTCTTGTAACCACTTCATCCCGGAGAGCCCCTTCACTATAGATGGTCGCTTGCTTCGCCACAAGATTTTGCAGATACTCGTCGATGTTTTCTGAGACCCTATGCCCACTGCTTTGCAGTTCCTGACCATCGATAATCCCCGTGAATAACATCCTTGCCGTTAGTACCTTCATCCCCAGTTGTTCATATGCTTTCCAAAAATTCTTTAAAATGCTATTCGATCTCCCGAAGATCCTCTGCAGCCTATTGCTCCCGAAAGTCTTGTCAGCCTGCTTTATGGATACATCCATATGTATCGTAATATTCATTGCATTCCTTGTCAGTGTCTTTCCGAGTCTATTGATTCAATATGAATAAGAATAATCCCGATCTTCCGTTGATTCCTAGAATTCATCTTTCCGACTCAGACATCATTCTGGATATAAGTTGGTTCTCAGTAAATCAATCCTTGATTGATTGGACATCTAATTCTAATCAATATACTCATCTTTTTATCAGAGCCTCTGCCTCTGATCCCCCGATTTTGGGATCGTAAACCCTTCGTATCCAAGCTTCGACTTATTCAGGTGTTTTCATAAACCGATCCCTTTGCATCCCTTCTTCTGGTTGAGTACCGATATTCACATCAGATCCTTTGCGGACCACCTGATCTTTTGGTGGATGGCTATCCGGCAGCTCCTTCATATTTTAAATCATTGACGACTTTCCCCTGATACAAAATGCCTCTGGCGAATTGTATCATCTACTCTGTATCGCCAACCCTTTGATTTCGAGCGTGTACTCGTCACTCCTGTTATTGTGTTGTATAGCTTCGTAAAAATGTCCCGATGGGTTGAACCTATGCCTTTCCTAAATTCGTGTGAACTCGAAAGAGATGTGAGTCATACTCTTCTGGTGCTTCACCAGATAAATATTTTGCACTACAAATTCTTCGAAAACGAGGAGTGAATGAAAGTTTATGCATTGAAGAAGTGGAAGTCGACCTTGAACCTTTGTGTTCATGCCCATGGACCCGATGTAGAACTTATCATGGAAGCTGCTCGTGAAAATATTTACCCCTTGTTATACGTTCATCTTGTATCGATGGTTTGATCATTCATAATCATGGTTCCGACCATAGTTTCTCCTTAATTCCATTTCCCGGACAAGTTAAAATACTTGTCTCCTGCAAGTCATTTCACCTGTCCACCTCCAATTTGATCTACCTCTTGTAAATTCTTAATTGGAGTGATACTCCGTCACATCATTCCTAGCCTGATCGGATATATCATTATCGTGCTAATTTTAACTGTGCTACCTGGTCCTTATGCCCGGAGCAACTTTCGACGATGAGTTAAGCTTACGTTGATCTTCTTCATCTCATCATTTCACCTCGAACAACAAGCTAGATTTCGAGCTTGTGTCGTATCCGTGGTTCCAATAGCCTTTCACTTCATCCTTCCTTTTCTGCTCGATGGCATCTTCATAGAGTCTCTCGACAAAATCTGTCATGATCACCGTCTACACTTTGGCTTCTTCAGAGATGTCAATTGAATTCATGGCTAGAAATACAATCCCTGCCCCTCGATGATTTGTGATATCATCGATGACATCTTGACTTTGTGCCAACACAGACCTGGTTGTGCTTGGTTATTCCTTATGTTCTGAGATATCTTGGAATTGTTTCTCGGTATCTCTTGGGATCTTCGAACTCAATCCTTACTTGACACCATATCATTGCCGCATTGAAGCATGACTGTGGTATTCCAAATATCAACAAGAACATCGGAAGCATAATACAAAATGTTTATCGTTCAATTACCCTCACATCGTTGTATGGGTAATATCATGATTCTTCCCTCTCCCCATTATCTAAACGCTTTTGAACTTCCTGTCCTATCATGTATATCCTGCTCCGCTTTTCCTTGGGAAGGATATACTCCCAACTCTTATGTGTAAACACATATTCCTTTCCATTGGACTGTTTGATTTGATAATCATACTTTTCCTTTCCATTGGTTTGTTTAACCTTTCTTCTGATCTATATGATATAAGAAGAAATAAATCCCTGCTTATAAAATACTCTCATGTACAACCTTGTCAGTGTGACCCTATTACTATTGCTGACGACATCCTGGTAACCCCCGATGGACGAGAACTTTGCCTATTGGTGTGCCTCGTTCAACGAGCAGGAAAATGGTTCTCTTCGTGCCTCGCCCTTGGTACCAACGTTGTTGCCAACATAACTGACATGTTATCCTCTGCCATGCCTTGCTACCATGATCGTGCAATATGTCGGCGTCCTTCCTACTTTTGAACCACATGGTGGGCCCATAACCCACAGTTCCACAGGATCAAAACCTGACTCCTGTACATCCTTGATTCCGAAGTATCCTTTTTCACTTGCCTTCGTATGTAATTCATGAGCCACCTTTCTAGTGATCTGTTCTAGTATCAGACGCGATAATTTTTGTTGTTGTTGCTCTGAACCCCCTTTCACCTTTTGATTAGGCATCAAATGATTGCCTGCCTGTTAAAACTTCTCATGGTACCTTCATACATTGCTCTCGATGTTTTATTAAGTTTCAGCTCGAGAGATACTTCTGCCACATTCGCTGAATTGTTCACTAGATAATTAACCCTAAAAGGGTGAGTTCTCCCGAAGTTACTCTTTACTTCCCCACTTAAATCTCGGGACGAGATTTCTTGTAGTGGAGGAGATTTGTAACACCCCCAGTGTCATGCTACAGTTACCCTCTATGATTAAGCCTAATCATTTGGCTAAAGAGTGCTTAATCACCTTTGTTTGATATCTCTTTTCAACTCCCATCTGAATTCAAATTCAAATCACAAGTGAAATTTTAGGTTGCACAAAAGTTGCTGGAAAAATGTTCATCATTTAGAAAATATTCCAATACCATTTGATGTAAATAAAAACAACATCACTCCTATGCTAGAATGGACACTAACATTTATAACAGTGCCATTCCAGCAATTTAAAATACAAATTCATTTATGAAAATTCCAAATGAATCTAAACCTCTCCCAAAAATAATTGTGGCAGTGCATAAAAATGCACTGGACTTTTATGATCCAGTTCCACATTTTCCCTAAATTATTAGGGTCCCCAGATAAATCATTTTCCTTCTCTGCTACTTAAAAAATAGAAAAGGGAGAGAGAGAGAGCAACCTCCTCCCTGGACCGAACCCACCTAACCCACTCCAGCCAGGCCCAGCCCATCTTCCTCCTCGGTCGTCTTCTCTGTTCACCCGACCCTGTGCGCGCCCGAGTCCCGTCCCCGCCGAACCCTCCTCACCGTCGGCGCCTCGGTGGATAAGGTCGAGCCCCCCCCCCACTCCGCCTCGGCCTCCTCCCCACCTACCTCCACTCCGCCTCTCCCTCTCCCCACCAGATCCCTCCCCGCTCTCTCCCTCATTCCCCACCGCATCCGAGCACCGCCATGGCCTCGCCGCCGTAGAACCCGCGGCCACCAGCGCTCGTTCGTCCTTCCGTGCTGCCTCGGAGCTCCGCCGGCCTCCGCCTCATCGTCCGGCGCTGCTCGCTGGATCTGACAAGCCCTGGAGCGTCGGATCCCCTTCTTCCTCCTCCGCGGGTCGTCGGACGCCGTCGTCGTCGATTCGACCTCCCCTGCGCTCCCGAACCCCCAAGGGGCCTACATGTGCCCGCGCTGTAAGCTCCGCCCCTTTTCCTCCTTCTCAGCGCGCTGCTGCACCGCCCTAGCTAGCAGTACGCGTCGCCGCCGCCATTAACGTAGCTCGCCTCCGCCACCGTACTCATCACCCACTAGTAGAAAAAGGGCCTATAGTCCCGGTTGGTGAGGGCCTTTAGTCCCGGTTCATGAACCGGGACTAAAGGGTCGGTACTAATACCCTCACCCTTTAGTCCCGGTTCTATCCAGAACCGGGACAGATGGGCCTCCACGTGGCCTGTCCGCTGAGCCGAGGCAGGAGGGCCTTTGGTCCCTGTTGGTGGCACCAACCGGGACCAATAGGCATCCACGCGTCAGCATTTCTTTGGCTCTGGTTTTTGTTTTTTTTTTCAAAGGGGGGGGGGTGGTTTGGGGGGTTTTGGGGGGTTAATTTAGGGGTTTCATATATTGTGCTATAGCTAGCTAATTAATAGAGAAAAGTGTCCT